>CAWUFW010001008.1:2535000-3272351 GCA_963921515.1 Calotriton arnoldi | reverse complement strand
ATGGGCCCCTTAGTATTTAGTCTTGTATTTGCTAATTTAGAATCAATTTGTATTCTGTAATGAATTTATTCTAGTACTGCCTATTAACCTTTGTTAACATTAAATGATTTGAGTTTGTAACTTTGCTAATCTGCTAATAAACCTACAAGGTTTGCAGATCAACTACTCTCTGTCATCATTATGGGGCCTAATGTGCTTCACTGTCATTGATTAATTGTTGATTTGTGGAAGTCCCCCTCAGTCCGGTACTAAAGGTCCATCCTCAAAGTGCAGCTTTGAGTTTGCACCAGTGATCTACATGGCGCAAATCCACTGCATCACCTGTTTTCACCACTGCAAGATTGCTGTAACAGAGCCACTTCTCAGGCAATAACAAGGGTACAGGTCAGATCCAAAATCCTGCCCTGTCTTCTTAGGAAATTCACTTAACATCAAAATCTGAATTGATTATGCTCAAGGGAGGGAGAAGACAGACCAGCAACAGATATGGGCAGCCCGATACACCCAAACATTATGGAGCATATTATTAGAAAATTACACAGCGCAGCAAATCACTTTACTGTGCTGCGCTGCGTGATAGGGAAAGGGCAGGAATGTGCCACATCTGACATTATAGAGCGCATTCCTGTCTTTTCCTGCTCTGGCAAACAATGTGCTGCCTAGCGCCAATGCAGGCACCCTTGCACCATGTTGCAGGGGTGTCTGCGTTGTAAGCTGGATTGTTTTTGTGCAGGAAGGGACACCTTCCTGCACAAAAACAACCCCATGAGGCATTTTCCTCTTTCTGTGTCTGCTGCTTGCGAAAGTTACATGGTAGTTGATGAACTCATACAAATACTATCTCATGTTTGCCACTTCCAATTTGTCTCTGTCAAAACATAGAGAATTCCCTCACTTCGCATGCTTCACGCATGCAAATTAAAAGGGTGCAAAATTTTGCCCTGGGGCAGAGTAATACAACAGAGCGATTTGCGCTGCGTTACTCTAAATTTATTAAGCCACTCAGGGCCATGCAAGGTGGCCTTACGTGGCTTGATAAATCTAACTTAAAAGTTGCATCACTCGTGCGCCCAGTTGCATGGCACAAGGGCAACGGGACTCTTTGATAAATATGCCTCTACATGTGTATATGGACATCAGAGAAGTGAGATGTATTAATGGGCAAAGAAACTGAACATTTAGAGAACTTCAGGGCTTCCTTTCATACAATATTATTAGTATCTTTTTATGTGCAGATTGATAAGGGATCTTCGGATATTCATATATTGTCAGTATATTTGGAGCGTAATCAGATTTTCGTCCCTTCAGTCCATGTCTGCAGCGGCATCACAGACTCTACTAAGAGCACCCTTACGAGATGGATGGGGAGCTACCGGACCCCGCGCTACCAACTGCAGCAGGAATCTCCTCCCCAGTCATCTCGAGATTCTATGCCCTGAATGGGGAATTACATGCTGGACCAAGAAATACCAGGACAATTACTACATAAATACCAAGGCTTTGGGTCCTTCTCCAACCCAATCCCGTCTTTTTCTTTCTTTTAAAAGTTTGTAAAGTTTGAGAAGTGCAGTTTCAGAAGCCATTTGCCACAACACACTATTCCAGATGTGGCAATGTGTTGTGGGGTGCACAGTCCGTTGCTACTGACCATCATCACCTCACCCCAACGCAAATTCCTGCGGCAATACTGCCAATATCAGCCCTCTCCCACCCTACCGGGTGCTTGCCCCAGACACGCCTCATCCCATCAACAAAATCCAATTTCAGCCCTGCCTGGCCTACCTTGTGTGCCAGAATGGGCTGCGGTGTTAGGCAGTCAGGCAGGCACAGGAAATCGTCATACAGTGACATCCTTCACCAGAATGTCCCATCCATGGGACATCCTGAAACTGGACTTTGGCATGTCTTGGTTTCCTGATTCCAGGTTGACCCACCCATGTGACATGCTGGTGCAATCAATCATGACTATGTGAAGATTTTGCAACTTTTTAATTTGGATGCGTAATGAGGGAATTCTCTATGTTTTGACAGAGATAAAACATTGATAACTCTATATGACTCCAAATGGGAAGTGGCAAAGATGAGACAGTATTAGCATGTGTTCAGGAACTACCATGCAACCTTCGCAATAACGATATAAAAGACTGAAATGTTCCTTACTTGATTTCAGCTCATCTTTCTGAATTCATACTGGGATCTCTTTTTATTTTTGTCAGGCTCATGGAATTTAATTTGGCTGCTTGAAAAGACTCTCCCTGTAAAATTCAGGTCACTTGCAATTGGATTTCTAAACCTTAATTTCGTAGACCTTGAATAATTCCATCATGTTTATGGTAAAGTGTTTTCTACATTTCTTTTTCATTCTTTTTTGTCAGAAGTTGAATTACATTACAGTTCAAGAAATGATATACATTTATCGCATTATTCCTTTGCTAGGGCCAAGCATTTCTTTTTTATGTGTAATGGTATGCCTAAGGGAAGAGACTCCTTTATTTTGGAAGAGGGTGAATAGCGGTGCAGTTTCTCGCATCTGTAAACCCATTTTTATATTCTAGTGGGATTATTATAGTAGCCTGTGTTCATTTTGTAAAAAGATAATAAAAAAATGAAAGAAATGCCCCTCCACATAGGCTTCATTTTTTATTGGAGAGATTTATTTCTCTGTTGAAAACATGTTTCATTAACCCTTATGAATTAAATGAAGAGAGTAACTACCTGTTCTAAGGTGCATCTAGTGTGTTGCTATCTGGAGGCACCTTTCTTGCTAATCCACTGCAAATAAAGTCCTTATCAAATGCAAGTATTGAATAGGAGGTTCAAAACCTATGATGAAATGTTTTATTATTACTTGCTAATCTTTCTTTTATAAGGGGCTGTCAGGATCATATTTGTTTAACTCACAACGATGCTAACTGGAAAGTTGATTTACCTGTTCCATAAAGTGGTTTATTTTTTAACCATGGCTATGGGCCTCAGTTAATCCTGTATGGACAGGCTGCCCAGCCACAGGGCAGCAAAGGTTCTGCCACCGCCAGCCCAGGGGAGGCCTGCCAGCCAGCTGAAGTGTTTCCATCTGCGTGGCTCACAATCTTCAAGGAAAGACCACCCACTGACATGGTGGTTGCACTTTAGGTGAAATTGCTGAATGACAGCTGGCACACCATGGCATAGTGGCATAAAGGACCAGCTGGCATTTTTCATACTTTTAAAAATGCACTAAAGCAGGTGTATGTTTTTGAAAACTGTCACATCAATGTCCTTAAAGCACTCAGGGGCAGATTTACAAGGACTGGCGCATCTCTGCAAATCAGAAGGGATGCGCCAGTAAACTTGCGACACGCAAAACTACCCTTGCACCACCACGGATGCGCCGCAAGGATAGGCAGATGCGTGTCGTATCTGCCGGCGTAAGGTTGGTGCAGTGCTGGAGTCGTGTCGCGGGCGCGACGCAACCCCAGCACTGTTCCAAACAGGCCTATCTTCAACATTCTGCGTCACGCCTTACTCCTGCTTCAAGCAGGCGCAAGGTTTTGACACAGCGGCGTCGGAAAAGTGACTGAGTGAAATCTTGTAGATTTCACTCAGGCACTTTTCCGAGGCTTTCCTGCGACGGAACGCCCACACTGCGACGGTACGCCCACATTATACCCGATGCAGGTATAATGTGGCGTAGGGGTTTACGGCGTGACGCATCTCCCTAGATGCGCCACATTGTAAATCCGTTGCAGCGTGGCGCTTGCTTTACGCCGCCGCTGCGTTCACATAAGTGACTCAGCGGCGGCGTAAATGTGCCGCATGGGGCTTGTAAATCTGCCCCTCAGAGTTTGCGTTCAGCAGATGCGGGGACTAATTGTTTTGTTCTGCCTGTGAACCAGAAACACTTGGCTGGAAGCCTCACTCTAAGAGGGCATATGGAAAAGTGCATCTTTTTGCTTGGATCTCTCGTGTTTTTCAGACAGTATGTACTGGCATACTTGACTATGTGCACTGTCAGGCTGCAAAACACCTCCAAGTGCACGTGCTCCGACCCCTAAACCGATCAACAATTGGCTCAGGTAAGAGGTATGAAATGGCTCCCATTAAAGAACAAAGAGCTCTTGGAACCAGTAGCCTGCTGCTGGCCTTGTGGCAGGAAGGCAGGGGAGGTGCATTACAGGAGCATCCATCCATAATTGTCTACGAATGGGAGGAGAAAACACAGATGAATTACAAAAGCCAAGCAGGAGCCCAGATAGATTCTTATAGTGAACAGGGCTCTAATGTGTGCTTACCATTGAATCCCCCTAACCCACCCCGAACTTTACTGAATGGTTACTTGGCTTCAACGATTACTTTGTTTTGCTTAAATACTTCATTTGCATTTTTCTAAGGAAAGGTCTGCTGCTCTGTGCCATAAGAGTAATGCAAGGATTTCTCCTTGAAATTGTGTTTACCTAACACGGCAATGGGGTGCTAAATTTATGGGAGTTTGCATGTTGCTCTCTCCCCTAAATTAATAATCCAAGATCTTGGAGCGCCTTCCAATTCCATGGATCTTACAATTCTGTGCAGGCAGACCTCTGGCTGATTTCTGTGGAGTCGGGGAAATAGGACCCCGATGGCACTGGCCTTAGCAGAGGTGGTCAAGGGATAGGAAGTGTCCTCATGGGAGGAGGAAGGATGGGACGGGAATTGAGGAGTGGGTCTGACTTCGGGGAAGCAGCTATAAGCAGGGCGCATCAGAATACAGAAACGCCCTTACCCTGTTCATCGTCCGCGTCTCATTTCATAGTGCCTTGCGGGATACAACAATTTCCTTAGATTTCTTTTTAAATGTGCTGAGCAGATCGTCCCTCAGTTTATGAGAATGTTTTCATCACAGTGCCTGTTTCTGCAGTTTTTATGGTGTGTAACACTGGCCTTCATACACCTCGACGCCTACGTACAAATAGTGGCTTTATATTTAAGAAATCAATTCACCATAAAAGCCTGCTGGGAAATTACTCCACAGTACTCTCAGCAGGGATGTAACTTCTTCTGCTTTCACACATATTTTTTATGAAGCTTTAACCTCTCTCCAGTTTTTTTTTTATATTCTATACTTTTTGAGTACCACCAGCAAAATCAACGTGATTTCTTTTTGGAGTTTGCCTCTATTACTTGCATGTGTAATTGTGATGTGTGTTTTTAGTATAGGTATTAAATATAGTGCAAGGAAGTAAAGCGCCATACAGAGAGCATGTGATAGCAGAGGAGCAGCACAGCAAGAGTTCCAGTAATAGTACGCTGTGGTGTGTGGGATGCAATCGAGTCCAGATCACATACACCATAATTTGATTGCTATAGGGGATTCTGGATAATTGTACTTGGGATAGAACTGAAGGCCTGATGTACTAACCATGGTTACATGCAGATACAATTTTTGCACTGCATATGTTATGCAATCCAAGATAATTTTTTGTGCTAGACACACTAATCGCTTTACAGTCTATGGCTCTATAATGGACCCATCTCTAACGGAGTCCTCCAATATCTGAAGGAGGCTTTAGTACATTTTTTAAAATTCCAGGACCAATGATTTGCATGTCCAATCCTGAATGTACTGTTTGTCATTTGCTGCATGACTACTACCTAATGGGTGTTTCCCATTCTTCGTACTGATGAAGACCCTGTGTGAATAACCACAAAGGGTCGAAACGTTAACACAATAATATTGTACTGTGTTTATATAATTCAGGAGCCTGCAACTCTATGATACAGTTTAGATCAAACAACTGTGCATCCTCCACAGTCACTATTTATGTACATATTGTATAGCACTAGCGAACATCTTACTCACTTACCTCATTTTCAATGTGCCATTGCGTCATTTGGGGAAACCTCATGAATTTCGAATGGTCATGATAACATATCTGATTGACTTACTCTTCTTATTATTCCATATGTTGAATAATCAAATAAAATGTTATTTTTTCTAGTAAAACCAATCTACTGATGGTTATTCACTAGTTTGCCATGGAAGTTGAGGTTCACACTTCCCCTTCAGAGACCATTGTTACCTTTATTACTGTACCACGCAGGTCCCAGGGTTACTGGGTTGCCCCTTGTTTTACAAATATAGATGCACTAATCTGGCACAGCATAAAAGTGGCCCTCTGTAGTATTCACCACATCCTTGCTTATTAATATTAATGAGCAGTGAATCTTTTGTGAATCCCTCCCAATGCCTGTAATGGTAGGGGTGGAGGCTTGCGAGGAACAGCAGAATCCCACCCTTGCATCCACAGAATTCCAACATTGAAGCCCCTGTCCCTTCAAGGCACAGGGGCTATCATGTGCTAAAATATGTTGAATCCTGCGAATGAACATTAGGTGGAGAGTATGCAGCGTTCCTTGAATCTCTATCTGCTACCCATGATCCATGACTTGTAATACATAGAGAGGAAGCTGATTTCCACTTAGCTACTACTACCTAGTTTGGCAGGAGGGTAAACTGTAAAAGGTTTGCAATGGTTAAACCATTGATACGTCATTTGCATGGGGATACAGTGATTTGGTAAAGTAGATGTGGCCAAGATTCGAATCCCTAAATACAAAAATATGGATTGAAACAATATATTGTGTGGGTTTTTTATTTTTTGCATTTAAAGGAAGAGAAATCTATATAAACAGCAATAGCTCTATCTAGAAAGTACAAAAACACCATTCCCATTGGACCAGAACTTTTCACAAATTAGATGCTTGAATTATTTTTTAATGATTCCCTCACTGTGCTCTAAGACTTAGCTTGTACCTTACTGATGAGGCCCCGGGGAGATGAAACCTGTCTGGGGTTGTTTGTTTTCCTGCCTGGAGGGGACCTGTCCTAGATATTCAAGCTGGTCTGTTCCTGAAGGAGGTGCTTGGCCAATGGTATTTGCATATGGCTGGTCTCTGTGTAAAGTTGCACAGTAAGCATAAAACGTTGTCCTGGAATGCAATTCCAAGAGATCACCAGTGGATTACATAAAACAAGGGGGCATGAGAGGAGGACCTGCCAGACATGACGGACGATGATTGGACAGAGGCTCTCACCAGTCCCCGCGGCGCTGCAGTTTCCACACTCTACCGTCTCATCCAATCCAAATACCTCCACTGCATATACTTCACACGTCCCGCTTGTTGAAGATGGGTGTCATCCAGTCCCCTACATGCCTAAGATGCGGGGGTGCAGAGGGAACCTTCTTTCACACGGTCTGGAGCTGCGGGGCGCTGCAGCCATTCTGGCATAAAATCTCATCCTGCCTGGGCCAGATCTTATCATGGGATCTCCCAATGGACCCTAAGTTATTCCTGCTGAATAGTACAGATGGGATTGGGGGGAACCACTAAAAGCAACACTTACTTTTCCTGGGCCTCACACTTGCCAAACGGGACATTGCCCAGGCTTGGAAAGGGACATCCCCACCAGCAGTAAGAGGGTGGAAGATGGCCATGGACAGATGCATGGGAGCAGAGGTTTAAGTTTTTCAGGCATGGGGTTGCCCGCAGAAACACAGGAAGATCTTGTCCTGCTGGGCAACATATCGGGGCATAGATCTATCCCCCCTACTGCAAACAGACCCTCCATACAATTCGGCCTATACATCTACCTGATTACTATGATACCCAAAATGTGTAGCCCTGTCATCAACACATGCACGCTTAGACATTCTGCATTCAAGAAATTATGTGGCAGCCTGTGTTACGTTTTAGCTGTTCGGCCTGCAAGTTCGCAGGCTAAGAGCTTGTACGATATAATTGGTACTCTTGATCCGCTATGTTTTTACAATGTGCACGGTGGGCTCCGGTCCATCATGTGCCATGGAAATCTAACAAAATTTGTTATTAAAAAAAAGAGATCACCAGTGGAAGAGGTTAATTCAAGCATTTTGTTCATCACTTTGTTGTTTGTTAAAGGAAAGTTTGACATTTGGGATATAAAGCAATGAGAGAGTGCGAGATAGCAAACGGTGGGCTTCGAAGACAGTAGGTTTTATGAGATAAGATGTATAGTGCAAAAACATGTGGTAACAGAGTACATTAAGTCTATGCAGGTCAATTCCCTTTTTTTTCGTACAGTGCATTAGGAGATCCAGGGCATGCACACATCTCGCAGTGTGCTTCCCTGGATTTGGCCACCACACAATTCAGAGTAGATGACCAATCAAGCTTAAGTGAAGGAAGTTTGAGTTCCCAACCACCCAAAGCAAGGTTGTCATCAGACTGCAAAAGACCACCTGTGGGTCCAGAAGACTCACAAAAAATGTTAGGTTTGGGTGTGCGACTGCATTTAAGTATGGCAGCAGCCCTGGCCGATCCTGTGTATGCAGCATTTGAAATTGTACCTAAAGGTCCCATACTGCTAAGTGCAAACCTTGAGTGGTCCACCATAGATGCAGGACTGCCTCTACAGCGTATAGGCCCCTACAGCCTTCAGTCAATTATGGTACCCACCATGGGAACTGCGCTTCAAATGCCACCCTATGATGTGCTCACAAAGGTAACTGGTCTAATGCCAGCAGATACTTTGAAGGAGGGCATAAACCCTCAGCAGTTGGCTTACTCAAGGGGTGTTTACCAAGGTGCAGATTTCCTTGATGTCCGCCTAAGATGAATGTACTTGAATTAACCCTAAATAGACATTTTTATCAAGTCTAACCTGTATCTGGCCCTCCTGGACCTACGTGGCACATTCCTGGCTTAGACTAAATAATAGGGGAAACCCTTTTTGCAAACAAGGAAACACCTCCTGACAAAAGTAACAGAGGACCAGATGTCTTGGGGCATCTGTTCTTATTGAATACCTCTCCATATAATAACATTGATTTGAACATATATGCAAACCTCCTTAAACACAATATTACACCATTTGTTACCCTGGACATACATATGTAATACATGGCCATGTGAGGGAGTCCTGGTAATGAAATATTGTGCATTCGGGTAGTGGTCAGTAATTGGTTAATTGAGGTAGCCAAGTGTATCAGCTTCTACCCATAGCTTGCCTTTGATTAGCCTTGGTGCTACTCTTCCTACTACTGCTCTTCGGTGCAATGGAGTCTACGGCAGGGTTGAAGGAGACCCTTTTACTTTCTGTAGTTTCTTCTACTTCCCCTATCTCCTAAGCAGCAATTAGGAGGCTGTGAGGTGTAAGGGCATGACAAGGGTCAACTCTGTGATGTCATGGCAGGGGTTGCAGGGGGCTTGATTTCACTTCCTCTTCCTGATTCACTTCCTCTTTCTGGTTTACTGCCTCTAACCCTGCCATGTGTGAGTTGATTTCAATGCCAGGAATGGCTTAAGGGATGAGAGTTACAACAGACGAGGAAGGACAGGCAAATGAGACATGATTAAGGTGTGACTGAAAAAGAACAGCCATACAAAAAGTGAGGGAACCGGAAGACAAGCAAGAGTGAGAGGATCATATGAAATGGCAAAAGGAGGGATATGAGATAATGTGAGTGAAGCATTAAGTAGGTTTAAGGGCATGAGCGAGTGAGTGAGATGTAAGGAGGAAAAAGAGTGTGCGGAGGTCCACAGTGTGGCCACGGTGTGATAGCGGAGTATCAGTGTCAGAATATTGTCTGACATAAATATTTGTGTCATTGGAGGTAATAATAGAAAATCTAACACCTAATCAGAGGTTTATTTTGTAAATGATTTCAAGCTACATTGGAATGCATGAACCCACAACCTATTAGGCTGGCTCAGACCCAGGGCCCAGGCTGCAAGCGGAAATGTGTCAGGCTCCACTGCACTCTAGTAAATTTCTTGAAAATGTAATGACAACAATTACTTTCACTCACTCCTGGGTTCTTAATCTTTTAGTGATGCAGGATGAAAGATGTGTACGTCCCAGGGGGGGTTCTTTGTTTGCGTCCACCGTGTTTGTACCTAAATCGCCTGAGCATTTGGTTTTGGGCAAACCCCGCAGAGAGCAAAATGTAGATGTTAATATTAAATTAATAGCAAAGGAATTATCCCTGCAAGCGTTTATCATCTCAGCGGAAGCTCAAGCTGTTCGCCTGATTATCTAATTTAAATCTGGTGAAAATTATATCTCAACCACTGAGAATGTATGCATGCAAAATATAATAGGCAGGCAGACAGACAGACAAACGGACACAGACAGATAGATACACAGTCAGACAGACAGGCAGGCAGGCAGACAGACAGACAGACAGAAGGTACGTAGGTAGATAGATAGATAGATAGATAGATAGATAGATAGATAGATAGATATCACAGTCAGGGATAGAGACTATGTAGTCTATGTAGACTATGTTCAATCATCTAGCCCTTTGGAAACATGTTTTAGTTGCCTATAACTTTGTCTTATTTGCCCAAGCTGCATAAAGTTTCACAAAAAAAGTATAAATGCAAAAAATGTTTCCTGTAGTTTGATCAATCGAAGGTAGCAATGGAGGCCCCAAAAGTTGCATTTGCCATTCAAAATCCCATAGAGAGGCTTTGCTGGCACACATCATAAAAACTGCACACCTACTACCAACTCTGAAATCACCCTCCTTTTTAGGCCTTGCCTGGTCAGCGCTTGCGCTGTGCTTGTGAAATCTATTGTATTTAATATAAATCTTAAAAGGGGCTTACATCCCGCCCCTTTACTTTCCTTGAATTTCATTGGTTCCGGAGCTTGCCACTTACTTTGCCTCCATTTTTACAGGCTGTAGCATACTGTCCTCGTGTTGCACCTCGTGTACTTCTCTTATCAGCTTCCTGTTGGCCAAGTACTGTTTCCATTCGCTTTTGTGGAACTATTTTTTAAAGGTTTTGCATGCACAGCACTTGTGCTGTGCTCGCGTCATTCTCAACATCCCACACGACGTGTATCTGTTCAATGACTGCTCAAGGAGCTCTGAAGGCTGACTTGCAGGGCCGGACTGGCCATAGTGGGCACCGGGCGTTTCCCCGGTAGGCTGCGAGGGTGGTGGCCGGTTTTGGGCCCCTGGGGGCCGTTTTTGTTACCGGGGGTTGGCAATATCGGCCACCTGTAACAAAATCGGCCGAAACCGGCCCTCGCAAACTGCTCGGCTGCACTCCCCCTCACCCCAGGGGGGGCCGGCTGAGCAGTTTGCCAGGGCCGGTTTCTGTTCCCAGTCCGGCCCTGCTGACCGGAGACAATTTAATTTGAAACCAGATATACATGTTGCGTTATCATATTATTGTTTTCTTACATACAAACTTTTAGCAGCACAGGCTTTTGACGTGAGCTGCCTTTTGACTAGGTAAGCTTATTTCCACAACGGGTCGTTAGTAGCCATCTTAAGATGGCGCCCGTATCTTCCTAGACTATGCTTTTTCTATTATGTACAATAAGGACAGCCTAACTCTGCCCTATGTAAATGCAGCACATCTTTATTGCTCAGTTGTGCTCTCAACATCAAGAGAAGCCCGCTGCTGAAGATTCTTTCATTCATGATGCCGGGTCTGGGTACAGAAATACTCCTGGAGGCCATGAAGGGTTAGTAGTACCCACACCAAGATGGCACCCAATATGTGTGTGGTTACGCCCACCTTTTTAGGTCACCCACATGTCGGCAATCTCAAACAGGTGGGTCCCGTGCAACTTTAATAAAGCCGAGTTACACTGCTCAACCCCAGCTTCATTCTTTTTTAACCTGCTTGCAGTCCATTTTGTGTTTGAGGCATAGAAGACACATATATTACACAGGTGAGGCAGCTCCGCATTGCATTTTTCTGGCACTTTGCTCATTTGTTTTTTTCCGGAGTTTTATATATCGCAAACTTGACCCGAAGGTATCAGAACACTTTACATTAGCACCAGTTGCATTACAGACAGACACATTCATTTAGTTAGGCATGGGTAGATTAAGTGATTTGCCCAGAATTACAGAATGTTGAGCGTCCCTGCCGGGACTCAAACCTGGTTCCCCAGCTTAGAGGTCGACCACTCTAGCCGTCAGGCTACATCCTCTCCCTTAATTAACTATACGCAGCGCTCGTGACAAGGTAGAGTCCCCGTCTCCAGCCGTGTAACCCTATCTAGCATGTCATGCACATGCACTGTTTAGGTGCATGTCCAGCCACGTTTTTAGATGACAGCCTGGTCTGACTAGCGCAGTGTAGAATAGGACTCTCCACCACTTATGATACATTCCCTGGATTCTTCAGCGTGTCCGGGTTCGAGCAGAGTCTAGCACCATTGATGCCGTACGTTGAAAGGAGTTACCGCTGTATCCTCGGTGTAATTTTGTGCTTTAAAATAGCTTATTATTAATCACATAGGCGACACCTAATGCATTTACCACTACTTCAATGCAGAACAGTGCCCACAATGCTGGAGAATTATCTGTGTTTTCGCCGCACAGCTTGCTTGGTGGGCACACTCTGCCTCTGGTGCAGGACTAGCCAATGCACACATTAGCTGGCTGTATGGTGTCAGTCTGTGTATATAGTGCCTGGGGGTATACGACTTTCCTGTGTACACAACGATTCCGCAACACCTTGTGTTAAACGCACGTTGCCTCTTTAGGCACTCAGCAGTGTTACTAAGGACATCTCCTTTACGGCAGTCAGCAGTCTTTGAGTGGGCACTGCTCTTCTCTAGCGGTCAACGACAGCTCGCAGAACACCAGTCAATGCATGAATGTCTTCTGGTCTCGGGTAGTCTCTCCTTGGATGTCTCCCCTCTTCTCCAGCACCAAGAAGCCATTCGCTAGACACATTGCAGTGGTCTTTTAGTAGACACAGTTCGTCTTTTCTTGTCACTCAAAAGCCTTGCAAGGAAACAGTTCTTACTCTCTGGCACTCACCAGCATCTCATTTGAATCAGTCCCAGTACTCTGGCATTCAGTGATATCTCTTCAACGCAGTTCTTCTCTAATGACACTTGCCGGTACTTAATAGAACAACACTCTTCCCCTGTAAGGCTCGATGTCTCTCATTGGATGCAGCACCTTTCCTTGACACACAGCTGTCTCTAAGCGGACACAGGTCTTCCCCGCAGTCTCTCATTAGTTGCAGCTGGTCTCCTTTGAAGCCTCTCAGTGGACCCAGCTCAGTTCCTCTGCACCTAATAGTCTCTGCATACGTCTGTTCACTTACATACCTTTCACCTATTCTCAGACACCACTCACTCAGCACACTCACCAACCATTTACTCTACACAGTCACCCTGACATTGCGCTGGCAATCAGATACTGCTCACCCACCACCCACGCACCATTTACATAACTTTCACCCAGCAATCACATTCCTCTCACCCTCCACCCACACCTCTCACCCTGAACTCAAACCGATCATCTTGCACTTATACTACTGACATCCCGCTCACCCTATAATAGCACACCTCTTACCTTGTACAGGGTAACATCTCTCACCCTGTACACTCACACAATTCTCATTAGCCACTGAACACACATCAATCACCATGCATTGAGGCACTTTCACCCTTCACTCAGACACTTATCAACCTTCATTCATGCACCACTCACCCTGCACAGAGATCACTCACACAATTCTCCCTGCACTCATACTCTGCTCCCACACCTCTTAACTTATTAATAATCCCATAGGCAAAACCTAATGCATTTACCAATGCTTGTTGTCCAAGGTCACCCTCCCTCTAATTATAGTCTTGCTGCCTCTAGCCTGCCAGCATCCAATGGGGAAAAACAAATGGTAGGCTGGCCGGACAAACAAGCATTGCCATGTCATGTCCGGGTGGTCTTGTTACAATTATTTTCTTGTTATGCAGGATTATTAATTTACTGTTCCAAGGTGGCCCATAGACATCTTGGAAATGTTTTTTTTTTTTTAAAGTATGCATGGGATGCTAGCCAGAATGCTTTCTTGTGAGGAGCAACTGGATCTTCATAAAAACAGACGAAGGGGAGCAGAATCAGAGAGAGCAGGGGGTGGCAAAGGGGCAGGAAGCGAGAGCACGAGGAGGGCATGGGAAGATAACAGTAAGCAAACACAGATTCTGCACTCCTACAGCAAGCTTTCAGCTCTACTCCTACAGCTCTGATACCACCAAGTTACAGAAATCACATGCCCACAGATCTCCAACTGTGCCGACACTCTGGCACCCCTCAAGAAGACACCAGGCAAGCAACACTCCAAGAAAGTCCGCTGGTTCACTCCCACCCTCCACGAGTCCAGACGCGCTTGCCGGCGATTCGATAAGAGATGGAGGAACAACAAAACCCTGGAACCCACGCAACCTTCAAATCTGCCACCAACGCACACCACCTTCTCTTCAAAACAACAAAAGCGGCCTCCCAAGAAAGAATAAACGCCAAAGCACACAATAGCAAGGAACTCTTCGCCATCGTCAAGGAGTTTGCCAGGCCCAACAGCGAAACCCCAGACATCCCACCCTCCCAAGATCTCTGCAACAAACTCAGCACCTTCTTCCACCAGAATATCAGGCAGATCTACAACAGCTTCAACACCCAAGACCCCGCCACTACACCCACCACCACCGCACTCATCCACGCCGCACCCCAACAGATCATGCTCAACTGGACTCCGCTCACCACAGACGACACATTCAAGCCCATGATGAGCATCCACTCAGGAGCCCCATCGGATCCTTGCCCGTATCACATCTTCCACAGAGCAGCTGCCTCCATCGCCCCCCCCAGCTTCGCCGCACCATCAATTGCTCCATCGAAAACGCCACCGTCCCTGATGACTGGAAACATGTCGAGATCAACCCCCTTCTGAAGAAACTGCCTGCCGACCCGACAAACCTCAAGAACTTCAGACCCATCTCCCTCCTCCCCTTTCCAGCCAAAGTCATCAAGAAGGCCATCAACACCCAACTCTCTGAATTCATCAAAGAGAACCACGTCCTGGACACCTTCCAATCTGGTTTCTGAAGAAACCACAGCACTGAGACCGCACTCCCATCCACTCCCTCCTCGACCGGGGCGAAACCACAACCCTCATCCTATTGGACCTCTCAGCCGCCTTCGACACCGTCTCTCACCGCACCCTAATCACGAGACTCCACAACGCTGGCATCCGCGACAAGGCACTGAACTGGATCCACTCCTTCCTGACCGGCCGAACACAGCGAGTCAGACTACCCCCATTCCTCTAAGAACCTACAGAGATCAGCTGCAGAGTGCCCCAGGGCTCCTCCCTGAGCCCCATCCTCTTCAACATCTACATGGCTCCCCTCGCAGCCATCGTCAGAAGCCACAGACTCAACATCGTCTCCTACGCCGACGACACCCAGCTGGTCATCTCCCTCACCAACGAGCCCACAGCCACCAGAATCAACTTTCATAACGGAATGAAGGCAGTTGCTACCTTGATACAATACAGCCGCCTCAAGCTCAACTCGGACAAAACTGAAATACTCATCCTGGGACCTACCCCCTCAGCCTGGGATGACTCCTGGTGGCCCTCCGCACTAGGAACCCTTCCCACCCCTATGGTCCACGCACGCAACCCTGACCTCATACTGGACTCTTCGTTCTCTATCAACTGCCAAATCAATGTAGTATCCTCATCCTATTTCCACACGCTCCGCCTGCTTCGAAAGACAGTCAGATGGCTCCCCACAGAATCCAGAAAGACGGTCACCCATGCACTCATCACTAGTAGACTGGACTACGGCAATGCACTCTACGCCAGAGTCTCCCAGAAACAGCTCAGGAAACTAAAGAATGTCCAAATCGCCGCAGCCAGACTGGCCCTGGACATCCCTCGCTGCAGCCACATGACACAACTCCCCTCGCTCCCTATCAACAAGAGAATCACCTTCAAACTACTCACACGTGCCTAGAAGGCCCTCCATGACACAGGACCAGAATATCTGAACCACTGCCTCGTTTTCCACACACCCGCCAGACTACTCCGCTCCGCCCAACTCGCCATGGCCTCCGTCCCACGGATCCACAAGAGCAGAACCAGAGGAAGACCCTTCTCCTACCTCGCCGCCAAGACATGGAACACACAGCTTGCCCCTCCACCTCAGGCAATCCGCGTCGTTGACCCAGTTCAGGAAGGAACTCAAGACCTGGCTCTTCGACTGAACCTCCACACCCAGATGGATCAGCAGCCCCTGCACTCAGCACCTTGAGACCCTCACGTGTGAATAGCTGTGCTTTACACACCCCTGATTGATGGTAAAATCAAATAAAAAAAAATCTCTGATGCCACAAGAATAATAATACACATTTAGATCAATGGGAAATGTTAAGATGGTAATACTCGACTGGGCAGGTCACATGAGAAACTGACAGCTAAGCCATCAAATGAATAACAAGGGATGGGCCAAGTAAGCCAATGGCAGTAGGGGGCAGACCCAGCTTTTGGACTCATAATGACGCACTTAGGGGCATATTCACAAGGAGCTATCGCCGAATTAACGGCACTTTATCTCAGCCAAAGTTGTGATAAATATACCTCCCCATTCACAAGCTGGTGTAAACAGCCCACAGCACCAGTTCACGCGCGATAGCAACCGCAAAAAACATCGCCACAGAGGACCCGCGCAACTATCGCTAATGAGATGCAGAGTGGGCGTTCCCGTGCCAAAAGGCGCGACAACATCACACCTCAACATTCACAACGACCAGCCACATCGGCGATAAAAACACAAAACCGGCGATAAGGCGCGTTAGCACCAGGAAATCCACACCTGCCCTTACCTGGTGTAAAGTCCGACCACTTCCCGCACCACAAAAGGGAGCACAGCCCAGAGCCACACATGAAGGACAACAGATGCCCACGAGCAACTGAACATGCAGCACGGACACCCAAGAGGGCCACAACACTCACCGACACCACACCCAGGCCCGCAACACCCCCCCCCTCGGGACCACCCCCAACCCCGGACTAAGAAACTGCACACCAACACCACAAATCCCAAAACAAACATTTTGCCTGATGTCGCACAAGCAGGAAAATAAACATACATGCGTGGCCAGAAAATGGAGAATCAGTCATACAGCAATGCAATCACCAACACAAAACACCATACCAACAAAAGCAGAAACAACCCTTAGGATGAGTCCTAGCGGCTCCTCACTGGACAATCCGTAGCACACAGCCTGGAAGACCAAATTCAAGAGAAGAATGTGTGCCATGCACCCAACAAAGGAAAGAGAGGGAGAGAGCGAGGGAGAGAGACGGAGTGAGATAGCACAAGCAGCGCAAGGCCGCTCGGGCACCTGGCTCCACATGCCAACATGTGTGTGTGCATCCCCATCCGTACACCATGAGCCCAAGGCCGTGTCCCAATCTCAGCGCCAAAGCCACATCACATTCCGAAAACGCAAGTAGTAGTCAGACAAACATCAGGGATGAAAGTACCATTGTCCCAATACAGAAGGCGGGAGGACACCTGCACCTCTGACCTTGGTCCAGAACGCACCTGGAACATCCTGATAGAGATGCAATGGCAGATGGGGACGACTCCCACACCACGCATTCCGCAAATGAACCATCCGACTTATCCACAGCCCACACACAGAAGGCCCTGCCTGTGGTACCCCCGCATGGGATGCCCTTGACACTCATGGAAACAGCAACCCATCACCCACAACGTTGCACACACATTCGAATCATTGCTCAGAGCTGTGGCATATCCTCCACACAACTGCCTCAGTTCAGAAGAGTGCCGGTTCACGAGACGCACCAACGCAATGGCAGGCCATACCGGGCACATGCACAACCCCCTTCACGTGGAACAGTACCGTGCACGTATGCTGCATTTACTGGGCGCACTGCCACTGGCAGTGCTGCGGATCAGTTACAGGCTCAGCTTCCGCATTGCCCACGTCACCTGCGTCCAGCCCTGGTTCCACTGCCGAACATGCACATTCGAGTGTCCCATGAATGTCTGCCTATCCAACACAACTGTTGATGAATTGGACTATGACTTGTGTCTGCGCCCCCTGTTGGATCACGAACCGGAGTGTAACCGAGACAGCCGTGCATGGGATGCCTTGACATACTGCGTATGTATTGGTAGTTGTGCATGGGAGATTGCACAATTTCTCGTGTGCAGTGTCCACATCGAGGCGCTCCCCTATTGGGCTGTGTTGCGGATCGGTGAGACGGCGTGGGCTGAGCACACCTGCCCGGACCACCTAATGGATTGGCTCACCCTGGTGTTCCTTGAACACGACAACGATGTACTATTGGAACACATTGCACATGAACCTGCACGGGCATTCATGGACGAGTAACTACGTTCCTGCAGCCACATCCGATTGCCACCCATAGCACATGGCCCAACAACTTGTTGCATCGTGGGGATTTCTCACATATCCCACCACAACAGAGGACACGTCTGCCTTCGTCCGGGCTCTGGATGCATGTGCGTGGAACAACGCGTGTGTACATACACCTGTGCAAGGTGACGCAGGTCCATGGTCGGAGCAACACAGCGTTGTTTGGCAACGTTGCCAATTCAGACACACTGCTGGGGTAGAGCACACACATGGCAATGTAGCACGACATGTGAACCTGTCGGACCCTCACACCTGATCACTGTCAGCAGAGCAGACAATCGGCGCACTCCGGAGGCAGAGCACTATGCAGATCCCATGTGCAGTGAGTCGTGCCCCCTCACACGGGGAAATGGGCAGATGCCAAACAACACATGACTCATCCAGCAAGGCAAGGTGGGCTGTGAGCGTTGCCATCCGTGATGAATGTTGTCCATTTTAGCCCCGACATTTTCTGAACCTCGACATGTACCCATGCTGCGTGTGGGTGTCTTAAGCATGTCCCTGCCTGCTGTGGCAGTTGCCTGGTCCGTACTGACACGCACATGCCAATAAAGTCTATGCCACTCCACTGGTGTCTAACTGTGAGGTGTGTTGTTTAGATTGTCTACTTGTGTGCCACAATGAGCATCGTCCCTACACAGGGAGGAACTGACTGACGCATGTGCAATGGGGGTGTGTCCCTTTGGCAAGCTCCACCTCTGTGAGGCAGACATTGTTTTTGGATATGTGCTGAACGACATGTGCACTTACATGACTTCAGCAATGTGTGTATGATGTCCAAGCTCTGACCATGTGGAGCAATGTCATATATCACAATAGAATGTGTCCACACAGATGTGTGTAAGTAGGTATGCGACGTGAAGTTCTGTTGTCACACGTGGTGTAGGACACCACTCCTGGCCTGCTACCATTTTGGTCACTCCTACACACAGCCCTAATCAACACATGGACGTGTGCCTACGTGGGGGGGTTTGTGAGACTGTTGTTGATGTGCAATGGGGACACAGCTAGTACTCACCTTCACAGTCATCCAATTGGCCATGTGTCTCAGGGATAGACATGCACATAGATGTCAGTTACCAGGGTGTACCTTCATGTGCAATCATTGTCCCTACATCCAGCCATACTTCCATACGTGAGTGAACATAGTGATGACACATCTGTGTGATTTAGAATGTTTTATTCACATTCAGGTGATTGACGGAGCTGGAGCTGTACATGGCCATCCAAGCCCACATCACATGGAAGCCCAGTGGTGGGCCAACCAGAGTCCTTTGGGGATTGCACAGTGATTAGGAAGAGTGCAGTCCGCAGCTGGATTGCTGTGTAATTGGCCAGCGGTGAAGAAATGGCAGTCCGTGTCGGGGTCCGGGTGAATGTCGCAGAGTGTTCCGGGGGTCAGTAGGAGGTATTTCCCAGGGCATGATGCATAGGTCATAACCAGGCAGGGACAGGCCATGTGGCGGTGATAGATGCTTCTGCCTCCTTCCTCACACAGTAGTTCCCATCCCCTTCTCACTCCCCTGATACGGGTTCTGTGTCCAGTGTGTGTGGCGGAGTGATGGCTGCATCGCTGTGTGCCACTGACACATCAGACTGCGTAGGTGATGGGGCAGCATCACACTGTGCCACGGACACATCAGGGGTCGGAGCTGTGTGTGTCGATGTTCCCGCTGCAGTCATCTGGGAACGGCTCAGTGGCAGCAATGGCAAGATGAAGTACTGCAGGGCATTGAAGTTCCCAGCTACTACTCGCTGGTGTCCAGCCGTGGCAGACATACTTCCAGCCTGCATCTGCTCCATGGTCTCCATTGACCTCCGCCTCTGTGCCAACTCTGTGCTGTCATGGCTGGTGCCTGTCTGACCAGACAGTTCTTGTATTCGATTCATGGCACCAGCGAGGTCAGCCAAGGTCTGTGGCGGAACATGGTGGGTACAGGGGGTGTCCGATAGGGACTGTACGTGGTCCCTGATGGGACTCAGACACCCACGTATGGCATTGAGTTTGGCTGCCACGAGCTCGAAACCCACCCGCAGCTGATCAGCCAACTCCACCTGGCAACCCAACACACGCCGTTTGAATTCCATGTATTGGTTGGGGGGTCCTGGGAGACAGCCGTGGTGGTGTGCGTTTCCTGCTGTGTGGTCTGTGCAGGTGGTGGGGTCACCTCGAGGCAGCTGGCCTGCCCTGCTCCTGGGGGTGGGGTGCAGAGGCTGTCCATTATCCGTTGGAGGGTGTCTTGACATATGTGCAGGTTGTCCTCTTCATCATCAATGATGGGAAGTGTGGTGTGCTCTGCAGGAGGTGTTGTTTGTCCCTCTGCAATGTAAAGGGAGATGCAGGTTAACAGAGTTTCACATGTATGTTGATGATTTGCAGATGTTTACATTCAGCCTGCCTGCCAATGTACATTGTGACTGTTTTGGGGGAGCTGGCTATTTGATGGCAGTCAGTGTGTTTTTCAACTACATGACGGATGTGTGGTAGTACCCGTACATTATCATCACACAGTGTCAGGCAATGCCAGATGTGAGTGGACAGTTACTACGCACGAGCGGAACCTGTTGTGAGCTCTGTCCTGTGGTGCTGGTGTTGCACTTTGTACCACATTGCCGTCATTGCTGATGTTCTGTGATTGCTATGTGTGTGTGCTGCATTGTGGGGGAGTTGCCCCTGCAGCTCTGATTTCGTGTAGCCTTCTCCCTTTGAGGTGGGGTGCCTTTGAATTGTGTGCTTTTTGGGGCCTGATTTGCTTTTGACTTGGGTCATATGTGCTCTCGGACAGATTTTGTGGCCTGGTGCATTGTTCGTCTGCTGCGTGTATTGTACGGCATGGGTTGTGGGTGCACGTGGACATGTCGGAGTGTGACCTGCTCCTTTACGGATGTGATCCACACTGGGCTACCTCCATGTTGATTTGTGGGCCATGTCATATTTTTTTGGCTGCTGCCATGCTATCGGACATGCAGTGTTACTTGCATAGTCAGTGTGGGTCACAGAGCCGCTGCTTTGCTGGATTCAGCACATGTGCATGGGTCGGTTGTGATATTGGTGATAGGGGGGGGGCTCTCTGTGCACATTGTAGATGGGGGCCTACTTGGCGTTTCTATGTGTGCTGCAGTGTGCCAAGGCAATGAGGGACATGTTTCACGGTCATTGTGGGTGTGCTGTGTGCTACACGTAATTGTGCATGTGTGCCATTGTGCCCATCTCCCCCTGTCCCCCCCCCATCCCTAGTCGTTACTCACCCTGTTGCTGTTGGGTCAGGTCGTATCGTGCTGTGTCCAGGCCCCCCAATCCTGCCACTGTCTCCTCACTGCTGACTGTGGCCACCATTTGCTCCAGCTCATCCAGCTCCTCCTGTGTCGCAGGACTCCCACCTCCAGTCGCCGTTGCTGCCTCCCTGTTGGCGGCGAGCTTATGTTTGGTCTGCCTTTTCAGATCATGCCAGCGCCTCTTGACCTCCTCCAGTGACCTCCTCGACACTCCGACTGCATTGACGTTGTTAAAGATGGCCTGCCATATTTCGGTTTGGGTTGCCAGTGCCGCAGTGGAGGTGCCGAACAGTTGTTGATGGTGTTCGGTCACCTCCGTGACGATGATCCGGTCTTCATGCGGACTGAACCCCGTCTTCCTCTTCCTGTTGTCCTTGCCCTTCCCCGAACGCGGGGTTCCTGGCTGGTCCTCCGTGGGGCTTGTGGTGTTCGGCTTGTCCTCTGCACTCGGTCCGGGTGCATCCATGTTGCTACGCAGTTTGAATTGTTTTTGGGCTTTTTTTTTCTTTCTTTTATGGTGCTTTTTCCCGCCGGACGCGTGGGAATTGCAGGCCTGTGACTGATGTTCGCTGATTTCTGTACCGCGATTGGCCTCATCGCATGTTTTTTTGCGTTCGAGTTTCGCATTTTTTAGGCGTGGCGTTGATTTTTACGCTGACATTTGACGCGTTATATGGTGACTATCGCATGCTACCGCCTTGTTGTGAATTCCACGTTGACACGGGGTTATTTTCCCGAGCTAGGCTGCGATATTGAAAGTTGCGTTACGCTACTCTTGCGGTAGTTATCACACGTTCTTGTGAATATACCCCTAGGGCTTTTACCTTGGCCTCATCCTCCCCATCAGGGTCTCTGTTTCCAGCACGAACAAAATGTGCGTGGAAACCTCTTAGCGTTGCTGGATGTCTTCCCACACTGAGTAAAACTTGGAATTGCCGCCTAGTATCTCCACAGATGCAGTGGCCCTTCTTCACTGTCATTATCATGGAAATGAGACAGAATCAGGACTGCCAACAGCTGCCACAATGCCCTGCTTTGAAAAGCAAGGACCAAAGTATATCATAACAAAAGCAATTCACTGAAATTCACAGGTTGAGGCAGCACACTCCTCAACACATTGGAATTTCAACCTTTTCTGAACAGGGGCCAACCTTTTCAATTATTCTGCAATATATAATGTTTAATGATGTCATGGAAGTACTGTTAAAATGGGGTGGGGTTTGGTACCACGCAGTTATGGTGAAATCGACAATTATCAGCTCATTTTGCAGACAAATACAGCTCAAAAAGTACTAGACATCTGCTTCTGCACAGCGTGCTTTGTGGGCAGTCACCAATCGCACCTTTTCAGTGTAAGGAAGCTGGTATGCAGAGTGTTAAGGGCGACCCACTACATGCATGTAGTGCAGGTTCTGGCAGCACATCTCTCAACACATTCCCCTTATCCAGTAAAAGCAAATGTGGAGCATCAGCAACAGGTGTATTAATTGGTGACGATTGCATGTGTCCCTTTTGGCCCTTCACAAACACAAATAGCATTGTAGCCAGAGAAAGGTGTCAAGTACACACAGTCACACATGTACTAAAACTGGCACTGAGAATGAACTGCTAGATTTAAATCCCAAATAGAACCGCAGCCTTTTCGACAGTCTGAGAAGCGCAGAATTGTTTTTAAAGTGTGCCTCGGTAGAAACATAAACAGAGCCCAACCCTGGCACCTGAACACCGCAGGAGCACCACAGCTGCCTCCTTCATGCACTGCGGAGGAGGGGCATGGAAGCAGAGCTGAGGAGCCAGCATATCACTGGAGGAGGCAGAGAATACTTTGGATTTAATTTGAATCACATTTGCATCTAAAGTATTCCCAAATGTACCAGAGGTACAGAACGAGCGCATCTATTCTGGGGCTCATGTAATTCTGTGCGATGCCTGCACGTGGGAAAGGCCCAGTTTGCCTGCCCCTTCTGTGTTCACCTCAATCTACAGTGGTCATGGCAGGGGCCTAAACAAAAAAAGCCCTGTTAAAGTGGTTTAGAGGGGGGTTAAATGCAAGGATGCTCAAACAAGTACCCCTGGT
Organism: Calotriton arnoldi; assembly: GCA_963921515.1. Classification (NCBI taxonomy): domain Eukaryota; kingdom Metazoa; phylum Chordata; class Amphibia; order Caudata; family Salamandridae; genus Calotriton; species Calotriton arnoldi. The sequence continues at coordinate 3,248,765 of CAWUFW010001008.1, read as the reverse complement.
TTCCCCACTAGCCTCGGGCGTCACTCCTTTACATGTCAGTCTCTTATGAGCACAAAGCTCCAGAGATACAGGCTCCTCTGCTGCCCCCTGGTGGTGCTGGGAGGGCAGTGCAGCCTCCTCAGCCACTGCTTCACCCTGCTCGATTACTTGTGGCTCACACTCGCTTGGCCTCAGTTCTGAAGCAGTGTTTCCTCATCCTCCGGTTCTGTGTCCGATCCAACCTGTTCTGACCAGACCGTCTCTTGCTTCCATTACATCTCATCTTGATTTCAATGCACTAGATGAGCTGTACCCCGCCTATTGGTGAGGGGCAGGGCCGGCTTTAGCACTGGTGGCGCCCTGTGCAACAATGTTTGTTGGTGCCCCCCTCAATGACCACCTCTGCCACGGATTCCCTCACTACCACCATTTGACAGTGCCCCTCAAGTCTCCACAACCACTGTCTCTTAGATTCATATAGTTTTATAGCGCCACTCATACCAGTTTAAGATGTCCGAACACTTTACATCACACACGCATTGCACAGAGACATCACACACGCATTCCACAGAGACAATCAATCAATCATCGCTGTGTAAATCAGTGTATAGGAAATGTTACATAAGACAGAGGCCTTCAAGGAGTAGGAGTCGCATTTCATCCATACTGGTAGGCAAAGTACAAATTCAGAATTTAAAATGTAACACCATTGTTAGGGGTTTTCTTTAATAATAAGAATTGATTTCTACACAAATGAACCCCTTTTGCAATATTAGGACAACGCAAAACTGCACAAAAAATGTATAGCTCTAATATTTTCCTTGCAGTCTGCATGCAGCTCTTTGATGGCAGTTAATAGCTCACTGCTCTATATTAGGATTTTAACTTATAAACTGCAAGTAACAAAAGGATCTCTGACAAAAGCGGTAACTCATTGACCTATTTATATTATATGCACTTTGTGATGTGAATGGCACACGTTCTTTGCAGCAGGCGTATTAACCCTCTGTGCTATGATGAGTCAAAACTTTCACTAGACAACGCTCGGGTCTCTCTCCAGGAAGAACGTTAATCACCGGAGTTGTCATTTTTATTGATGCCTGAAAATTGCAAGGACAATGTACGTGGTGGCATCAGGTGCTTTTAAAAGGATGAACATGGCGTCCCCACCCCAAGTCAGCGCCCGGTGCAGTGGCACCGATCGCACCGCCCTAGAGCCGGCCCTGGTGAGGGGCGCTCCCACCCACTAGCGTAGCAAGTGCGTCATGGGTTCTAGTCCATCCCCCTGGCTGCAGTTTGAATTATATAAATACAGCAATAATCAGTGGGCCACTCGTGCCTATGGGCCCCGGTGCTACTACACCTGCTGCATGCATCAATGAAAGCCATGCCCCTGATTCCACCTGTCGTGTAGTGGCAGAGAACAAATTTGCCGGCGGAAGTCCCCTGTTTCCCCTCGCATCAAGAAGAGAACACCTCCTGAACAGGGGTGTAGCTCATTAGCTCCTTTTGGTGCAGCAGTTCCAGTGGCACCGGAGCCCACTGAACCGTGAATATTGCTGTGTGTCACAGCTCAAACAGCGGCCACAGGACAGGAACCATTTCCTAGTGCCAATATCGGCAACACACCCCACCCGCAAACACAGCAATCTCATAATAAAAACACACAAGCCGCATTGTTTGTTGGAGAAAACATTGCTGCAGGTTTATTTGCATAAAATTATGCAAACACGGTGGGTCAACTTACGGGCGATCCAAGGGCAGGCAGCAGTGACACCCCTAAGCTGCCCTGCCCACCTGAAGAGCCAAATTGCACCGTGGCCTAACCAATCGGTGCTCAGCACCTAGCCTCCCGCTAGTCTGTGCTGCAGCTTCTTCAGCAAGCTGTGCCAATGCATGCCCGGGAACCCCAACCAGACTATTTCAGTGAAGGAAAACCCATGCCTCCATTCCTGGTTTTGGCCCATCTCGCCACTCTCGCGATGTAAGTATGGCCAATCACCCAAAACCTTTGACCCCAGTCCTTTTTCCAGCATTTATCCTTTATAGAGGCTCCAGTCCATATGAAGTGTGTGTCAAAGACCTGGCCAGACGTACCCAATAGCCTGTTCCACATCAGTGACTATCCTACTATGAGGTGTAAAGGCTAAACTATCCGCTGAACTTAGAAATATGTGACATTAAGCAAGGGTCACCACTGGGCAGTACCTCTTATCCCCCAGTTGATGCAACTAGATCACCTTCCCCAGCCCCATCCGGTCTGTTTTGGATCTCTTATCTAGGATTCTCAAGGATTCACTTGTGAGCAATGTATCCTGTCCCCCATTGCCTACCCCAGACCTATCCTTCTTAGACCTTGCCACTAATTCACTTATTCTCAGAGCCCCAAAAAGTGCCAGGCTGAAAGCTGCTGAGAAGAGGGCGGCTTCGAAAGGTGAAAAGGTTGCCATGTGTACTACTTTGATCATGTCCTGTAATGTTCTGAATTCGATGGGGGACCTGGTGTCATGGGTTCGAGGTTCTCCTCTTGCCCAACCCTTTAGCGCTGCCCTGCTGAGGAATGCCTTAGTGGGATCAGGCTGGCCCTTCATCTTAGCATAATGACTCACTGCAGCCCGGTGACCTGAGACCCAGGAGTGACTCTTGCCCTGGTCCTTAGCCCACACTACAAGGATTGGACCTTGTGTTCCAAGGATGTTGACCCTTCCTCCCAGGCCCCCGCCACCTTGCACAACATAGCAACGCAAGTACAGATACCTGCCTTTTCTTGAAAATGGACATACCAAATGTTCTTAATACATTGCAGCCTTTTGTGCTTTAACACCTTGTTTCCACCAGTTTTGGGGACAGCATCACGCTTGTTAGCTGACAGCTTCCACAGCCAGCCTAGCTGCTATGGCTATCAGGGCGGGGACATTTTTTGCTTAAATGAAGCAACCTGTAACATGCCCTCGGGTCCAGGGTGCACATTCCTTGCTGAATTTGGCCAGACATTTTTGAGTGCTAAACCATGGCAAACACATTAATGGTGTCAAATCTGTTTCATGTTTTTTTAATTTTTTTTATTTTGATGAATATAAAGTACAAAAACCAATACAAAGATGAAGCAATATCAAACCGCCCTGTCCCTTCCCCCCCACCCCTAAAAAAAAAAAAAAAAGTTTAACTCAAGGTAGAGAGAACAGGTTACATATATTCTCTTGTTGCCTTTCTTAATCCACAAAGTGTATAAGATAAAACATAATCACATAAGAGTGGCTAATTTTTAAAAAACATAATGAGCTGTAAGCAATAAGATGTATAATCAACATATACATAGCGATGTCCTTGCCCAAAGTCTTTAAAAGAATCAGATAGGGCACACCTTTAAATAATCGAGCATCGCATGTAATCAAAACAAACAAAATTGATAAACAGTCGTTGGCTGAGAGGAGAAGGAAGAAAATTTGCTTTACGGGGCCCTAATAGTGTGCCTGATTGAGCCATACCGTTAACGGTTCCCAGATAGTTAGACCCTTCCTTTTTCCCCGAATGCCTTTTTTAGCAAAGATAGCCTTCTCAAGATGACATGTCGTGACTAATCGGGCCAACCATTGGGAGAACAATGGAGGGTTTGGATCTATCCATGAAGAGGCTATACCGATCCGCAGTATTGTCATGGCTACAAAGATAAGTGCGCCCCCGCTCTTTCTGTTAACCTTATCTTGTGTCCCTATCAGAATAGTCGTGGGGGTTAACTGAATATCCTGAGAAAGGACTTTCCTTAAGAAATCTTGTATTTTGCCAAGGAATGGTGTAAGTTTCGGACAAGTTGCGAACATGTGTACTGAGTCTGCACTAAACTCCGAGCACCTAGGACAAAGCGTCCCTTTACCTGTTCCCCATTTAGCAATTCTGCTGGGTGTAAAATACAAAAAAAAAGGCGGTCTTAAAAAATTGTGCCTGCAGTTTGGCCGACAGCAGATCGCTCTGGGCAGATCGCAAGGCTCGATCGAAGGTATTGTGAGGAGTACCCAGCATCAACTGCCATTTGCTTGCAATCTTGAACATGTCATCGGGCATTTGGCTATTGTGTGGAGTAAATGTATCCAATACGGGGTAAAGCGGGGGCTTTTAGTTTGTCGATAAGGTCAATCTTTGCGAACCCGGCAGACCCACCAGTCTTTCGGGCCAAGAAATCCCTTATGGCAATATTCTTAAAAGCCTCTTGTTCCCTCAGATTGTATTGAGTTTTAAGGTCGATAAATGGCTTAATTCCTTCGGTTGTGATTAAATCTCCCAATTTTAAAATTCCCGCTTTATACCAGTCTTGGAGATAAGATCTGCCAAAAATAGCTGGCAAGTTGGTATTATTATTGATGGGAGAATAATAGTTCAGTCTGCCCAGCCCGTAAATTCTGCGTATGTTGGAAAAAACTTTATATGCACTCATCAGGGTCTTAAATCTAACCCGTTTGTAATATCCGAAAGTCAATTGCCGCCACAGGCATCCCCGGGCCTCCTCCCCAAGTAGAAGTTGGAAGGGAGACGGGAGTCCTGCGGTTGAAGTATAGGAATGTTCGTGCAACAGTTCCATACTATACTGTAGGACCGAAGCCCAGTAATACAATCTTATATTAGGGAGCGCCCATTCACCCCTCTCCCTGGGAAGGGAGAGTACCTTAAAAGCCCGCCTAGGCTGAGAGTATGCCCAGATAAATTGTGAAAAAAGTTGTTCAAATCTCTGGAGCATAGTTTTGCTGAACTCTAGAGGGATAGCCCTGAAAAAATACAGTAGTTTAGGGAAATAGGTCATCTTGATAACATTACACCGGCCCACTATAGTCAAGTGTAAGTTATTTATCTGATTAAGCGCTCTTTTAGTTTCTCCTCTCCAACGGGATCAGATTTTCTGCCACGATTAAATCGGTGTTTGCGACTATAGTGACCCCCAAGTATTTAGCTTTCTGGACAACCCGACTGTCCACCCAATTGATTTCTTTATTTAAAATGATCTGTGTTTTTCCTTTATTAAGTGCATATCCCGCAATTTTTCCAAACTCCTGAGCCTCCTGTTCCAATGCTAAAATAGCAGTCTCAGGATCCGGGGTCGCCACAGCCAAATCAGCGGCATAGGCGATGATTTTAGTGTCCCATCCAGATCTACTCACAGCCCGGATTGCTTGATTGTTTTCTATTTTTTTTATAAGAGGGTCTATATATAAAGCGAAGAGCAGTGGAGAGCAGGGACAGCCTTGGCGGGTACCCCGTGAGATTTCAATCTGCTCCGTTAACTTCCCATTAATTGAGATGCTAGCTGTGGGGTTAAGGTAAAGAGCTTGAATAGCTTGAATTGCCTTAGGCCCAAAACACATCCTTCTCATGACGCCCCAGAGAAACTGCCAGGAGACCCGATCGAATGCTTTTTCAGCATCAAGTAAAATTAGCGACATCGGGTCTCCTGATATCTGAGCTGTGTCGAATAAAGTAATGGTCCGTCGGATGTGTTCAGTAGTACCTTTCTTGGGGATGAACCTGTGTTGTCATTCCGACACCAGGGGTTCGATTCTTAAAGATAGTCTAGCCGCAAAAATCTTAGAATATATCTTAGAATCGCAATTGATAAGAGTGATTGGCCTGTAAGAGCCCATTTCAAGTGGTGACTTATCCTTTTTCGTGAAAATTACGATCTTAGCATTGGACCAGGAAGCAGGTGGAGAAGCCCCGTTAAAAATAGAGACTACAAGTGAAGTGAAGAGAGCCCTTATTTGGGGAGCAAAGATTTTATAAAACTCAACCGGGATACAGTCGGCCCCTGCCGCTTTCCCATCTGGCAAACTTGCTAGGGCTTTGGCGATTTCTTCCCAGTTCTGAGGATCCTCTAATTGGTCATGTTCTTCTGCACTGAGTTGGGACAGGGTGATTTTATCTAGATAGTTAAGGATCTCATCCTCTCTCAAGTCTGATGGCCTGATGTTCTCCTCAGAGTAGAGATTCTGATAGAACTCTCGGAATGCCCTTTGGATTTTAATCGGGCCATTAGTAATCCCTCCTGTTAAAAGTTGAATCGAGTGTATTTCATTGGCAGAAACCTGCTGTCTAGTTCTGAGAGCCAGTTGATGGCCGATGAGCTCGCTACACTCATAGCTTTTCTCACGTGCAGAAGCCCATTTAGCTGCCACCTTCTCTGCAAAAATTGACCCAATTTTAGCCTTAATGACTGTCGATTCAAGTTGAGCAGCTTCAATTTCAGCCCCCATTTGTACTGCCTGAGTTAATTTCTCTTCTGCCTTTTTCATCGTGTCTTGAAGTTCCGAGATCTGCATCTTTTCTTTCTTATTTTTCCTTGTAGAGAACCGTAGGGTCTCCCCCCGGATGCCCGCCTTCAATGCGTCCCATACCATCATAGTTGTAGCTGACCCTATATTTAACTCAAGAAACTCTTGGATCCACCCCTGCATATGCGTTCGGTATCCAGCATCATAAAGTAAAGCTTTTTCAAAGCTCCAATTCGAGATCTCCCTGCTGTTTCCCAACCCTCCGATGTTTAAGATAAGTGGGTTGTGGTCTGACATAAAACGCGGGGCAATGTCTATAGAGCAGTCTCGGAGCAAAGAAGATGAGACCAAAAAATAGTCCAACCTTACTAGGGAGAGGTGCAGGGCTGAAAAGTATGTGTATCCCGGCAGGGTACATTTTAAACTAGCCCACACGTCGCTGAGCCCATGAGTTTGCATTAGATTTAGTACAGCTTGATATACTTTGGGCTTCCTACCTACGTAGGACCATTGATCATTTGCTTTCCAGTTACTGGGTAAATTGATGTTAAAGTCACCACAGATAACGATCGGGAGAGGCCAATGGGCAAGTTCTCCTGTAATCCAGTTAAAAACCCCGGGGTCGTCAGCGTTACTCCCATAGATGGAACATAAGGAGAAAGAAAAATTAGAAGGTAGGCAACATTCCGCTATAACCCATCTTCCAAGAGGGTCTGATTTCACACGAGTAGATTTCAGTGGGTGTCTACTTTGTGCCATGACCCCTACCCCTCTTATTCTCGCACCCTGTGTAGTCCCCCCTATGAGTCTATATCCCAGTGAGTTCAGTAGATGTTTCTGCGATCCCTCAATATGCGTTTCCTGGAGACTGACGATATCAGCCCCCAGTGAACGCAGACCCTGTGTCACTTTCTGTCTTTTCAGGGCATCATTCAGACCACAAATGTTAACTGAAACGATTCTAAGGGTGCTTGACTTATTCATACAAATATTTTTATCAATTGGTCAAGTTTAAACGATGATATACAGATTGTGTACCCCACATGATCAAAAATACAATCAATTTTATCCTGTGTGCAGCAATGCCTTAAGAATTCCTTCTCTTTCATTACCACAAGCTTGCTTAATTTGCTCATTTTTTCCTTTTTTTCCCCCGTTTTTTTGGCCCACTTGATTCTCTTATCTTCCAGTATAACTTTGCATTAACTAAGGTCAGTACAATAGTGACAAGTGCCATTAATCCCTCCACCACAGTGCAGATATCCTCCCACCCCTCCCCATTTCACCCCCCTACACAAGAGCAATCAGGAAAACCCTGAGTGATGGTTGTCAGAAATGGGCCCCCGCCGCTAGGCCACGCCGTTTAGAACAACCAAGAGAATTCGGCATATGTCAATACTGTGAAGAGACATAGGAAAAAAGGAGGAAATCAAAGAAAGGAAGAAAAAAGTGAGAAAAAAAAGATTCCCCCCTTCATGAACTAATCTGTCCAAGTCCTCTGTGTATACGCCCAGAGAGATCGAAGAAAAAAAAAAAAAGGTAGTAAGGTGGGAGAATACTAGATACTAGATTTAGCGAGTTTCTCTTAGACAGGGAAGTTTCGTCTGCCCTTTAGCTCGACCCCTTTTTCGCCTTAATTTCCCTCAAAAATTCCCCAGCCTTGATCTCAGACAGGAAGATTCGGGAGGCCCCATTTTGGATGACTTTCAATCTGGCAGGGTTCATTAAAAACACTTGGGCTCCCAGCTGTTGGAAGGGGACAATTAGTTGACGCAAGCGCCACCTCCGCTCTACTGTAGAGTGGCAAAAGTCAGGTTTAGCGAAAAACATTACCCCATTAGACCCCTTCTGGGAGTTCGGGCGGGCTTGATCATAGACCAGCTGTCTAAGGAGGAAGTTCCCGAAGAACACCAGGAAAGCCCTGGGTTTTCCTCCGGGAAAGCTGCTGCCATCGCGTCGTTGCTTTTGGTTAAAAGGGAAGCGATGTGCCGCTGAACTTCATGGTCCCAATTCCAGTTCGAATGATCAGGAAAAGCCTCTTGCAGGAGCTTCACAATATAGCGCCTTGGGTCGTCCCCCTCCACTCCTTCCGGAATGCCAAGTAGGCGAAGATTATTCCTTCGTTGTCGGTTCTCCTGCTCTTCCATCTTCGTCATTAAGTCCATCAGACAAGCATCGTGAGAAGAGCCTTGATCTTTTAAGGTAGTTACTTCTGTTTCCAAGCTCTCTGTACGGCCTTCCACCATGGTGACACGATCGCTAATGTCAGTACATATTTTGTTTAGCTTTCTCATACCCCCTTGTAGTTTTTTGCCGGCCCCTTTAGCTAAACGACTGTCAGAGCGAACCTCTTCTTGGAATTCCTTGATTGAAGCTAGAATAGAAGCTAAAGAGGGTTCTGCCGTGGATTCTGGTGTGGTTTTTTAGGTTTTCCCAAAGCGATGTCTGAACAACATCTTCGCCAAGGGGATAAGACATCTGAGAGTCTGAATAGTCCCACTTAAGCTGGCTGCGTCTTTTTGCCTTGTTTTTTGTCTTCTTCTGGCGCTGCACAGTTCCGGTGTCTTTAGAGAGATCAATGCTATTATCTTTGCTTGAGCTGGTTCCCCCTTCATCTGTTGTGGACATAGAACCATCCGACACCGAGTAGAAGTTTTCACTGCTAGGTTCCGGAGTCCAAGGAGCTTGGGGCCAAGGTTGGCTTCCAAGCTAAGGATATCATCAGTAATACCGGCTGTAGGGAGTTTGGGCCCTCCCTCAGATATGCAGATTGTCGGTGCAGAGTCCAAGATTGGAGCAATGGTAGCAGAAGGTGTCGTTATTCCCAAATCCCCTATGATTCCGGTGTTTCCTTCCGTGGGTACTGGGGTGAGAATGAAATTAGTAGAGTCTATCAGCCCTTCTGTGCCTTCCTGTAGTCCCCTTGGGGTCGCAATTTCCATGGGTTGGGCAGAGGCACAGCTTTCCTTCGGAGTAATTGTCGATTGCTTAAGGTTCGGCTCCCCTTGTTTGTCTAATAGTGAGCAATCAGACTCGCTCTCAGGGGGAAGTGTGGTACCTAGTGTGGAGTCTAGAGCAGAAAGTGGCGCCTTAACTCCAGAAAAAAGTTTGGCTACGGAGGGCTGAATGCCTGCACCTTCCTTTGAGGCTCCACCCCCTCCCCCCCCCCGAGTCTCCCCATTATCTTTTTAGGACCGCTGGCCTCCCGTTTACCTTTGGTTGGGTTGTCCGTCATCCCGGCATCTCCGAGAACAGCGCTGGCTTGGGCGGATTTGGCAGCTTTCGTTTTGCTGCCTTTGTTGGTTTTTGCGCCCCTAGTCGACATGATCCGGCTCCCGACTCCGCTGCCTTCTTCCTCCCAGCCGTAACACCAAATTAATGGAGACCGATGAAAGCGCTGCGGCAACAATGTAGCAGAGCAGCCAGCGGGTAAATATCTCCCGGAGCGCTCTTGCAGAGGCGAACACCCCACGTCCGTTTTAAACGTCCAGATCAGTCCCGGTGGTCTGGAAGTAGAGACTGGTCGCTTGCGTTCTGTTCTCTTTCTGGCTCGGCCTCACAGAGCAGTCCGCATAGCCGATAGTCGATGTGTACGGCGTGAGCGGCTGAGTGGTGTGGACTCACGCTGACTCCATCTTGCTCGCTTGGCCTCAGTTCTGAAGCAGTGTTTCCTCATCCTCCGGTTCTGTGTCCGATCCAACCTGTTCTGACCAGACCGTCTCTTGCTTCATTACATCTCATCTTGATTTCAATGCACTAGATGAGCTGTACCCCGCCTATTGGTGAGGGGCGCACCCACCCACTAGCGTAGCAAGTGCATCATGGGTTCTAGTCCATCCCCCTGGCTGCAGTTTGAATTATATAAATACAGCAATAATCAGTGGGCCACTCGTGCCTAGGGGCCCTGGTGCTACTACACCTGCTGCATGCATCAATGAAAGCCATGCCCCTGATTCCACCTGTTGTGTAGTGGCAGAGAACACATTTGCCGGCGGAAGTCCCCTGTTTCCCCTCGCATCAAGAAGAGAACACCTCCTGAACAGGGGTGTAGCTCATTAGGTCCTTTTGGTGCAGCAGTTCCAGTGGCACCGGAGCCCACTAAACCGTGAATATTGCTTTGTGTCACAGCTCAAACAGCGGCCACAGGAAAGGAACCATTTCCTAGTGCCAATATCGGCAACACACCCCACCCGCAAACACAGCAATCTCATAATAAAAACACACAAGCCGCATTGTTTGTTGGAGAAAACATTGCTGCAGGTTTATTTGCATAAAATTATGCAAACATAGTGGGTCAACTTACGGGCGATCCAAGGGCAGGCAGCAGTGACACCCCTAAGCTGCCCTGCCCACCTGAAGAGCCAAATTGAACCGTGGCCTAACCAATCGGTGCTCACCACCTAGCCTCCCGCTAGTCTGTGCTGCAGCTTCTTCAGCAAGCTGTGCCAATGCATGCCCGGGAACCCCAACCAGACTATTTCAGTGAAGAAAAACCCATGCCTCCATTCCTGGTTTCGGCCCATCGCGCCACTCTCGCGATGTAAGTATGGCCAATCACCCAAAACCTTTGACCCCAGTTCTTGTTTCCAGCATTTATCCTTTATAGAGGCTCCAGTCCATATGAAGTGTGTGTCAAAGACCTGGCCAGACGTACCCAATAGCCTGTTTACACATCGGTGACTATCCTACTATGAGGTGTAAAGGCTAAACTATCCGCAGAACTTAGAAATATGTGACATTAAGCAAGGGTCACCACTTGGCAGTACCTCTTATCCCCCAGTTGATCTGGGGAAGGTGATCTAGTTGATGCAACTAGATCACCTTCCCCAGCCCCGCCCGGTCTTTTTTGGATCTCTTAACTAGGATTCTCAAGAATTCACTTGTGAGCAATGTATCCTGTCCCCCATTGCCTACCCCAGACCTATCCTTCTTAGACCTTGCCACTAATTCACTTATTCTCAGAGCCCCAAAAAGTGCCAGGTTGATAGCTGCTGAGAAGAGGGCGGCTTCGAAAGGTGAAAAGGTTGCCATGTGTACTACTTTGATCATGTCCTGTAATGTTCTGAATTCGATGGGGGACCTGGTGTCAGAGGTAAGAGGTTCTCCTCTTGCCCAACCCTTTAGCGCTGCCCTGCTGAGGAATGCCTTAGTGGGATCAGGCTGGCCCTTCATCTTAGCATAATGCTCACTGCAGCCCGGTGACCTGAGACCCAGGAGTGACTCTTGCCCTGGTCCTTAGCCCACACTACAAGGATTGGACCTTGTGTTCCAAGGATGTTGACCCTTCCTCCCAGGCCCCCGGCACCTTGCAGAACATAGCAACGCAAGTACAGATACTTGCCTTTTCTTGAAAATGGACATACCAAATGTTCTTAATACATTGCAGCCTTTTGTGCTTTAACACCTTGTTTCCACCAGTTTTGGGGACAGCATCACACTTGTTAGCTGACAGCTTCCACAGCCAGCCTAGCTGCTATGGCTATCAGGGCGAGGACATTTTTTGCTTAAATTAAGCAACCTGTAACATGCCCTCGGGTCCAGGATGCACATTCCTTGCTGAATTTGGCCAGACATTTTTGAGTGCTAAACCATGGCGAACACATTAATGGTGTCAAATCTGTTTCATGTTTTACCGCAGCCCACCTTTTGTGGGTCCGCTGGGATCCCTCTGCCTCACTGCAAGTAACCTCATTAGTTAATACAACTCCCTTAATGCACTTGCCTGTCACTCGAAGACACCTGTCAACAACCTGAAGCACTGCAGCTTGGAGAAGAGGGTTATTGAGCCAAGCGTACCCCAGTCCGTGTTTACAGCATTTATCCTTTATAGAGGCTCTAGTTCGTATGAAGTATGTGTCAATATCCTGGCAAAGCATTCCCAATAGCCTGTTCCAAGATGGTGACTATCCTACTATGATGTGAAAAGGCTCAACTATCTGATGAGCTTAGCAATATGTGACCTTAAGCAAGGGTGTCCTCATGTACTTGCCATGTATCCCTCCTTTATTGCAGGACCTTTGCCAGTTCAGTTTAATCTGTGGTGTTTGCTCTCAGCCTTCCCAGGCTGCGTAACTGCTAGCAATGTGAGCAGTTGCTGACATTAATGAGCAAATCTCCCGGTTGCAAATTTAAATTTTTATGTGGATCCTACTGGGACCCCTCCACCTAATGCGCGTGACCTAGGTACATTGTCCAGCTCCCTTGACGCACTTGCCTGTGACTCAGTACAAACTAGCACCAACTAGACATACTGCTGCTCACCGAGTCTTGCCGCTTAGGGTGGAAGAAACATCTCTCTACCATTGATGCTCCCATTGATATAAGTGTGTGTACCTGCCCTGCCAGAATGACCCCCCCACTACCGTTATTTGTTGATGCCTGTCCCCGCTAATAATCCTGACGGCACAACTTCTGATGGGTGATCTCCTTAAGTAATGGATGCCCTTATACCCTGCTTGACTAAATTGTGTGATCCTAGGCAATAGACTGAATCTTTATTTGTACCTTCGTTTGACATAAGGGCACCTTGAAATACATGTGATCAGATATCCACTGTATAAAAACTTTTTCTTTTGTTTGAATATTGAGCCATTAAGTTGTTCAGCCTAGTGATTAAATGGGTAAATTAATACCACTGCTAGGGGCGAACTGATGTAGTGCTGTGGACCTACTGCCACTAATCTACCCATGCTCCGTCAGGGTTTCCTAAGCACCAGTTTCACACACTTCCTACCACCCCTTAGGAATTTACCAGCATTGACACATCAAATGATAGGTTTGGCTCCACTTTTACTATCCAACTCTGCAGTCCTTTTGCCTTTACGAGAAAAGGGAATATTTACTTCGGCGCTCTTCCACTGAGCACTGTGTTTTAACTCACATATTGGAGCTATATGATATTTCTACTTTAAAGGATGAAGCCACGTGGCTTCTTAAGGCAACACGGCTCAGGCATCAGATAAGCGACCCATTGGGGGATTGTTGCTGCATGAAACCAACACATTATTGACCAAATAACTGAGGCTTCCCTACTCCATCGGGCTGGAATACTGGAATTCTGCCACCCTCTGGCCTGTCATGGACCCCAGACTTAATTCCGACAGCTTACAGTACTAAAAGAATACTTAAAGGTGACATGGCACGTGTCTGAGGCACCTGCAAGTCACGAATGAGAATGTGTATTGCCAAAAGTAAGATGGAATAGTTAATACTGGTGAGCCCAGGCATGGTCGGGCGCCCTTTGTTTCCCCACTTGTGACCACCAGTTGCGTTACCCAAGGACACATACCCTTCGCCTGATGCTGCCTCCCAGCTCAGGGCACCACCCACACGACAGCAGGGAAAACAGCGAGGTGGGCAGTGGGTTGCAGTGAGTGGCTGTGCAGCCACCTACTAACAATACCTGGGAGGCCAGTGTAGGAAGGTAGGATCTGACTGCATGGTTACCCCCACTTTTTGCCTGGCGTTTTGCTGGTTTTTGACTAGTCTGACTGGGATCCTGCTAATCAGGACCCCAGTCTATCTGCTTTCTCCCTTAAATTGACATACATGTACTTTGGTACACTCCAGATTGGATACTGTGGTACCCTTATAAGTCCCTAGTATATGGTACCCATGTACCCAGGGCATAGGTACCCCAGAGGCCTCCCATGGGCTGAAGCATGTATTATGCCACCCATGAGAGGCCATGCAAAATGGAACTCCAGGTCTGCTACAGCAGCCTGTGTAAGATGGTGCTGGCACCACTTACTTTACATATGGATTCACTATATCTATAGGTCACTACACTTAAAACTTATAAGTCACCCCTATAGCAGGCCTTATCAATCCTGAAGGCAGGGTGCTGGGTTTTTAGTGAGAGGGTGCTCCTGCATGAGCAGAGCCCCTCTGCAGCCTTCGGAGACCATTCTCCCGGGTTGTCTGTGACTCAGCTGGACATATAGGTAGAGGTGCATTATAACCTCGGGGTAAATGCTATCTCGAAAACGGCTGCATAGAAACATATCGTGTTTGGTATCAAACACCTTGGAATCATACCTCCACACCAGTAACTGGTGTGGAAGTATGATTCCACCCTTCAGAAGCGAGCTTCGTGGGGTCACTGGTCTAACCGGTGCCAGCCTTCTCGACCCGGACAGCACAAAATGGATGCTGCCGACCAGAGACACATTTCTGCCCTCCTGCTGCTGAGCCAAGCCCCTCCCCCTGGAATTCCCCCGAATTTCCCCGGAATTCCCCCGGAATTCCCCTGCTCCCGCCTCCCAGCCTCTCCTCCCTCCCACCTCCCCTACTTAATGGCGGCTGCGCAGCGGATGCGCGCAGCGGGCGCGCCGCCGGCACACCGAAGGCGCACCAAAGGCAAGCCCGTCTGCGCCCTTCCGCGACCCGACCGCGGCCAGCGCCAGGAACCCTGGACCTCCCACTACCCATCGCTACGACACCACCACCCTCCTCGCACTCAACCCTGGAAGACTTAGAGAATGCCAACAGGCCTCGCCGAACACAAGCCACGGCCAGTTCTCCTGCCTCCACTGCCGCCAGACCCTCACCGCCACCCCGGCCTCCAACACCGGCAACGCCAGCACCGGTTACACCCTAAAATGCTTCCTCCTCAACGTACGCTCCGTACACAAACACGCCATGGAAATCTGGAACCAACTCGACTCTCTTTCGCACGACATCGCCTTCTTCACAGAGACCTGGACCAACGCATCCTCCGCCCCCGACATCAGCACCACCATCCCAGACGGATGCAAGATCCAGAGGAAAGACCGCCCCAACCACCCAGGAGGGGGCCTCACCATCACCCACAAAAGCACCCTCCGCCTCACCACCTCCAGCGAAACCTTCCCCTCCGCCGAACACCTGCACTTCCAGATCCAGACCACCCCCAAAGCCACACTCCGAGGAACCCTCGTCTACAGACCCCCCCAGGCCCCGAACACCCATCGCCACCACCATCACCGACTTCATCGCACCCCACGCCATCGCCTCAACAAACTACATACTCATTGGAGACCTGAACTTCCACCTCGACAACCCCAGCGACCCCAACTCCACTATCCTTCGTGACAACCTCGCCAGCATCGGACTTAAACAACTCGTCAACACACCGACCCACAGAGCAGGACACACCCTTGACCCCATCTTCGCGGCAAGGGAAACAGCGTCCATTTCAGCCACACAACGCAGCCGCCATGGACCGACCACCACTGCGTACACTTCGCCATCAACAAACCCAAGGCACCCAAACCAGCCCCACGCCCACCACGAAGGAACTGGAGCAACGTTACCGACGAGCAACTTAACTCCACTCTCACCCGAGACAACCACACCTGGGCACCCGACGCAAACGGCGCAAACGACGCAGCCAGAGAACTCCACACCTGGATCTCCAACTGCGCAGACAAGCTTGCCCCACTACGCAACCCCGACAGACAACGCCCCAGGAAAGCTGCCTGGTTCACAACCGCTCTCCAAGAAGCCAGACGCACCTGCAGACGCCTGGAGAAGAACTGGAGAAACACCAAGACAACCGAAAACCACACCACCTACAAGGACGCCATGACGGACTACCACAACCAGATCAGAGCCACCAAGAGGAACTTCATCCACAACAAAATCCTGGCCAACTCCACCAACTCCAAGGAACTTTTCAGTGTCATTCAAGAATTCACCAACCCACGCAGCGAAGCCACAGACATCACCCCATCCCAAGACCTCTACGACAAGCTTGGAACCTATTTCCACCTCAAGATCAAAAACCTCTACGACAACTTCATCAACCATCCACCAGGCGCCACAGACGGCCCCCCGCCCCCAGAAACACCAGCCAGCCCACCATCTCCACTGGACACCGATCACGGCCGAAGACACTGCCTCGACCATGAAAAGCATCCACTCGGGGGCCCCCACCGACCCCTGCCCCCCTCACATCTACCACAGAGCCGTGGCCGCCATCGCACCCGAACTACAACGCACCATCAATACCTCCTTCAAAACAGGCACCTTCCCAGACGACTGGAAGCGCGCAGAAGTCAGACCCCTGCTCAAGAAGCCCACAGCTGACCCCACCGATCTCAAGAACTATCGGCCCATCTCTCTCCTCCCCTTCGCAGCCAAAGTTGCAGAGAAAACAGTCAACAGGAAACTGACACGATTCATTGAAGAGAACTCCGTCTTCGACCCGTCCCAATCCGGATTCCGAAGCAACCACAGCACAGAGACCGCCCTACTCGCCGCCACAGATGACATCCGCACCCTCCTGGACCAAGGCCACTCCGCAGCCCTCATCCTACTCGACCTATCAGCGGCCTTCGACACCGTCTCCCATCCCACACTAGTCGCCAGACTACACGATGCAGGCATACAAGGAACAGCCCTGGACTGGATCCGATCATTCCTCACCGGAAGAAGCCAAAGGATCAGACTCCCACCCTTCCTCTCCGACCCCACGAAAATCACCTGCGGAGTCCCACAGGGTTCATCACTGAGCCCCACCCTCTTCAACATTTACATGGCCCCCTCGCAGCCATCGTCCGACAACACGGCCTCAACATCGTATCCTACGCCGACGACACCCAGCTCATCCTCTCCCTCACAAAAAACCCCACCACTGCCAAACTCAACTTCCAGAAAGGAATGCAAGACGTCACAGTCTGGATGACCAACAGCTGCCTGAAGCTCAACGCCGAGAAGACAGAAATCCTCGTCCTCGGTACCACCCCTTCTGCATGGGACAGCACCTGGTGGCCGACCGCCCTCGGAAGCCCACCTACCCCCTCAGACCACGCCAAGAACCTCAGCATCGTACTCGACTCATCACTCACCATGAACCGACAGGTCAACGCCGTCACCTCCAGCTGCTTCAACACCCTCCGCATCCTCCACAAGACCTTCAAGTGGATCCCCCCTGAGTCAAGGAAGACAGTCACCCACGTACTCATCACCAGCAGACTGGACTATGGAAACGCACTCTACGCCGGCATCAACAAGTCCCTACTCCGCAAACTCCAGACAGTACAGAACATCCCCGCCAGACTCGTCTTCGGCATCCCTCGACACGAACACATCAGCCAACACCTACGAAGTCTCCACTGGCTCCCTGTGGAGAAAAGAGTCACTTTCAAAATCCTCACTCACGCCTACAAATGCCTACACAACAAAGGACCCAAATACCTCAACGACAGAATCAACTTCCACGTACCCAAAAGAAACCTCCGATCTTCCAACCTCGCACTGGCCGAAACCCCGCGCATCCACAGAGCCAGAGCAGGCGGAAGATCCTTCTCTCACATTGCAGCCAAGACCTGGAACGAGCTACCGGCAGACATCAGACGCGCCCCCTCCCTGAACACTTTCAGGAAGACCCTCAAGACCTGGCTCTTCTGCTAAACAGATCTGCGGACCCCCCCCCTCAGCGCCTTGAGACCCTCACGGGTGAGTAGCGCGCTTACAATTCCCTGATTGATTGATTGATTAGCACCTAGCCCCTCTCACCGAGGCAGGATAGACATTCGAGAAAGGTTAACATGCACCATTCCCCAGGTCCTCCTGCACGTTTACAGTGTGCTCCGGCGCAGTGAGACCTAGTGGCCTTGTGCATTATAGCACCCTAAGGCTCTTGCTTTACGGAAGATCATCAAATAAGGTTCTTTCATACAAACCAGGGCCCAGTGAATACCCATCCTATGCTCTCATGGAGTATGCGGCAACTGACTGGGTAATCAGGCTGTTTTACCCCCTGCGGAAGCCGCCTCCTTATACAATGTCCAACATATGGTCCATGGACATACCCAACAGCCCACTAAAAATGAAAGGCTAATCTTCCCCAGCAGCTCTCTCTTTTCTGGCGTTGGGTTGAAACATTTTGGCTGAACTCTTTGCTTAGCGTAGTGCCACATACTTCTGCCTCTTCTGTCCTTGTATCCAGCTATAAATCAACCCGTACATAGCACCTCCAGCAAGCCAGGACTATTGATTTAGTCAATGGTTGATAGTTGCATGAGTTAAATAAGCAACACTATGGCTTCAATGTAAGAGAACTGAACCTGCTTCCGTTCAGAAATGAAGAGAATGTGTCAGCTCTATGACGAGTCACTTTAAAGTTACCTCACAATCAACAAACTCCCCAACAACCAACATTCCTGCAGTATTACTCCAGTGCGCGCACCCTAAACGTACACCACGCCAGGGCATACCCAGACTGTAGGGCCGAAGACGGGACTCTGATCTGGCCCCGCAGCAGCTATGGTGGCAGCACTGTCAGCAACGCCATCCCCTCTATGCCAGCGCGAACTCCCTGCATCGAATACAAGGATCTCGACGAATGCAGTGCGCCCGCTGCACCACTGCGCACGACCCCTGGCTGAAACACTTATCTCCTGGGGCGCATTTGAAATTATCACCGCACTTAGAACCTGAGGGGTGAGCGATTCAAAGACCTTCCCCAGCCAAATGTCTGCCATCCTACTTCCCACATGACTTTTTTCCGGAATGCACGCGGCGGCTGCTCTGCTTACATTTAGCAGAGTTTGTGCTGGGTTGCATTATGCGGCTTACAAATGGGGTCTCCTTAGTATAGAGCCAAATGGCTTTATGAGCCACACTGGTGGGGTTGACGCTCCCTGTAGCAGTCCTCCAAAAGTGGATTACGGGCGGGGCAGACTAGGATCTTTACCCGAGGTTTAAGGGTGAACAGCACCGAGCCGGGCAGAGTAATATCTGCTGGTACTGCGGAACACCCAACCACTGAAACTGCCCCCAGAAGGCCTTGAGATATTATAGCAGCTAAGCTCGAATTTTTTAACCATATGAAGCCCCCCTACAATAATCACCGCTGCAGGAGGTGAGCAGGATATCAGTGATCAACCGGAGGTGAGGAACCGGCCCCCATCCCTGCACCTCCACACCAGGAAACTCCTCCCATGACACAACAAACAACCACAATTATTGATCCAAAGGCTTGGGTCGTAAAGCAGCACTGCCCGGCCTCAGGCCAATGAGCCTCTAGCACCCAAACAAGGAAAACACACAAACAAATCGGAAATAGCCATTCACGGTCAGCCCCGCATCCACCGGAACAAACTGCTCAAAGAGCATGCCCCCAACGGTGCCACCCCCAGGTGCCAAAACAGGACAGGCTGATGTGAGAAGCGAGCAACTCACTCCACGAAAGATGCACCCCAAACAACCACGAACCAACGCAGCTCACTCACCAAGGTACACAACCTTAGACCAAACAGAAACGACATTGTAGGACTTGCCCTTAACTCTCTGCCGTTTACCTGTACAATCTTAGAATGGTGGTTAAGTAAGTGTTGTGAGGGAATCTTCAGGAGTTGAGGGGTCAGTATGAAAGGTGGTAAGGAAAGTTTGAGGGAAAGGCTGAACCTGAAATAAAGTCTGCACTGCAAAACTGGCCGAGCAAGGGCGTTCATCAGCGCGTCATCACTGTCCGCCCATTCGGTCACCCAGCATCACACCAGGAAATGGGGACCACTCAACAATGCCCAAGATCACAGGGCGTTGCGGACGCAGAGACCGGAACCCAGCTCATCCGACTTCAAGTCGGCAACTCAGGCCACAATACCACCTCCCCTCCGCACAAACACAGGCCTGCATGTCTCAACACTCGCCTCCAACTGCAAACAGCCAACACACAAACCTGCGCAGTAACGACGGCTGCCCCAGCGATTACCTCTGTCCCGAAGTGTGCATTGGGCGAGGGGAAGAACATCGGGGGAATGAAACCACCAGATCGCCTCAAAATTCGGTCCGCACGGGTTCGCAGCAACACGCCCTCCGTACTTTAAAAACAAAAGCCGCCCCAGCGTGCTTAAAGCTGGGGCTGAGGCTCCCTGACTCCCTTCGTGCTGTGGCGAGCCCTGGTGAGCGCGAGGGTCCCTCCCCGCGTCCTCCGGTAATTGTGCGGCCTTGCACCCTCCGTACTTTCGAGGCCGCTCCAGCGTGCTAAACCTGGAGCGGAGGCCCCATGACTCCCGTCGCGCGGGCCTGTGCGCTCACATAGGCCCCTAGGAGTGCCAGTCGCAGCGCACCCCGCCACCCCAAATAGTCCAAAGCATAGGATGGCGGGGGTGCGGATGCCGTCAAGGCCGCTGTCGTCCCCCGGGGACCTAACGCTCAGTATCGCGGCCCCAGCCGCGACTCCGCAACTTAGAGCCCACCTTGACCAATGCGCCTCCCGGTCTAAGGTAGGTGAGCCCGTAGCAACGCCCCCCGTCCTGCTGACATAGCCCTAAAGCATACGATGCCGGGGGAGCGGACCCAGACTAGGCCGCTGACAACCTCCCGCTCCGCATCGCGGACCCGGCTTCTGCTCCGAGACCAGAGCCCGCCTGGGCCTAATGCGCCTCCCGGTCTGCAGCTTACTCTGCTCCGACCAGGGCGAGGGACGCTAAACTCCAGACACGGGGAGCTGTACCACCCCATCCCTCTTGGCGGACCGCAGCCCAGGCAGTGGCCGGGCGGTGGTCGCCATGTACGCTGAGGGAAGTAGGGGGGCGGGGGGAGGCAATCGACTCACCACGAGGCACAGCTCCTGGACCCAACTACGACATGTCTAAATGGCGTGATGCTCGGCGCGAAAAAAGGATCGCCAGGTGGGCGGGGGAGGTCTATATACCTGCCTCCCCGTCCCCTGGCGTGCCGTAAATGTCATAGTTAGGTAGCGCCGGACCCCGATTGGGTCCAAACACTAGACTTGTCGGGGTTTGTGCCCTCATGTGGCACTAGGGTGGCCGCCCTCCTATGGGGCCCCCTGCGTGGGCCGCAGGCAGCCTCATTCCTTACAGTAGGACCCTTGACGCAATGGCTACGCCACTGCCCCGGAAGTAATCCAGTGATTGGTACTGTTGTTAAACTCCACGTCACTGCCTCAGTAGCTGACGTCGCTATCGTTAGCTGCTTCTGCACTGTTGTTCCTATTGTTTGAGTCTCTGTTCGCAGCTGCAGGGGCCATGAAGGAGAGAAAATCTAGCCACGTCCACCGCTCTTTTGCGATACTGGCAATAAACAGCACCCCACTGGCAGGTCTCCCCCGGTCCAGGTGGGGGCTGATGACGGAGCTGCATGGTATGTGACTTCCTTCTCAGGGACAAATGTGACTTCTGAAAAACAAACCTGAGGCTCTCGGTGAAAATTGTGTGGCTTCTGATGCACAAGTCACCCCCTTAAAAAAATATGGGTGGTCCTGTGATAGGTGACTCAACAAGGCTTAGTTCTTGGCCTTCATGCCCTTAGATCTCCTCTGATCTGGTCCATTAGGGCACATAGCAAATTGTCATGGCATATTCCTTCCACCCGTGCTGGGGATGGCAGAGCAGAAGGCCTGCATGGCTGAGCCACAGGCAGCAACCCTGTCCATCATTATCTGCATCCCACAGACCAGCTCAGACCTAAGAGCTTTCACACAATTCCACTCATGAACTAGCATAGACACAGGGCCTGCCAATCAAACATGAATACAGCACCCCATCAGCTCCTGCACTCCTCTTCCTTCCTAGAGAAGACACCATGATAGCCTCTACCCAGGCACCAAGACATGGGTTTCAGTAGGTTCAGCTACCACTCACTGACCATAACTACAGGAGAGGTACACCTCAGTTATCCTCGAAGACCTCTTAACATGCAACATGTAACTCATGCTATGGCACAGTGATAGGGCTGTGGATGTAAAATACAACTACCTCTGACTACTTAAACAAACAAACATTTGCAAAGCCAATGGACCCGACTGCCTTTAATGTACTGAGGCCTGCCCAAATGTGCACAGACTGATTGGGTTGTGTCTCCACGCATGCTGCCCATTTCTGTGCCTCCTATGTGTGTGTCTTTTTTAATTCCCCATCCTTGCAGTGCTGCATGCCACCAGCACTGTAGCTTAGGGAAAAAAACATCCTTCAAGTATGGGAAATAAAAATAGAAGACAGACATCTGAGACACAGAAAAAAACAGACTGCACCGAGGCGCAAAGTAGGAAATTTGTGCGTGATGGTGTTTGCATGCGCTAGCACATTAAGGGCAGAGTATTGTGAGTGCTTGTTGTCCATTGGTCTGATTCGCAAAGATTTAGACTTACTCTTGAATTCCAGGCGTAAGCCTGCAAGCTTAGAGATGACAACAGTGAGTGTGTGTTGATGCAGCGGATACAATGAAAACTATTTCCTCCTAGGTCACTTATCGGTCATCCAGGCGCGACTTATATTTTCTCACATCCACATGACGATGGGGCCCATGACATCGCCTAACAATCACACACACACACACACACACACCTGGATTTCCTCTACCTTTACGAATCTATACTCCTAGGAGAAAGAAAAACTAAATGAAAATCATCATGATGTACCGCTGGAAGGAGCCGGAAATACCTTATTTACCTTAACCTATCGCTTTCTTAGTTATTTCTTAAGATATTCCTGCTCATTGTTTTGTCGATGGATCATCTAGTGAAAATCAGTTGATAGTGATCAAGACCAGCTAAATCACAATATCTAATTACTAATTTCACAACCATTTAGTAAATAATCACTGAGTCGTTTGATTTAAGATTCTCAAAATTTATATAATTTTAAAGGCATGGAAAAGAATTTAGACTTTTTATTCAATTATTCATACATTATTAAATCAAATATTTATTAAGCAAAATCAATTTTATTGCAGAAAGGAAATTTTTGTCATGAAGAAAAATCCTAATTAACCTGCCTATCTTCCTAATTTAGCCTAATGATTTCTAACCTAAGTTTAAAGTTGAAAAATAACCTGATTCTCATACTCAACTGGAAAAATAAGACAGCAACAGAAACTTCAGCTCGTCAGCATCAGCTACCGCAACCCGTCTCATCTAACAGTCTTTCAGCATCTCCCGCTCAGTAAAATGGATCGATCTGGAACACCAAGCACTGGAAGCCACCAACTAACCCTCCCACTAAGAGTAGGCCTTCTTATACCCTAATTCTAACTTTGCTAACTAAATTGTTGCAACATTAATAACGCGCTTTTCTTTCATTGGTCCACTCAGTTCATTTATTCAGTTTTAATCAAATTCTCCCGGATCCATCTTGTTCTTCTGGAATGCATATGTTCATTTCCTTTCTCACAGTTCAAGACATGTTTCCATCCGCTTCGATCAGTACATTTGTAACTTCTTTCGATACATTCGAGAACTCTGCAGGCATTGTCCTTTCTCTTAAAACTGTTTCCCACGATTCTCTGCTGATCACCACGGCACACTATCAGTTCAAATAGGTCACATCAGCCTTGACCATTCTTGCATCCTAGCCTTTCAGCACCATCACGTGGTCAGTCTTTCTCCAACTTTTTCTCCCTTGTCATGTGTTTTCTCAGCGCATGCGTACTCTAATAAACGGCAGCCATTTTATATCGCCACTCGATTAGACTTAGAAGCACTATTTAGAAATAAACAAAACATAATTAAAATAGAGAAACATAGCCTTTTCGTTTCCCTCCCGTCATCTACGTACCCCAATTAGTTATTACCTAGCAGAAAGCAACATTTAAGCTGTTCCTTACTTACCATCACTATTGTTTTTGCAACGTCACGTTTTATATTCTATGAAGCACGAATCATGCATTTATTATTTATTTAGTACGCAATTATTTTATGTTATAATTAGACACACAGACATTTGTAAATAGATTATTCAGCACACATACTTGCATGTTACCCTTCCCTCACGTACATTGTTGATTAATACATTTAAACGAACATATTTATTAATTATTTATAAAATTTGTTAGGGGTTACATTTTTTCATTTACTCTGCTCCATCAACTCCCCCTTTGGTGATTTTTAAATCACCACATAAAACCCAAGTTATACTTCTTTTTCAGGCAGCATATGTCTTTCATCCTTTTGCTTTTTGTTAGTTATACATCTGTTTCCATTTCATCTTGTCTTCTTGTTTCTTTATACATACTATTCTTTCATTTTCTCTAACTCAATTTCACCCATTTCTCTCTCTCTCTCTTTCATTATTCTGTTATTTCTTTTTATCTTATTTTGTCTTATTTTTCTTTTTATACACGTTATTACAATTTTCAACACCATGGCTAACAATATTGCTACAGTTGCTATTATTATAACTTTCCCTATCATTAGTCTACACATTCTTGTTAACCAATTTGCTACTGAAGAAAACCCTCTACCAAGTTTTCCAAGGACACTTTCAACCTCCAGTGGAACTAGTTCTTTGTGCAAATTTGTTATATTTGTAATATACTTTTGTATATTTTCACTTTTATCAGGAATGTAAGTGCAACAATGTTGGACTTTCAGCATTCCACAAACTCCACCCTCTTTTGCCAAAAGAATATCAAGGGCAAGCCGATTTTGCATCACCATAGCTCTCATGGCAACCATTTCGGTATTTACCATCAAGAACCCTCCCGCAGTATCTGTAGACAAACGATCTACTACTGTGGATAATTTCCGAATTTTAAATGCATTCAAAGATATTCCCACTGCTGGTATTAATGCTCCAAAAATATCACCTACAATTTCTGAAAAACTTTCCCTCTTTCTACGTGTAAAGCTATTAATCATCTTGTATGTTCCTTTTTCTTCTCTGTCCATATGAAAGATTTTTGGAAAGACCAGGCCTACATAACAAGTTCCATACCAATGGTCCGGTAACCTGTAATAAGCTCTATTCCCACAAATATAATAGATACCTGGAAATATTGGATCTTTTCCACCTTTGAATCCCCAACCTCCCAAAATTTGATAATTGTCATGGCAGATACTGGAACCTACAAAATAATTGTCATAGACTGTCTTATTTCTCCTAATACACAACTTTCCTGTTTGCGGCCAATCTAATGTCATTGCTGCATTTATCTTTTTCCCTTCATGATTTTCTTCCTCAAACGTCCATAGATGTGTTCTTTTCTCTTTTATTGCTTCTCTTTGAAATTTCATTCTTCTTTCTTCAACCATTTCTAAAAATACCTTTTCTTCTTTCTTTAACTCACAGGTAAGGTTGTTTTTAGCTATTTCTTCTAATGTTAAAATTCTATGTTCTAAAAAGAATTCTCCTAAAACTTTTGCTTGTTTTACTTTGTTAAGTTCTAGAACTACAGGAACATTTGCAAAAATCTTATCTACATCAGTGTAATAAAACTCTAATCTACCTGTTTTATAAAATAAACTTGCTATGACACTACATGTTATTCCATAAGTTAGAGGTAGGTGATGATAAGTCACACCTTCTGACACTGATGCAGGCAACTGCATACAAACATAACAATCTCTCACATCCATTGTCTCTACATATTCGTACAACAATTTTGTAAAAACATTTTTAGAAAAATCTGTTACTGACTTATCCTTATGTAATTCTGCACTACTTCTTAAAATAACTGGTTCTTTAATATTAGTTTCTTTTTCTGGTTTAGTATCATTCTTTGCTTCTACTACAGCTATACTAATAGGAATAGTGATTGCTAAAACTATCCATACTGTCATTAATAATCCTGTACAAAAGCAGCACATTTTACACCATCTTTTTAAAAACTCACATTTATCTCTTCTATCTCTAGTATTCTCCATTTTTGTTTTTATCTTTTGTTAAATCTCAGAAAATTGTGTCACTACACCTCAGAAATGACAAGATGCCACTCTGCATTCAAAAGTCTTTGCTTGGTACTTTCTTTTAATTCTTTTCAGAATTCTTTCGTTGTCACATCCTGTGATTTGTCACATCCAGTAAAATTGTCACATCCGGCAGAAGCACTTTAAGTCTTCACTTCAGGTTTGTTGCACCTCACCTTTACCCATTCGGTTTCTCAGTCTCGGGTTCTCGTGAGTGTTTCTTTCTTCTTTGTAATCAGTTAGAGCGATGTACAACCACTCAGGTGACTTGTATTTCGAATTCACTTTCTTTATTCTTTTAGACTTTTGCAATCGTTTTCCACTTGGCTTTTCTTGTTCCTTTTGACTTGTTATTTCATTCACCTGTTCAGCACTTTTTTCTCCTGTTCTGATTATTCTGTATCTCAATTTTCTTATATAGTTGCTGGGCCAATTGTCTCCTTTTCTTGGCCTTTTGGCTTCACCTTCTTTTTCTCCTCTTTCTGATTTCCAGTTTCTTTTTCTTGATTCAGTTCTTGTTTTCTCTTCTTCTCCGCTTTCTTCAGATTCTGTTTCAATTTTCTCACAATTGTCTCTTATTTTGAAACTTATGATCTCATTTTCTTTTACTGGTGGATCTATTTTCTCCTTCTTGTGTTCC
The DNA here is from genome assembly GCA_963921515.1 of Calotriton arnoldi. Classification (NCBI taxonomy): domain Eukaryota; kingdom Metazoa; phylum Chordata; class Amphibia; order Caudata; family Salamandridae; genus Calotriton; species Calotriton arnoldi. The sequence goes on along the minus strand of CAWUFW010001008.1, from coordinate 3,222,256 downwards.
CCTATTACTGTCCCTCCTCGATGTTCTTCCGAATTGGTATTTATCTCACTCTCTGCTTCTAATTTTCCCTGTTCTTTTGTTTCACTATCTGTCCCTATTGCTCCTCGGGGTTCTTCTCGATTTTCTAGCTTTTTAATTGTCCCTTTCCCTTCTTTGTCTATTAATATTACTTTTGAAGGATTTCCACCATAACTTGTACTTGGTTGCTCATTTAGATCATTTTCTTGTTCATTCTCTTCTCTAATTGGTTCAAATCCCCAAGTTCTCCTTCGAAATTCTTCACAGTTTTCAACTGAATCATCAGATCCTGAACTCGTGTCAGATATTTCCAGATGTCGACTTACAGGTCGATCTTCAAGTTCTGGAATTTCTGCAATTTTTCCTTCTTCTTCTTCCTCTTCCTCTATAGAGGTGCTTGCAGTTGGGGTTTCAAGATGTCGACTTTCAGGTCGATCTTCAAGTTCTGGCACCCTTTCTCTTCTTCTTTCTGTCTCAGTCGCTGAACTCTCATCCCACACTTCCAGATGTCGACTCACATGTCGATCTGCAGGTTCTGGAACTCTGATTGTGTGGCTGGCATGGACCCAGTTTTTCACTCCTGCACACTTGACTGCAGTCGTTGTCACTAGGATTACCTGTTGTGGCTCGTCCCAGCGAGGAACTAGACAGTTTCTTCTCCTGTGGACTTTTATGCAGACCCAGTCTCCTGGATTCAAGTCGTGGGCTGGTTTTCTTTCAAGAGTGGTCGCATCCGGTCCAACCTGATGAAACACAGAACGCACCACATCAGCCAGTCCTTTGCAATAATCCAGTACTAGATCATCAGTTATAGTCAGTAACTTGTTGACAGGTACTTGTGCTTGTCTCATTGCTCGTCCCATGATCACTTCATGAGGACTAAGTCCAGTTTTCTTTTCAGGAATACTTCTGATGGTCATCAGGACAAGGGGCAGTGCATCGGGCCATTTGAGTCCTGTAGCTTGACACATTTTTCCTAACCTGTTCTTAATTGTTCCATTTATTTGCTCTACTACCCCAGAAGCCTCTGGTCTGTATGCACAATGCAGTTTTTGTTTAATACTTAATGCTTCACAAATTAATTGAATCAACTCATTTTGAAAATGTGTTCCTCTATCTGTCTCAACCGTGACTGGAAAACCATACCTTGGAATGAACTCTCGCAGCATAAGTTTTGCTACCGTTATTCCATCATTCCTTCTAGTCGGGTATGCCTCCACCCAACGAGAAAACAAACAGACGACCACTAGAACATATTTTAGTCTGTTACAAGGGGGCATTTCAATGAAGTCTAATTGCATTCTAGTGAACGGACCTCCTTCTCGTCCTATTGTTCCTAGACTCACTATTGTCTTTCTTCCTGGATTAAACTGCTGACAAATAAGACATCTTTGACAAAGACTTTCAGCTATGGCTCTGAATTTTGGGTTATACCATGTTTGTCTAAAAAGTCTGATCATTGCATCTCTCCCAATATGAGCTTGTCCATGGTACATCCGTGCCATGTCTGAAATCATGCTATCAGGCATAACTGGTCTTTCATCTCTGTAAACCCACACACCATTGTTTTCTTGTCTTCTACATCCTGCTTTTATCCAGTAATCTTTTTCCTCATCATTTGCAACTTCCTGTAACTGTCTCACCTCATCCCATGTCTCGACAGTGTTAGTAAAAAGCAAAGGAGAAGAGATATGCTCCCTTTCGCGATTCTTATTCAGGGATACCATGTTCTCTGCACAATATTTGGCTATCTCGTCGGCGTAATTATTTCCGACAGTCATGTAATCTTCATTTTTCTTATGTGCTTTGCATTTCACTACAGCTATCTGCCTAGGCAGCTGTATCGCCTCAAGCAGTTTCTTTACAAAATCTCCATTTCTGATAGGTGTTCCTGCAGACGTCAAGAAACCTCTTTGTGACCAAATCTGACCGAAATCATGCACTATACCGAAACCGTACTGGCTATCGGTCACAATCGTAACTCGTACATTTCTTCCCAACTTACATGCTTGAATCAAAGCAATCAGTTCTGCAACTTGGGCAGACCTTATTCCTTTCAGACAAGACGCTTCCATCACAGTTGCCACTGTGCACACTGCGTAAGCTGCGCTTAAAACTCCTTCTTTCGTTCTCAAGCATGAGCCATCCACAAACATGACATAATCTGATTCTTTTAAAGGCTCATCCTTTATGTCAGCTCTTGGTTTTGTGCAATATTCCAGCACATTCAGACAATCATGATCTACTTCATCTTGTTCAATTATACTCTCTTCATCTGGCAATGATGTCGAAGGATTCACATTCATACATCTATCTATGGTCACATTTTCTGCACTCAAGATTACTTTTTCGTACTTAGTCAGCCGACTATGTGTCATGTACTGTGTTTTTGTTCTTGTCAAAAGAATCTCTACTGAATGGGGAACATATACTCTCAGTGGATACCCCATCACTATACCTTCACTTTGTTCCAGACTTACACAAGTAGCAGCAACAGCTTTCAGACATCCAGGCAACGCTTTTGCTATAGGATCTAAAACAGCTGAAAAATAAGCAATTGGTCTCTTCATTGTTCCATGTTTTTGTACCAGTACTGAAAATGCACATCCATCTCTTTCACTGCAGTACAATTCAAAATCCTTTTCATAGTCAGGCATTCCTAAAGCAGGGGCCTCACACAATTTCTTTTTCAACTCTTTGAAAGATTTCATTTCTTCGTCATTCAATTCAAAAGGGTCTTTTACATCCTTCTTGGTCAATTTTTGTAATGGCTTAGCAATCAAGGAAAAACCACTTATCCATTGTCGGCAATATCCAACCATTCCCAGAAACATTCTTACCTCTCTTTGCGTCATTGGTGCTCTCATTCCTTGAATCATTTTTATTCTCTCAGTCGTTATCTTTCGCACCCCTTTCTCAATTTTATGCCCTAAATATTGGACTTCTTTTTGACAAAACTGCAATTTCGAAGGGGACACTTTATGTCCTCTTTTCTCTAGATGGTTCAGTAAAGCAATTGTATCGCTTACACATGCTTCTTTTGTTTTCGATGCCACCAATAGGTCATCGATATACTGCACCATCACTGACTTTTCTGGCATTTTCAAATCTTCCAGGGACTTCTTTAAAATCTGATTAAAGATTGAGGGGCTTTCTGTATACCCCTGAGGAATTCGGCACCATGCCAAAATACGCTCTCCGAACCGGAACGCAAATAATGGCTGGCTATCTGGATGTAAAGGAATAGAGAAAAATGCGTGACACAAATCTATCACGGTGTACCACTCAGCTTCATGTGGAATTTGGTATAGAATTACTGCAGGGTTTGGCACTATTGGACAACAAGGCACAACTATTTTATTGACCTTTCTCAAATCCTGTACTATTCTATATGTTCCGTTTGGCTTTTTCAGTCCCATTATAGGTGAATTACATGGACTGCTCATTATTTCTTTTAGAATTCCCTGTTCAATCATTTTATTTATTACAGGAGTTATTCCTTCAATTATTTCTGGAGTCAATTTATACTGTGGCGTATTTGGGTAAGTTGTTCCTTCTTTTACTGTTACTTTTACGGGATCTACTTCTTTCATCAACCCAATATCTTCTCCTGTAAAATCCCACACATTCTCTTTCACTGCATTTTTCAGTTCTTTTGGAAGTTTTTCTGCATCAAATGCAGGAAACAAACCATTCATTTCAGGTTCCTGATTCATCAATGTTACTTTATACAATACATCTTCATCTGGGGTCTGAAATCCAATTCCATCTGGCGTACAATAAATTGTGCAGTTCATCTTGCACAAAAGGTCACGACCTAAAAGATTTACGGGACTACAATCGCACACTACGAATCTATGCATTTTGCTAAAAGAACCAATTTTTACTTCCACTAATTCAGTAAGTGGTGTTTTAATCTGCTGATTCGCTACTCCAACTACTTGGATATATTCACCTGAGAGAGGAAGGTTTGGAATTTCCACTGATCTAACAGTAGAACGGGTAGCTCCAGTATCGACAAGGAATGTTACATTTGCACCATTCACTTCTCCATCCACAAAGGGACCAGACTGATCTACCTCTAGAGTTGCGCCAAGTACGCACTCTTTTCCCTCTCCTAGGCACCGTCAGAAACTTTCATCCGACTCATCCTCACTCTGACGCAACCAATACTGAGAAATGTTAGCTGCTCGCGGCAATTGTGTTACCTGCTCTCCTCCGTAGAATCCTGTTTCTGTACTGTATCTTTGCTGGTTAACATTGTTGGGAAGTGGTGGTTGTGGCACCTGACCTTGTTGAACAACTACCTCATTCTGCACCTGTGGATTTAATGATTGATTTTCCGGATTAGGTTTAGGTGGGAACTTACACTCGTTTCTCCAATGCCCTAATTTTCCGCAATTATGACATGGCCATTTTTTCTTTGCCTCTTCTAGACTCATTTGACCTTTCCCTTTACCTATGTTAGGTCGGGATTTATTCTGTCCTGTTTCATTCCCATTATTATCCAATTGAGCTTCTTGTTTCTCTGCCACTTTCACCTGTGCCCACATTGCCTTCTCTTTCAATTTACGCTGTCTACTCTCAATATCATCACTACAATACTTAGCATACCTCAGTACCTCATCTACAGTGCCATTTTGCCAGTTAATCATATGTTGTTTAATCATTTCACTAATCTCTGGTTTCAGTCCAAACACAAATCTATATACAAAATGACTCATATCCTTTTCACTCAACTCCTCATATCCACTATACTGCTTGAAAACCAACAACAATCTTTCATAATAGGCATGTACGGACTCCTTACTTTCCTGTGTGGTTCTGTCGATTTTTACCCAATCTGTCTCTTTAGGAGGAATCTTATTCTTCAAAAAGGTAATCACCTTATCATACTTCTTCATCACATCAGGACCTGGAGCTCCTGTCTTAGGATCTCTTGGATATTCTGTAGTTGGCCAGTCAACTGTAATTTTACATTCAGACCACAAATCAGTTGGCACCACTATGTCAAACAATCCATCTAAATCTATCCACAACACCTTTGAAACCTTCACAAACCTCTCCACTTGTCGATACCATTCAACTGGTTTCTCTCTCAGCTTTGGGAATTCGTTTGTAAATGACAGTATATCTTGTCTAGTCCAGGGAACATGCACATAACTACCACCTGGAGTTTCTCTCATAGGGTATTCTCTTGCAACAGGTTCTTTTTCAGTTATCATAAAAGCCAAAGAAGCCTTGTCTGCAGTTTTCTCATACTTTTTCGTCCATCTGACTTTCCATCTGTCCACATCACCCCATTTTCTCAGTAAAACAATTAACTCTTTTATCTGTGTCAGCCTTCCTTCTGTGTTCAAATTTTCAATATCTTTCTCACAAAAGTCTACTCTGTACGGTTTCTGCAATGTTTTCACTTTCGCAACATCTACTCCAATTTCACTTGCTATCTCTTCTAGTTTGTCATGTAAATTTTTAGCTCTCCATGTAATACTTTTGCACAGAAACATAATTTCATCATCCTGGTAATTTTTCAGCTTTTCTGTACCAATCGTCCCTAAAATTAATTCTTCCATGTCAATCTTTAACCTAATTACATCTAATGGTTTTTCTTCTGGTTCTTTTATTTTAAATGCCTTTATCCACTCATTTAACTCATCAGGAGTCGGACCTATAGGCGTATTATTTAGTTCTATCCAATTACCACTCTTTTCAGGGGTCACTGTTGCAGATTCTGTTACCATATGCATTTTCCTACCATTACACTCATTCACTGTCAAATTTGTAGGTGGACTTGGTCTGTAGGTACTAGCCAAATTACTTGTACTTGCACTTGGTTCCATCCTTTCTTTTTCTCTCTGAAATTATGAATTCATAGGAATCACTAAAGATCGTTCATCAATTTTCTGATTCTCAAAAACTGGTATTACTGGACCTATTGTTACGGGTACAGTCACAGCTTCCATGTTTTTCGTTAATTCCCTAATTTTCTCAGTCAGCTCTTTTGTTGTTCTTGCTAATTCAGTTGCATTGTCACTTTCTACTCCTTCATTTTGTGAAGTTCTTATTTGATCTTGTGACCTATTTATTTCAATTCTTTTTACAGGACTTTTATTTCGCACAATCTCTATTTGCGGCGCATTAGGTGTCACCACTGTAGCACTCTGCTGATACGGAGGGGGATTTCTATTCAGAATTTCTTCCAGCAATTCATCATCCGTTTCACTCTCATGCATATATTTTTCCCTCTCCATATGTTTCTTTTTCTCAGTACGTTTTCTCTTAGTCTCTTCCTCAACTGTAAAAGCCGGAAACAAACCTCCTGTCATGTTAGCACATCTCCATCGTTTTATTCTATCCTCATGATTTATTCCCCACATTCTTCCAGGCATAAACTCATGATCCCTTAAACCTCTGAATCTCTCTCGCTCATACATCTCATCTTCCCATTCCGTCAACGCTTCAAACTGTGTCGGTCTAGGTCTAGGTTCTAAATTTGTCATCTTTTCTCTCAAATTCCGCAAAACCGCTACACTAAATGAACCATTCTCAGGGAAAGCTAATGCTCCATCATTCTTCGTATACTTTGCCCAATTTTCTAACCATATGCATGTATGATATCCATATTTCAGCATCATATGTGAAGCTGCTGATTTCGGCGGAGGAATTACTTGTCCCTCTCTAGTCACAACCTTTTTGTCTCTCTTAAAGAAATTCTTAATTTTTGTCGTCCATGACGTTCTCTCCCTTTCATACTCATAATACGGCATGTTTTCGATTGGTTTTTCTCTTCAAAACCAGCACTGTTCCGTGTACGGAAATTCAACCAATCACAGCGCGACTCACACCAACACACCAATCAGAACGATTTCCTTCTTCCGCGGACCAACCAATCCTAGCGCTGCACTTTTCTACGTCACTCCTGTCTTTGCGTTCACGTGACTAGCGCACTATCCAATCCTAGCGCGGCACTGTCTATGTCACTCTTGCTCTTTTACCCCTCCTTTACAAAAATTATCGGCAATTTTTCTTTTCAATGTTTCTTCGTTAGTTACAACATTTAAAACAATTCCATAGTCTGATTCGCTAAACAAAAGTGACAGCTTTGTCCTTTTACACAAGAATCCTGTATTTCCAGTAGGCAGCGCTTACCTCTACCCTACCACAGAATTATTAACTTTCGCCGATAAAGTAGCACTTCCCTCTACCTTACCCTTCTTTCAAGCAAACAGTAAACCCGTTTCTCTGGGGATATGACACATGTGGAGACTATGCTCCTGAGAATTAAGGCCAGAGTTTCACAAGAAAACGTGATTTGCTATCTCAGTTACACACCTTTCGTACAGAAATCCCTAACATAACACAACCTGTGTTCTTACCAAAAAATGAATTCAGACCATGTACCAAATTCCATGTGACTTCTCTTGCCACACGTGTTCCACTTCCTACATCCCAGAAGCGTGAAAACTCCCATATAACATAACGCGACTCAACATATAGTATTAGTCATAAAAATAATCAATAATCAATAATCACCAAAATAATCTATAGAAACCATAACTCTGCTACCAAGAAATCTGTTGCAGCGGATACAATGAAAACTATTTCCTCCTAGGTCACTTATCGGTCATCCAGGCGCGACTTATATTTTCTCACATCCACATGACGATAAGGCCCATGACATCGCCTAACAATCACACACACACACACACACCTGGATTTCCTCTACCTTTACGAATCTATACTCCTAGGAGAAAGAAAAACTAAATGAAAATCATCATGATGTACCGCTGGAAGGAGCCGGAAATACCTTATTTACCTTAACCTATCGCTTTCTTAGTTATTTCTTAAGATATTCCTGCTCATTGTTTTGTCGATGGATCATCTAGTGAAAATCAGTTGATAGTGATCAAGACCAGCTAAATCACAGTAACTAATTACTAATTTCACAACCATTTAGTAAATAATCACTGAGTCGTTTGATTTAAGAATCTCAAAATTTATATAATTTTAAAGGCATGGAAAAGAATTTAGACTTTTTATTCAATTATTCATACATTATTAAATCAAATATTTATTAAGCAAAATCAATTTTATTGCAGAAAGGAAATTTTGTCATGAAGAAAAATCCTAATTAACCTGCCTATCTTCCTAATTTAGCCTAATGATTTCTAACCTAAGTTTAAAGTTGAAAAATAACCTGATTCTCATACTCAACTGGAAAAATAAGACAGCAACAGAAACTTCAGCTCGTCAGCATCAGCTACCGCAACCCGTCTCATCTAACAGTCTTTCAGCATCTCCCGCTCAGTAAAATGGTTCGATCTGGAACACCAAGCACTGGAAGCCACCAACTAACCCTCCCACTAAGAGTAGGCCTTCTTATACCCTAATTCTAACTTTGCTAACTAAATTGTTGCAACATTAATAACGCGCTTTTCTTTCATTGGTCCACTCAGTTCATTTATTCAGTTTTAATCAAATTCTCCCGGATCCATCTTGTTCTTCTGGAATGCATATGTTCATTTCCTTTCTCACAGTTCAAGACATGTTTCCATCCGCTTCGATCAGTACATTTGTAACTTCTTTCGATACATTCGAGAACTCTGCAGGCATTGTCCTTTCTCTTAAAACTGTTTCCCACGATTCTCTGCTGATCACCACGGCACACTATCAGTTCAAATAGGTCACATCAGCCTTGACCATTGTTGCATCCTAGCCTTTCAGCACCATCACGTGGTCAGTCTTTCTCCAACTTTTTCTCCTTTGTCATGTGTTTTCTCAGCGCATGCGTACTCTAATAAACGCCAGCCATTTTATATCGCCACTCGATTAGACTTAGAAGCACTATTTAGAAATAAACAAAACATAATTAAAATAGAGAAACATAGCCTTTTCGTTTCCCTCCCGTCATCTACGTACCCCAATTAGTTATTACCTAGCAGAAAGCAACATTTAAGCTGTTCCTTACTTACCATCACTATTGTTTTTGCAACGTCACGTTTTATATTCTATGAAGCACGAATCATGCATTTATTATTTATTTAGTACGCAATTATTTTATGTTATAATTAGACACACAGACATTTGTAAATAGATTATTCAGCACACATACTTGCGTGTTACCCTTCCCTCACGTACATTGTTGATTAATACATTTAAACAAACATATTTATTAATTATTTATAAAATTTGTTAGGGGTTACATTTTTTCATTTACTCTGCTCCATCAGTGTCCAACATCAAAGTGTGTGGGTGACCCCCACACTGGCTTGCTGCCCCGCTCACTACCTGAAGCGTATTCTCCTTACGCACCGAAAAACAGCCCAGGTCAGCAGAGTCAGCCAGAGAGGGATGAGTGAGCTGAGCAAGAGGAGTGGAGCTCGGAATATTATGCTCTGACCCTGCTGCTGCTTCTGCCTGCCAGCACAAATGCAGCTGACGCCTTGTGAACAACATACAAAAAGTTCAAAATAATTACAAAAATTTAGAGAATTAGTCACAACGGTTTTTCATGAATTCCATCACATTCTTCTTTTATTGATGCTTCTTTTAAAATACCTATAAAGCCAGCCAACGCGTTTTGTCCAACAAACAGTGGACTTCCTCAGGGCTGTAATTAAGTGAATATGTAACATGTATAAACAAGCTGTACAGAAGTATATACAAATATATACAAATACATACATAGACATACATTGATCAATCCTATTTACATAGCCAATGGAACACAAACTAAACAGAGAAAAGTTGTGAAAGTACAAGAGTGGAACACCGTAAAGAGAACGAGACACACAGTGTGTTGTGAGTTCACCCACAGTTTAGACTTGTAATAGATGGATATACATCCTATTTATACAGGCAGACAAACTAGATATACAGACAGTACCAATACCAGCCAGTGAGGGGCTAAGGAGAACCGTGACAGGCCATTCATAGAGTGTACATAAGTGATTTGCCACTACTTTTGATGCATCTAGGCCAAATAATGGGCATATATTCTTCCCATTCATCATAGATAGTTCATTTTCCCTGTGCCCAAAGAGCGCCACAAGTATAAAGTGCTTGGTGCATGGGACAGTCACGTGTGAAAAAACACAACAAAAAGAACAAGCATTTGCAATGCAAAAGGTCTCGCATTTACACGAGTTTAAGCTATTGGCATTGTAAATGACAATGCCTTTTAGTTATGTTTTAAAAACAAAAACAAAAATAAAAGGCATTGTCATTTGCAATGTCAATAGCTCAAACTCGCGTAAATGCGAGACCTATTGCATTGCAAATGCTTGTTCTAGCCTGTATTGTTCGCACATCTGGACCGCAGATCACGTAGCTTTCAAACGAAACAAAATCCTGCCTTGTTTATTTTGGAACTTGTATTCTTTGCCCTAATAGAAGGGGCGTGATAATTATACTTTGTTTTGGGATACAGAAACGCGCAATCTGTTGATTATCCATCTGAAGCAAACAGAAGCCGTCGAAAGAATTACATTATTTATTTAACTTGACACCCCGAGCCACGAGAAGAATACACTGCAAGTACTCCGACCCCCTCCTCACACTCGGGGCTGTGAGCATACTTCTACGCTGTGTATAGCCATGCTGTGTCCTCGATGACCTTCCTCACCCCGATAAACGGTCCCGCGACGTTGCCAGCCCACTGCCCGCTGGCGGCATAGCCCTGTTCTAAGGACGCCTTGGCCATTTTATGAGCTGTGATGACGTCAGCAGTTAAACTGGACAATGAGGAAGAGGCTGGCTTTAGCACCCTAGAGTTTTGTCCCTCTACTTTCCATGCAAATAAAAAACACGAGCACCTAAAAGGGGGAGGATTTTTCAGTGGCACCTTTCAGTAACTACAGAAGGATGAAGAGCAGAGGCGAAAATCTGACCCCTGGGGTCGGACAGAAGGCCATCGGTGTATTTACACCACGCTTGGAGGATAGCGCCTGACTGGGAGGGAGGGACGAGAGGGCAGCTGGAAGGCTTGTTTACCTTCTTCATTTCCCCTCCTCCCCCTGGAGACTCAGCTTGGCATCTGCAGTGTAACGCCGCAAGTGAAAGATCCAGTCCGGGTGGGCGGGGCCAAAAGGAGACAGGGCGGTAACAAGGAGGGACTAAGAAGCCTCAACATACTAACCTGTCCATGGGTTATTATTAGGCAATCAGTGGACAGTTGGTGCTTCCTTCGTCCACAAATCAACACAACACAAAGATGCACAGCGACATGAAAGCAGCAGAGCAAGAGTTGAACACGCAGCGTATTGCCCCGAACGTACTAACCTGTCCGTGGCTCCCTGTCACACTGGCGAGTACTGGCACATATCACTCACTCTTACTGCCTCTGTGTCTCTCTCGCTCTGTCTCCCCGTGAGCCTCTACCTCCCTCTTTGTCTCATGGCTTGCCCCATTCTAGTTAACACGCAGCGTATTGCCCCGAATGTACTAACTTGTCTGTGGCTTATTATTAAACAATCAGTGGACAGTTGGCGCTTCCTTCGCCACAAATCAACACAACACAAACATGCACAGCGACATGAAAGCAGAAAAGCAAAAATTGAACACGCAGCGTATTGCCCCGAACGTACTAACCTCTCCCGTGAAAGCAGAAGAGCAACAATTGAACACGCAGCGTATTGCCCCGAACGTACTAACCTCTCCCGTGAAAGCAGAAGAGCAACAATTGAAAACGCAGCGTATTCCCCCAAACGTACTAACCTGTCCGTGGCTTAATATTAGACAATCGGAGGACATTCGGGCGCTTCCTTCGCCACGCATCAACATAACACGAACACGTGAAAGCAGCTTCACTTAAATGAAAAATTGCCTACAACCAATAATAATAATAAAGAAAACAGTGTAACGCCGCAAAAATTTATGCTATGCATAGACGTGAAAGCAGATTCACTTTAATGAAAAAAGTGCCTACACCAACTAATAAAGTCAATAGTGTACCGCCGCAAGTACACCGTGCAGTCCGGATGGGCGGGGCTAAAATTAGACAGGGCGGTAACAAGGAGGAACTAAGAAGCCTTCTGTACAATCCAAAACCAGCGTTTAGCATGGATGATGACGCAAGCCAATGAAATGCAGGGGCGGGGCTTAAACACCACTTCTGAAATCTTACAGATTACAATAAGCCTCGCAGAGCGAGGAGCGCATGCGCACTCCAGGGCTAGGTCTGCGAGACCTAAAAAGGGGGAAGGGAAAAGGAGGAAATGAAAAGCAAGATGACATGTAGACACGCAGCGTAGTTGTATGTACGTACCAAAAGATTGCAGTGAAGCCAATGGATAACGTCTGGTCTTTTTATCAAGAGTATGAAAAATGTCTGAGAAAGGATATGGATTCCCCCAAAAAGCGTCTAATAGAAAGGGAGACAGAAAGTGCAAAAGAAGCCCAAATGAGGTGGTGTTACAATTTGACAATCCTCGATTGAGCAAGTTGGCAAGTTGAATAAAATTGCCAAAACATGAGCAGTGAGGTGAAAAAGTATATACATACCTAGGCTTTCCTGTTTTCAATTTCTATTTTTGGTAAATTCTGGTGGGGTTTTTTCCGTGTTTTCAAGGGATTTCAATACCTTAAAAAAACAGTGGTTATCAGTGGTTACACATTTTCGCACCATTAAAAACAACAGAAACAGTGTTTTTCCGGTGTTCATGGAATGTTTTGCTTTTATTATTGCTTGCTTTCTGCACTGATAGTGCATGGTATATAGACAGTGCACGTACAGTGTATATGTGGTCCAAATACATTTTTACAAATCAAACTTATTGTAGTACACTATACAGTACTTCTTCAGTGAGTCTTTAGTTATGCATGCTCGCTCTTTCCTTCCCATGCAAGCTTTTATCTGTGAAAAGACCCTCTCAACATTAACACTTGAGACGGGCAACGCAAAAACAGCCAGTACACAATTTGTTAACTCTGGCCACTGACATAGCTTTCCATGCCAATACTGGTGCACCTGAAGATTGCGATTCTCTGGGACAGGTGCTGCAACAAATGCTTTGAACTGGGCGCATATACCCTCAGAGTTATTGAAGCGGTCAAAAATGAAGTAGCACTTTTGAAAGTCTGGAGAAAATGCCGCTTTATGGACTGGATCTAGAACTTTTACAGAGTACCACAGTGAGGCTTCATTGACTTCAAATGCCATGGTTGGTGAAGGGGCATTTCTATGCATCATTGCAAGTCATTTCTCATACATTGTAAAATAAAATTTCCTGAATTGCTCCTCAACATTTCTTTGCTTACCAAGTGGCAAGCACTCTAACATGGATGTTCCAAACAATTACACAACTAGGGCGGTCAACTGGCCTTTCTTTTTTGTTTGGCCCGCATTAGGGCTGGCTGTCCAGATGCTCGCACTCAGCTGGAGGCTTTTGCGCGAGGTCCCAAAGTACTACTAATCCATGCATAACCTTCCCACCGCCTGCCCAAAGCATTGTTATTGTTGTTGTTTTTCTAATGAGTGACGAAGCGTGAGTTCGAGCGGAGAGCGGAGCAGAGCAGCAGCTCTCCGGGTGGTCCTTGTAGGGGCTGCAGCACCGCAGCATCGAGAAGTATCAAGGAACTGAAGCTGGGAAGATGGAGAAAGCGGAGAAAGAGGGAAGCATCATGACTTGGGGCGGTAAGACGCAGACGGCAGAGTTAGTGGCTAGTGCCACGGCAGCGCCCGGTCTCGCGGAGGCGGGCGCCGTTTAGGCCGGTGCGGCTTGCGAGTCGGCAGGGGCTGCCCCAATTGTCCAATCCGTTCCGCTGTCCCGCTGTTTCGCTGGTCTCTGGCTCTGACTGTGCTTGCGTTTACCACCCTACCTGGCAGTAGCAGCACTTCCCTGAGTACTACCTCGAGCCTACTACCTCCCGAGATCGAACACAGAGTGAGGCAACGTAAGGAGCGTGGCGAAGATTGAGGGGGGAGTTGAGGGAAAGGTCTCTCTGACCCCCGCCCACACCTGGACTAGAGGCTAGAGGTTGTCTCCCGCTGGTTTACTCTTTGCTCTTCTCACTCTCCAGTACTTTTTCCCGAGGTACCAGCCCCAACCTCACTGAGCGAGCATAGCCACTGTAGCCTCCGCAAATCAGAGATCACGGAAAGCAAGCGCCTAGTGTTACTGTGGAGGCGGCCACCTAGGAGCGGTGCAACCCGCGGAGTCGCTAGGTGTCCCGGCTTGTTGCTTGTGGGCTGGGGTTGGATTTGTTTTTGTTGTTTTACTGTTATGTTTTTATTGCATTTGGACACGCCACGTATGTAGTTGGCTTCATCGTACCAGGCATTTTCACAACCACCGTGTGCCTGAGCGGGCGGAGTCAGGTTATTTGGTTTATTCGTCAGCATAGCCTCTCAACCTGTTTTGCTGGTCAGCCAGACAGCCAGATTCGGCAGAGGCAGAGGCATTTTTTGGTCTTTAAATTTGCAAAACTAAATTACTCTGTTATTCTGTGGGGTTGCCATCCAGGTGCCTGCGTTTAGGGCACGCAAATGTAAATGCACCAGTAGGCTCACCCACAGGATCGTCAGGGCTTCCAGCAGGAACAGTTAGCTACTCCTCGGACCATTCTAGTCCTTTTAAGCTTCAAAAAACCATCACGCGAAGGAAAAGCCGGGGGCACCTTATACACTTGAAATCATATCCCTCGGTGATGTCAATGCTTAGGAAGGGTGTGAGGAGCTCCCAACGGGGTAACGCAGCAAAGGATGAGGCCCAGGAGGCGGCCAACTGTGTAACACATGAGGATGACGTGGGCGTTTGCCCTGTTCTCCCTGAGCTTACAGCGCCTCCTTCTCCAAAACCTCTCCAACAGAACATTGTTGAAACACCTCCACTGTCTCCATCAATACAGATTTCTGAAGGAAATGCTTTACTGGTAGTAGCGGAAGATATTGAGATGGAAACGTACATACCCGCGGATAGCTCTGAGGTCTATCCCGCTGTGAGTCTTGACCTAAAGGATCTGTCACCATTGGCAGGGCTGGTATCTCTGTTTGGCAAATCCAGCCCCCCGGAGAATCACTGAGTATAGTTCGGATCTCTTTCCCCCCAAACGGTTCGAGCAGGTGCCACAGATCATAGACCTTAGCCCTGAATTGGTGAAATTGGAGGACTATACCCTGCCGGACATTGCAATACCACTTGAGAAAAACAAAGATTTGGAGGCCCATTTAGGAACGCCAATCATGGGGGACCCGGAATTGAGGCTGTCTTCGGCTTTATCTGCTGGTTGCCCTCACATGCCCGCCTTGTATAGTAGTACCCCTTCTATTGTGTCTCACGTCTACTCATTAGACCTGTCTGATCTGGGGGCATCAGCTGCGCCTCAAGATAAGGGGGTACATGACACTTTGAACTCAGCAGAGAATGTATGGAGGGGGGTACTTCAGAGATATTCTATACCTTAGAGAGAATTCTCTCATCAATGTTATCTTTGTTGGAGAAAACCACAGTGAATTCTGATCATATACTGGAGGTTCTTTCTCCAATTTTGATGGGGATCCAAAAGCTCAATTTGGTTTATCAAGTAACAAACAAGTCAGTAAAGGGCCTTGAAATAGAATGCCGCTCATGTCAAACATGCAAGGGGGTGTCTACATAGGGGATTAATGCAGAGGTGCAGGAAGACAAGGGGGTCTCCACAGCTTCCCCGCTTAGAGGTAGTCCCCTGGTAAGCTCAGCCCCTGTTAAACAATGTGCAGAGGGTATTCAGTCTATCAGTCCTGGGGGCAATTTAGATGCAACACCAGCTATGCCCCCATTGCAGGTATACCATATTTTTAAAAAATGCAACACAAATACTTCTAGCACCATAGGATCCCCGATCAATCCCCACTTTATTAAAAAGTCTACTGTTAGTTTAGTCACTGCGCCCCTTGGGGAGGTTCCCCCTTCGAGAGAAAGTAATGGCCCACAAGGTCGGAGGGGGAAGACGAAGAATAGGTTCTGACGTATTCCTAAACGGAAACAAAAAAAAATGTGGTTCCCCATTGTACTTGAGGAGCCAGATAGTTCAAACTCGCCACCAAGTAGAAAGGTCCCTCGGCCTCCAGTATTGTCTGATGGCCAAATCTCAGGGCCTGATAACGGAAATCTGATAACCCTTTACCCAACAGTAGTTGACCCCTCGCGGAACAAGTTAGGGAAGCAAGAAGGCCAGGGAGATAGAGGGGTTCCTAAAGTTACCATGGGTGAGGCAGAGAATCCCAGAAACTATTCCAACTTTGGTGCAGTTTATCAAGGAACCAGTAGGGACGCTACACCAGAAAATTTATCAACACATACATATGCTACTGTGTTAGAATAGGGTTCGGCTAGGGGGAGTGCCCCTCTTTACCCTCCTGGGCGGGATACTCTCCCAGTACGGTTTGATCCCGGCCAGGGGAAGGTTTGGGAGGGGGGCTCTATCGTAGCTACCAGTAGTAAAAGGTATATGTCTGTGAGGGGATCTGACCTCAAGTTAATTGATAAGAAGCAAGCTGGGTCGAGTTTTGGGCAAGCGACTAATGTTTTGTTTTTTGCCTCCCAGTTTGATACCGATTTGGCCCTACTCAATAGAAGTGCTCTCTTGCAGCTATTATTAGAAATAGAGGATTTACGTCTGGTAACAAGCAAAGACATTGAGTTGATTTATTTAGACCTTAGGAGTGGCACCCCAAACACCAGAGATACCTTCACTTCAGGGGTAGTCTCAATGCTAGTACTGGCTAATGCAGACTCTTTTAGGAAAAGAGGGATAGATGTGTTTCCATATGAGGATTCCCGGGTGGTCCCGCTTGAATCCCCTGGGATAATCCACCAGGCGCCAGGTAGTAGGTTCTCTATCCCCATGGGCGTCATAAATCCAAAAGACATTAAAATATCAGTAGGGAGCAGTCCAGGAAAAAGAGAGATTAACATTATAGGCCCCCAGGTTCAAAGACCCAGCATTCCCGTAGTGGAGGATGAGATGGCCCAGTGGAGTTGGGTAGCCGGCTCTCTGAATGGCTCAAAAGAAACCACAAATTTGCCCTTGCTGCGGAGGTAGCCAATCGGGAAGAATCTTATCCTGGAACCTAGTGGGGGTAGGAAAAACCAACTGTAAGTTACACTCCCTATTAGTATACGATCCTAAAATAATTTGTCTTCAGGAAACATGGAGCCGTGTGGATTTTTATTTTGAGAATTTTGTTTGTATATTGTTGCGCAGCTAAACCCTCTACTAAAGGACATGCCAGCGGTGGTTTAGCCATTTTATTTAGCTGTACCATAAAATGGAATCCTGTGGTTTATATCCACCCCTCCAAGTGTTGTATGGGAGTGAAGTTGAGGATAGGTATAGATAAACAAGGGCAATCTGTTTCCCTTTTTCTGGTAAACGTGTATATTCCCCCAGGGAGAGCATCCGACTCACTGGTAGAATCCATTTGTCCCTACGTGCATAGGATAAGCATCTCTGAAGAGTGCTCTTTGACTATGATGGTGGGTGATTTTATTGCTAAAATTTCGAATTGTTCTGTTATGTCTTTCTCAAACCCTGAGTTGGAGGATGTATGGTCCATCCCTGAATCCTTACTGCCCGGCCATATAAGATCAGATAGACGAGCCTTGTCACTTTTGCATAATTTGAGAATGCTTGATCTTGTGATGTTGAATGGTAGATTCCCAGAGGACTCCCCTGCCTCTTATACCTATCGGGGCCCATATGGACGTTCACTGATCGACTATATGGCAGTGTCCTACCAATTTTTTGGTGCATGTACACAATTTAGGATACTGCCCACAAACATGAGTGATCATGGAGTTTTGACAGTGGACGTTAATATGGAACTCGAGCTGCCCGAATCTTGGAATCAAAGGGACGAAAGCATTTTATATAATCGCAGTAATGGCGTACTTTTTGGTCGAATATTACGCTCCTATGTTTCAAGAGAGTTTTTGAAATTGCGGCTTCTGATCACATTCAGGAATCCCCCATTTCTAGGTTTGAGAGGACTTTTACCCTAATTATAACATGGGGAAATAAAAAGCAAGTTATCAGTTCTGCTCCTCTAGTGGCTAAATCATGGGAGATTAAAAAATTAAATCGGGAGATTAACGCCTTGATCAGGGAACAATTTAGGCAATTTTCAATACCTAGGCAAAGGGAAATTAATAGACTAAAACAGATAAAGGAAAAGAAAAGTGGTATCTGAACGTAGAAGGGTGGAAGACGCAAATTGGATCAAACTACCTGAGGTTGCACAGTCCGGTGACACCAGGAAATATTGGGCATTAATAGCCAAATTTTGAGATGGTAGAGATAAGGCAAAATACACACACACTCTCACCACAGACTAGGCTGTGGATGGGAACTAGAGGCACGGGGTCAAAGGGCAAGCCAGCCTCCAATCTCATATGTAAACACAAAAAGGCTGCCCCTCACAAGGGTTCCTACAGGTTCCTACAGAGTTATACTGAGATGCACTACCAGTGGGGGCATCTCATAAAAAGTTACGGACTGGCCTCACACACCGCCCGGTGTCATGCTTCATCATAGGCTGTCCTCGCCCTTTAAAAACTTCGTTTGATAAAGGGCGGGCATACACCTGGAGACAGGGATGCACTTCTACAACTAAGTGATGGCCGTGTATAAGTGAAAGGTGGTTTAAAAACCATCACACCTGTCACTCAATAGTGTTTTTATTCAGGGAACAGATGTATGGTATTAAAATAGTGTACGGTGATCTGGGACATTAATCTCCCTTCACCGTATCAAGTGCGGTCAACATGTTTCTGCGTAAAAGTCCCAGTAGGGTACGTCGCATTCGTCAGGACCAAAGGGTTAAGCCTTTTTGCATCTAATGCAAAAAGGTGTAACTAATCTGATTACGGGGGTAAAATATAAACTGCCCGTCGGGTCTAGTACCCCTGAAAAACGATTCCTAAAATACTATCCTCTATACTCCATGGGAGGGCGAGGGTAGGAGAGCCTACTTGTGACTTTTGTCTGACTTCAGCGCTCCCATTAGTTCTCTCTATAGGCGTCCTCTCGGTCTCCCCGTCGGACCGAGATAAGGCAAAGCCCATTCTGGTATCAGATGAAGAATGGACTATATATATTTCCCAGCTGTACGCTCTAAATTCCTCAGTCGGATGGAATTTCGACTTTGTCTCTGACTCCTCCATGGGGAGTGATTATGGAGCCCCATCGTGCAATGAAATAGAGGGTTATATCAAAGGGGCAAGGTACTCAGGTGCGATGGGCCCTGATGATGTACAAATAGCCATAATTAAACAGGACGGCGAATCATGGGCAGAATTCTTGTGTCCACTATTCTCTTATTGTTACACTCACGGGGACATTCCGCCGTCCTGGAAGGGAAGTATAGTTGTTCCGTTATATATAAAGGGTCTAAAAAATTCCCCCGCTAGCTTTAACCCGATCGCACTTCTGGATGCGACTGGTAAACTGTTTGCCAAGAGCATTCTTATCCATCTCCAAGATTCGGCTTTTGGAAATGGTTTTATTCCTGTAGAGCAAACGGGGTTTTGCAAAAATAGTGGTACCCTTGATAACATCACTGCCATGCAAACTCAAATTGAAAAATATCCAATGTGCCGGGGAATGCCGTTATACGCAGCCTTTATAGACTTCTCTACGGCCTTCGACCGGGTTGATCGGGGGACCTTGTGGAGAAAATTAGTCATTATGGGGATACCTGTGAATTTCCTAAGACTGATTATTGCACTGTACTCCTCCACCTGGACGCAGGTCCTGTTGGGGGGAACACAGGGTCTGTCAAGCAAAATAGAGACCCATAATGGGCTAAAGCAAGGGTGCCTTTTGGCCCCTCTTCTATTTTCTCTTTATGTCAATGATTTGCCAAGCAGAGTGGGGCTCAGCAAAGGGGATTCCCCAAAATTAGGATCTTTAAAGCTGAGCTGCCTGCTATATGCTGATGACGCCATTTTACTTGACCTAACCCCAAATGGACTCCAAAGATGACTTTCTGAGTTAGATAGGTATTCAGAAGAATACTACTTAAAAATAAATATCTTAAAGAGTAAAGTTATGGTTTTTAGATATCGGGGATGCTGAGTCAGAAAGAGCATGCATTGGTTCTTGGGGAACGAGAAACTTGACGTAGTAAAGTTATATCCATATTTAGGAAGAATTTTCACAAGCAGGTGTTCCAATAGCAACCATACGGATCAATGCAGAGGCAAGGCAATTTCACAGGCATCCGCAATCAGTCGATTCTATACACACTGCGGGAAAAGACACTTTGCACATATTTTATCAGTCTATAAAATTAAGATACCGTCAGCATTGAGCTATGCCTGTGAAACAGTAGATGCACAGGAATGGGATAAAGTTGAGAAAGTAGAGGGTCGGATTTGATGCCAAATTTGTAATCTGAATCGCGCCGCTTCCATAGCGGCGATTCGGCTCGAATTCGGTTTACTTTCCACCTATGTGCTCTCTGTGGCTGCGTGCTTAAGATGGACAACACACTATGGAATAACACTGAGAACGCCTTACGGGTAGCATTTTGTGAGGACATTTTTGACCAGTTGAAGGGAAAAAGTGTTCTTTTTAGGAATTATCAAAAAGCCAAAAATCTGTTCGGCTTTGAGATGGACAGTATGGCGGCTCTTCTTAAACAAGTCTTGAAAATGAGAATTAAAAAAACAATCTACGGTGTAACTCGAAAAAGAGACATTTCACTGTGCGCAGAGAATCGTAATAACGTTTGCATAGCAGGGAGTAGTATCTATAAAAAGTCACAACCATATGTTTTATGGAACCTCCAACACGGAGTACGTAGAACTATTTTTTTGCTCAGGCTGAACCCCCCTAAGAATTGTAACAGGAGCTTGGGAGGGCCTTGCTAGACATGAAAGACTCTGCCACTTATGTGAGTCCTGTGTACAAGATTTAAATCATGTTCTATTCGTTTGTCCTATATTACAACCCTTACGCCGTAGATATTTAAGAAATTCTTTCCTAAAGTATAACATTGTCACAGCAGAAGAAGCCCGTAATTGCCTGCTTTTTTAAACAATTCTTTAAATATATTCTAGAATAGTATTGGTTTATTGAGTACATATAAATTGAATAGTATTAGTGCCATTGTGGTGTGTTTATATTTTAACTTTCTTGTCTGATATTACGAACATCTTTAGGCATAATTGCACATCAAGTTTCTTATAATTCCGTTATTTGAGCACTTGCACTTTCTTGCTACTCACTATGCTGCTAGTTATCGTGTACTGTACCATGAATTGTAAAACCCTGCTTTTATCATGAGATTTTAATCCCCAAGTACCTTCCTGCTACTCATTATGCTGCTAGCCATTGTGTACTGTACCTTGAATCGTAAAACCCTGCTTTCACTAAGAGTTTTTAATTCCCAAGTACTAATTGTAGTATTGTATATATATATATTTTTGTAATTATCGCAAAAGTCTAACTGAAGTTCTCTAAGGGTTTAAGGGTGGTAATCTGACTTGTTATGGCCCTGCACACTTGGCACTTGAAAGGTCCTTGGAACGGTTTTTGTATATATGTACCTCCTTTGTTTTTACAAGAAACAATGAATTTTATATTGTAAAAATAGAACATTTTCTTTTATGGGCGGGTTGTGATGTCCTTGGATGTATACTTTTTTCTCTTATGTGGAACTCTTCAGAGTCCCAAATCATAATAAAATAAAGTGAATTGAATTGGAACATGTTGCAGTGCCAAAGTCACTAAAAGTGTCGCCCAGCCTACTCTCAAGGAGATGTTTCACATCTACATCAATTATGCTGAACACTCTAGCAGAAGTGGTGACCCGAGGGAGATTGCTGCGATTTGATCAAATGCAAAATGTGTGTAATTGGCTATGGACTTAGGCATGTGGTTTGATCTGTGCCTGCAAAACCTTTCGACATACATGCTTATATTATGTATATACTGTATAACCCTGTCTTCAATAAAAAGTTTATTAAAAAAAAAATATATACTGAACACTTGGAAGACAAGGGTGTTTTTAGACTCTAGGGGGCATATTCACAAGGAGCTATCGCCGAATTAACGGCACTTCATCGCAGCCAAAGTCGTGATAAATTTACCCCCCCATTCACAAGCTGGTGTAAACAGCCCACAGCACCAGTTTTCCCGCGATAGCAGCCACAAAAAATATCGCCACAGAGGACCCACGCAAATATCGCTAATGAGATGCAGAGTGGGCGTTTCCGTGTGAAAAGTCGAGACAACATCACACCTCAACATTCACAACGACCAGCCACATCGGCGATAAGAACACAAAACAGGCGATGAGGTGCGGTAGCCGCAGGTATTTAACACCTGCCTCAAGCAGGTGTAAAGAAGGACGTCCACCTGCAGTAGGCAACGGAGTCCCGCACACAGCCATACCCGAAGAACAAACGACGCCATGGAGCTACTCTACATGCAGCTCGGAGCCCCAACAGGGCCACAACACCCCCCGCCACCACCCTCTGGACCGCTCCCCCCCCCCGGACCACCACAGAGGCAGCGTAGAGTAAGACAGCGGACCTACCGAAAACACACCACTCTCACAGATCTAACGCCCACGGAAGTCATTGCCCACTACAGGCTCAGAAGGACAACCATCCTCCGCATCCTGACCCACATCGCCCACAGGCTGACGGTCCCAACACAGCGGAGAACAAACATCCCTCCGCAGACAAAGCTGCTGGCAGTGCTGCACCTGTTGGCCTCTGGGACCTTCCAACCAACAACTGCCAGAGTCGGAGGGGTCTCACAGCCAGCCCTATCAAAGTTCTATCCTCAGCTTCATACCCCAGTACCTTCACTTCCCCAACACTGCGCAGGAACAGCTGGAGACTAAGCAAGGCTTCTACGCCATAGCCGGATTCCTGGCTGTGTTGGGGGCAATCGACTGCACACATGTCCCACTTGTGCCCCCTGCGGATACTGCACAACACTACCGCAACAGGAAGCACACGCATTCCATCAATGTGCAGGCAATAGTGGACCACCGGGGAATGTTCACCAATGTCGTCACCAACTACCCAGGCTGTGTGCATGATTCCTTCATTTTCAGACAGTCCATCATCAACCAGCGCTTCCAGGATGGGACATATGGAACGGGACTGCTCGTTGGTAAGTACCAACTCAACACACCACACATCCCACAGCCACCAACGCACAAGGCACAACTGTGGGGATGCACACGTTACCTAACCACATCCGACATGTTAAACTACACGACCCCCTACCAGACACGACTACACCACTCCATGGTCATCCTGGGCTACCCCCAATACAGACTCCACATGGCACCACAGCCATACAACAGCTGAACATGTGGAGATGCGGAATGCGGCCATGACACATGTGAGGCACTGCTCTGCCCCATGACCCTACCCCAGTCTCCCGCAGGTCAGCGTCCCGTGGTGGTGGGCCCGTGTCGGCCGCTGTGCATCCGGGGCGACTAGCCCTGTGCGACTCGAGTCATCCCCCTTGTAGTTCTGACATTGCATGTCTGTGTTCCTGATGACTGTTGGTGTAGTTGCCAGCACATGCTACTCCCTGAGGGCTGGCTTACACTCACCCCCCACACAGCCAGCACAGGCGTCACTGAATTGGTGGGCCTGCCATCACATCCTGCCGAACCAAGTATTGACTCTTTTCTCCCTGCACTGTCCCAGGTGATCAAGGATATGCACTCTGCCCTTGGATGATGACACCCTTCCGAGACCCGAACACACCCGCCCAGAGGCAGTACAATGCGGCCCACATACGCACCAGGGGCATCGTTGAACGCACATTTGGCGTGTTGAAGTCACGTTTCAGGTGCCTGGACGGCACTGGTGGGAAGCTCCTGTACAGCCCGGATGTCGTGTGCAAGATGATCGTTGCATGTTGTGTGTTGCACAACATCTGTGTTCGCACCAGGGCCCCATGGATCCCAGTTCCAGAGGTACCGGACGATGATGGTGGTGATGGGGCAGGTGGCCCACATCCCACTGCAGCTGCGGCAGGAATGGCCCGTAGGGACTCCATCATTGACACTTACTTCTCATGAGCACGTCACATTGTGACCCTCCGTGGCATTCATGGGACAGTAGTATATGTCCAATTGCACTGCATGTGTGAATAAAACATATTTGCAGGTCACAGGTTGGAATTGTACATTGTCATGTTACATGTCCCTGGGGTTTCAGATGTGATTTGCCATGTTGTGCACATTTTCCGAACCAGTTGTGTCCTGTGTTCAGTTGTGGAGGTGTTGCTGTCTGTACCGGGATGTTGTCACTGTCCGGGTGCACTTCTGCTTATGTGCGTATGCTGCAAGGTGGGTGTGTCGCTCCTGCGGCTATGATTTGTCTGCCACTGGTCTCTTTCATGTGGTGTGCCTGTGGGTTCTGTTCTTCCACGGTGCGTGGATGTTGTGGTGTGCATGTTGTCCTCTGCAGTTGGCCAGGGTGCATCCGTGGTACTCCGCTGTTGATGTATTTTGTTCTGTGACATTTTCCGTATACTGTTCTTGTGTTTTTTCCCGCATTGCGCGTGCGTATTGCTGCCCTCGCGCTGGTTGTCACTGTTTTCTTATCGCGCTTTGGCCCATCGCAGCTTTTTTCGCGTTGTGGTTTGTGTTTTTATCTCGGTTGGGTTGGTTGTGTTGCGAGCATTGGCCGCGGTGTCGGCCAACTATCGCATGCTACCACCGTGTTGTGAATTCCACGTTGACACGGGGTTATTTTCCCGAGATAGGCTGCGATATTGAAAGTTGCGTTACGCTACTCTTGCGGTAGTTATCACACGTTCTTGTGAATATACCCCAAGTTTTTTATTATGTCCACTACAGCAGTCATGTTTTCCTGTAAAAATCTAAGAACACAGTAGAGTGTACTTTTTTTCACATCATTATCAATATGCGACCGAAGAGCCTCACATTTCTTGACTTTGGCATCATCACTCAGCAAAAATTCGGTAAACGGTTGCCACATGGATAATATAGCATGCACAGCCTCTAGAACTGAGAACCAACAGGTAAATGACACAGTTGGAATGACTCTTTCTTTGATGCCACACAAAGCACAAAATATAAAATATTTGCGTTTAAGTTCCCGCGCATAACAAAACAGTGCACCAGAATGGACTAAAAAGTCATTAGCATTCTTCATTAACGCTGAAGATTGTAAAGATGCTTTCAGCATACCATCCAGCAAGTGGCAAGGATCTCTTACACGGAAGCACTTCAGCTCAGGTATCGATTTTGACAGGTCATTACACAACTTTTTCATATACGTAGCTGAATCACTGCAAATGCAAACAATATCACTCCAATCTTTGTTGAACTTGGTAACAACTTTTTGCAGTAGCATTCCAAGTGACACTGCGTTCCATGTTTTCCAAAAGTCTGGTGTCATGTTTTCGCCGCTATCCCAGATGCTTGGTGACAGCACCCTTTTTACATATACCTGTCACTACATCTTGCATTGAATGTTTAAAGCCTAGGGTATTTGGCAATTCGCCTACTATCAATACTGACTAGAAAAGGGGGCTGATGTATCAAGGGGTTTTACCCATTCTCTGTGGGTAAATGTGATGGTACATATTGAGAAAGATTCTTATGAAACCAGCTTTTTTACCTATCAGTGAAAGAATCAAACGTAACCAAAATATCGAATATGATTTTGTTATTTCCTGATTCTCTACAGTTTATAAAATAATTAAACAAGACCTAAAACATGCTTCTAAACTCTGCATCTATAGACCAGAGACCACAAAACTGAAACAAGCATTTGCAATGCAATAGGTCTCGCATTTGCAAGAGTTTAAGCTATTGGCATTGTAAATGACAATGCTATTTATTTATCTGTTTTGCTAAGTAACACATAAATAAAAGGCATTGTCATTTACAATCCCAAGAGCTCAAACTCTTGTAAATGCGAGACCTATTCAAGGAAGCGGCCGCCATTGTCCCGGCTGCTCGGAAAGTGAAAGCGCGCATGGCGCTCGGAATGTTGCAGGAAAGCATGTCGTGCCTGCAGTAGGAGAAACTCATTAAAGAAAATAGTGCTTACAGACTAAAAAAGACGTACTGTGTAACAACCGAAGTAAAAGGGCAAGTCCTCATGGGAGGTTACAAATGAAGACAAGGCGGTACTAAGGAGGGACTAACAAGCCTATTAATGAATCAGAAGCCAGCATTTACGAAGGACAATGACACAAGCTAATAACAAATATGGGCGGGGCGTCTATTCCATACTCCAATATAGCATGCCACAGAGCAGCGCATGCGCTGCCCAGGCTCGACCTAAAAACAACAAAGGCAGCAATACCGCTGTCAGGGCTCCATCTGCTTCTGAAAACTTCAATTATTAGCTTGTATTAAAACGTTTGAATTTCACAAATGTTTATTTAGACTCAATGTCTATCAAACTACAATGACGTTACTATAAACATCAGGATATGTTTCACAATGTCTCCTTATCCACACCCGAGGACATTGTGGTACTTTCTTCCATGTCTCTAGAAAATGGAAGATAAATATTTACAGGTACCCATTTAAAAAAAGAAGAAAATAAATAGATTGGCATTACGGTTCTTCACACAAATAACAATGAACAATAGGTATCTTAGGTTCAGTCAAACACAGTAATCTTATCTCTTACAAAAAAACGTTATGTGGAGCCAAAGAACTCATGCAAACCTTTTTGTTGAGTAACAGTTACTTGAAGCGAAGAAATGGGCGTATGCTTCAGTGATAAACAAGGACCTCAAATGAACAACATACCAAGGCTGGTCGTCGTAAAGAAAATTGTCGTGGACACCGGGCTACAGATTTGGCTCATTAGAACACAGTCTGGGTCGCTCAATAACATGTACTCCACCAGTGAAGTTGCGGGTGGTGGACACAAGATTATTCCTTAAATGCTAGGCATCCTGGTGTGCTTTCTGCTCTACGGATACCCATCAGCACTGTTCTTTGTGGTCAATGAAGGTTCAGGTCCCAGGACTTCGAAATTGGTAGTCAAAGTGAAAAAGAACTGGACTTTGACATTCATTGTCACATATCCTCTTCATTGTCACAGAATATATGAAATCCTCAGATTACACTACCAAATGTGTTACTGGACCCAGAATAATTTCCAAGCATCCCATTTTAAGTAAACAAGTGCTCATAACCTGAAACAGGTGCGTCGTTCGGGGGCTCCAGATACATAATCCAACATATACCCATGGGTAGCTATAGTCTCACTGAACCCTTTATACATGTATTATTGTTCACTGTGCAAGTTGTGACTCAATTGACGGCACATGCTCTACATACATACACACAAAATGCACAACATTTGGAGGTTCATTAATTGTGTAGTAAAAGCTGTGATGATTTGTTCAAGCAAGTAAGTGTATGTCGGTAGTATTGTGTGCAGCTTTAAAGACCAAATGCAGGAGTGCATAGGTGCTATTAAAAACAACGATGAAAAATATCTTTAGATTGTGGAAAGCACCATAAGGACTGTCTCGTTAACAAATGTACAAGAACATATTATGTGTTCTCCTTCAAAGGTGGAGGTAACAGTACTCTACAACCGTACATAAGAGAAAGCTGTTGAGCTTTCTCATGCAGTTGTTCCCAGGATCAAAAAGGCCAGAAGTGGTGGGCGGCTTTTTTCTTATAATGCCGCCAGACTGTGAAATTCGCTCCCTCTGCCCTTGCGGAAGGAACACAATCACTCAGCCTTCCGCAAACAGCTAAAGACGTGGCTTTTCCCCTAGGTGTTCCCTTCTGCCTCTATGAACTGCCTCAACGCTGGGATGCCTTTGGGTAGCTATGCGCTTTAGAAGTGCTATTTCATTCATTCATTCATTAGATTGAAGGCTATATTAAGAACAATGAAATGAATGTCATTTTTAGCTGATTTTGTTCATATAATGAAGAAATGTACCACTTTTAAAAATGGCAGCCACTTTATCCCAAAGCTGTATTTTTTGTGAGTATCAATGATGCAGGGCACTTAAAAGAAAGTGTAAAACGACTGAACACCAATGGAGACTGTCCAAGCTTGAAATAGATAGACTGAAGTACAAATCTGAACTTAGGATTTATACTAACGCCATTAGAAAGGCAAAAAGACCTACTTTGAGCAACGAATCCATAAGAATTGCAACTCAGCCAAAGAGCTGTTCAAAATAGTAAGGCAACTCAGCAAACCCGCGAGTATGTCCCAAACACTGCCCCCCTCAGAAGAAGCATGCGAGAAAATTAGTAATTTCTTCTTGGACAAAATAGGCAAAATATATGCTTCTTTTGGCCCGATTTCCAGTACAGACGCAATCAACTGGGAGCAACTGACCCCACATCCAGAGGCTTCATCCAGCCTGGGCAATTTCTCTCCCCTAGCAGAAGCCGATGTCTTAAAAGCAATGGGGGAAGTTAAATCAGGATCCCCCTAGACCCTTGCCACCACTTCATATTTGCGCGAATTGCAGCTGTGCTTTGCCCCTATGTTACGCAGCTTCTCAACAACTCTCTCAACACCGCCACCTTCCCCGAAATCTGGAAAAAGGCGGTAGTGACCCCCCTGCTTAAGAAAGCAGGAACAGACGCCCACAACCCAGAAAACTACCGGCCGATTTCTCAACTGCCATACCTCTCCAAAGTTTTGGAGAGGTTGGTAAATAGACAATTATCTAATTACCTAGAGTCGAACGAACTGCTGGACCCCTCGCAGACCGGCTTCAGGGCTGCCAACAGCACTGAGGCAACGCTGCTGGCCGTCCTAGACAATATCAGAACTCGGACTGATCAGGGGGAGCTGTAGTACTGATTTTGTTGGACCTGTCGGCAGCGTTCGACACGGTCTCACACAATAGACTGCTGGGAATCCTGTACGAAAAAGGAATTCATTCTAAAGCATTGGAATGGCTCAGCTCGTTCCTGAGTAACAGAACTCAAATGGTACAACTGGGTCATACTCTTTCCAAGCCCAGCACCATTGGCTGTGGTGTCCCGCAGGGAGCATCTCTGAGTCCCACATTATTTAACGCATATGTGTCATCTTTGGCGAAAATCTGCAAGAAATGGGGCCTCGGTGTCTGCTCCTATGCGGATGACACACAGCTGATGGTAGCTCTGGACGAAAGACCTGATACCACCAAAGCAAAGCTGAACAATTGCCTTTTAGAAATGGCACAATGGATGTCAGACCATTGTCTGAAGCTAAATGCCTGGAAATCTGAAATCCTGCTCTTCGGAGGAGCCAACTTAATCTGGGATGCTACCTGGTGGCCACAAACCCTGGGAGATGCCCCAGCTCCTAAGCGATGCGCAAAAAACTTAGGCATCCTCATTGACGACTCCCTTTCCATGAAGGACCATGTGCGGGCCCTCTGTGGAAGGGGTTTTGCAACCCTGAAATTACTTAGGAGACTCTTTCCCTGGATCCCATTGGACTGCAGAAGAACTGTCACACAGGCCTTACTCATAAGTAAGCTCGACTATGGAAATGCCCTATTTGTTGGCATGGCTGAATACCTTTTTACATGCCTGCAAGTGCTTCAAAATGCTGCAGCCAAATTGGTGTGTAGTAAAGGCAGACTGAGCTCAGCATCTAAGTGCATGAAAGATCTACACTGGCTACCCATGTGACAAAGAGCAGTGTTCAAACTACTCAGTCACACACACAAAGCTCTGCATCAACGTGGCACTAGAATTCTACAGAATAGAATTGAATTCTACATTCCCACAAGGAGCCTACGTTCACTCCATCAAGCGCTGGCCAGGACAAAGCGTATAAAGAGAGTGAGAGCAGGTGGACGCTCATTTTCATATCTGGCAGCCAAAAAATGGAACGAACTCCCCCAAGACTTACGCCTCACGACTGACTATTTAGCTTTCAGGAAAAAACTTAAAACTCATCTGTTTAATAAGGCCTAATCCCCAACAGATCATGCGACTAGACTGGCAGCCCATCCACAACTCCTCGCTACATAGCGCCGTGATATCCTCTGGGATGAATGTCGCGCTTTACAAATAAATAAACAAATAAACAAACAAATGAAGGTCTAAAAAATAGTTCATACTCAAGCTACAAGCTAATATCACCTTTCATTCTACCAATGGGCGATGAATAATACCAGACTATAATAAACTATTGAAATTAGTCTTTACATGAACCTGCCCTCATTTCGCAATGGAGATGCTCCACTCGCTAATAGGGAAGCTGTTAGGGCCATATAAGGATGCCATTATTTACTTGGCTTTGGGATTTGCTAAGATAGTTAATGTTTCTGAGGGTCACAGATGGTTCTGTTCTATTTATAAGAAAGCAAAACTAAGTGCAAAGTGCAGTTTATATTTGTGTTGATTCCTTAAGGATGATGGCCTTTCGAGCTAGCGTTTCTACACAAGATTCTAATAATTGGATTTACATATAACAAGAAGATAAAATGTAGAATATATGTGGCAGCCAGAAGAAGACAAACCATGGCACAATAAAAACAAGCTAAACGTGCCGTGCCATGCCACATGTCAAGCTTGAGCTGCTAACACTTTTCTTAGACAGGAAGTGAGAAAAGTCAGGAGCGGTGCATAGTAACTCCCAAACAAAGCAGAAGGTTTGAGGGCTGCATTTAAATGGCGGACTCCCGCCTTTCAAACAAAGCACAGCACTAGCAAAGAATCCCAAAGGGCGAGGAGAGGTGGGAAATCACACCCTTTACTTTGCGTCTCTCCCAATCCACAACCCCCCCAAAAATACCGAACTATGCAGAGCAATAATTTCTCCTTCTCTCTAGTAAATGCAGCACCATATCCACGCGTGGCACGACGCAGCAGCAACTTCTCTTTCTCCTCGCACGACCACACTGCAACTGTACTTCCGTTTCCGCTCCGATGCAAAGGCCACACATTTGCATAAAAGAAACAGACAAAGGACTGCAGCAAATGCACAGTGCAAAACTTAACTTTGCGGTCACTAAGCACTGGCAACGACAATATCAGTGTCCTAATTTAAAAATCGAATGGATATCGCGCGCTCACGGAGGCTAACCAGACTGCATGGGTCTTTAAGTGTCAGGGGCCACGGGCGCGAAGGACGTGTGTTTCTTGGAACAGGCATAATGCCATTCATGCCACATATTGCAAAAATGGTCTCTAAGGTGGCGCATCATCGTAATGCTGGTCCACAGGAACTTGTCATTTCAGTGTCCGTTAGGCGGGGGACTGCAAGAAAGTGGAGCGCGTGCCTCTGCACTCAGTGATACTCACTCATACTGATGTGCGCATCGGTAATTATTATTAACAAAAAATTGTGTATCGGGCGCATGCCAGCATGAGGCCTTCAGCCGTAGCTCTGAGCGAAGAGCAGGTGAGCTTACTTGTATTAGGGAGTGCAATGATCAATCGGCGGAGCCTGCCGATTTCCACGTGCAGCCTGGGAGGAGGCAGCAGAAGCCGGTCATTTGTCTTCCATGAAGAACTAGAACAGCAACTGCAGCCGCCATCTTGGGACAAGTACTGACTACTTGTACTAGGTGAACTATAGTAATGCTTGTTACTTAAAGTCATGCAGTTCACTTTAACCATTTTTGAAGTCTTCAAGGAATGCTTGAACTGTTTTTGCGCAAAATCCATTCAAATTATTAAATGTAAACACTTTCAAATTGCAGTAAAACAGTTCCAAAACCTTCTGTCCGAGATTTAAAAAAAATACAACAAGCCCAATCGTCCTTAAAACAAAGACCAAAACCGAACACATCCTACTAAAAAAAAAGCCCACATAACGGTCAACATCAAAAATTGCTAAATGCCTAAAAAATATAACCAACGAAGCGAGAGGCATGGCGCAAGATGTACCCCCAATACAACTGTGGAATTAAAAGGAGGTGGGAGGGAGGAAAACTGTATTTAAATGTAATCGGCTATGGTGCTGAAACTACACAAAGGCAAACAGAAACAGAGCAGGAAGCCAAGAAAAAAGTAGTACCCCAACGAACAGATGTAGAACTGTAGTGTGATGAGACAGTACTCAGTCCCTGCTGCATGGGAGGAACAGAAGAGAAAGAGGAGGGACAAAGGGCCAGGACTGACCACTGGCAAGCATGGATTTTTGAAGGACACTGGCATAGACAAATGAAAAACAAAATCAAGTAATGGTGGAGTTGGAACTCCACAAAGCAATTACTACAGGTCGCTAAGCGACAGCGCAAGGGCTGCCTAGGCTCGACCTAAAAAACATAAAGAAGAAGAAACAATATTTTAGTGGCATCCCTAAACAACAAAACTCAAGCAGAATAATGTTAGCCCAGTCTTTCTTGCTGCTACCTTGTATAACAAAGTTACATTGTATTGGCCCCTTCAGGATGAAACAAACATAACTCTTTCACTCTCCTTTTCCTTTTTTTGAATGGTATGTAGTTTCTGGTTGTGCATGTGTTTTTTCAGTGTTTATATGTTTACACTAGTGAGGGTTATTTCCCTCTCGGTGGGGTTTTATCAGTTATTATAGGTTTTAACCTAAAACAGGATAGCTTATACATACCTAAAATAACAGGGTAAAAAGTAGTCAAACCGCAAAATAACGTTGCAACCCCTTGTCGGTTAAGTGAATATTGTGGTATTTATTCCAAATCCATATCTCAGGAGGGGCATATCCGCCCTTTGCAAGGCACCTATAGAATTAGAGGTCATAATAAAACACTTTTTCACCTCACGTCTCACGTTTTGGCAATTTTATAGGATGGACTTAAGAAAGCATTCCTTGACAGAAGAGTGCTTGTGGGAGAGAGATGGAGAGTGCAGCCTGCAGACATTTTATCATCTCAAGCATGTAACCCAGCATTGGAATAATGTCAACCAGTTCATTTTGAGGAATGGATAAGAGATTGGTGCTCTTGTCAGTAGTAAGTGGCTTTAATGAAGTAAGAAGTGAGTAATTGCACCTCTTATGTGAATGTTACCTGTGGGTGTTGAGCCCTTTTGTGCAGATTTAGTTTGTTTGCTGCTATATTCGTGTAGCTGGACAAGACTGGGATGGCAGGTTGATTGACAGAGGGAAGCTATATCAAGGAGTGTCTGTGGCTAGCAGGATGGCTGCAGGTATGCTTGGTGACAGTATTTTGGTCTGTGCCTGAGTAGAAGTAGGCTTGTTTTGGGTTATAATTAAGGATCCCGGTTTTATGGTAGTTATTTTTTCGACATTTCGGTCTGTATTTATCCGTATTTATTTTTTGCTCATTTTTTCTGCATTTATCCAATTTTATATTGTGTAGTCTGTATAAATGAATCTGCAATGGGTATTTTTCCACATTTATTTAACTGATAAATGTTTACTCACATTTGCCTGCCCAAAATGTTTTAGTAATATACATTGCAATAGTGTTATCTGAAAACACTTGCATTGTAGAATAGCATAAATAATTGTAGATCTGCACTTCATTAAGCTTAATTAGGAAATCTACTGTCTTTTTTCATCTCCCCTACCTCTCAATCTGTACACATACTGACCTGTCGCTCACAATTGATTATAGAAAAAATCATCAAAAGAAGGCCTATTTTCTGTATTTTTCTGTATTTAAAAATAAATACAGACAGGAAAATAAATAGATTCTGTCTCTATCTGTAAAAATCAGTAAAAATGGAAAACTGGGAGCTCTAGTTATAATCCAGGCTACTATGGTATTATGCTGTCTGGATTAATTCCCTGAGAGGTGTATAGGAGCTAAAAGGAGATGGGACAGCTAGTTAGCTATTGGTGTAGTGCATAGAGATGCTACACACTGTCTCAATGTTATGGCCCATACAAACTAAAGAGGTGTTCAGGCCCTCCAGGGTATCAGCAATGTGGTGAAGAGATGGTGCTATACATCTGAGGACTGAATAATGCCCTTCACACGTTTATATATGATAGTGTGTAGGTCATGTTTCTGTGTATGGTTACCTGAGATAGTAAGATTTTTAGACTAAAGGATTTATGTGCTCTTTGAGACTACTAAAAAAAGTATAGTGTAACAGCCCAGGAGGGCACGTTCTTAGTAAGAAAAAAAAAGAAAAACAAAAAGCAGGTCAATTTTAATGGTGCCCAGTCTGAAATTATGGTATGTATCACTGTTGGACCTTACATCCTTGGCATGAATTTCCCCAACTTTTTGCCTTCCATCCTCCTATTTTTGCTGGCCTTAGGACACTGCACACTTTACTACTGTTAACCAGTGCTAAAGTACTTGTGCTCTCTGCTTTAAACATAGTAAAATTGGCTTACACCCAATTGGCATATTTAATTTATTTATAACTCCCTACTCAAGTGGTACTACATGTACCAGGGCCTGAACATTAAATGCTTCTAGTAGGCATGCAGCACTTATTGTGCTACCCACTTAAATAGCTCTTTAAACATGTCTAAGGCCTGCCATTATAGCCTGTGTGTGCAGTTTTAATCAGCCATTTTGACCTAGCAAGATTAACCTCTTGCTGGGCTCCAACCTCTCTTTTTAATACATATGTCACCCCTAGGTGACTTA
This sequence comes from Calotriton arnoldi, assembly GCA_963921515.1. Taxonomy (NCBI): domain Eukaryota; kingdom Metazoa; phylum Chordata; class Amphibia; order Caudata; family Salamandridae; genus Calotriton; species Calotriton arnoldi. The sequence continues at coordinate 3,187,753 of CAWUFW010001008.1, read as the reverse complement.
CATGGGTAGGCCGTAAACAGGGTAGGCCCTAAACAGCCCAGTGGGCAGGGTGTAGTGTATTAAAAAAGTTGGACATGTACTTTTAAGTTTTACTTGTCCTGGTAGTGAAAAACCACAAAATTCGTTTTTCACTACTGTGAGGCATATCTCTCCCATAGGATAATGTTTGGTTAACTTATTACATTTAATACGTGATAACTTTCAATTGGGAGCAGGTAGGAATATCGAGTTTGGTATATATGGAATTGTAATTTAAAACCCTCTTTAATGGTAAATTTGGATTTTAAGTCACAATTCTGAGAATGGCACTTTTAGAATGTTCTTGGCAAGAGAAAAGCCTGAGGCTGAGAGAGCTTTGGCAGGGGAAATGGCTGAGAGAGTCTTGGGAAAAAGAGACTAGCCTTGGGGTACTGAAGAAGTTTTGACCATACCTGTTTGGGGCTCACTTCTGGGTTCAGACAGACAACAGAACCTCAGATGTGTAATGCAGATGAGGGGTGAGAGTTCCTAACTGTTGAGGTGGTTCACCTTCCTACAGGGAATGGAGTTTACGGTGGAACAGCACCCTGGACCTGACCAGGCCAACGCTGATGGTCTCTCCAGGTGCTTACGCCTAAGCGATGAGAGCTTCCATGAGGGTGGGCAGTTCTCTCTGCTTTCAGCTGGGGGGGGAGACACATGTTGGACCTGACATCCCTGGTGTGGTTTTCCCCAATGTTTTGCCTTCATCCTCCTGTTTTTGCTGACTTTATCTTTGTTGCCTTTAGGACTCTGCACACTTTACCACTGCTAACCTCACATTTCTGTGAGGAAAATTCTGTATCTGCATGGATCTAAAGAATTCTTGCTATCCAGCGTTTCCACACTTCTCCCACAATGTTTTCCGTTGTTCCCAAGGTAATAATAGTTCATCCCTATCTGAGAGGAAAGCAGGTGGTTGGAACATGCTATTAGCTGCAATTATTCCAAGCAAGCCAACACAAACAGATGAATTGCTTATTAAAGTGAGAATGATATGTGGCATTTGGTAGACTGTCTAATATTGCATAGTTATATGCAGTAGTAAACCTGAGTGAGTACATACGGAAAAACATTATACTGCTCTGGATAGTTTCTTTTGAAAATGAGTAGAACACTTAAATTCACCCATATATGAAAAGTACCTTTGTGTGGTAGATCACCTCAGTGCTCTGCTGCACTTCTCCTGCAGTGAACTGCCACTCCCGTGTTAAAATTATCCTTCGGTGTGTAGACTCACAACGAATTGGGAAGGACCCCAATCCAAAATGGCAGCCGCATGTAGGTCATATCACTGGTATGATGCATCACGTAACGTACCACAACACCCTGCAACTGATGTGCTACAGTGATGTCACACTGGGAACCTGGTGAGCTCTGTTGCTGGGATGCAGCACACGGTCGAGCAGTCTCGCGTGTACTTGATAGAAACCGCTCAAGATAAAAGTAGCATGAGCCGGCGATCTTCAATCCTCACTACTGTAGATTATCTCAGCCCCAGAAATGCCAGATAACCAACTTATTCCTCACGGCGATGGTTGATGAGCAGGTATCCAAGAAGACAGGAATCCAGTTGTCTGGGTTTATCAAGCTAGCGGTTCCTTCATGATCCCTCAGTAGGTCCAATGGGAGGTTGGTGAGAGGTGCCTGTCTCCGCCCAGGCAGCTTGTCACCAGTGTTAGATTCACTCCCACGAAGAACACCAAAACAGGTAAGTGCAGAAAGAATATTTATTGGAGACCATAGGTTCACCAACTTACTTGGAACTCTCCACGAACTACTATTCCAGGACTTTGACAATGCCTAAAGAAAGGTGCCGCACATTAACTTCTACAGGTAAAGTCACAACCATACAGTCTTCTAATTGTACAGTGCAGGGATGCAATTCTGTTTGGAATCAGTAAATTTGGTGTCCAGTCATTTCACTACCCTTCGTAATCCGGCCTTAAGTGTGTTAGAAAATCGACTCTGTGCAAAATTCCATCAATAGATTTTTTCACTCATATGTGCTATTTGCGAACGTAGGGGCATATTTATGAGCCCCTTGCGCCGCTGTAGCGTCACTTTTTGTGGCGCTCCAACAGCGCAATCCACAAAATCATATTTATGAGGTCACGCAACATAGCTGCCAAGGTTTCAGATTGCTATGTGCAACATTTTCATAATTTCAGTGTAATTATGGGTGACATTTCAACGACCATGAGTGACACTTTCTAGCAAAGTCAAGCAATGAAGAGAAAAACATATAAATATCAGAATTTACACCCATTTGAGCAACGACGAAAAGATTTTAAAACTGCTGCAAAGTACCAGAAACTGAAGGGCACTATTCTAGTGCCCGTTTAACCTGATCGTACTGTTAAGCAGCGGGCGGGACAGCCCGATGCAGGATATATTGTTGTATTGTCCGGCGCAGAGATGGACTGTTTTATTGCATAGTTTTTAGAGTACAGGGGCAGGCAGGTCAAAATGAAGCCAATTTTATAGCAGCCAAGTGCAACTAGATACCGGGCTCTGAGGGCACACTTACTTCTTTCTGAGGCAGGAGGCCAGCGAGCGAGCCCTCGCCGTGACAACTGGCGGGCCCGTGGTGGCCGCATTGAGTCGCAATTGTGGCTCAGCCTGGGCTCGCAGCTGCACAGCACACCACACACACTGTTTCAGATGCCAGCACTGGGGTTGGGTCCCCCGGTGGCGGGATACCGGCCGCTGGCGTGCGGTGCTGCCAATGCCATATTCATTGTCAGTGTGTGCCCCCAGCAGCATTGAGCAAGCTGGTCTGTGGTGAGTCAGGTTCGTGGCAGGAATCACCAGGATTGGATCCTGATACCGCCGCACGTGGAGGGGGCGAGCTGTGCTGCAATCTGCCCCTGAGCTGCATTGAGCAGCAGCAGTCCAAAACTTTATAAGAACTGCTGCGGTGGCCAACCTGCCCATGCGACAGGAGGCAGCAGGAGCGGATGGACCATCATGATGTGTCTCAGAAGCAACTCTTTGTGTTGCCATTGGACTCTCCGACTGTGACGCCTGAGGTCAGTGATTGCCATTGCTAACGGTAAATGCTGCGCCGATGTAGGGTGCATAGTGTCACATTGTAGCACTGTGCAGCTGAGCTCTAGCAGCTGAGCCAGAGCTCCCAAACCTGCCAGTAGCAGCACGCACCGCGCTGCCACTTCAGCTGTATGTGGTGCATTATTATAATAGCCCCCGGCGCTTGACAGCTGAGGCGCTATAAGGCATGACATTGCATGTCAGTGCGGTGATGCAGATGACCATACTGAAATGCGTTCGTCTAACGCCTGATGCATGGTACTTGGCAGGGCTGACGCAAAGCCACTTTGCATGACTTTGAATGGCCTCATAGATATGGAATAAGCCAAGGCAATGCAAATCGCTGTGTTGCCTTACGCTGTGTTAGGGAGGTGTTGCATGGGCACACAACACCCATGGATTTTGACACTTTCCCAGATTTACAAAACCATGTAAACTGGCGGATGCGTCAGAACCTTACGCCTCCCCAGGGGAGGGACAATGAGGAGAAATAATTTTATTTTTCCGCGTTTGTTCCTCTTTCATGTGTGCTGCATTCTGCAGCACTCATAAAAAGAGAAAAAAGCCTCCCAGGATTTTTTTTGTGCAGAAAGATGCCCCTTCCTGCACATAATAATCCTGCCGACAACACACGCACCCTTGCACCACGGCGCAAGGGTGCCTGTGTTGGCACTGCGCTGCTGAAACGGCGCCAGTGGAGGGGGAAGGGACAGAAATGCACCGTATTGGATAAATACAGTGCATTCCTGCCCTTTCACTTTGACGTAGGGCAGCACAGCAGGGTGAGTTGCTGCGTTGCCCTACGCGAAATCCCCATAAATGAGGCCCAAAGTTTATACTAAGGTGTGCAAATAACTTCTGGTCTTTTTGGTATGTGGTAGGATTATTGTTCTTCTCCCGCCCAACGCTCACCCCAGTACTGTTCCCCACCTCTGCCTATATGCGGGCTACAGATATGTCCATTAAATAAATACTAACTTCCAACGTTCATCCCCCCAGATAAACTTAGATGCTCAAGTGGAGAACTCTTAGATATACCTGGGTCACACTTTGGCTTTGGGTGACGATCAAACATTCTCTTGCCAAAGTCTCAGTGATTGGAAACACCTGGTTTCCTCCTTGTATTATTAATAACTGATCTGGTTTTGGCAAATCCCTTAAGACTTTTCTGATTTCTTAAGAACGATTCTTACTCTCATATCATCGTCATATTACACTTCCATTATTAATTCTGCATTCCACTAATCACTTTTTACTTTCAACGTGAGATACTCTAGGTGCACTGGTTATCCCCAGACGTGGGTCCTATAGCTCCCTGTGCCTACGACTCAAGCTGCACCTCGCTAATGAGGCCCCATAAGCTAAAACTGATCTAATGTTGCTTTTTTCCCATTCAAAGGGGATATGGATATGGCCTAGCATTTAGGGCAGGGCAGTTCTTATTGGAGCAGAATCAAGGCTGATTTGCATATGGCTAGTATTTGTCTGTGGTGGCACAGTGAGAAGAAAAACATGCACTGGAATGCAGACACCGATAAATTACCATAAGGAGAGACCAGATGGGAGAACTCCCGTCACTTTAAAAAAAAAAATTTTTAGGTTTTCTGAATGAGACACCTACGTGTGACGGGTGTGCCAAGATGTGGGTATTGTAGATTTCTTGACATAGGACCTAAGCTTCACCCCACTGATAAGGCCCAATAAGGCTGAAAGTGTTCACAATTTGGGCTGAAATGTTCCTGCTGGACTTTGTCGTCTGTAGTGGCACACTGGGCCGAAAAACACAATAGACTGGATGAGGTCCTATTAATTAACAACAGGCTGAGATTAATTCAAGCATTCCACCCATTGGTTTTTTTTCTTTTTCTTCTGCAAAGTGGTGGCATTGGGGAACTCCTCTCCTAGTATAATGATGTAGGAATAGCATTGTCTCTTGATCCTGTGGCTGGTCAGGGGTACTGAACCACGTTGCCCAGTGATTCTCCTTAAGAGGCAATGAATCAATCAATCACAGAATTTGTAGAGCGCACTACTTACCCGCGAGGGTCTCAAGGCGCTGGGGAGAAAAAAGGGGGGGGGGTGCTGCTACTGGTCGAACAACCAGGTCTTGAGTAGCCTCCTGAAGGTCAGCAGGTCTTGGGTCTGTCGTAGGCTTAGTGGAAGGGTGTTCCAGGTCTTGGCGGCGAGGTGGGAGAAGGATCTGCCGCCAGTGGTAGTTCTTCGAATGCGAGGGACGGTGGCGAGGGAGAGGTCGGCGGAGCGGAGCTGGCGGTTGGGGACGTAGAAGAGGAGTCGTCTGTTGAGGTAGGCTGGGCCAGTCTTGTGGAGTGCCTTGTGTGCGTGGATGAGGAGTTTGAAGGAGATTCTCCTGTCGACGGGGAGCCAGTGGAGGTTCCTCAGGTGGGGGGTGATGTGGCTGTGGCGTGGTACATCGAGGATCAGGCGTGCGGAGGCGTTTTGTATGCGTTGCAGTCGCTTGATGAGCTTGGCCGGGGCTCCCGCGTAGAGGGCGTTCCCATAGTCAAGTCTGCTACTGACGAGGGCCTGGGTGACTGTTCTTCTTGTATCTGTCGGGATCCACCTGTAGATCTTGTGAAGCATGCGGAGGGTGTTGAAGCAGGAGGAGGAGACTGCGTTGACTTGCTTGGCCATGGAGAGCGTTGAGTCGAGGATGACTCCCAGGTTGCGTGCGTGGTCGGTGGGTGTCGGGGCTGCTCCTAGTGTCGTTGGCCACCAGGAGTCGTCCCAGGCTGAGGGGTTGGAGCCGAGGATGAGGACCTCTGTCTTGTCCGTGTTCAGTTTTAGTCGGCTGATCTTCATCCAATCGGCGACGGCCTTCATTCCTTCATGGAGGTTGGATTTGGCGGCGAGGGGGTCCTTGGTGAGGGAGAGGATCAGTTGAGTGTCGTCGGGGTAGGAGATTATGTTGAGGTCGTGCTGTCTGGCGATGCGTGCGAGCGGGGCCATGTAGATGTTGAACAGTGTTGGGCTGAGGGATGATCCCTGGGGTACGCCGCAGATGATCTCGGAGGCTTCGGATCGGAATGGTGGGAGGCGGACTCTCTGGGTTCTGCCGGCGAGGAAGGAGGTGGCCCATTCCAGGGCCTTGTCTCGAATCCCTGCGTCGTGGAGGCGTGCGCGTAGAGTGCAGAGGCCTTGATGGACTATCAGTCCTCTCTACCTGGATATCCCTACAGTTAGAAATGGGGGTCTCTAGTTGGCAGAGGTAGGTACCTTTGTCCAAGTAGAGACCCTTCTTCCTAGTCAGGGTAAGGGAGTTACACTCCTAAAATAACCCCTGCTCACCCCCTTGGTAGCTTAGCACGAGCAGTCAGGCTTATCTCAGAGGCAATGTGCAAAGCATTTGCACATAACCAACAGTAATACAGTGAAAACACTACAAAAGGACACCACACCAGTTTAGAAAAACATCCAATATTTTTATATATCCAAAACAAGACCAAAACGATAAGAATCCAACATACAGTACTTAAAAATATATACTTTGCATAAATATCTCAAAAACACAGTTCCTACGAGTCGGTTGCTCCGTCCGGGGCTACCACAATGCTGAAAACAACAGAGTCTAACAGTTCCAGCCGACAGCGTTGGTACGGGCCAGCGAAAGCGTAGACAGACTCGTAAACAGTACCTTTCTCGTTGTGGCTGGCACGTTGGTGTGAGCCGGTCATGGCAACTGTTGCGGTTCCGTTGCAAAATGGAAGCGGTGCAGGGTGCGGTGCCCTCACGATGCAGTGCAGGCAGCGGCTCGGTGACGATCGTCCATACGGCGATGGTGAGACCAATGCTTACATTGCAGGGTGAGGCAGTGCTCGCTGTGGTGCTGGCAGGTTGCGGTGCAAGCGACAGAGCCGGTTAGCGGGAGCTGGCATCGGTCAGCCCAGACCTGCTGTGTGGGACGAGGCGGTACGTCGTGAAACTTACAGGCGGTGCCCCCAGCCACGATGCGGTCATGGGTGTCGAAGTCAGCAGCAGGTGACGGCGTCGGTGAGACCAAGATGGCGAAGTGAAGCGAGGAGGTGCGGAGTGCGGTGCTCAGAGGTCACAGTGCAAGCAGCGGCCGCGGTTGTCGTCGTCATCGGTGAGACCAGGGTTGCGTTGCGAGATGCGGACAGTGCCTTCTGCAGTGCTGTCAGGACACAGAGCCGGTGACGGAGTTGGTCGAGTTTCCCTTCTCTGTGGCAACTGAAAAAGCGGTTCCAGAAGCGGTACCAAGAGGTTGGTGAAGTCTTTGCAGTTGCTGAGACTTCAGAACAGGAGGCAAGCTCTACTCCAAGCCCTTGGAGATATTCAGCACAAGTAAAGAAAGTTCAGTCCAGTCCTTTCACTGCCCAAGGCAGAAGCAGCAACTGCAGGCCAACCCAACAAAGCAACAACATGGCAACGGGGCAGTACTCCTCCTGGCAGCTCTTCCAGCTCTTCTTCTTGGCAGGTTCCTTGATTCCAGCGAGTTCTAAAGTGTTGGGGTCTGGGCCCTAATATTTATACTCAAAATTCCTTTGTTCTCTCAGGCAGAGAGTGTCTGTGCTTAGTCCAAACCAGTTCTGTCCTCTCTGGCCTAGCTTCCTGGCAGGAGGTGGAGACAGCATTGTGTCAAGGCAGACCAGGCCCATTCAGGTGCATGGAAATCTCCTCCCACTACTCTAAATGCAGCCCAGGTCTATTCAGCCCAGCCCTGACTCATCCAGGAAAGGCAGGACACACCTCGACCCCACCAGTGGCTGTCTGAACAGAATGCACATCCCCAGCCCCTGGCACTCCAAAGCCAGACAGTCAATCCACAAACCCAGCAGAGGCACACAGGATGGCTAAGCAAGAAAATACCTACTTTCTAAAAGTGGTATTTTCAAACACAGAACATAAAAATCATCTTTACTAAATGGTGCATTTTTACATTCTGAGTCCAGGCATACTAAACTCCATTTCCCTATCTTGTCCCAATGGGAAGTTATGCGTATAAGATGGGAAGTTATGCGTATAAGATGTTGTAAGAAAAACTCCCATTCTTTCCTATGGGACCGATAGCCTTGTAGTGGTGAAAAACGAAATACACTGTACTTCACCACCAGGACATGTAATACACACCAGTACATGTACTACCTTTAACAGACACAGCACCTTGCCCACAGGGTTACCTTGGGCCTACCTTAGGGGTGACTTATATGTAAGAACAGGGAAGGTTAGGGCCTGGCAAGTGGGTGCACTTGCCAGGTCGACATGGCAGTTACAAATTGCACGCAGACCCTGCAGTGGCAGGTCTGAGATACATTTTCAGGGCTACTCATGTGGGTGGCACAATCAGTGCTGCAGGCCCACTAGTAGCATTTGATTTACAGGCCCTGGCACACTCAGTGCACTTTACTAGGGGCTTACCAGTTAATCAAATATGCCAATCATGGAGACACCAAACCATAATAACAATTTACAACAGGAGCACTTGCACTTTAACACTCAACAGCAGTGAGAAAGTGCACAGAGACACTAAACCAGCAAAGACAGAGTCAAAACCATGAGGGCAGAAAGCAAAAAGGCAAGGGAAACACGCCAAAAGATGCCAAGTCTAACACATGTCCCCTCCAGCTGAAAGTAGGGAGAACTACCCAACCTCATGGGAGTTCTCTTCACTAAGGCAGAAGAACCTAGACAGACCATCAGCGTTGGTGTGTTCGGTGCCAGGGCGGTGTTCCACCGTAAAGTCCATTCCCTGTAGGGAGATGGACCACCTCAACAGTTTTGGGTTCTCACCCCTCACTTGCATCAACAATCTGAGGGGCCTGTGGTCTGTCTGAACTCGGAAGTGAGTCCCAAACAGGTAGGGTCTTAGCTTCTTCAGTACCCAGACCACAGCAAAAGCTTCTCTTTCTATGGCACTCCACCTCTGTTCCCTGGGGAGTAGCCTCCTGCTAAGGAAGACTACAGGTTGGTCTAGGCCCTCTTTGTTCAGTTGTGAGAGCACCGCTCCCACACCATGGTCTGAAGCGTCAGTCTGCACTACGAATTCCTTGGAGAAGTCGGGTGCCTTGAGCACGGGTGCCGTGCACATGGCTGCCTTCAGGGCATCAAAAGCTTTCTGGCAGGACTCAGTCCAGATCACCTTCTTGGGCTGTTTCCAGGAAGTCAGCTCTGTTAAGGGGGCAACAATGGTGACATAGCCCTTAACAAATCTCCTGTAGTAACCGGTGAAACCTAAAAAGGCTCTCACCTCCGTTTGGGTCTTGGGGGGCTCCCAAGCCAGAATGGTGTCAATCTTGGGCTGTAGGGGCACCACCTGGCCCCTTCCTACCTGGTGTCCCAAGTACACCACAGAACCCTGCCCGATCTGGCACTTACTGGACTTGACCGTGAGGCCTGCCCTCTACAGAGCCTTCAACACTTCCCAGAGGTGCTGCAAGTGTTCTTCCCAGCTGGAACTGAACAATGCAATGTCATCCAGGTAGGCAGCACTGAAATCTTCCAGTCCAGCCAACACCTGGTTGACCAACCTCTGAAAGGTGGCAGGGGCATTCTTCACCCGGAATTGGTAAAACCCCTTTGGGGTTGAGAATGCTGACCTCTCCTTGGCCCCATTGGTTAAGGCAATCTGCCACTACCGAGACATCAAATCAAACGTGCTGAGGAACTTGGCAGCTCCCAACCGATCAATGAGCTCATCAGCTCTAGGGATGGGGTGTGCATCAGTCCTGGTGACGGCATTGAGCCCACGTTAGTCCACACAAAACCGCAGTTCGGGAGAGGCACCGGGTGCAGCAGCCTTTGGGACCAAGACCACTGGGCTGGCCCAAGGACTGTTGGAGGGCTCTATCACCCTTAATGCCAACATCTTAGAGACCTCCTCTTTGATGCTGGCCCTTACCCGGTCAGTCAACCTGTAAATCTTGTATTTTTCAGGAGGGCTGTCACCAGTGTCCACGTCATGGGTACACTAGTGAGTAACACCTGGGGTCAGAGAGAATAGTGTGGTGAACTGTCCCAACTACTGGTGACACTCACCCTGCTGCTCTGGGGTCAGTGTAGGGGAGAGGATCACACCTTCTACTGACCCATCGTGCTCCTTGGTAGACAGGAGGTCAGGGAGAGGATCACTCTCCTCTTCCACCCCATCATCTGTCGCCAAGAGCATGCTCACTTCGGACCTCTCAAAGTTAGGTTTGAGGTGGTTCACATGGAAGACCCTCAAGGGGTTCCTGGGAGTCTGCAAATTCACCAGGTAGGTGACATCACTTTTACGCTCCACCACCTCAAAAGGCCCAGTCCACTTTGTCCTGCAAGGCACAAGGTTCTACTGGGGCCATGGCTCACACTTTCTGGCCAGGCTGAAACTCTACCAGACTTGCATTCTGGTTGTACCAGCGTTTCATCTCCTCCTGGCTTGCTTTCAGGTTCGCCTGAGCGAGTTTCCTGAAGCGGGCAGTTTGGTTCCTGAAGGCCAGCATGTAGCTAAATACATCCTGGGGAGTTTTCCTGGGAGCTGCCTCCCAGCCTTCGTTGACCAAACTAAGAGGTCCTCTCACAGGGTGCCCATACATAAGCTCAAAGGGACTGAACCCTAGAGACTTCTGTGGTAGCTCCCTGTATGCAAAGAGAAGGCATGGCAAGAGGACATCCCACTTACACCTCATGGGTTCTGTTAGACCCTTGATCATGCCCTTCAAGGTTTGGTTGAATCTCTCCACCAAACTGATACCTTGTGGGTGGTAAGGAGTGGTGAACTTGCACACTCCTTCCACAGGGATGTCATATACTTATATATGAAATTGGTACCACGGTCAGAAACCACCTCTCTGTGGAAACCCACACGGGAAAAGATCCCCATTAACACCCGGCCCACCACTGGTGCCATCGTTGTCCTGAGAGGGATTGCATTCGGGTACCAGGTGGCATGGTCCACAAAGACCAGGATGTACCTGTTGCCCATGGCTGTCTTGGGATCCAGTGGCCCCACAATGTCCATCCCAATCCTTTCAAAAGAGGTTCCAACAACTGGAAAAGGTTGGAGAGGAGCTTTACCCTTCCCCCAATCTTACCACTTGCCTGGCAAGTTTGGCAAGACCTGCAATGTCCATCTGACTGCCTTCGCATTTGGGGCCAAAAGAAGTGGGTGACAAGCCTGTCAAAGGTCTTGTCCCACCCCAAATGTCCTGCCAAAGGCACGTCCTGAGCCAGACCCAGTAGGAAGGTCCTGAAGTGCTGGGGTACCACCAGCACACGGACTGACCCAGGCTCAGTGACCTTAGGCTTTCTGTACAGGAGACCATTCTCCCAGTAGATCCAATGTGATCCAGACTGATCACCAGCTTCCTGGTTTGCAACCTGCTACCACAAACCCTCCAGAGAAGGGCATTCCTTCTGCTCCCTGCAGAACTCCTCCCTGGTGGGACCACCTTCTTGCTGCCAATGGGTCAGCTCAGATATGTCCCCCAGTTCAGCTACCTGCTCATCTGTACGTACCGGGGCGTCCCCCTCAAGGTCAGCCTCCTCCCGGACTGTGGGAACCTTAGGGGCGGGTTTCCTGCGCCCCCTGCCCTTTGTCTTGGCAGGCACCTGGGCCACTGTTTCAGGCTCCAGGTCCTTCTGATCACCCTTTCCGGCCGCCATTGACTGAATGGTCACGCATGCCCACTCAGGCAACCCAAGCATCTCTAAGTGAAACCTGAGCTCAACATCCTTCCACAAGGACTGCTCCAGGTCGTTACCTTCAGACAATCTACAGGCATGGTAGGACTCACAACCACCTTCAAGGGACCTGAGAACCACCCCCCTCATTCAAAGGGAACCTGCGCCACCATACACTGGCGCTCTGAGTTGTCCACAGCAACTACTTCGTGGAATGCCCCAGGGACTACTTGTTCCTCAGAGACCAGGTGACGCCGGACTGAGGTCACACTGGCTCCAGTATCTCTGAGCGCCTCTACCCTTTTCTCATTGATGGTCACCCAGGAGCTGTATTGTTTAGTGTTAGCAGGCACCTGGTTTCCTGAGACCATCTCACTGTCCCCTAGTGAGATGAGGGTCATTTCGGCAGGATCCCCACCCTCCTGTGGGCACCCCTCCTCCCCAAGCGCAACACTAGCCAACACCTTGGTCTGCCAAAAGCTCATCCACCCTAGGAATAGGCTCTTCCGCCTCCCCACTGAGATCTCCAGACTGACCACTGGCATGTCTGGCTGCGAGTCAGGCCCTCAGTGTCTTTTGTAGCTCCTCCTTCCTGGTGAGGCCTCTGACTTGGACGTTTAGGTTTTTGCAAATAGCCTTCAACTCTTTCACATTGTAGGATTCCAACCTATCCTCCTCAAAGGCTACTTCCAAGGATGCAACAGATGATGCTCTTGATTCAGGCATGATGAAGTAGCAAGTTCTCAATACACTGGCAAGATCAAAAATAGGCCAAAAAGAAAAAGAATCAGTATGTGGTACAAAATGGTCTGCGATATGGTAGTAGTGCGCAACAATCACTGTAAGTCAAGTGCAAACACAAGTCCTATCCCCACCGCTGACACCAATGTTAGAAATGGGGGTCTCTAGTTGGCAAAGGTAGGTACATTTGTCCAAGTAGGGACCCTTCTTCCAAGTCAGGGTAAGGGAGTTACACTGTTTAAAATAACCCCTGCTCACCCCCTTGGTAGCTTGGCACGAGCAGTCAGGCTTATCTCAGAGGCAGTGTGTAAAGCATTGGCACATAACCAACAGTAATACAGTGGAAACACTACAAAAGGACACCACACCAGTTTAGAAAAATATCCAATATTTTTATATATCCAAAACAAGACCAAAACGATAAGAATCCAACATACAGTACTTAAAAATATATACTTTGCAGAAATATCTCAAAAACACAGTACCTATGAGTCGGTAGCTCCGTCCGGGGCTACCGCAATGCTGAAAACAACAGAGTCTAACAGTTCCGGCTGACTGCGTCGGTACGGTTCAGCGAAAGCGTGGACAGACTCGTGAACAGTACCTTTCTCTTTGCGGCTGGCACGTTGGTGCGAGGCGGTCATGGCAACCGTCGAAGTTGCGTTGCAAAATGGAAGCAATGCAGGGTGCGGTGCCCTCACGATGCGGTGCAGGCAGCGGCTCGGTGACAATCGTCCAGACGGTGTCGGTGAGACCAAGGCTTACGGTGCAGGGCGAGGCGGTGCTTGATGCGGTGCTGGCAGGTTGTGGTGCAAGCGACAGAGCCGGTTACCGGGAGCTGGCATCGGTTGGCCCAGAGTGCTGTGTGAGACGAGGCAGGTCATCATGAAACTTACGAGCGGTGCCCCCAGCCACGATGCGGTTACGGGTGTCGAAGTCAGCAGCAGCAACGGCATCGGTGAGACCAGGATGGCGATGTGAAGCGAGGCGGTGCGGAGTGCATCGCCCACAGGTCATGGTGCAAGCAGCGGCTCGGTGGCAGCGGCGTTGGTCGTCGTCGAGACCAGGGTTGCGGTGCGAGATGCGCAAGGTGCCTTCTGCAGTGCCGTCAGGACACAGAGCCAGCGACGGAGTCGGTGACGGAGTCGGTTGCCTTTCCCTTCTCTTTGGCAACTGAAACAGCGGTTCCAGAAGCGGTACCCAGAGGTTGCTGAAGTCTTTGCAATCCCTGAGACTTCAGAACAGGAGGCAAGCTCTACTTCAAGACCTTGGAGATACTCAGCACAAGTAAAGAAAGTTCAGTCCAGTCCTTTCACTGCCCAAGGCAGAAGCAGCAACTGCAGGCCAACCCAACAAAGCAACAACACAGCAAAGGGGCAGTACTCCTCCTGGCAGCTCTTCTTCTTGGCAGGTTCCTGGATTCTAGCAAGTTCTAAAGTGTTGGGGTCTGGGCCCCAATATTTATACTCAAAATTCCTTTGTTCTCTCAGGCAGAGAGTGTCTGTGCTTAGTCCAAACCAGTTCTGTCCTCTCTGGCCCAGCTACCTGGCAGGAGGTGGAGACAGCATTGTTCAAGGCATACCAGGCCCATTCAGGTGCAAGGAAATCTCCTCCCACTACTCTAAATGCATCCCAGGTCCATTCAGACCAGCCGTGACTCATCCAGGATAGGCAGGACACACCTCGACCCGCCCAGTGGCTGTCTGAAGAGAATGCACATCCCCAGCCCCTGTCACTCCAAATCCAGACAGTCAATCCACAAACCCAGCAGAGGCACACAGCATGGCTAAGCAAGAAAATACCTACTTTCTAAAAGCGGTATTTTCAAACACAGAACATAAAAATCATCTTTACTAAATGATGCATATTTATATTCTGAGTCCAGTCATACTAAACTCCATTTCCCTCTATAGTCCCAATGGGAAGTTATGCTTATAAGATGTTATAAGTAAAACTCCCATTCTTTCCTATGTGACAGATAGCCTTGCAATGGTGAAAAACGAAATACACTGTACTTCAACACCAGGACATGTCACACACACCAGTACATGTCCTACCTTTAACATACACAGCACCTTGCCCACAGGGGTACCATGGGCCTACCTTAGGGGTGACTTGTATGTAAGAACAGGGAAGGTTAGGGCCTGGCAAGTGGGTACACTTGCCAGGTCGACATGGCAGTTACAAACTGCATACAGACCGTGTAGTGGCAGGTCTGAGATTCCTTTTCAGGGCTACTGATGTGGGTGGCACAATCAGTCCTGCAGGCCCACTAGTAGCATTTGATTTACAGGCCCTGGCACACTCAGTGCACTTTACTAGGGGCTCACCAGTAAATCAAATATGCCAATCATGGAAACACCAATCCATAATAACAATTTACAACAGGAGCACTTGCACTTTAACACTGAAAAGCAGTGAGAAAGTGCGCAGAGACACTAAACCAGCAAAAACAGAGTCAAAACCGGGAGGTCAGAAAGCAAAAAGACAGGGGAAACACGCCAAAAGATGCCAAGTCTAACAACTACACTTTTCAGTAGAATGGAAATACCCATCTCTCAAGAGAATAGTGGTCCCATCCACCCACCTACTCGTTCATTCACTTTAGCAGTCTCACCCTCATACATTTTGGAATTCACACTCATATATGAGCCAGCAGGTTAACGTGAGGCTCTGCGTCCCCCTACCCCTCCATCACACGAGGGTTCACACCTGCTACCCCTTAACAGAAAGAGTAGTCAGAGAGCCGTCAGGACGAGCCTCCTTAAAGGGTTATTTAATGAAGAGAACAGTTCTCTTAACCCATTCCCGCAGAACTAAAAACTCACCGACCAACAGCATTCTAGAATGTTCTGTTGCGTGTTGATGTCTGCTTGGGGTTTTCGCCACATGAACCCTTTAAAGCAATATTTTGACATGCAACATAGTGGCACCACGCCAGGGGGCAGCCGTGCCAGGAAATGGCAAATACACTGAGTTGAGCACGAATATTGAGGTTATTGTGAGGAGACCATCCCAGGTCGAAAGTAAATATTTACACATATTTCTATACATTTATTCCTGGCTTTTCAGGCATTTCAGTCCTTTCTTTCTGGACGTGTATATTGAACGGATGCTGAGGCGGGTACGAGGACTGCCTGTGCTCGAGGTGGCCTGAGTCCCCCACCCGCGGGGGCATCTTGGGAGAGGGCACCGCTAGGGTGCGTGGGCGAAGCTGGAGGTGCGCTGCTGGCGGAGCGACGCAGTTCCATGGACGCCTGCCTTTGAAGTCTCCAGGGCTCTGGAAGGAGAGTGGGTGGGCGGTGCCACAGCGGAGGCAGAGGCAAGTGCAGTCGGAAGCTATTTCTCACAATTCGCGGTTGCACGATGTGTATGTACCTAAGGCGCCCAACGTTCATAGGGCTGAAAGGGCTTCAGCCCCCACCAGCTGCTGTGGGCTCGGCTGGGCAGTGTCTGGTCTGGAGTCTTGTCTCCAGCACGCCCGAGTTTTTCGCAGGTCTTTGAAAGACCATTTGCATATTTACATACCTTTGTACACTGGTTACCGAGGCTTAGTTTTTTTCTCCTTGTTTCAGTACCCCCTGGACCCCTACTCTGCCTATTCCTTACTTTTGGATTTTACTTTTACTGCCATAGTGTGAGAATGCATTTCATGAAAAGAAATATAAAGTAGGGTTGCCAAAAGAGAAATCCCAGCCATTTGTTGTTTAACCCCTTCGATGCGCGTGACGAGCTCAGCTCGTCATGCTGCGCGGTGGCGCTGTGTGCATGACGAGCTGAGCTCGTCACGACCGCACCCGCGATCGGAATGTCCAGCACACGAGCGGAATTCCGATCGCGGTCAAGGGGTTAAAGAGCCTTCAAAGGCCTCCTCTTGACACTAAATAGCATTATAAAGAAAATCATATGTATTCATTTGTAATGTGACTTTTCTATCTTTGTTCCCTTTAATTATCAGTCATGGATCATTCATGCAGCTCTAGTACACAATTAAAAATGCTTTCTATTTATATTTGCTGTTCCAAGTATGCACAGATAAGTGCTGAAAATAGGCTTTAGGTGACTGTTTATTTTTGTAATGTCTGGGACATCAATATAATGAGCTGGCGACCCTAATCATAAGACTGGAAGTTTGTTGCAGGAGGAGCACAATATTTAATTCCTCCACCCTCGAGCCCTGACCCTGAATAATGCCATAATAGCAATAGTTCAACTGACATCTTAAACCCTGCACCAGCCCTCAATAACATGCTGAGTTACTTCAAGTGTCTGGGAATGCACCCTGCATTCAGACAACTCACTCCTCATTCTCGCCCTTCACTTTCAAACTCACCCTGCACTCACAGCGATCACAATGTACTCCCACTGATCACCCTGCACTCACGCCATTCACCCTGCACTCACAATGACCACACACCACTTATGCCATTCACCATGAACTCACACCGTTCTCCCTCCACTTACCCAGCGATCACATGAGCACACCGCTCACTCTGCACTCACAGTGATCACTCTGCACTCATAATGCACTTGCGCTGTTCACCCTGTACCTCACCCTGCAGTCAGACGAGCACACTACTCACCCTGCACTCATGGGACACTTCACTCACCTGTCCCCCTCACTGCTCACTCTGCAATCTCTCTCAAACTAGCCCATCACTAACCATACATTCATTCATCCCACTCTGCACTTACATCTGCACCCAAATTCATATGGTCACCTCACTCACCCTGCAGTCACTCCTCTCACCCCACTCTCCAACTGTCGCATCGCTCACCATTCACTTACATTTGCACTCCTGTCACCCACACAGCGCAGAGGGTTAATGTGCCTGCTACTGTTATATTCCATATAAGTACCCTATATAGGCACAGGTAACATTGCAACCTTTCACCTATATCCTTCCCTACATTACATACATAACGGTTCTTAGACACTGACCTTTTACCTAGATATGACACTGCATTCAGAACGCGGGTTTTTCCCTGGTTCGATTCTCATACATTATGCATGAGGCTTCTTGGAAGCACTGCAGGACTAACAGTAGGATTACCATCTCCTGTATAATATCTCTGTATAAAGTTCAGGCCCAACATCATCCTTTAGGCCGACACAGTAACACAGCAAGGTAGGACCCCTGGGGAGACCTATGGGTATATACACAGCACATCTTGCTTAGGAAGATAGAGGAGACCGAGACTTCCCGGCTGACACACTGACCAGAGACGCTTAGGTTCCTGCATGCAGACGCTCCAGCTCGCAGTGGTCTAACATCCCTCGCGGGGTGTCCAACTCGAGACCAGGACAGGGTCCCACATTCTCTAAACTCTCAGGTAATGGAGTGGACTAGATCCTAGAGGGAATCTTGGCATAACACCTACACAGATGCTAGGTACATTTAGGTACATCTAGTTAGGGAGGCATCGTAGGATTACGCGCTTTTATCATGTGTTTTATGTACTTGTATATATTCATGATTTCTGCAAGATGGTAGAACTATACCATCCTTTTACTTTTGTAATATTGCTAATCATATATCTCTGCTACTGTCTAATGGTTGTTGCAGCTCATATATTCTACACTAGAATAACAACTGTTCAATAAATACTTATTGAAACGCCCAGCCTGTTTATTCTGTGTATCTCTCTGAGACAAACTAAGTGAGCACGAGTGACTGAGCGAAAGGTAGTATATTGTTTCCACGATCCTGAGGGATCAGGGTTGTCATGTTCTGAGGTTGCCAAGAACTGTTCTCTCCCCGATAAGAGGAGACTCTAGTGGCACTGTGAGCTAGCTAATACAGACAGGCTAACGTATCCGGTGAGGGTGCACGGAATCAGTCCGCCACCAAACCCACAGTTTATGTTATCCAAATGTGCAGATCCTGTATAGGTAATATAGGAACTACACGACACTACAAAGAACGTGTACCATGCAGATCACAAAACTGAGTGTGAGTAAACTACGAGTAACCCTATAAAAAAAATGAAATGTTTGTCAGAAAGGGGCTATAGAGAGATGAGGTGCATTGTTGGCGAATGGTAGTGAGGGAATTCGTGGAGAAGGAGGAAATGGGGGAGGGGCGCCAAAAAAAGACTTTTGCACCGTGTGTGACCAGTGCTAGGGCCATCCCTGGCTGGGAGTCTTAGCCCCCCGAAGTTCGGATCTAGTTGCGTCCCTGATGTACACACCCAGCCAGAACCAGTGCCTGCAGCACTTTTAGTGGCCGTCCATACCGATGTAGAAAGGAATAAACTGCATTGTCAACATTAGCAGGCGGCAATAAACAAAAAATAATCTGAAATATAACTTGTACATGGCCTAAGGTATGCTGCCGCAGTTGTAGCGAATTGCCCCTGGCCCACGCCAATTAATGCAAATAACAGGCCTTAAAAATACAACATTCCAGTGTACTCAGGTTATCGGCCACCAAAGATGGACGGAATTCTGAACAAATCAAGCATGTCAAAATCTGGGTTAAAGCCATCTTTTTTTTTTTGCTCGCCATTCCTGTTTGGACCCAGTCATATGCAAATCAGTCTTGACCCTGCTCCCCATGGGACCAGTCCAGCCAGACAGTTTGACATTGTTCAGCATTCCATCCATCAGTTGTTCTTTTTGCATTTGTCACCACAAATGGGATGGGGATGCCCAGACGTGGGTCCCATGCTCGCCATGCCACTGGATTCAAGCTAGCCTGGCTGATGAGGGGTGATACCCAAAAACCAGTCCTAGGATGCTTGTTTCCGGGCCAGGGAGGACCTGGATTGGCAGTTCGGCCTGGACTGTTCCCATGGAGAGCAGGGTTAAGACTGATTTGTATATGACTAGGCCAAACCTGGGTGGTGTGGCGAGCAAACAAACTATGGATTTATGCCCAGATCTCTATACTAGGGGCGAGTGTTTGACATTTTCAGCATTCCATCCATCAATTGCTCTTTTTTCAAATGGATTAAAGACAGAGTCAACCTTGACCGCATTCAAACCTGTGACCATCAGGGTGTCCGCAACTTTCAGCATTAAGCGATTAACTCATTGAGCTACCTTATCTACAATAAATCATTCAAAGCGTTGTCAACTTTTGGTTTTCTTTAAAAAAAAACACTCAGTTACAATTGCCTTTGGGTATTTGCCCAGTTTCTGCATATAGGTTTTAGGATATGTGAGGGCTCCATCACCCAAGAAGTGCAGAAATTAAACATTTTCTTCCTCTCAGGTGCAATGCCATTTCCGGTAGGTATGTTTAGCAACCTTCTACTTTCATGCTCTGGTAGGCCTGCTGAAAGTTATATACCTTTGGCAATGCTCTTTCTGGTGGATACTCTATCTAACCTGAAATTTCTCTGCTTAGGATATACCCCAAGCACCAGACTGGATTTGGATAACTTTGAAACAGTGCACCTGTGTGCTGATAGGTGGTGTCATGCAGCTCTGACTCCACACCACCCCAGAAGTCATAGAGCGAAGTCGCATGTAAGCGCCACCCCAGCCCGCTTACGTCAGTTTCTTGGGGCCTTTATGAATGTTAAAGAGAGAACACTCCAGAGAAAGGGGAGGTGGGAGGGCAGAGAGGAATCTGCTGTTACACAAAAAGTGTTACCGAAGGTAAGGAACTTGTTATTATGATGGACACTTCTACCCGCAGATTCCTCACATTAGAATCTATTTCAAAGCAATAACACTTCATGCTGGAGGGTCTGTGGACTGGGCTCACCAAAAAGTCTTGCAGGACAGAACAGGCAAAATGTTCTTCCCGCCAGACCTGGACGTCAAGGCAGTTTTGCTTTGTGAATGTGTGCACGGACACCCACATCACAGCCTGGTAGATGTCAAGGACAGTCACTCCCCCTGCCAATGCAGAGAATGGACTCTCAGGCTGTCCAGGAGTTGCTTTCAGGCCAGTGCATAGCAGATCTTAATGCCGAGGACTATCCACCTCGACAAGGTCCTCTTCTGCACAGCCTTCACTTTCTTTGCTCCAGAAACCCTAGAAACAGTTGTCTACTCGAAGGTCCTTGCTACAATCAGTGTAAAACTCAAAGCCGTTTTGGGTTCCAATTGATGGTGCCTCTCCACCTCTTTCGAGGATGAGTGAGGAGGAGTAAAGAACGTCTCAAGAGAATCGTGCTGCCTGACGTGAAAGCAAATTATATCCTTAGGGAATAAGCCGCCCGAGTCCTCAGCACCAATTTGTCTGGAAAAAAGGTGATGTACTTAAAGTGCCTGCAGTTCACTCATGATGAGCTGATGTAATTGTAATGAGGAAGATGGTCTTCATAGTCAGGAGACACAGCGAGCAACTATGTATGAGCTCGAAGAGCATACACACGTGGAATGTTAAGGCCAAGTTAAAGTCCCAGTGTATCATCACAAACTGTTTGGTAGGGAGGGGGCATATGAGTCAAACCTTTAAAAAACCTCATCACAGTAGGGGATTTAATCAAGGAGGGTTAGATCGACAAATGTAGAAAGGCTGAAAGGACAGACAATTAACCTTTTATAGAACCCACTGCAAGGCCTTGCTGGAACAAAGACAAAACAAACAAAAGGATGTTCGACATCTTTGTCTGTAAGGGAACAGTGTCCTGGGCACAAACCTGTCCCTATACCCAGCATAGATGGATTTCATGGAGAGGCAACTGGTGGTGAAGCTGACCTTCACCATTTCAGGCACTAAATCGAAAGCGATCAATTGTTTCTGCTTAATCTCCATGCATGGAGCTGTAAACTTTGTGGATTCAGGTAGAGAACCCTGCCCTGCTGCTGAGAAAGTAGGTTCTCCCACAGCAGTAGGCTGATCGGAGGACAGATGCTGGTGCTCGGGAGATCAGGGTATTAGACTCTCTTGGCCCATTCCTGGGCCACTTGGATGACTCGGGCTTGGTCACTCTTGAGCTTCTTCAGAACTTAGGGCAGGAAAGGTAGTTGTGGGAAGGAGTATCGGAGTCCCTTGTTCAATTCCATCCCGAATACATCTCCTAACAGGTGTTCTTGTGGAAACTCCGACTTGCAAAATTGTAGACATTGCACATTCTTAATGGTGGCGAAAAGATTCAGCCAGGACTCTCCACACTGGTCAAAGACACCCTGTGCCACCTCGGGATGTTGGCGCCACTCAAGATCTACCAGGCAACAACTGCTCATTTCATTCCCTCTGGCATTCAAGGACCATGCCAGGTTGTTGGTGTCAAAGAAGATATCTTGGTGCTTCCTCAACCTACTGAGACGTAAAGCTTCCTGGCACAGGACCAGGACCCTACATCACCCAGCGTGTTGCAGTACTGCATGGCAGTGGTGTTGTCCATGAGAACCTACACCAGCCTCCCCCGATGGACGGCAAGAAAGCCTTCAGGGGAAGAATTATGGCCCGTAACTCCAATAGGTCAGTGACCAGAGGCCTCTGATATCCACATCCTACAGGAGACCTCACAACTCAGTAGCGATGCATCCATTACCACTGTCAGCTATTGATGGTGGAGAAAGAGAGTAGCCTGCCTCAGGACAGATTGTAATCAGTCAGCCACCACTGCAGGTCAGAGACCATCTACTCTGAGACCTGGATAGTGTCAGGAAGGCACCCGACATTGTTGGCCCTCTGGGACTTTAAATTCCACTACAGGGCTCACACATGACCCCTGGCATAGTTGACAAGGAGGATGCACAATGCTAAGAGGCCAAGACGTCTCACAGCCACTCTCACATAGATCTATAATATAATCTATATATCCCACCCTTAGACAACTGTTTGGAAGTTGAAAACCTCCAGCGGGCCATAGCTGCAAGCTGTAGCTGAAGAGGGCTCCACAAGGACACAGTCACAGAGAAGTCTCACTGAAAAGGATTTGCTGCTGCGGAGAAGAAAGTAGCGAAAGTTATCGCAAAGTCGGGCGGACTGGCGATACACCTTGGGCAGATTGGCTGGCTGGTAGGTCCAGGTCTTCTGTAAGTTCTTCTTGGACTTTTGGCGAAATGTTTTCCAAGTCGCAACTTTTATGGTTAGGCAGGAGCAGCGCCTCTAACACCACTTCCAAGGGTCCAGGACTGGAGGGGCACCACTTGGGGGGTTAGGCCTCACTCCAGCAGAGGCCAGGTGCAGGTTTCAAGGTCTCTGGAGCTTGCTATGTCTCAATAGCTCAAGCAGGAGGCCAGCCAACTAGCCCTTGGAGTCACTCTGGTCATCCTAGGTTCAAGCAGCAAGGCAGGTCTCAAGCAGCAGGATAGTTCTCTGGGGAAATTGTTAATCCTCAAGCAGCAGAGCAGTCGTCTGGTAGAAGCAGGGCAGTCCTCTGAGGTACAAGGCAGGCCTCAAGCAGCAGGGCAGTCCTATGGGGTCCACGGCAATCCTTTTGAAGTCCGCCACAGGTCCAGGAGTGTACTGAACAGTTGTTCTGAGGGTCCAATATTTATACCTGATGCCAGCCTATGAAGTGGGTGAATCTTCTAGGCAACCTCTACAAATGGTTCTGGAAAGTTCCCTCCTTCCCCTGCCAAGGCTCCAAGAAGTCTGGGGTCACAAAAGACTATTGTTAGGCTTCTTTGTGTGTGCTTGAGACAGCCCCTTTGAATTGCAAGTTGGGCAGGGAAAAGCTCCATCCTATCAGGGTGCCCACACCTAAGCAAGCCCTTTTGCCTCAATGTCTGGGAGGAATACACAAAGCCTAACAGGGTCATATGACCCAGGACACTGGCAGAGGCACCAAATGGTTAGGATGATTAAATGTCAACTTTCTAAAAGTGGCATTTTCAGGATTCTGACTCACAATCCTACTTTACCATTAAAGAGGATTTTAAATTACTATTCATTTGAGTCCAAACATGACAAACCTGTTCCCTGTCAAAGGTTAGCATTTATTTAATGTAATAAGGCAACCCAATGTTATCCTATCGGGAGACGTACACGCACGTCCCACTTTTTAAGTACAATGCACCCTACCCAGTAGGCTGTTTTAGTGTCTACATTAGGGGTGACTTTTATCTATGAAAAAGGAAGGTTTAGATCTGGAAAAGGTTTATTTTGCAAGATTGAATTGGCAGTTTAAAAACTGTATTACAGGCTGCAATGGCAGGCCTGAGACATGTTTTACAGTGCTACTTTAGTGGGTGGCACAATGAGTGCTGCAGGCCCACTATTAGCATTTAATTTGCAGGCCCTGGGTGCATATAGTACCAAATACTAGGGACTTATAAGTAAATTTAATGTGCCAACTAGGTGTAGGCCAATTGTACAATGTTTTAAGGAGAGAGCACGAGCACTTTAGCACACGTTAGCAGAGTCCTAATGCCAACAAAAATTAATTTCAGAAAACAGGAGGGGTCACGGCAAAAACTTTGGAGGGAAGACCACACCAAGGATGTCAGATTTAACAGGGACCATTGCTCGCATAAAATTATCTCACATCACATGGAGGAATATGGAGGGATCCGTACCCAGCACTGGAATCTCTGGGTATGCCAGCAATGGAAAAGAACGGTGCCGCTGTGGCGATGGAGAAGACGGGGTCTGAGGAGCCGATATGTGTGCCAGCAGAATATCTGATGAAGAGGCTAATGGTGACTGGAGAACCACAAATTTAGGCTTTAAGAACGATTTCTGAGGCAAAGGTGATTTACCTATAGATTTTGATCTTCATGAAGAAAGAGAACTTTTCTTCTTTTTGTGGTGTTTTCTTCTTTCTTTTGAAGATCTTCAAGAAGGAGAGTAGGAGCGGGTTTTTGACCAAGTTCATCATCAAGCCCAACAGTCGTCTCTAGCCAGGGCCATAAACGACTTGGCCTTCATGTTCTTTATCATTTTAGGTAACATACTGCGACAGTTAGAGCAGGATTTGGTGCTGTGGTTGAAACTTAAACATCATAGACAGTTTTCATGAGGATCTGTTAAAGACATTTGTTTGTTGTAAGTGTGATAGGGCTTGACGCCAGATTTTTTAGGGGATGACATAACCTTAACTCTATACTACTGAAAATTTGAATTTCTGAGGTAAAAACCTTTGAGAGAAAGGAGCTCTGGATCCGCGGTGAAAGGTGAGAAGCAAGGGAACTGGTGCTGGTGCCCAGGTTTTGGGTGCTTAATAGATGCAAGTGACGTCACATAGATGCTATGCCTGACGCCCAATGGCGCCAGCACCATCTACTGGCGCTGAGAGGCCATGCAAAAAAGTTTATGGATCCATTCTGAAACTTGGGGAATATTCACAGGTGAGGTATCCATCAGAAAGGAATGGTATAGCTATTGTAGCATGTGAATAGGCTGAGGCGGCAGCCATTTTCAAGACTGCACAGCCCCAGATTAACAATGGAATTTCTGATAATGCTGGTGGGATTCAGAGGCAGTCAGGCCAGTGTGTGAGCGATAGCCCTACTCTTCTTGATCAGTTCCAAGGGCAGAGTTTACCTTCTCACTGAATAGCCTCTCACCCTCAAACAGCAGGTCCATGAGAGTAGACTGAGCATTTCCCAATAGTCCAGTGGAACACATTAAGCATCCTGACGCAGCATGACAACCATAACCTTAGCCTGGGCAAAGGTGTCTGCAGAAGAAAGGTCACACTTTAGGATCTGGTTTGACGCATCCAGGCTATCACTAACCAGATCTGAGAATGGCTCTTTCTTAAGGTTTGCCAAGCTGATAATCATAAGTTACATCACTTTCCATAAGGCATAAACGTATCAGCCTAAAAGGTAAGTGCCATTTGCTGTACAGAAGACCAAACTAGTAGCGCACATTTTTTGTGATTGAAGATATCACGTTTCTTGGATTACCTGTCATGGGAGATTTATAAAAGGATTGGGATTCTGCTCTGATGACCATGTTTGAACAATCAGATTCTCCGGTGATGGGTGATAGGACATAAAATGCGGGTCACCTACAGCGAGTCTTTGGCATCTGCCAATGTGCCTGTGGACTACCAGCTACAAAAAAAGGGTTTCTCCCAGGCAGCAATTCATCATAGGATCCATGCGGGGCTAGTTAAATGGAAGCTAGCGGTCTGCCATTGCTACATAAGGTGGCAAGGATTCCATCAGAATGTTTGATTTTACTTTTATAGAAGGCAAAATCAATTCCAAAGCTGTCCGTCACATTCCGAATGACTGTCATAAACGATGAATCCTCCTCTGTAGTAGGATCAGAAGGGTTGGAAATGTCACTTTCTGGTAAAGTATATAGGCTACCAGCATTTGGTAAGTCCAGGTAGAGGCCAGCATCAATATCATAAGGTGGCAGGAGGCAATCAGTCTTATTGCCATAGCACATATCCTCCATAATCAAGCTCTCTGAATCTGAACTGAAAATCTAGTCCTAGTGGGTAAACCTTTGGGCCCATGGGAGATTTTCACAATGGGGTTCATCATTACAGTTAGCCTTGACATCCTTTACCAAATAGATGATGCTTTTCGCCTATTCATTCACTGACCAGCTCTAGACTCATCTCCATGGGCAGCATTGCCTTCGTGTTCCAAATTGGTGCTGAAGAAGGGACCAATCAAATGGCAACATAACAATTCTCTGCTTCCACCAGGGGTGTCAGATGGAAGCTTGTGTGGGCAAGGCATTGGGAGGCACTGGGATTGGAGCCACCGGAGATGCCATGTTCGCAGGAATGGCCTTCAATTGGTGAGTTACCCCAGAGTGTTGCAGAGGCATCCTGAAAAGATCCATGATTGCAAGCCGGGGTTAACAAAAGAACCAGGAAACTCTAGTCTCATCTTCTTACACTCCAGGAGATTGCTCAGTGTCAAGAAAGAGTCCGCCTTCAGGGAACGACAATGAGGGTCGCAGGCTGTGGCTTCATGTTCCACCCCCAGACACCCACAAACAGTTGTTGAGAGGGTCTGCAAGTGACATCTTCTTGTGGCACCATCTTCAAGGCTTAAACTCTGAGGCCCTTGGGGAGACATGTGACCTAGTCAATGTCAAAAGCTGAGGAATTTGTTGGTGAGAAACGAATGGAGGCTGCCAAAATGTACGAATATGGCGGGGAAAAACAGGAACTGATGACACTGTGCAAGTGGGCTCTGAATATTCTCAGGTGATGTCACCTCCTCCCACCACTCTGGCATGGCTGGAGATGCACGACACCTCTTGGTGGTGCTGGAAAGTCATTGCTGGGGAAAAGATTTCTGCACTAGTCAGAAGCCTGGAAGCAGTATTCAGAAAGTGAAGAATCTGGAGGATGGTGTATCCATCATAAGCAGATCAGAGGATGAAGATAACTTAAAATACACCAATCTGTGACTTAAATACACTTTTTTTCGGAAAGTGTGATAACGCAAACAAACTTCAAAAAGCAGCAAAAACAAAAATGAAACTGTTGCAAACAGGAAATGTATGTGTTCATCAAACTAAAATGCTATTATAAAGATGAAATGTATGTTTTTTTATTTTTTTTATTTCATCCATTTATCTGATGCATAGTTGCCAAGTCATCTATGTCATTTATGACACATTCAGACCTTTCGTGTTAGTTCTTGCGTTGGCCATCATCTTTAGATTTTACCAAAATTATATGTATAATATACTTAGTTATAGTGCCTTTCAGCCAGCCCTTTTCATCCAATTTGTTTTTGTCATTCACATTTGTTTTCCACCCACTTCATCACGGGGTATTGGGTCAGCCCACTTCAGCAATTGTATAACTTCACTGTGAGTGGTGGCATTTTGCCCTTTCACAAGCAGCGCATTCGCACACTAAGTTGTTCCCGTCAGTGCCAGGGACCATTAAAGCAACTCATGCTTTTTTAGACAAATTCTTTTCTTTTGCTTTTAGCCATTTTTTTTAGACTGAAGAGGGTTCAGCAGCTTCCTAAATAATAAAGTTTTGCAAAAACCTTTTTTTTAATCCAGAAAACTGCAATCTGGGACTTGTCGTTTTGTGTTTACTATTATGTGTGTAGGCTTGAAAAACTCAAAGAATGAAAACTGCAAAACGCCAAAGAAACGCAGGACTGGAGGAAGGAGTCCCACATTA
The DNA here is from genome assembly GCA_963921515.1 of Calotriton arnoldi. Taxonomy (NCBI): domain Eukaryota; kingdom Metazoa; phylum Chordata; class Amphibia; order Caudata; family Salamandridae; genus Calotriton; species Calotriton arnoldi. The sequence goes on along the minus strand of CAWUFW010001008.1, from coordinate 3,160,339 downwards.
CTTGCAACAAGTCAGCATGTACCTCCACTGTACATCACATGCACCCACTGTAAATCACTGTGTCCACTGCTGGACAACACTCTGCTCCACTATGCACAACCCCTGAATTGTACATCCCCTGTGCTTGGCTGATGCACAACACTCAACACTGCCGTTGACCAACATCCAGGGCATCACATTAACCATTGCATCTGAAAGGCATCTCACCCAGAGCCCCACTGAGGTTAACCATGAGTGCTCTTCTGGTTCACATCACTGTATGCTTCTCTGTTGAACATTGTCATGCTCTTATCTACAGCAGTCACGGCATGCTGAAACAGTAAGAGAGGCCGATTACCTATCAGTATTGTGGCTCTGGTCTATGGACTGATACATTGCACCCGGGACAACCCTTTTACAACAAAGCCCAGCAGCAGCAACTTTGTAATAGACACATGTATGGCATCCTAAACATTATAGATTGACAAAAAGGGTCACTAGCCTATGATGAGAACCCTGATATTGCACTCTGGGTCCCTAGAGAAGGTCATGTTGGGTGGTGCAGAATTGCATTCCTACAGTCTATTGAGGTGACCTATGGCTTGGTCTAAAATTTTGAGTCCACCTGAAAAAGTGACAGCATTAATACATGACGTGCTTATGGAACCACAATACTAAATATTCTTATTAAAAGAGGTTTATTTACATTTGTATAACAAGACTACATGTTAACAGGATCCACAAACTACCAGACATGTACACTGTACTGACCCCAAAGTAAAGCAACCCTAAACTTATAGGATACAGATAAATAAATAACACCCAAATTAGTAGAAAATGCATATCTCAGTTTTTGTGTGAGTCTCCTTCACAAAAGTGCTTACCTTTACTCTTCATTAGAAGAGTTCACTTTCTGCTAAAAAAAAATAGGTTCTTGTGGAGTGAACAGGAAAAAGAATACAAAAAATGATATCAGTGCATATAAATATAGTGTGTAAATCTATAATGGGTATCAAACGGAAGGCCATTCAGCTGCTCCCAACTCCAAGCAAAACAGCTCCTTGGTGCTATTGTAACATCAATGAATGGTAAATAATTTGTTGACATCTATCAGGCAATAGTTGGTTAGTTAGGATTATGCAAAGTGCTATGAATTAGATTTGCTAAATACTCGTAGAAGAATGTCCATGATTTGAACTTGCAGAAATTTGGGAGTTTGAATTAAATTCTTACTCGCCATAGGTGCTTTACAGATTCTGGTTGGCAGATAAATCCCTTTTTTGTGACTCAAGCATACTGACAAAAATTTGTCTGCAATTGGATGTGCGGAATATATGGAAATCCTGCAGCACCATGTAATTATAAGAAGCTAAGTGGGCCCTGCCAGTAACGGAACAAGTGTTGTTTATTGCCAGTTGTTGATCTAGAAGCAGAACGCTCTAAAAAGGCCATATTTATTTTGTCAGCAGCATCTAGAACAAGAAGTGCTGTACGCAGAACACTATGGTATTTGGGATCCATTTGAAATTAGAATACAGAAACCAGGATTTGATGGGACAGGGAGAGGGAATATGCAATTTGGACAGAATTGGGCAACACAGTGTACAGTTTACAATCCACATATTTTCAGTTTGAGGCCCATGGAAATAAAGTGCTTTGAGTGGACTTACAATTTTTGGCAAAGTGCTGAAGTCAAGATTAGAACCCATGCTTGCAGATGCCAATGTCAGCCTCAGCTCTAAATGCTGTAAAATGTTCAACTCTGATACAAACATCTGCTAAGTTTCACAGCTATTCATACTTAGTATGAGCTCCCTCAGGAAATTTCATTTGACTAAAGTGGCTTGTATTGGAAAGTAGGCCTGTGGGCAATTGAACATCTAACGAACTCTTATGGAGAAATTCCAGTTGTGTCCTGAAGCTGTCTGCTGATGTATAATGCCATCTACTGATTTCAATTGGTATTCTATTTAATTTAACCTTTGTTCCCCCAATTGACATACACAGTCTGAAGTCAAAACTCATGCCACAAATGGATTCAGTGAAACCCTTGATAAGTGGTCAGATGGAATTTCCATCAGGGCCCCTATTGAGTGAGCTGTCATCGGTGTAGATTATGAACCGCCCTCTGTGCACTTACACTATATCTAGCAATGCCGGTAATGAATAATGTAGGTTTAAGAGCTATGTACTGAAAATGCTCAAACCATGCTTCTGCAGTTAAGAATTTTATAGCAGTGGGACATTTGACATGAACACTGAAAATATTTCCAGTGCTCTCAACAAACTTGCATGCAGTGAAAAACTCATTTTTTCAGGATTTCTATTATATTTGGCCCTATCACTAAAGGACTTTTTTAGGTCGAGCCTAGAGTCAGCACACATGCGCTGCTCTGCGAGGCATGCTGTATTGCAGTATGTACTTGTAGCCCCGCCCACTCTCCACCCATATTTGTCATTGGCTTATGTCATTGTCCTACGTAAATGCTGGCTTCTGATTGGTTAATAGGCTTGTTAGTCCCTCCTTAGTACCACGTTGTCTTCATTTGTAACCTCCCACGAGGACTGGCCCTTTTACTTCGGTTGTTACACGTATGCTTTAATTAGAGCCTGGAGCACTATTTTCTTAATTGGCTTTCTTCTGCCTGGCTCTCTCACAACGCTTTTCTTAAATTTAAGCAGCACGGCCGTCTCAGATGGGATAATGGCGGACGTGTTTTTCTTTTACTTAAAAATGGGTGCGCTTGTTTTGTTATAGTGGATCGTCACCTATCCATTGATGTCACCAGGGTCGTACGACTTTAAACATATAACTACTCATATTTCAAGCAGCTGTGTACTGTTTCGCTTAGGTAGTTTATGATGCTCACTAGGGACCTCTAGGAGCAGCTTGCAGTACTGCACCTAGAAATGCAGTGCTGGTGCCTTGCTCACTAGGGGCCTCTAGAAGCAACTTGCTGTACTGCACCTAGACATGCAGTGCTGGTGCCTTGCTCACTAGGGACCTCTAGGAGCAGCTTGCGGTACTGCACCTAGACATGCAGTGCTGGTGCCTTGCTCACTAAGGACCTCTAGGAGCAGCTTGCGGTACTTCACTGAGACATACTATGCTGGTTCCTGGCTCTCTATGCAAGCATTTGCAATGCACTAGGTCTCGCATTACTGAAAGTATGGGCTATTGGCGTTGCATTACTATTTGCAATGCCAATACCTCAAACTATCAGTAATGCGAGACATATTGCATTGCAAATGCTTGTTTTATATTTGGCCGCACCACTGCTGCCTTAACTCGCCTTATGGACATCCCTGAATTTCTGTACAAATACCCAAACTTGGCTCATTTCTTACCACACTGTCAACTATTTTTAAGCAAATGTACTGATGGAATTGTAACAGCGCTGCTATCCACATTATCGCACTAATTGTGTTTGCGACTTGCTGGAATCATAGTGATTCAGTTCCTTAACATTACGTGTATTTTTAAAGTGCATATTCCCTGAGAGGACTCTGGGCTCTATTCACAGATAACAAACAATTACTGTTACCCAACTCTTATTTTATGGATTTCAGGGGGATGAAAGGCAGAGAGGGCCTGGAAGGATTCACTCTTGTGACCCTGGTGGCTTAATCGGATGCATTAGTATGCTGAGCCGCCAGAACAGGCATTAACAATAGTGTAATGCATGCTGTTTGCCTGAGCAAGTACTTCTGCGTTCTTTGAAAGCACTAGTTGGATGATTTCTGTAACACTAGCAGAACCCCATCAGCCTGCTAACCATATGAAACCAGCATGCAGTTCAATGCTGCTTCCCAAGGACAGTTAACCAGGAGAGGCCTGGAATTGTGAATACATGCCATGGGAGCAGGCAGCGAGCTACTCTTTTGTAATGATATTCATGTTATGGCAACAGTCTTGTTTGACAAGTGCTGTGTGGCAGTCTCAAGTAATCACATTTCAGATATCCAAGATGCCACCCGTGTCACAAATCTCCTTCTGTTGCTTATAGGAACCATCTAATGTAGAGAAAAAACTTTTCTCTTTACCCAGTCCTGCATCACTAACAATCAGCAACAATAGGAATTCTGGAATGTTCAATTGTTAGATGATGTCAGCAGGGGTTTTGAGATCCATTCTGATATCATTCACCGGATGGCCCCTTTAAATCTTGCATCTCTAAAAATCAGCAACAATACGGATTGTGGAATGTTCGTTTGTTTGATGATGTCAGCTTGGGTTTTGAGATCTATTGCGACATCATTCACCGGATGATATATATATATATATATATTCACCGGATGTCCCCTTTAAATCAGTGGCAGCCATGCTGCAGCCTTGCCCCAGATGAAATACCATCTGGGCACCCTTAACATGAATGTAACAGGCCGGTCCTGGAGCTCTACACAACTCTGAGTTGTCTGAAGTATTGAGTCCCAAGACAATCCTTGTTCTGTACTCCTCACTTATAAATATACAGCACAACTGTATTCATGAACAAACCTCACCTGAATGTATTCTATCTGGGCGTGGTGCACGACATCTCACACTACAGGGCCTTTACACTAAAGGGCCTTTACATCAAGGGGCGGAAAGAGATCTTGTTGCTAATTATGGGGCTGTAACACTACAATGCATCACTGTAATTCAAAGTGTGTACATCAGCAGTGTTGGACTGAGACAGAAAATCGGACCGGGCACCAAAGTAAAAGTGGCCTGATTAGCAAATCAGATTGCTAAAAAGTGGCCCACGTTTGCAAATAGGGCAGTTTTGAATTTGTAAAGACGTGTTGTATAGGTCTTAGGCACGGAAAGCGAGAATGCATGCATTTGTGGTTATATCAATCAGGGAAATGAACAGTAAAAACTGGCCCACTAGACCATAAAACAGGCCACAAACCTTCAAAATACCGGCCCACACAATGACCTATCAGACCAGCATCTCGGGCACTGTCTGATTGCCCTATAAGCCGGTCCAACCCTGCACCTCAGTATCTTAAGTCTAAAAAACCTCCTCAGAGTGGCCTCGAGATCAAGACAGTGTTATTCCTCGGTTTTCTCCTGCAGTAAAGTGCCTGAAACAATGGATTTATGTGGACGGTAGTACTGCCAGAAATTAATCTGCACATGCATTTTTCATAAATCTTGACAAATTGATTAAGTATTGGATTGCCAGGAAGGTTTGGCACAGCCACCACCACAGCTCGAACATGCGAGTTGCAAGTGGATCAACAAGAAACCCCAGCTCTTGCTCAGAACCAAATAATACATCCTAGAATTATCCACAGCGTCTTCATAACGTGATTCCCTTATTTGTCCTAAAGTAAAATGCCCAACTCGATAGATCTATGCGAATGGAAGCTCGAACGGAAAAGAATATGAACATCAGTTTCTTCATAAGGCACGAGTAGTCAATAACATTATCGCAGACTGAGTTATTTGGCACAGCCACCACCTCAGTCCTGTATGACTGCAGCTCCTACAACCAGATTGCAAGTAGGTCAATGAAAGAAACCAGCTCCCTCTTAGCACAAATAATACCTCCAATGAGGAGGCCTCCTAGTTTATACAGGAATCATGGGTGGAATGGTCAAGACCAGCGCTTTAGTTACATTATTCTTGTTGCTTCCCAAAGAGCCAAGACTATCTCCTAAATCTATGTTTTTCCTTTGGAGGAGGTGTGTCCACAAATTCTGAGTCACACTCAGTGGGAATATGGCACTTATCAACACTAAATCAGACCTGGAGTCCTTGCATGTGATGACAGGTGGATCCGACTGGAGTCCTTGCATATGATGAGATGTGGATCCAATCTTCAGCCCTTGCACAGGATGAGTGGTGGATCTGACTGGAGCCCTTCCACATGATGAGATGTGTACCTGATCTTGAGCCCCTGCACAGGATGAGTGGTTGATCCAGATAGTCCTTATATAGGATGAGATGTAAATCCAATTATGAGCCCCTGCATAGGATGGGGGTGTATCTTTCTGGAGCCCTCTCACTTGACGGGACGTGGATCCAATCATGAGCCCGTGCACAGGCTGAGGTGTTGCTCTGGCTGGAGTCCTTGCAACAGATGAGACGCATATTCGATATGTAGTCACTGTATATGATGAGAAGTGGGTTCAGTTGGAGCCCTCGCACATGATGAGATGTGGATCTGATGTTGAACCCTTGCATAGAACGAGATTTATGATTGGATATATCGCACAGGCTTTAGAATTCGCTCCAGAGGATAGCCTTCTTTGCCCGTTCCACACTGGCAACATACTCTCCTGAAAGGGACCAGGCGACAGCGTTCACTGATGAGCTGTAGAGAAAATGCAACAAATGAGCACAAATGCAAAATTGGACATTGAAACAAGAAAACACCTTAACTGAGACAGAGAAGCATTTAAGAGGCTGACCAGTTTTACCTCAAATGGCTTTCAACAAGTTGTTTCACTTTGTTTGGGGCTTTGTTACTGCATCGAAAGATATGCCTCATCGGTAGGTATCACTGTTTACTTGGCTTCTCCTATAGGAGGAAGCTTCTAAGTATTTAAATCATGCTCCTGCATCACACTTATTTTTGCACTTGGGTTTCTCTTTCTTTTCACTGCCCCTGTTTGTAGTTTGTAGCTGCTCTAAAGAATCCACACAGATGACAGCAGTGCTACTGAGAAGACTGAGGATGCCTACAGGTTAGCATTATATCTGTATGCAGTCAGGCACATGCTGAATGACACAGCTTGGCTTATTTGTAACAGAAATGAGGTTTGTCCAGTTAAAATAGCTAACAGGTGTCCACTGATCGCCTTAAAGAAACACAAACGATCTACCTCGTTACCCCACCCACTGAACTGTTTCCCAGCTTTTAGGTCCAAGGAACAATTACTCAACATTGAATCTTGTGCAATACTCCTGAATTTTGATTGCTTTGCTCTTCACCTGTGTCGTCTCCGAGGCCTCGGCCAATCCCAGTTTGTTAGATGGCCCTCATGTTTGAATCATTGCAGGTGAAGATGCTACTATAGAGTCTGCATGTGTCAGAATGCATGTCAGATAAGGAGGGTACAAGAAGTCAGAAGACCTAGCAGGGCAAGGACCGTGACGGCTGGAATCAGAGCTCCTTCCAGAAATATCTGAAAGAGACACGTTAGTGACAGATTCCTTACCTTAGAATATCCCCAGGCGTCAGGCTGGATCCGGAAAGTTTTTGCGTAGCGGTACCCTTGCGCGTCGGTAGGCGGCGTCGTGCGGCTCCGCGTCCGTCGTCGGCGTCGTGATCGCCGGGATGACGTCGCGGGCAGTACTCAGACGCCGCCCTGCGCGCTGGCGTCAGTTCTTCTTTTTCCGCGCCAGCAAGCGCAGATCCGGGAAGAGCAGTGCCCTAGTCATTTTTTGACTAACTTTTTTGGTGAATTTTTCACTGTTTCTCGAATCGACTTCAAGGTGTCGTAGGGATGCCCGGCTTTAAACGTTGCGGCGCCTGTGCTCGGATGATGTCCATCACAGACCCGCATTGGGAGTGTCTCTTCTGCCTCGGCCGAGGCCACGACACGGAGTCGTGTTCCGACTGCCGGGCCCTCAACCCGAAAGCTTTGCGAGAGCGGTCTCGAAAGCTCCTCGAGGCCCGGCATTCGGCTCCGCGCAAGCCCCGGTCGCGTGAGAGGTCGAGGGGTCGGTCGCGGAGTCCTCACCGGTCGTCGGCGTCGAAGTCTTCTTCGTCCGGTAAGTCAAAACACAAAAAGTCCAAAAAGCATCGTCGCTCTAGGACTTCGCCTTGCCGGTCTCGCGACTCGGCTGAGGCCCCTCCCGGCACCGTCCCCGCCCCCGCGGCCCCGGACATGCCTATGGAGTCGCCCCCGCAATACCCGTCCTTCCCGGGTTCGGGGGCGGATCCGGCCCAAATACAGGAATTCCTGTCGGCCATGGCCCGCCTCTTCGGGCCTCAAGGTCCCTCCGGTGCGCCTTCGGGCCCGCGGGCCCTGATGGGGTTGCTCCGGCGTCGCCGACGGCTCCGGCCCTGGCGTCGCCCTTGCCTCCAGCCTCGATCCCGGCTCCGGCCCCGGCCTCGATCCCGGCTCCGCAACCCCCATCGACGCCGGTCGACCTAACGACACCTCCACCGGCGCCGATGTCTCCGGTGCCGTTCACGACGCCCGCCTGGGGCGCCTGGTCCAAGCCCAACACAGGGGCTCCTGTGGATAGGAACGTGTCCCGACGCCATCGCCCAGCTCCGGGCGACCCCTATTTCTCTCTGTCCACCCCACTCCTGAGAGCTTGGTTGTCCAAGCCTCCGCTTCCCAAACCGCCTTCCCTACCGCCCCTCCGGATAGGGAATCCAAACGCCTGGATCAATTTGGGAAGAAGGGTTTTCTTCCTCCAGTGCGGGCTTGCGGTCCATCAACACCGCTTGCCTTTTGGGCCGATATACCCACTCCTTGTGGGATTCGGTGGCGACTGTTTTGCCCCAGTGTTCTGAGGAGGTCCAGACACTGCTTTCCCGCGCCATTGCGGAAGGAAGGGATGCGGCCAAATACACAATTCGATGTGGCCTTGATACCGCTGACTCGCTGGCAGGTCTATTGCAACGACGGTGGCGCTGCGTCGCCACGCCTGGCTGAGAACCACTGGTTTTTCAGGGGATGTCCAGAATTCTCTCATGGACATGCCCTTTGATGGAGTCGGTCTTTTTGGGTCCAAAGCAGACCATGCGTTGGAGCGCTTTAAGGACTCACGGGCTACTGCCAAGTCCCTGGGCCTTTCTGCTACACGCCCTCCGCTAACTTCTGCTTTTCGCCCCTATCGTGGCCACGGAAGGGGCGCCCAGCCACCAGCCCGCGCAGCAGGCGTCTTCGCGTGGCCGAGGACGTGGATACCGCCGTGGCGGTTCGGGCAACCAGCGTGCGGGTCAGGCCACCACCTCCAACCCGTCCGCGGCCTCCAAGCCCTCCTAGTCCCTCCTTTCAGGTGCACAGCACGCCAGTCGGGGGCAGGGTCCGCCATCACCTTCACCACTGGCGTCCCATCACCTCGGACAGGTGGGTCTTGGACATTGTCCGAAGGGGCTACTCCCTCCCCTTCGAGACCACCCCCAGCCATGCCACCTCAATTCCACCGCATGTCAGGGGATCACTTGGTGCTTCTACAGAAGGAAGTCACGGCCCTCTTGGCCAAGAGGGCCATCGAGCATGTTCCGACCCCAGAAGTAGGGCGTGGTTGCTACTCCCACTACTTTCTGGTGCCCAAAAAGGACAAGGAGGACATGCGTCCTATCTTGGACCTCCGGAACGTCAATCGCTTCCTCCGGAAGGAGAAGTTCAAGATGCTCACCCTAGCTCAGGTCTTGACTGCCCTCGACCCCGGAGACTGGTTGGTAGCGTTGGACTTGCAGGACGCCTATTTCCACATCCCCGTCCTGCCGGCCCACCGGCGTTACCTTCGGTTCACGGTAGGCCTCGAGCATTTTCAGTTCACCGTGCTCCCCTTTGGCCTTACCAGTGCCCCTCGGGTGTTCACGAAAGTGATGGCGGTGGTCGCAGCTCATCTGCGCCGGGCAGGGGTTTCAGTCTTCCCCTACCTCGACGACTGGCTGCTGAAGGCGGGCTCGTCCCAGGCAGTCGTCTCCCACCTCCAGACTACGGCCGAACTCCTGCACTCGCTGGGGTTCTCCATCAATGTGCCGAAGTCGCATCTGATTCCTTCTCCACAGCTCCTTTTCATCGGAGCAGTTCTGGACACGACGCAGTTTCGGGCCTATCCTCCCGAACGGCGAGTCCGGGATATTCAGGCTATGATTCCGATCTTTCAGCCTTTATCCTGGGTTTCGGTACGGATGACCCTGAGGCTGCTGGGCCTCATGGCCTCCTGCATCCTGCTGGTCAATCATGCCAGATGGCATATGCGGGCTCTGCAGTGGGACCTGAAGTTCCAGTGGGCGCAGCACCAGGGCAACCTGTCCGATCACGTCCAGATCGCGGAGGGGACTGCAAAACAGTTGCAGTGGTGGCTCTCGAACCGGCAGTGGGTCATGGGCAGATCCCTCTCCCTACCCCAGCCAGAGCACACAGTTGTGACGGACGCGTCCCTTCTGGGATGGGGCGGTCACATGGGAGAGGCGGAGATCAGAGGCCTCTGGTCTCCGGCGGAGTCCCGGCTCCATATCAACCTTCTGGAGCTCCGGGCGATCCGACTTGCACTCAAGGCATTCCTTCCCTCTGTCAAAGGGAAGGTTGTGCAGGTGTTCACAGACAACACCACTGCCATGTGGTACTGCAACAAACAGGGCGGGGTGGGGTCGTGGACCCTCTGTCAGGAGGCTCTGCGCCTCTGGACATGGCTGGAACATCAGGGCATGTTCCTGATGGTTCAACACCTGGCAGGTTCCCTGAACGCCAGGGCGGACGAACTCAGCCGCAGGTGCATGATGGATCACGAATGGCGTCTTCACTCGGAAGTGGCGCAAGGACTCTTTCTACAGTGGGGAGAGCCTTGGTTAGATCTATTCGCCACCGAAGAGAACACGCAATGTCATCAGTTCTGCGCGTTGGAATTTCCAAGGCGGCACTCGCTCGGCGACGCTTTTCGTCACGAGTGGAGTTGCGGTCTATTGTACGCCTTTCCGCCTATACCACTTCTACCCAGAGTGTTGAAGAAGATTCGGCACGACCGGGCCCAAGTCATTCTTGTGGCTCCGGACTGGGCTCGAAGAGTTTTGTATCCCGAGCTACTCAGTATGAGCGTAGATCCCCGATCCGTCTGCCTCTTCGGGAGGATCTTCTGTCGCAGCAGCAGGGGACGGTCCTCCACCCGAACCTGTCCAGCCTCCACCTGCTTGCGTGGAGATTGAGCGGCGGCAGTTGATTCCTTTCGACTTGCCTCCCGAAGTTTGTGATGTGATTCTGGCAGCCAGGCGTCCCTCCACTAAGGTGGTATACGCCTGCAGGTGGAACAAATTTGTGGCATGGTGCACAGCAAAGGCTGTCAACCCCCTTTCTGCCCCTCTTTCTGAGGTCCTTCTGTTCCTTCTTTCTCTGGCCCAACAGGGTTCTGCCCTGGGTACCATCAAGGGTTATCTCTGTGCTATCTCGGCCTTCCTCAGGCTCCCTGATCAGCCCTCCTTTTCAAGTCCCCTGTTGTTAACAGGTTCTTAAAAGGCATTACACACCTCTTCCCTCCTGTTCCGTTTGTGATGCCTCAGTGGGACTTGAACTTGGTTCTTACCTTTTAATGTGCGCTCCCTTTGAGCCTCTACATAACTGTCCTCTTCGTCTTCTGACTCTGAAGACAGCCTTTCTGGTGGCCATCACCTCCGCTCGGCGGGTGAGTGAGCTCCAGGCTCTATCTTGCAAACCTCCCTTTCTGTCTGTTCATCCTGACAAGGTTGTTCTTCGGACGCGTCCGTCCTTCTTGCCAAAGGTGGTTACTGCCTTCCACATTGGGCAGACCATCACTTTGCCTACCTTCTTTCCGCCTCCGCATCCTTCCAGAGAGGAAGAGAGGCTCCACCGTCTGGACCCAAAACGTGCGCTCTCCTTCTATATCGACCGCACGAAACACTTCCGGGTGGATGACCAGCTCTTTGTTGGCTACGTGGGCGCCAAAAAAGGTCGGGCGGTGCACAAACGAACCATCTCCCGCTGGGTTACCTTGTGCATCAAGACCTGCTATTCTTTGGCTAAGAAGGAGCCTCCTGTTGGGCTGCGTGCCCATTCCACCAGGGCAACGGCTGCTACCACGGCCTTGGGCCGCGGTGTTCCGCTGCCGGTTATTTTTCAGGCAGCTACGTGGGCCTCGCTGCACACGTTTACAAAGCATTACTGCCTTGACAGTCAGGTCCGGAGGGACGGCTTCTTTGGCCGTTCTGTCCTCCAGGACTTCCTTGTCTGATCTTTGTTCGCAGACCCACCACCGGGGTTGGTGTTGCTGGGGTATCTATTCTAAGGTAAGGAATCTGTCACTAACGTGTCTCTTTCAGATGCACAAGTTACTAACTTGTGTAACGATATATCTGTAAGAGACAGTAGTTAGTGACAGATTCCTCACCGCCCACCCATCCTCCCCGTTCTGCGAACTGATTTCTAGGGTTAAGGACATCCCTTTCAGGGCCCTAGTATTTTTCAGACACCTATGTCAGCTTCTTGCATGGCCCTGCGTTCCTGGCGCGGAAAGTCGTGTACAGAACTGACGTCAGCGTGCAGGGGCGGCGTCTAAGTACTGCCCGCGACGTCATCCCGGCGATCACGACGCCGACGACGGACGCGGAGCCGCACGACGCCGCCTACCGATGCGCAAGGGTACTGCTACGCAAAAACTTTCCGGATCCAGCCTGACGCCTGGGGATATTCTAAGGTAAGGAATCTGTCACTAACTACTGTCTCTTACAGATATATCGTTACACAAGTTAGTAACTTGTGCATCAGCATCATATACTGAATGTCCCAAATCCTTTCAGGAGGAGGGAGAGCTCTGAGAAGAGCTGTGTTGTGCACTGCCCCATGAACAGAAGGCAACGTGAGGGCTCCAGGAGCAACACAGGCAGACTAATGAAAAATCCCAGGTCAAACAACGTGGTTGCTGCATTTAAGTGGTTTGACACCAGCTGCAGTGAGACGCCTTCAGCAGACAGCAGATGTATGGGAATACTTCTGTTCCTGACCTGTGCAGATGTGCTGCAACCACTGCCATGCCCTTGGTGAAGACCAGTGGGGTCGATAGCAATCCCAACCGAAGGATTGCAAATCGGTAGTGGATGGGACCTCCCACAAAGCTATATCTTCCGTGTGACTGTAGAATCGAAAGATGAAAGTACGCATCTAGCAAGTTGGAAGACACAATCAGATGCCTAGTTGCAGAGCCAGAAGAAGACTTATGTGGGATAACATCTTGAATTGGTCCTTATGGAGAAATGTATTCAAGGACCTGCGGTCTAAAATGGGATGCAGCTAGCCATCCTTTTTAACCACAAGGAAGTAACACCCCTAATCAATATTCTGTTTGTAAGGGCCTGGACATGTTGCTGAAGAATGCGAACATGCTCATCTGAGTGGGAGGAAAAGATGGGGAATGGGAGGGTGAAACTGTAATAAAGGAAGGGCATCACCTATTTCTATTATCGGTAGGACCCACTAGCCCGTTCTGACACCCTCTCCCCCACAGGCCATGTGTGTTTCCCTCTCCCCCACAGGCCATGTGTGTTTCCCTCTCCCCCACAGGCCATGTGTGTTTCCCTCTCCCCCACAGGCCATGTGTGTTTCCCTCTCCCCCACAGGCCATGTGTGCTTCCCTCTCCCCCACAGGCCATGTGTGCTTCCCTCTCCCCCACAAGCCATGTGTGCTTCCCTCTCCCCCACAGGCCATGTGTGTTTCCTTCTCCCACACAGGCCATGTGTGTTTCCTTGAGGGGACACAAAAGTGGTTTACTGGGCGGTGTGGGAGAGGAGGCAGAGTGGCTCAATCTGAGGGCTTTTTAATCCACCTTCGGCCTCCCTTATGTCGGAGGAACTGGTGTGTTTGCTCGACTAGCTTGGAGGACTAGCACAGGTGAAAAGACATTCACCATGAGTAGCTACAAAATTTGCAATACAGCCCATGAAAATGATGGGCAGAGGAAGCCAACCCTAGGGTCAAGCCGTGGCTCCACTTTGCTTAAACTGCTCAAGGCATCAGTCTGCTTTTTTGACGAAGAGGCAGGAACCATAAAAGAGCATGCCCATTAAGTGACCTGGAAATCTCCTGAGAAACCTTTTGAGAGGAGCCAGGCATGACATCTAATAGACCCATGGACCTTCCACTGAGTCCACAGTGTCAACACCCGCCCTCACGATCTGCTTTGCTGCATTTTGTCAATCTCAGACCACCTCATCAAAGTTGTCACTAAGGTGATCTGGAAATAGATCTGCACCATTTCCCTCAGGGCATTGGTGTACCTGGCTAACAGGCAGGTGGTGTTCACTGATCTAAGGTGAGCTTTGGGCACTATATGAATACTTGATTAATTGCTGACAGTAATACACAGCCAACTTCATGCTGAGTTTGGAAGGGTGGTAGACTGTGGTTCTTGCAAGCCACAGTTGCAAATGGGAGAGAAGTTGACACCAACTAAGACCACTGCTAAGTTAATATGTTAGGATAGGGTGACTTATGGAGCCCTAAAACATTTGTGGATCAAAAACTACACATTTCCTAGGATCTTGTATATTGGTATATATGAAGTCAATATTCATGCTCAAAGAATGAATGATTGACCCCAGAAAATCTTGGTGGTGCGCAGATTAGGGCTGTGTGAAGTACTGTTTTTTTTCACTTCGTGGTATGGAGAAATTAAACCTGGCATCAATCAGCCTTTTTTGAAGGATCTACTTCTGTCTACCAGGAACTGGGAAAAATAAACAGCCAAATGCAGGCGGTATCAAATAGATTGTTACAGGGCTGTTGTGATTGGTTACAAGCACAATTGGAACGAGCCAATCAGAATGCCAAATAGCAGCCGTCTATCATGCGACACTTGCAACCAACAATAGGGTGGCAGCCAATCAGAACACTATATAAAGTACACGCGTAAAGTAGACCGCATTTTGTAGTCCATGGACACATAGGGATCCCAAACACATGCATTTATTTCTATAATGTGCACGAAAAACAGTTGTTTCCCTAGTCTAAACTTTTCAAACCAAATGTTTCTCCACAGCCAGGATTTAAAAAAGGTCGAATTTCACCAGTCCTACCTCTGTTCATCTACCTTATTAGTGATGTGTGCATATACTACTAAGTTATTTGCAATGATAATTTGGACAACCACAACATATTTGAGGAAATAAGTTCTAACAGGTGAGACCAGCAGGATGATGTGCACATCTGTGAAGGTGGGAGTGAGGAGTGATATCAAAATGATAAAAGACTGTATTGGGACTAGATCGTCAGTAAAAGCCTTGGGTATTGTGCAATTCCTTGTGGCGTTTTTCACATCCCAAAAGAAATACCAAAGTGACTATTACTGGTACCCTCTTGTGTGCAAAACGTTCTCAGCTACATAATTATTGACCTGGGTTCCCGTGCCATCAGTACACATATAAATGTGACTCTTCTCTGGAGGTCTGAACATTTTCCCTAAATTACTGCAAGAGAGATTATACATTTCCCATGAAGATCACGCATCACAATGCTCCAGATGCTACTTTTTTAATTAAATGTCCCTATGGCTGGAAATGTGGCCTTGCACCAGGGAACCCCCGCTACAGAGATGCTAAGCACTGGCTAAGGGCCTGATTATGACTACAGCGGTCCGATGGCTCAATTATGAGTTGGGAGGTCAGACCGCCATAGGACCACTGCTACCGCCAGGTATCCATGATCCCTGGCGGTCTTGCAGCGGTCTGAGGCCTGCAATATGCTGGTGGTGCCTCTGAGGCACTGCCAAGCATATTAGGAGTTTCCTCCCCACCACAGTTTTCATGGCGGTAAGCCCGCCATGAAAACTGGTGGTGAGGAAACTAAGGCAGCCCTACAATGCCCCCTGGTGTCTCAGGGCTATGGGGATGCATGCAGGGGGCACATGGTGTGCCCCCCATCTGAATGCATGCCCAGTTCCTGCACGGCATGGACTTAGTAGTCCATGCCGTGCAGGAACTTGCTTTGGCATTCCCATTGCGGTGCCTTGCTAAGGTTCACTGCCTGGGACCGCCAAGGCACCGCCCGCCAGACGTGGCGGTGGTGTGGCGGCCCACTGCCAAAGTCGTAATTCCGCCCTTAGTCTAATGTCTTGGAGGTACCTAGTGCCACAGGTATTGTTGTTTCCATAGATGGAGTCTGAGCTGTCTTTGAGCTTGAATGTCATCAGGCTCTCCATAGGTGCATGAGGCTTGTGGTCTTCCCACCCATAGGACTAAGATCCCTGCCGGCTAAAGAAGAGGAGTGTGCAGGGGGCTCACAAACCATCGTCAGAAACCACGGACTCAACATCATCTCCTAAGCCAATGACACACAGCTGATTCTCTCCCTCACTGATGACCCTACAGCCGCTAAGAGCAACTTCCACCACAGGATGAAGGCAGTAGCCGCCTGGATGAAGGAGAGCCGCCTCAAACTCAACTCCAACAAAACCGAAGTCCTCATCCTGGCTTCCACTCCCTCCGCTTGGGGCGTCTCCCCTGGTGGCCAGCAGCACTCGGAACCCCCCCACACCCACCGACCACGCACGCAACCTCGGCATTATCCTCGACTCCTTGCTCTCTATGAAAAGCCAAATCAACGCCGCATCATGCTCCTGCTTACACGCACTCTACCTGCTCTGAAAGATCTTCAAATGGATCCCCACCGAGTACAGTAGAACGGCCCACAGGCACTCATCAGCAGCAAGCTCGACTACGGCAATGCACTCTACGCCGGCAGGGCCCAAAAACTCCAAAAGAATTTGCAACACATTCAGAACGCCTCTGCCAGACTTATCCTGGGCATCTCCCGCCGAAGCCACATTGCCGGTCACCTGAGAGACCTCCACTGGCTTCCGATCACCAAAAGAATCACCTTTCAGCTCCTCACGCACGCCTACAAATCCCTCCAGAACACTGGACCCGAATACCTCAACCACCGCCTCTCCTGCTACACACCGACCAAACATCTCCGCTCCGCCCATCTGGCCCTGGGCACTATCCCCAGATCCGCAAGATCTTGGCTGGAGGAAGATCCTTCTCCTATCTCACTGCGAAGACCTGGCACTCCCAGGCAATCATCATCACTGCCTCAATTCAGAAAGGACCTCCAGACCTGGCTCTTTGACTGCAATATCGCCCCCCCACACACACACCTTGAGACACTTACAGGTGTTAGTCACGTTCTACAAGAACCCTGATTGATTAATTGACAATCAAATTTGACAATGTGCTCTAACGCTGTCTACGCATGTTTGCCTGGGCTCACGTTGTCATTAAAGCATGATGATGTGCTCTTTTTGTATCCATAAGGGTAAGCAGACACAGGAAGAGCTGTTGCTGACATATTTAATACATATGTTTGCTTAAGTCCAAAGGATATGTCACAGTCAATTTTAAGAGTAAGGAAGCCAAGGTTGAGAGCAGGCTGGCTTTTTGACTTTAGATGATCTTCCAGAAGGATTACTTATTTGCTCTGGTGGGACTTGAGTGCTCATGTTAATCCTGCTGGATAAGTCAACCAACTCACGAGAACCCCACATTCTTGCCTCTTCCTTTTGCATCACACCCATCCTTTTGACTGAAGACTTGCTGGACATCCAACTGCAGGGAGGAGTTTTTCTTGCTGTCATTCAGCCCTGAGAGTCAGTGGGGAAACGAGTAGTACACTTCACCCTGACTGCGGCTGAAATACCTGTCCTTGGACATTAAGCACTGGAGAAAGGGAAGTAGGCATCTCATCAAAACACTTACAAAGGGTTGCCGGGTGATGTAATTACTTGTCTGCATAGCAGAGGGAAAGTTTTTTAAAGTACTTCATACTTCACAAACTTGGGAAGGTTAAAACAATATCTGCAAATTTGCGATCTTCCCAACTTTGCAGATCTCTTTATGGAACCATAATACAGAAATGCTCAATATTTATTCTCTATTTATACACAGACCTGTAAGGCACTATTCACAATGGTAAATTTAGTCTTAAACATAAGTTTACTGCTAAAAATCCCTTTTTAGGTCCCGCCTACGCAGCGCGCATGCGTTGCATAGGAGGGTACCTCTTGTAATCGACTCGCTTTTTTGGCCAAAAACGTGCACGCGTTGCATTGCTTTGAATGGCAACGCATGCACGTTTGGCGATTCCCTTGCGGGAGCGAGCTTGAAACCATCTGTTTGTAATTAACAGATGGTTCCTGCTCGCTTCCGCAAGGGAAACAGGCGCAGGCCCCCTCCTCTCTCCCCTCAGGCGCTATATCACGGCTGTGAGCATGGCAGGCAGGCACCTACACCGCTGTAAACACCGCACCAGTGTTCCAGGTGCCCTTTCAGGGATCACGCAGCAAACATCAAACACCCCGAGCCAGCGCAGACCGTGGCACTGAGGTGCCAGCGCCACGCCGGAGAAGGGCACGGTGTGTGACATCAGACATGAAAGGCAGGGGAGGGCGCTGGCGGATGTCACTTAGCTCGGGCCTAATCCCACAATAGTGGCTCGGGCTCGTTTCATGTCGGGGCTCTGTGTAATTGTAGGGCTTCGTGCCAGCTTCACATGCTTCGTGGCACCTTAGTTTCTAATTTAACAGCAATCTGGATTTATCAAAGCGCACCAGTCTGTCTTTCTTTGGCAAATGGTGCCTCACAGATCTCGCCTCGTACCTCCTGTGTTTTAGGGAATAGAATGTGAGCAAAAGCAATGTCTCTCATAAACCATCACCTCAAGCACCCCTCATTTCACCATGACACCCCTCATTTCACCAGGGCACACGTGCCCGTCCGATGGCAAGCATTGTATCATTGCAATATTCTGAACAACAGAACACATTCATTATAATGCAAGGAATGTTTATCACATTTATGTAAGTCAGTCTATTTGCGGATCTTACTTCTGGAGTTTAGCTTGTCTCTCTGCACTGCAGCTTTTGGTTACAAGAAGCAGAGAGAGGTGAAGTGACTTGCCAAGGATCACGGGCTTTCACCTCCGTTCGAAGCTAGGATTGATAGCGAGGTTTAAAGACGCACAGTCCCCATGTTGTCTCACCCCTCATGTATGTGTTTACTTTGCTCTGTCACCCGGACGGACCACGGCACTGCCTGTATCCGCCATTTTGTGAACATGCCACTGAGTCCGTCTCCATGTCCATTTTTAATGCTCTCCCAGTTAACCCCTTCCAAGTGTATATTTCCGACGCTGTCGGCAAAGGAGGTAACATTTTCTCATTGCCCGTGTGGAGGATGTGTTACTCATAGTCCTAGAAACAATTCAGTGTGTAGTGGGCACTAGGGTTGTATACTCGACCCCTGATCATGGACGAATGTAATCCGAAGTATGCATAGTTCAAAGCAAAAGTGCCAACCCTGAAGGAAAATCCCACAGACCAGTTTCAAATGGTGTATATTGCATCCAATATTAGATTTATGAACATCTTGTGTACAGGGGCGTTGACATGGCCAGTTCTATCATGGAACTTGTGTTTTTTTCAGGATTAAATAGCGTGAACTTGACCTGGGGGTATTACAGGTGCACCAGTTACGTTACACAAGGATACATTAATTTTTTGGTAGGCACAGGGAGATTAAGTGATTTGTCTCCGTCTACTCAAAAGCTGTAAAGTAAACTCAGAAAATAACATGAATTTTTAGGGTTCAAAGAGAGGCTTGGCTAAAAGTTTCAAACAAAAACACCTTGCAGCAACAAACTTTATGAATTGGGAGTTTATTAATATATGCTTGTAATCACAATTTGTCTCTATATGTCTAAAATATGTATTACCATTTTTTTATACGATCTGGACTAGAAACAGTTATTGCTGTAGCATAAGCCTCCTGTATTTTTTTTTTTTTAAAACATGCTAGATAGGCTTTTTTATTCACTAATGTAAGTCTGGTGAGTTTACAGAGGCGGAGGCAGCCTGACTAGTGCCAGCCTAAGTGCTGCAGGAGTCGTACAACGCTCCCACTGATGACTTATCTATTTAAACCCAGCAGTCACTCTTGGTGCCTTTTCTACCCAATTCTACATTCCTTAGTGTTGGCCTACAGAAGTGTGTGTCGCTCTTGGATTGGCCACTCCATGTATGTATAAACTGTATGGAAAGCACTTACAAGGTCCCAAAAGCGAGACCTATTGGCTATGCCAATGCTTGTTTTCACCTGCCAGGAATTCACAAAGCAGTTCCTGGTAGGCAGACATGCACTTTTTACTACAGATTTCTCCACCAAGAGTCAGGAGAAATCAGCTACAGTAAATCCCACTCAAGGCATTAGAAGTGGATGTTCTATGGTGTGGTTTGCCTTGGAACTTTTTATGAACACCCACATACATATGTGGGCTGTCCCAAATTCCTTTCTATTTCCCTTTCCAGCCGGGTAATGGCCAGAGATTAACTTCAGCTAAAGGTTGGAGTAATTCCACTTTCAAGAAGTGGTGGGGTACAGACCACCCCCAGATTTACTGTGTGTAGGAGAAAGGCTTTCTCCATTGGCATAATGATTTCCCCCACAGTGCTGATTTCCATTTGTGTGGAGCCCTTGACTATGGAGGAGCCTCCTCAAAACGTCTCATGACAGTCCCACTATCATGCCTGGAAGCCAGTGCCTTGCTCTGCCTTCCAGCCATACTACAGGAGTTGTTCATGAATAGATTTAGGATTTAGCGGCTGATAAATGTCACTATGGATAATTAAGATTTTAGATTTAGCAGCAGATAATTGCTGACTCTGTATATTTCCAAGATTGCACCCTATGATATAAGCATGGGGATAAATGACTGCCCCATTCTGATTTTACAGATTGGAATAGGTCTTAATCTGTGTTAATAGAGTTTAAGCACATGATTAGGCATAACGATTTTCTCTCTTTCTAACCTAATATTGTCGGACCTCTGCGCACGGTTCAACTCCCCAGGGGTCAAAATATTATATTTGGTTGTTATCCCTTCCATGCGGGCTAATTAGATCCCAATGGCTGCCTTTTTGGCCATGTATTTTTAGTACCCCTCTCGGGTACACAATTTAGGGTGTGGGCGTGAAGGGGGATGGGGATCAGCCTTCCTTCGAATGGGTCATTTTTCCCTTCCCACCGGGGGGACCGCGACCAAGGAAGGGAAAATATGGCGGCCATATATGTTAGTAGTATTGGCACTTTGACCCTATTACTACTGGTAGTGCCAACATTAATCAGTATGAATTTTTGCTTGAGTTGTGGATAGACTCCGAAGGAACATTTACATTCCCTCACATTTTTGAAAACTGAACACCCAGAGGTGTCTAGGGTGGTGTAACATGCATTGATCCCATTCACTTATACACAATGACCTGCAAATTTCCAACATTCTCTAAAGGCTAAAATTAAGTGTTTCTATATCCACAAAATTCCTACAACTCTGTTTCGTCCCTTGCCATTATAAAAATGCTAACCCCCTTCTGCAGCTTGGCCTAATACCTGTGACAAAACTGTCCAAATCCTCACATTTCTAAAAGATTGGACACCTGGAGGAGTCCATGATGGAGTGCCTCATGTGGATCCCATGACATTTTCTCAAACGCAATGCCCTGCAAACCTCAAACTTTGGCTAAAAACACACATTGTCCTCACATTTCTAAGAAGGAAATTTCCTGAATCTGCGGGGATCCACAATATTTCTACCACCCAGTGTTACCCCACTTGTCCCTATAAAAACCCTGCCCCACTTGTGTGGCTGGGCCCATTGCCCGCAATGGGAACGGATCAAACCAAGGTCAATGGGAGTTCTCAGAGGGGACTTTAGTAAATATTTTTTTTTTAAACTGATACAGCTCTGTATGTTCTTGAAAGCTAGGAAGATGGTTATTTTAGTACAGCAAACCTTTCTTTGATGCTATTTTTAGGAGAAAAAAACAGACACCTTTTGTGGAACACTTTTTTCCCATCTTTCCCAAAAACAAACCTCAAAATTTAGCTATATTTTTGCTATTTTTTTTATCCCCTCCAGGGGAATCCACAAACTCTGGATACCTCTAGAATCCCCAAGATGTTGGGGGAAAAAAGATACAGATTTGGTGTGGATACTTTACTTGGAAAAAAGTTATAGATGCGTACGTTTAAAGTACCCCAAATAGCAAAAAAAGGGTTCAGCACTGGGGTGGAAAAGCCTCAGCAGCTATTGGGTTAAACTATACCTCAATGGTACTGCTACACATTAGTTCATAGCATTTGTGACAAAAACACACTTGCTATGCAAAATACATTCTTATCCACTTCCGAATGATTATCAAGAAGCCAGGATTCCCTGCAATATTGACAAATAATTAAGATATTTATATAGCACTATGATTTGCATTAATCTTTTACAAATACATCTTAACTGATGTGATTCTGTAACTCTGAGACTTGTTCATTTTTTATGTGTTGCAATCTACATTGCACTGTACCTTTAACGTCGATTGAAGCCTTTTTTTCATGAAAGAAATATATACAAACGTGTTTTATGTAGCGCTTGATATATTCGACATAACATACCTGGCTGAGTTTTGAGGGGCCAAAGATAGAGAGGCTCTAGCCAATGAGCATATTGGACAACGGCTGTGCCAGGATCATCAGAGAGAATGGGGTAAGAGTCTGCTAGACAGGAGGCTAGGTTGCCCGCATCGATTTTAAGCCAAGCACGGGTTACGATAAGGTTATGAGCGGCTTGAGGAGGATGAGAAGACGAAACACTGACAATGTAGAACGTGATGGCACTATGATCCAACCATGCTAATGGAAGGGATGTTATGACGCGTATTGAGGGACTCTTATTAAAAATGCCATCTAATGTGTGTCCTGCTGAGTGAGTGGGACCAGTGACCAATTGTGCCAAGCCGAAGGCGGATATAGTCTGGAGAAAAGCAGTGGTATCTGGATCTTCTAAGGCCTCTAGGTGGAAATTAAAGTCACCAAGCACTGCGTAGTGGCACGAGGGTCGGGTGGATGGTACCTTTAAAAGATTGCGATTTAGAAACCATGATATTAAAGAAGAGGGCCTCGTAGGGTGAATTACCCTTGGGAGGGCCAGGGATTCCTTGGGGTGGAGGTTGGGGGGCTGAAAAGATAGAAAGAAAAGGAGACAAGGAATCAAAGCCCCCAAAACAGGCAGACTCACGCTAAGATACCACCAGCCATGATTCAGTTTGTGAACACTTTCAGAGCGATCTGCCTGTCAAAGTCAATTAATAAGAGCTTAAACCACAAAACATTATTCTAGGATTTTTCTCGGAATCCTACTTAAAAGGGCCTTTCCAAGAGAGAATCGAGGCAGACTGTGCCTTTGCCTTGTTTCAGGGCGGCCCCCTCACTTCTCTTCGATAAAGGACAGTAGCGACCTGGCTCTTCAGATGACTCCAACGGAGCTGCACTTACCTCACCCTTAGTACCTTAAGACCCAAACGGGTGGGTAGTGCGCTTTACCAAGCCCGATCGATTGACTGAATGGTGATGGTGGTTTTTTTTTTTTTTTTTTTTTTTAACGGGGACGTACATAATCTATTTCAAAAGACAATGGATTGTTTTCACGCTACCTCTGGGAGCTATCTTCGTGGCCTCTCCCCTCTGAATGCGTACCCCCCAATAGGCAGGTACCTTCACCGTTACTCGAATAACCGGCCGTCTGTTCCAGGGGGCGGGCAAACAGATTGCAGCGGTGTCAAGCAATTTTCCACCGTTACTGGTGGAATTTTCCATTGTCATTTGCAGCAAGTAAAGGGTACAAAATGACATTTGCACACCCAACCAGCGTGAAAATGACATTTCAACCAGGCCATTGGTCGTGCACCATTTCCTGACACCAGTGCCACCCCACCTCTACGGCACACTTTCCCAACTTAATTCAGAGATGTCAGGGTATGCAGAGGCCTGGGCGGTAAATTCCGTTCCGCTCGCGGAATTTGCGGAATTTGGGTAATTTTGCGTTCCGCAAAGAACGCAAAATTGCCAAAAATTCCACGATCTGCGGCTTTGCGGAATTTTTTGCTTGTTCGCGCTTTCAAAATGCGTGTTCGCGAGATATTTGTCCCCGAGCACGCAAACAGCGTTCGCGAACAGGAAAAAAGCATCGCGAACGGGCGGAACAAGCAATTCCGCGTGTTCGCGGAACTTTTGCGTGCTCACGGAGATTTTTTACCGTTTCGCGGAGCTTTGCGTAGTGCGACTACGCAAATTCCGCCCACCCCTAAGCATAGTGTGTGATGCGTACGTGCTTTGTGTGCTGATGTTATATGTTTCTTTTAGGAACATCACCTTTGTTCTGTGTGCTGTTTAGTGCACGTCGTATGATGCATGTATCTGTGTGATAAATCATGAGTAATTCGGTTATGGTAGGTGTTGCCTTAATTGTTGTATTGTGTGCGTGTGGAATGTGTAGTATTCCGTCTGTATATTGTGTTGTGGCAGGGGAAATGATTTCATGTAAAATATAAACTGAAAAATTCTGCAAAAACGTCTACTTAACATCACATAATGCCACAAACTCCAACTTACATAAATGTCAGAATCTCCACCGTTCACACGTAGACACTGTGTTTCCCACCCCGCTTTCTCCCTTGAAGTAATGTATTCTGCATTAATGTAACCTGTCAAACTCTTCGCGCTGGTTCGGTGCCCGCCCCATCAACACACCCCTTAAAAGTATTATTCAAATGAAAGGTTAAAGGTCAGAAGGCACATGATTCACGCTCTCATTTCTTTTTCACAGCCCTGCTGGATTCATCTCACATCAGCCAACACGGAGGTTGTCAGGATTGATTTCTTTTAAAGCTGTAAATGCAAAACAATATAGGGCCCCATTTTTACCGTCTTTATCAGAAAACGTGTATTTATGGTTTATCTCTTTTTCATCATTATTTCCAGGCTCCCGACTCAACCCTGCACTTCCTTACTGCAGCTGATGGAAATATTGCACACGCCCCTTTGGGGTTTTCG
This sequence comes from Calotriton arnoldi, assembly GCA_963921515.1. Classification (NCBI taxonomy): domain Eukaryota; kingdom Metazoa; phylum Chordata; class Amphibia; order Caudata; family Salamandridae; genus Calotriton; species Calotriton arnoldi. The sequence continues at coordinate 3,135,802 of CAWUFW010001008.1, read as the reverse complement.
ATATTCAGTAAAGAGGATGTAGGAAGTAAACCGGCATGAAATGCCGGTAACAACATTTACAAAAATACCATCAGCACTGAAAAGACACTGCTGTGTCTGCATCTTGTGTTTCGGAAGAGCACTATCTCATCAAAAACAGCAAAAATAAAAAAAATAAAAACAATATTCAAGACTTCATTATCTCTAGCATCACTATCACGTTTCGTTTACCATTGAATCACCAATTCTACACTTGAACAAAAGAAAACGATATATAACATTTTCTGAAAAAAGCGACTCATCATTCATCAACAAGCACCCCATGTACACGATTTTTTTTTATAATCCAGTGTTTTTTTCTTTGTTATAATTTTGTAAACGGACCGGCAAAACCAAGACCAGCAGCATGAAGGGGACCTGCTGAATTGTCAACTCGCACCACAGCACATCGATCATGTCCCCCGTACAGATGCTGGTAGCCATCATCCTCCTCACTTAATTAAACCTCACACATTAACCCACGCTGAGAGGATAAATTCTTACACGGAGGTCTCACGAGAATGTGGCTGCCCGCCACCCCCAAAGGGGGCCCCCCTAAAAGGGCGGCCCTTTAGTGCCATTGCGGCACAAGCCTACCCCTCGCTCTAGCAGCAGAGGGCTTCCGCCTGGAGCCCGCTGTTCAGGGGGTGTGGGCGTCACTTCCGGTACGCCCAGGGGGGGAGGGAGGGTATGTATACCCCTCTGACCCGCCCAGCGGCCTCTTTGCCGCCAGCCTCGCCGTCTCGGGAGGTCGTCTCTTGTTCCCTCCTCTGGACACGATGTCAGGTGGCTGGCTCGTTGTCGCGTTCAGTCTGATCGTCGGTATTGCGGTGAGTTTGTGTGCCTCGGAGGCCGGATGTTGTCGCGGTCCTCCTATTTGGGTCTGGCTGCTTGGCATCCATTTTGTGTCCAGGGGGAACAATGGAGCGCGAGTCAGTGGCCCGCAGTCCGTCGGGTGCGCAGGCTCCCATCGTGGTTCAGGGCGTGAAGCGGTTACAGGTTAGACCGAGGCCGATGGGCAGAGAGAAAGAGCTGCTGTCCCGAGCAGCCTGGTGGGTGGTAACCAGCGCCGCTGCCTTGCTTGGGTTGCGGGGCCGGGCCCGTGTCCCTTCGTCGGCTGTATTGAACAGTGTAGGACCAGAGCAGGCAACTCCTCGAACGCTCAGTGACTGAATTAGTCTATGGCGGTTGTGTGACTAATTAGTGATCGGTGGCTCCGATGTACCTTCGCCGAAATGAAATGGTAACTCAAATAAATTAATTTGAATGCCCAGCAGGTGGCAGGCAAATGCTACAGGTGAAATATGTTGTTGGACGTAAGGATCGCCAAAAGCTGTTATAAGTTTCTAAAGCTAGGGCTGTAAACCAACATGCCGGTTACATGGCAGCAATCTCTACAGCCGTCTTGCACAGTATGAGTTCACATGCACTGTCAAATAGTCGCTCCCTAAACGTTTAGAGAGAAACGTGTAATAAAGCTTTCTGCAGGAAATCTAAAGCTGTTGAAAACAGCACACAGCTGTATAAAGTAAAACCTACTTAATAGGAAAGTATAATTTTGCAGTTTCGTGTGGGCCGATTTTCTTTTGCTCTTTGTTGTATACATTTCCAGGTGCTTCCTTTGCCCTACCGTAGGACCGCTAGACACGGCAATGACTTGTAAAGTGAGATTGATGTGGCATGAAAGGACATTGAGTTCACGGAGTGCATTTCAGCTGAGGTATTTCCGTAAATAGCTTCAAAAGCTCTTTCATAATTAAAACTTCTATCACTACGACGGTAATAAGAAACCTGATTAGGGGTGCCCCGGTGAGATAGCCAGGATGCCGTTCTCGCTTTGTTTAATTGAGGGATATCCAGTTGCGGGGTAGATGGCGCTGACTCTGGGCCCTAGGGGGCATATGTTTTGCTCCGGGCGGTGCCCTGTTGGCCTAATTGCTCATGCCCTTCGTGCCTTTGGTTAGTCTGCACGTTTCCCTCATTTGTGGGGGCAGACACCGGGGCCGGAAGGTACATTACAGCTTGCACAAACAGCTGGGAGCTGGTAGAGAGCGTATGCTTGTTGGGTGGCTTTGCAGCTCGACGGGGGCCCAGGCACCAACTAGTATTTTAAGGAGAGGATGTGAGCCAGGCAGGTGAGCCGGGCCGGGTGGAGGTCAGGTGCGGGCGGAACTTCTCTCATCACCGACTCCTGAATGACCGGCCATGGCATGGCTAGTGCACCATAGATCGGGCAACCCAACAGCAGCGCCGGTGAGCTGGCACACCAGTGTAGGTCTCTGAGTGCCTTTCTTGTTTTCTACCGGAGACGGGCCTCTCGTTTTGGGTATTTGGAGCAGTAGAGCAGAGTTGGAGCTGAGTTGCCGGGGCCCTGGCGTCTAGGGCGCATTATGAGCTGATGGGGGCATGGTGGCGCCATGGTCGCCTTCACGCATGCGGGCTTAGGCCAGCATCGCCGCCGGTGCCAAGGCACACTTAGGGAGGGGCGCTATCTGTGAGGCTCGTTTTCAGCAGTGCATATTGGATGCAGGTTTTCATTCGCGGTTGAGAACCATTCCCCGGTTCTCCTACTTTCCATTCTAGGAGCCTTTAGGTGATATGGCGTGTGGGTGTTTTGAAAGTGGTGCATTCTTGGGGAGCAACACTTATTCTAGACTGACAATGGTTTGATTTAAAGTACAGTCCGTCAAGCTGGTTTCTCCGTAGAGGTTGATGGTGTGCCATCGTCAAGAATGGGACCTCTCAGGAGGGTGTAAGTGGCCCGCGGTTCGAGCTGTAATGATGGGTGGGGACCATGTTCGAGTCCCGGCGCCGGTTAGCCATTTTTAGGGCACACAAATGCAGGTTCCTTTCGCCCAAAGTCAGTCTGGCCTTGGGCCCTCTTGATGCATGCGTTGGTTCGTTGCAGCACAGGTTGTGTTGCGGCGTCGGGCGCGGCAGATTGTCCTCGCTGGCTTCGCCATGCTAGAAAGGAATGCCAGACACAAGGTTACAGTTTTGATTCAGTAAAGAATGAGGTAGGCTGAGTTCGGTTTGGTGAATGTGGCTGGGGTAGGGACGGAGTCCCAGGTTTTTCCTTCCGTTCCATCAAGATAGTGGGAAACCACAATACCCCTAGGGGTTGCTCTTCCTGATAATTTCCGGCCGGTGGTCCGGGGTAAGAACTGTGTGGCAGCAACCAGACACGGAGGGAAGTCTGGTCATTATTAAGCCATGAGCCAGATAGGGTGCTGTGACCACTCAGCCCATGATTCCGTACATGCTGCAAAACATTGCAATTAGGAGGGACGCACCTGGATCGGTGAGCGTGGCACATTTCCACTGAAGGCCATGCTTTTCATTTGCTGTGAGCATAAGGATAGTTGTGCTGAATATGTAATGTAACTGGCGCTCATGTATAGCGTTTTTTTTTACCTTGGCGTAGCTTCATTGCCCAACAGTTTAAAGGAGTGTGGTGCCAAACCTTTGCAAGGATATTGCGCTGGTTGTCTACAGCCTCTTCTAAATAAGGGGGCCCCTACCCCCACTGTTTTGTTAAGTGTAAAGGATTTCAAGGGCCCGTCCATGATCAGCATCAGCGTGCTTGCTCCTCAAACCGGGTTAGCAAGATGTTTGTCCCTGATGGAAGCATTGTTAACTGTGCCCACTGCACTATCCCTCTCCCAGTTTGAAAGCAGGGGCTTAATTTAAAAAGCAGTAAGTTGCACAAGAGTAATTCATACTCTGGTGTCTAGTCTGCTCTTCTATGTATGTACGGAGCAGGGAGTGCACTGCAGTTTGCTAGTTCCCCTGTGGTGAACCCCCCTCGATGATTGTCATTGCGGCCTTGTAGATTGTGTAATAATTGGCGGGGCCTACTGCCACGTGGATCTATCTGTGCCTGTAATGTGGCGTAAGTCATGGTATAACGTGACGGGTGCTCATGTAAGGCACCTCGATACCTTCAGCTTGAGTATGTGCTAGATAGAACTGCGAAGAGACAACCAAAGTTGATTACAGGAGCCATTCCTTTTGCGGGAGGTGCACATGCGGCAGGGTTAGTGAAGCATGAGCTGTAGCGCAGAGGCACATTGTAGATGCGCGTGCGGTGCACTTTGCCTTTTAAGTTGAGTACAGGAGCCATTCCTTTTGCGGGATGGTGCACATGCGGCAGGGTTAGTGAAGCATGAGCGGTAGCGCAGAGGCGCATTGAGCAAATACTTCGCTGGGTGACCAACAAGGTTGCAATCAACAAGCATTTCATCCTTCTGAGGTCGATAAAACGAGTACCATGGAGCTGAGTAACAATAAACATGTTATGCAGCGCCAAGATACCATGGGGTGAACGTGTTACCAAGTACAGTCAGAAGCGGAAATTGTTAATGAATCTAGTGAATACAGTGGGCTCACTCAGCAGGGTAGTAAGCGAGAGCCCAGCACAATTTCCATGGGGCTGAAGGGTGGCGTAGGCAGCAAAGTTGACAGCCAAATCGACAACGTTTCATTAGTGCCGCAAGTGCAGTGGCATTGGGGCCCCAGGAGAGTAACTAGCCCACTGCATCCTGATTATGTACGGTGCAACCCAAATTGATGGGAAAGAGGGTATTTTACTTGTGCATTAGCGAACATGTAGCCAGGTATACATCGCGGGGCTCTGCTGACACTATAGTGGGCCAAGATCACACAGAGCATAGGATGAGAGAGTGCGGTGCCAGTCAGGGCCATTTATGAAATTATGCCAGATGTTGCGATTGACATCAGACTTTGATCGGTGATAATATCATGGTTCATCTTGGTCCCAATATAGACAATAGTCACGGACAGGCCCTTAAACCACTTTATACTGCTAGGGAGCCACAAAGTGGGAAGACCACTTGGGGGCAGGGTCCCCCACTTTGGTGTACATGAATGAATAATGCCTTCATTCACTAATACCGATAATGGGCATTGCTCCATCCTTCTCAGCAAAGTAGACCAAAGCAGTTTGATATGTCCTTTGACTTTGAGCGGGTCAGTCAATTCTTTTCTTTCAAAGAACTATGCAAGCCAATTTTAATTCAGTAGTTTGGATGGCGCATTGGTTGCAAATCCATCTATATTTCTTTGACGATCTGGTGACCCGCATGTAGGGGATGTCCATGGTTCTTGGCGGGGCTAAGTAATGTTTCCAGTACACAAAGACACCCGTTGCTTAAGGCCTCATGCTCCTATTGCTTCAACCTTGGTTTGGTCATACCATATTGGGGGCCAGTCACTTACACGTATAAACCGTCGGTTGGCCATGTTAGAAGGACTTTTCTCACACCTGAGATTATCTGGAGCCCCCATAGCTGAGAAATTCGGAGGAGAGCTGGACAGACCACTGCCTCCAGGGGGGTGGCTGCCCACTGTAGCAACAGGTGGCTAGGGCATGGGTGCATGTAGCACATTTGTTAATGATGCAGGAGATTTATTGTTTTACTCTAGGAAACTGGGATCTCATGACCAGGTTCTGTCTTTTTGGCCGTCGGTTACCAGCCCAATGGTGGGAAAGTTCAATTTTACATTAACCCTGTGCTATGTTATGCTAAGTACAGTTCCTACCAACAACTACGGGGTTGTGCTAACTGAGCTGTAGGACGGTGGCCCGATTGACCTAGTGAGTTATGTAATCCCTGTGATGTCATGATGAGGTTTGGTAGCACAGGGTAATGGGGGCAGATGGTACTAAGTCTCTCTTGGGTGGACGATACGAAGGGTAATTAAATTAACCTGGTATGGAGTCTCTGCTGTAGTGTGCCACTGTGGGAGTGCGGTTGGCACATTATATTTACACTGCCTCTGGGATAAGCCAAAGTCTCTGCCTAGCCACCTAAGGGGTGGGCAGGAGTTAGCATCGTGGGCACCCCCTTCTCCTGACTAGAGAGGTGGGTGGGCCAGGCTTAGGCGCATACCCTAGCCAATTAGTAACTCCATTTCAACAGGATTAGAGAATGCCTAGGAGTTGTTTGCAGTCCATTCACAACCGCCGCACAGGGCGAATGTTTTAGGCCACAGGGTTGTGGATGGCTCTTGTGTGGGAGCCTGGTGAAGAGCTAAGGTCAGGCTAGGATGTCTCGTGCTTTCACCGCACTGTTGAGTCCCAGTCACGAGCGGATTGTATCAGGGTGAGCTGGCTGTGGGTCAGGAAGCGCCAAGGCATCAGTAGCACTGAGCGGCTTACAGCCAGAGGCGGTATCAGAAGCACGGGGCATTTGTTAGATTAGAGCCCTACTCGGGGATACCGCCTTAAGTGCTTGGAGGTCTGTTGGCACCGCCTCTCAATGGAAGCCATTGTCTGGCGGGCTGCTCTGAGCAGAGCGTTTGCAGGAGTAAGTAACAGTTTCCGCTACCAGTTCAAATGTGCATCTTTCACTGAGTTACTCAGATAACTGGGACAGGAAGTAAGGTGGGCTGGATAACTCTTGCTTCTACCTGCATTGGCACATCTTGTCAGGAGTGATTGTCAAAGGGATTGCACTTCAGCCAGGTATTGTTAGCACCCATCCACACCAAGCCGAGTGTTTAAGGTCACCCTGGGCCGCATTTACACAGTCCATTATTAGGCCCTTGTGGGTCAGTGCCATGAATTACTAAATTGATCGAAACAGGAGGCTTGCCCGCGGGTTATACCAGCAAAAGTTTGGGGAGAGCTGGACTCCGCCCATGGTCAAGGGGTAGGTTTAAGTAGTTGGAGTGGCACTCTTAATTGACCAGGGGTTCAATGTGACACTAGGGCATTGTCGCGTTGCGGCCAGAGCACGGGCATTGTGTGGTTCCCAGGGGGCAGCAAGTGTAGGCAAGGTGCTTTCCAAACCTGGCACCAGAACACAAGATAGTCAGGGCCATCTTGCCTGTTGGGTGACTTGTGCAGGCACCTGGGTAGTTGTCACTCCAAGAAGAGGTGAGTTGTCTCCAATAGTGGGCACAACATATGTGTGTGTCTCTGGCCTCACAGCGGTGTGGAGCCTGTCTTAATGTTCACATGACCAATGTGGTCGTGGTATCTCCTAGCCTACCCACTGTAGGTGTAATTCAGCTAAACAGGGAACTGGGAACCTTGGTTTCCGTTATTTTGGCAGGTTAGGTAGGACTTAGACAATCCTCAATGTTAGGCACCATATCGCTCAGTGCGCACTGTATTGAATCAGACAGATCCTCTTAGCTGGTTTGCCTAGGGGGTTTCACCTCAGAGGGAGCTGAGCTGGCGGAATTCCCATAAGGAACAAAGGATGCATGGCATGGGCAGGTGGGCCCCCCCTTGCTCATTTTCACATACCACTAGTTATGACATTCCTGTGCGTCATGATTTAGAAAGCAAAGGGACTGCAAGGTCAAGCATAATCCTCCTTGCCCGAATAGCCAAGGCAGGCAGGCGGGAGTGGGAGCGGTTACATAACAAGGGGGCTGCGGTCCCATAGATGGGGGACACAGGGGTTCAGGCACACACAGTGCTAGAAGGACGGCAGCTAGGTGGGATCAGCAAATAGATGGGGCAATGTGATCCTTGGTGTTGGAAATCGCCCCGCCCAAAGTTGGCACGGGGCTAGGTCAGGTGAGGCAGAGGAACTTTCCCGCAGGAGGGTGAATAGTTCCTGGCACAGGTTCACAGGACAGAAGAGTCTTTGGTTTCTGCAGACACTAGCTGACCCAGGTGAAAGTCAAGGGCTATTGTGATAGAGATGGGGTTCATCTATCACCAGTAGGGAGCGATCTCTTCCCTTAGATTTGCAGGAGGCCTGGAAATGGGCGGTCGCATGTTGTAATGCGCTGTTCGGTGAGTTCAGCAACTACATGGGGCAATGTGAAGCTATGATGGGCGGAGATGATCCCCCGCAGAGGTGGCACAGTGCTAAGTCTGACAAGGCCGTGAACATCCCTGTAAGAGGGAACTGTTCAGGGCGTAAGTTCGCAGACCAGAGGGGTCTAGGTTTCATCAGACACGAGCTGATTCAGGCTAATGTTAAAGGCTACTTTGCTAAAGTTGGGGTCCATTGCCATCCAGGCGTACGCCTAAGGTGAAGTTGACAAACATGGGGTGCATCTGTCACAGGCGGGCAGTGACACGTTCCACTGGGCATGCAGGAGGCCCTAGAAAGCAGGTTGCTTTGAGGAGGACGGGGTCCACTTGTCCCCGGTGGGGATGGACTTGTTTCTCCTGGATGTAAAGGAATGTTTGGAAAGGGCAGGTTGCAGGTAATAGGAGGTGCAGTGGTGGGGGCCCTGGCTGCGACGGTGGCCGCCTCCAGGGCTGTGGCGGAGTTACAGGGCGATCTGGAAGCAGTCTGGTACAGTAAGGGTACCTCTGCGGCAGACTGGTACAGTAAGGGTACCTCTGCGCGGCACAATAGGGGTGCCAGAGCCAAAGACCAGGATCCTCATGGCAGGGTCCTGGAGAACCGCGACGGCGCCCTGTTAGTCCTTCGGGCGGTTGGGGGCCTGACCAACCGGGGGTTTGCCCTGATACGCTCTGCCCTGAAAGGGGCGTGAGTAGGATGGTAACAAGGGACACGTGATCCAGTGGTGGATCAACAAAGGTGTAGCGCTGATCGGGCATACATCCCACAGTGCTGGCTCATCAGGCGGGCAGGGGCAGCATAGGTTGGACGGCTGCCTGCCCATGGATCGCCCGTAAGATAACCCACCTTATTGCATACTCTTGTATGGAATAAACCTGCGACAAGGTTTTCCCATAAACAAAGTGTCTTGTGGTTTATTTATGCAGGTTCGCCTATGGGAAGGTGGGGGGATGTTGCCGGTATTGGGACTATTTCCAAATGGCGGCCATCTTAGTTGAGGTCCTGTTACCATTTCGATCTCTGATGCATTGCAGTTTATTGCAGCATTGCTGCCTACTTGGAATTGGACAAAATCCGGAAATAAACGATACACTATGACTCAACGAAGAACAGAGGTAGGCCACTCACTGCTCCATCACCTACAAATGAAAGACGATCAAGCACCTCCCACGGGCCTCCCATATACTTCTGAAAACATATTTATGAATCACTGCTTAGCAAAATCAGGGTTTTTCAGCGCAACAAAACCATGTACACCCAGATCCCTACCTGCAGTGTGTAAGACCCGTACTTATATTACAGGCCCAGGGCACTTCTCCATGCTTCACCTATCGACAACACATGGAAATTAGAACCAAAAACCATTATAGCAGAGGTCTACACCAGTCATTAGACCAAGAAGACAGTATTTTTTTTTTTTACAGCTTGAACAAAAAAGTTATAATTGGGAGTTAGGATTGGGTCAGGTAACCTGTCCAGACACTAGGCATGCCCGCAAGCATCATCCCCCATTGCTATTCACTATCTACATTTGTCTCCTAACTCAACTTCTTGACCATCACCAAAATATCCTCCAAATGTATGAGAACGACATGCTGGTCCACTTCCAGCTACACAACCATCCTGAGAATCTCATCAACATCATGCATGCTTAGACCATGTACTCCACTGGATGAAAAAGAGTGTCCATTGCAAGAATTGAGACAAAACACATATACTCTAGTAACGAGTGAAATGGGTCCATCCATCTACCCTCTGAGTGGTCGCTTAACATAGCACTTTCCCCGCCAGTCCCCAAATTATCACACAAAAAGTCAAGATTATTGGGACACTTTTACATTCTGTACTCAGGTTTCTCTCTCCACCTTTCTGCTAGGAATCCAACATTCCTTGCCTTCTGCTTCTTCATGGAAAAGAAATGCTCCAGCTCTCGTAGCTCTTATCTACGTTACATAAAGCTCACAATAAGTCAATACATTTTAACCACAACATTTGTCAATGCTACATAGATTTATTTAACCTTTGGTCTAATCTGTAGCTGTTACTTGCCGTTTCATGGTCTACGCCTGTTCCACAACTTCTACCAACACAAATAACATACACTTTTAATTACGCCTACGCTAATACAAATCCTTAACAAATCCCTTAACTTAAACCTAACCTTATCCCTTACATAAACCCTAGCATCAAACCTGACACCCAACTCTTACTCCAACACTAATGGTTAACACCTTCCCCTACAACACCTCTTACTCTATTCCTATCCTTATCCCAACCCCAACCTTCTACCATCACTCACACCATAACACACTCTAACACTCAATCCCAAAACATAACCTAAACCTATGCCTAACTTTAACCCAACTCCATTCCTAATTCATGCATTTCACTACATTTTAAACATTTTGTATAGTCTACTTTTTGTAGTGTACATTTTACTTGTCTCTCCTTTTTTGTTTGTTACTCTACCTTTTTTTCTAGTTTTATTTTACAGCAAATCCCCACTTTTAGCACATTTGGGGGAAAATGGTGAAATTTGCATATGAAGATTATTATGTAGTCTATTTTTTTGAGTACATGCTTTCCCAATCTTTGTGTTTTCATTATAGGCTTTCAGTTCCTACCTGAAGAAATTATTGATGACAGTGTTTAATATTCATTGATGGTTTCTACATTGTGAAACTGTGGGCCACATGCATCAAACTGTGCATTTGCAATTCCTAAATTGCGATTTCTAAGAAATCACAATTTAGGAATCGCAAATGCTTATGCATGTAGGAATCGCAAAAAAATTTGCGATTCCTACACATTCCTTATTTCCGACTCGCAAATTGCGATTCGCAAATAAGGAATTGCTTCCCATTCATTCCTATGGGCCTAGGCCCATAGGAATCAATGGGGATTGCTTGCGCAATTTGCGAGTATCAAATAGGTACTCGCAAATTGCGCATGCAGTTTCAAGGGTGCAAGGGTGCCAAAAGGACACCCTGATGCACCCCTGAAATTGCAATTTCAACACATGTTGCACACACACACCCCAAGGACATGTATGTGTGCAACATAGAACTTTGAAAAATGCACTTTTTTTGCATTTTTGAAAGTTCTCGCAAATTACCATCAACTTTGAATTGATGGTAATTTGCGTTTCTTAATTGCAAAATCGCAATTTTTTTGGGGTTGTTGCATTGCATTTAGGGAATCGCAATTTGCAATTCCCTAAATGCAATCGCAATTTAAGTAATCGCCATTTTAGCGATTAGCGATGATGCATCCCAATGCAAAAATTGCGGTCGCAAAGGGGCAGATTCTGCAAATCTGCCCCTTTGCGACAGCAATTTACAATGATGCATGTGGCCCTATGAGTCCTTAATCCTTTGATCATGCTCCTCCTGTCTGCATTAGGAAGTATCATACACTCAAAACATCTGTGGCCTACTGTCAATCTGATGGAGCAGTGTTTGTTGTACGCAACAAAGATCTCCCACCTATGCTGCTCGTTGAGACTCTTCTCCAGCTTCCCCGTGTTGACATTCCAGATGTAGAGAGTGCCATCGGAGGAGCCAGCCATCACATAACTCCCATCGGGGCTACAGAAGGATCAAATAGAAGAGGAAAAGGTGAGCAGGAATACAGACACAGCAGAAACCACACAATATCAGGCACTAATAAACCAGGTTTGCAAGGAACACTTTGGTACTGTAGACAAACAAAGGCAACAGTGGTTAAAGCTACCTAAATGTTGACAACCATCACATGGTAAAAATACATTTATACAATGTTATTTGACAATTGTTTTAAAATTAGGTCCCAATGACTATACTGTAACACTCTGGATTTTTAATCTTCTGTAGAATTGCTTGATGGCACTAATTAAATGTATGGACACTTGTGGAAGTGTGTAAAGCAAAAATAACTACAAAGCAAAGGAGTGCTGAACAGGAAAAGGAGACACAAAGCCCCACAAATAGACAGGTTAAAGGTGAGGTGGCAAAGGACAATAATGAGACAAGCACAACACTTTAATTCCCATAATATTCATGACAGGTCTTCATTATGACAATGTTAATGAGGAAAGTGACTGACGAAACAACACACAAATATCCGGGTAAGTGAAACTTGAAAACTAGCAAACTGTTTTTTATTGGTAATCTAAATTTACCCCAGACTTGGATACTCCAATGTCAACTGGTAGTGACCAGCTTTCAGTCACTGTGCTAGGGGTTTGTTATGACGATGTGCCAGACTGCTGAGCATGAACGGTTCTGCACATGTTCTGAAATTTTCAGGTGCTGCCTTCCGTGGCTTGAGGAAATCCAGACCTGGCCTTCTGTTTCGGTAACTTCGGTGTTTAATTTGTAGAACAATAAGTGCTGGTGCCCACAGCTCCGCCCAGAAGGCTGCGGCCTACACCAGCGCACCTAATACCCCGGCAGAGTAGTCTGAATCCACTTCATGCCTCATTGATGGACTACCAGTGACTCCCTGCCCCTTTACCTCACTCTTACAGATCCCTGTTTTCTCCCTTTGTGACAGTTTTCCGTCTTTTTCTGCCCCCGTCTTTACACTTTGTGCATTTTACATCTCTTGACTCTTGCTCTCGGGAAACGTTTGATGAGGAAACATAAATGCCGGTCCCCCACAACTTAAGCACTGAATGAATGAGTTGGTGGATTTATGAGTAGGTGGGTGAACAGATGAATACATAGATGTGTGGGTGGATGGATTTTGATCGATCGATGAGTGGGTGCCTGGTTAGGTGTTGATGAATAGGTAAATGGTTGGGTGAGTGGATGTTGAAGAGGTGGGTGAGTGGGTGGGTCAATGTGTGAATTAATATTGAAAAGATGAGTAGAAGCATGGGTGTTAGATGGGTAAATGAGTGTGTGAAAAGTTGTCAGATGAATGGTTATATAGATGGATGAAGATGTGAATAGGTGAATGGATGATTGGGTGGATATATTAATGAGAGGATAGCAGAATAATTGACTAAATTAATGAATGGATGAGAAAATGGATGAATTGGACAGTAGGTGGATAAGCAATTGGGTGGTTGGATTTGTGAATGGGTGCGTTAGTGACAGGATGAATGTGGTGAAAGTTGGGTGGGTGTGTTATTAGTGGATGAACTAATGGATTGTTGGTGGGTGAATGAATTGATAAATATGGGTTGTATCGTTGGGCACTTAGGAGGTTGAATAGCTGGATGTCTCAGAGGGTGGAAGAATGAATAAATGGGTGTGTGGATTAATGCAGGAGTGGGGCGGTGTATTAATGGATAGATTAGCGGATGAATACCTGGTATGCAACTCCAGTAACAATAAGGGGATATTATTCCCTCTTGTAACAATACCAACACTGGTCTAGCAGTGGGGTATAAGTATTTTCGATCCCTCATATCCAGACCCACGCTGCAACAATAGTAACAGCATCAGGGGACCAGAGGTGGAAAATCTGACAGGCTTGCAAGAACACACAATTACTTATTCGTTTTGGTGTTTTTAATGTGACAGTAAGTCACGGTGTGGCCACTTTGCATTACTGGGTCACTTTTTAGGTCTCGCCTGGCGACGCAGCGCGAAGCGCTGTCGCTAGCGAGATATATTGTTAGTGACTTGCTTTGGAAGGGAGACAGGAGCTGTGCATGCGCAGGCCGGACTGGAAATGTGAACGCGCCCGTGAACACGTACGTACAGGCACGCGATGTGCACATCTCCTGTCCCCCTTCCGTCCTCGCAAGCCTCATGCAATATCCCTTTCTTTTTTTTTAATGCGCACGCAAGCTCCAAGCACGGCGCGCTTTACACGCACAGCATGCCTCACCCCACTTACCTGCTCTTGTGGGGACTCTGCGCTGCTCCTCGGCTGGTCTCCGTCTTCAGCCGGTCACTGCAGCAACACGCGGGGCTCCGTCTTGCTCCCAGGAGCCCCGCCTAAAATCCTGCTTTGGCCGCACCATGCAGCATTCACGAAGGCGGGGTGGGCTCCCGCTGGAGTTCCTCTACTGTTTTTTTTTTGCTTTCGCGGCCCCGTCCCTGGGCCGCACGAGCCGCGCAGCACTTCAAGTACGGCGAAGTCCGCAGGCGCCGCCACTGGGCACGAGCCGCAGGCCACGCCAATGTGCACACTCACGGCGTGCCTACAACGCGCGCATTGGCACGGAAACGACGTCAGGCTTCGTGCCAGCCGTCAGACACTTCCGCGTGCAGTGCAGATCAGCTGACCCAGCCCAGGGCTGGAGATGGGAAGGAGAGAGTGCAGAAGTTTCCCACCGGTGTCACAGGTCCTGGAAGCAGTCGTTTGTTGTAGGTTCACAGGAGGAGCGACATGGAATGCGGAGGGGATGCGCGGTGCCCCCGGAGCTTGGGTGTCACCAGCTGCAGAGACCTAGAGAACCCCCTGGTGCGCGTCCTAAGCCCCCACCGGCTGACACTGACGCCCCTCTTTCTCGGTCTGATCTTCGCTCTGTGCCCCTGCCAGGGGTCGACAGCCTTCACCCAGGTGAGAGGGAGGAGGGAGGTGGGGTGGTTTTTAGGAGTGGGATTTGGGCACATCTATCCCAGTCAAACTGAGAGAATTCTGGAGAGGTAGCCCTGGTTAGTAATTCTGCTGATCGCTTCTCCATAGCAAGTGATCCTCTAGGACAGTGAACATTCACACTTCTATATTTCATTGCAAGCCCTGCCCATATGTGAATTTTATTAATACGTAGCGTATCATGAATTCAGGAACGTGAATGTGTAAAAGTTTACAAAGGGGTTGCCAAACCCCTAATGATACTATCGGTGCCACTGGGGGATCATACCAGTAGTGAGCTGTGGGTTTTAACGGAACTTGGATCTTAAAACGATTTACTCTCCTTGGATTGACAATGCGAATCTTCCCTGGAATGGAAAGAGCGAAATTGGAATCCAGGAATCCCTCCTTCCCAACCGAGCATAACTCATAGTGGAGCTGGGATGAAACCAGCTGATCACTGACTAGGCGTGAGGCTAGAGGAGGAAACATGACCAACAGTGCCCTCCTGTGGCCATGTCGGGGATTCTTGCCATTGTAAAAATATGTGTTCTGTGCACAGCAAGAGGCAGACAAAGGAAATGAATATGGCACAAGTGACAGCTCTCTGTAAGGAGCTTTTGTTTGTTCCAGCGACTAAGCACAGAGAGAGCTGCGATCACCCTTCAAGAAGAGAAACAAGCATTTGCAATGCAGTAGGTCTCGCATTTACGCGAGTTTAAGCTATTGGCATTGTAAATGACAATGCCTTTATGTTTTAAAAACGAAAACAAAAATAAAAGGCATTGTCATTTACAATGTCAATAGCTCAAACTTGCGTAAATGCGAGACCTATTGCATTGCAAATGCTTGTTTTGCTTGGTGGGGATAGAGTTCTTTAGGAGAGTGCAGAATCCCTCACGACTAGATTGCTGGATCTTGAGTGATTAAGGATTCATCACGACAAGTGAAAAGACGGAGTCCAGGTAGTAAGTTCACCAGTTTATTGAACACACAACCACTGGCTTCCAAGTCAGGCAGCAACTGTCAAACTATGGAACCTTCGCTTCTCATTGCCTAAGATTCCAATTCCCCGATTCCAATTCCCCCCGTTCCATCCCACCAGAGCCCTGGAGCAACTCAACACACACCCCATTCTTATACAATGAATAGAAATGCATTATGTTGTCCTAAATACCACACAAGAAATGAAACATTGCTTTCTATTGTACTAAAAAAGATTCAATAAATGAAACATAAAGTAAACACATTTTAAACATTATCAAGGAAAAGAACACATAATGAAATAAAGTTTGTAAGCTACAACGAAGACATACAAGTAAAAAACCCTCCAAATGCATTTCAGGAAGCCCACATTTACTATCAGTGCATAGGATGTCACTGTGTGCATGTCTCAGACGGTTAGGAGGCAATCAGAAACAAGTGTACTAAATTATTCACATCACAACGTCCTTGAACCTACTACTCCCAGTCAGGATATAAATGACAAAAGATGTTAGCGTTTTAGTGGTTTGGCTGCTAAAATCTCCTTTTTAATAAACGTAAACACTTTTTGACACTCATTGTCCCACATATACTTAAACATTTTTTTAGTAAATGTCGCAAACATGACGTCTTGCTAGCAACGTTTATCACAAATTTGGCATATTACTATATGAGACCAAGGAAGGACCTTAACTGGTCTTCATTACTAGGCACAGGTGCGCTTTCTATGATTTCCACAATCTTGACCTTTGGCTCAGTGCCTGTTCTAGAGACAAAATTACCCAAATAATTCACCCCCTGGCACAGAAACTTACATTTGTCTTTTTTAAATGTTAGCCCACTGTTACCCATGACTTCTAGTACTTTTCTGACTCGCCCATTGTGTTCATGTTCATCGTTACCATATATCAGGATGTCATCTTGGAAGCACAACACACCATCCAAGTCCTTAGACAAACTTTTCATCAACCTCGGAAATACAGAGGATGCTGACACTAATGCAAATAGCATGCGGACATAGCGAAAGGCTCCCTCAGGCGTTACGAAAGAGGTCAAGTGCCTAGAGTCATCACATAGGTCTATTTGATGATAGGCAGCGGACATATCTAGGGAAGTAAATACTTTTTCTCCTTTTACAGTTGCTAACATCTCATTGATGTTAAAGAGGAGTTGACGATCAACTGAAATATTTGAGTTCAGGTCGCACAAGTCTCACAGACTTATCCGACTTGCGTGCCAGAACTACTAGGGCAAACCACTCTGATCCTTCGATAGGTTCAATGATCCCCAAATTACATAGCTTCTCCAACTCCAACTTCAACTCCTTCCTCAAACTCAATGGAACCTTGCGAACTTTGTGCACCACAGGTTGAGCAACATGTTTCAACGCCATGCGATGTTGATAACCTTTCAACTTTCCCAATTTATCACTAAACACATGCGGAAATTCATTCACCCATCCTTGATCATTCATATGGTTGACCATTCTTTTTACGGAATGCAGAAATCTACGTTTGGACACCATCATCTCAGGATGATTTTGATTTAAAATTATTTCAAGTTTCCCTTGGTCATTACTCCCTAGTGATTTTGACCCATTCTTCACAAAATAAACCTGTGTAGTGGTGGCACAATCGTCAAATCGCAACGTAGCACCAATTTTCCCAACTACTTCTATTCTTTTCCCACCATATGCAAAGATTTTAATGAAAGAGTCACGTGACTATACTTCCTTAAGATGTTGTAATTCACATTCATTAATCAGTGTAAATGGGGAGCCCAAATCTGCCAGGACCTTGACATCCTTTTCATTGACGGATATGACACAAAAAGGCGGGCTTCTTCTCCCAACCTTGACGAGTGTAGCTAATTTAAATACACCTTCCTCCTTGCTCTGCCCTGGGAAGACAACATCAATACAACATTGTCGTCGTCATCCGGAATACTTTCATCAAGTGCTTTGACAATTGGCACAGATCATGCTTTTTCACCCACTGAAGCTTTACATCTTGTTGCAAAGTGACCTTTTTTCCACACTTAAAACAAACTGAATTGAGAGCCATCCAACATTTTGCAGTTCCGAAATGAGACTTACCACGACATCAAAAACACAGAAGATTATTTCTCTCACACACGCTATCACTACGAGAATTTGTATTCCTACGTTTATCAACCTCGGATTTTACATTTCGTTTTTCATTTTGTTTAGTGACTAATTAAACATCATTCTGCTTTGAACTAGTGTTCATTTCCTCATTCACATTTCAGAGTGCTCAGTACTCTTAGCAATACGCAAAGCAAGTTCAAGGTTAGGCTCTTCAGTCAACAACAACTTCTCTTGAATTTTCCTATTGTCAGTTCTCTCTATTAGCTGGCCGCAAATGATTTCATCCTTAAATTTGCGATAGTTACAGGTAACTGCTAATGTTTTCAATGCTGCTACAAAATCATCTATCGATTCACCAGGAAACTGAGCTCTCTGAAGAAACTTATGTTGTTCCAAAACAATGTATTTCCGTGGATTAAATCTCTTATCCAGTTTGTTAACGATAGACGCATATTCATCCTGTAAGTCCGCTGTGTTGCCTTACTCACCACCACTGACAAGCACATTAACTACCTCCAATGGAAGTGTCTTTAAGATACTTCTGCCTTCAGATTCTAAGTTGAACACTAAAAGAGCTTTTTGTTTTAGAAGTAAATGTGTCTCCATCAGTGGGCTCGAGATAAGATTCAAATGCTTCACGCCATTGTTACCAATTGAGAGGAGGAGTACCGGAGACTGAAGAAAACGAGGTGGTGCTGCATTCTTGTCCACAATAATGATAACATTGCTAAGCGTGGGTTGTTGCTGCCTAAACACCAGCTCTAATATATGTATAAAATAATAGTTAAACTTACAGTTCACTAATAGTGCATGGTACTGAGAAAACACATTATATATTTTAATACAGGTGTGCCTGTCATCGTAACTTGAGCCAGAAACAAGCAATTGCCCACAACAGTAACAGATTAGATTGCAGCTATAACTGTGACATAATTATATCTAACACATACAGTGGGCTTGGTGAGAGTGGGACTGGGGAGGTTGGAGGGACACACAACTGAGCTACATCTTACACTACCAATCAGCGGTGTGTCTGGAAGGGATTGTTAGCAAACGTTCGCTCATTACCTAAACATGCCTCTGAACTCTGGGATCTGGTGAGTTCAGAATCCCCTGACCTTGGTTTCTTAACAGAAACCTGGTTGAAATCTACCTCCACGCCTGACATTTTCCTGGCTCTCCCTGAGAATTATCGGATTCTTAGACTGGATAGAGTAGGGAAAGTGGGCGGAGGAGTGGCCATAATTTTTAAAGACGAGTTGAAAGCTACTATTATTGACTCCGTTTCAGATACCCAGATGGAAATCTGTATATTCAAAGTGGAACTATCACATCAGGAAACTTTAAAGGGTGTGCTGATATATCGCCCTCCGGGGCCACTTAAAGATTTTAATTTAAAATTAATTGAGAAAATCGCCCCTCATATTATTGCCTCCAATCACTTCATGCTGTTAGGGGATTTCAATATCCATAGTGAGGACAAAGAGAACACTGAAGCTGCCAACCTTTTAGCGGACATGGCCACTCTGGGCCTGGGAAAGATTAACACTGGTCCCTCACACTTGGCTGGTCACACCCTGGATATTATATTTACCAATTCCCCTCTCATAAGTGCTGATCCCCCTTGTCCACTCATATGGTCGGATCACTCTATGATTCCGTTTCAGATTATTAGCTGCCTCAGACAGCAATCAGCTGGAGGCACCCAGATGGCTCTTCAAAGACAATGGCACAAAGTCACGTATGACTCTTTTAGTAAACTATATACGCCCCCGATATTCAATGAACATATGAACAGCACCATGAAGCTAAGGGTTTTTAATGATCAAATTGGTGACATAATTGACACATTGGCTCCATTAAAACATCGATTTAATAAATCTCGGAAAAAAAGTGAAGATTGGTACACTGCCGAGCTACGGATGGAAAAATCCAGATGTAAAGTGCTGGAAAAAAGCTGGTGCAAATCTCAGTTAGATAGCGAAAGATCTAACTTTAAACTGGCTCTCGTTGCCTATCACAAGAATTTAAAAATAGCACGGAAAAAGCATGTTATACTAAAACTGAGCCAGGCAGGAAATTCAACAAAGGAACTATATAAGGTCCTCAATGCCTTTACTAAGCCCTCAGCTTGCGCACAACAGATTGTCCCCTCTCAGGAACTGTGTGACAATATTGCTGTGCACCTGGCGGATAAAATCAATTTGATCGATAACCAATTTCCTCAAAATCCCTGTCACGTGGAGCCCTTTGACTTTAGCTCTCAAACAGTTAAGGATTTGGCCTCAGGCCTGGTTGGTTTCAAAGGTTTTCAGATTTCTCAGGTGGAAGCCATGCATAGTACGGCGAAATCCGGCTCTCCTCTAGATGTGTTGCCAGCTCATAAATTTGCTCTGCTTGCTCCTCTTCTAGCCGCCCCAATGACTGAGATTTTGAACACCTCTTTAAGCGAAGGTATTCTGCCTCTTGACTAGTCTGCTCAAGTACTCCCTATTAAAAAGAAAGATCAATTGCCCGCTGATGTGCTATCTAATTACCGCCCCATTTCACTCCTCCCGTTGATAAGTAAAATGGCAGAGAGGTATATTAACACTCAGCTAGTGGAATACCTCGACAAACACGCCATTCTTGATCCTTCTCGAGGGGTTTAGACCCAACCACTCCACAGAGACAACCCTTATTGGGGTTACGGATCATATTAAAATGGCTTTGGATGCTAATAAAGCAGTGATACTGGTATTATTGGACCTGACAGCCGCCTTCGACACGGTCTCTCATCAGAAACTGATTTTGCAACTGAGGGAGGCCGGTCTGCAGGGACAGGCACTTAATTGGCTGGTCAGTTTCCTCGACCAACGCACCCAGACCATCAATTTTGGTCCTTTCCGTTCCCTAACCTCGAAACTCACTAAGGGGGTGCTCCAGGGCTCTTGTTTGAGCCCAACTTTGTTTAATATTTATGTGGCCCCCCTTGCCAAGGTGATTAGGGAGTACGGTTTCACTCCTTTTTCTTATGCTGACGATACCCAATTGCTCCTGTCCTTTGATAAGGACTCTGAGTTTGTTGATCAGCGTTTTACTAAGGGGATGTCAGCTATTGCAGAGTGGATGACGAACCACTGTCTGCAACTAAATGCATCCAAGACAGAAATTTTGTTGTTTGGGTCAGCCCAGAATTTCTGGTCCCCTGGGTGGTGGCCTGCAACTTTGGGTTCTGCTCCTACTCCTACCTTGGTGGCAAAAAACCTGGGAGTACGCTTGGATGTGTTGTTATCCATGAAGGACCAAGTGATGACTACAGCTGGGACTTGTTACCATACACTAAGCCTTTGCGCAGAGTTTTCGATGGCTGCCTCTCTCTGTTCGAAGAACCCTGATTCAGGCTTTGATCGTTGGCCGCTTAGATTATTGTAATGCATTGCTGGCATCTGCAAATGAGTCCCTACTAACCAGATTGCAGATTGTACAAAATGTGGCGGCTCGCCTGGCCCTAAAAAACACCTCGCACCTCCTCAGGTCCATTGCTCCAACAACTTCACTGGCTCCCCATCCGCCAGAGAATTAATTTTAAGCTTTGTTGTCTCACCCATAAAGCTTTATATGGTGCGAGCCCCAGCTACCTGTCAGATAAATTTAAAATCTATTGTCCGAATCGTCATCTTAGATCGGAAGGTAAAGGGTTGCTGGTGGTTCCCCGGTTTAAGAAGTTTAGAACCGGAGGCAAAACCGTTGTCCATCTAGCCTCTAAATTGTGGAACACCCTGCCCGAGAAACTACGCAAATGCTCCAACTTACTCGGTTTCAGGAAACTCCTGAAAACAGTATTGTTTAGAGCGTAAACCTGTCTGCCCATGTTTATCTGACTCACCTGCTTCTACAGCGCGGAGATACCCCTTCGGGGGTGATTCCTGCGCTTTACAAATCCCAATACAAATACAAATACAGATGTTAGGAAAATAATAAAAACTTTAATGGAGGTGTGCCTGTAACAGCAACACATGCATGTAACAAGCTGTTACTAATGCGATTCAATTTGGCTCCTCACGTATTGAGTGCACTCCACAGACTCCAATGTGAATTTGCTCAAAGTCTTAAATTGGCCGCCGAGTGTCGCGCAAGGGGCTTTCACAGGTTGGTGGGTCTTCTATTCTCTTCCTAGCCCAACCTACTAAAATGGCCACATGGATGCGTACATGATGTTTTTACGGCTGATAGGGCACAAAGCAGCGCTGTGTCGTTGCAACTCATTAATGGACAAAAGGAATTTTGTAAATCGCAGACTCATCATAAATTGAAGGTCGTGCAGAGAGCCTTCTGCTAGGAAAACTGCAGAAATCCAAAACACGCCCTACCTCGCAGATGATGCCTGAATTAAATTACAGTGCCCGCAACACACAGCAGGGAGATTTTCTGGATAAACCAGAGGCCACTCGTCGCCACTGAAAAGACAGAGTCCAGTTAATAAGTTCACCAGTTTATTGAACGTACGACCACTGGCCTCCAAGTCAGGCAGCAACTGTCAAACTATAAAACTTTGGTTCTCATTGCCTAAGATTCCAATTCCCCCATTCCAGTTCCCTACATTCCATCCCATCAGAGCCCCAGAGCAACCCAACAGTGGGCTGGTCCCAGTGGGATGTTCAGTAGGGTTTTGTCCCCCATGACGGGAACAATGGGCTATTTCTGGCAGAGGAGAAGAGATCTCCCAGAACAGGGCAAGTCTTAAGCCCCCTGACCTCGGAATAGCTGGTCCTGTAATAGCACCAGAACCCTTTATGAGCACAGCAATCATTAGTTTTGTGAACATCAAGCAACATAATCTCTTTAGCAGTGTTTCCTGTCTGCAAGACCTGGGGGAAAAAGGGGCACAAGCATCACATTCAGAATTTGTAAATAATTTTGAGTGTCAGGGCACAAAACCTAAAGGATAATTCAGGAAACAAATGAGCAAAGACAATTTCTTATGATGTGACATGGTGTATATTTACAGGAAGTGGCATCACAACTCTGCCCTGCTCACAACTTTAATGATAACAGCTCTATTTTCTAACCAACGTACAAGGTAAAATCGTTGGCATAGAAGTCTATAAATATAGGTCTACAATGTAAGTATTTATATTTAAACAACACATTTATGCCGGTGTTCTTGTTTGTCTAGGCACCGAGGAGCAGTACATTTATAGAATAATGCACGCATTTACAAACGTCCACTCATTTATAAACCTTAAAATACTGCAGACATGAACACACACCTGCCCCACAGTGAAACACAACAAAAGTAAAGAAGCTATTGTTCTTCAGAGACAGTGGCGGCTCGCACAGGTATCGCTGCGGGGCGGTGAGGCGGGGCGGGGCTGGGGCTGGGTGGGAGGGTAGTGGAGTGTGACATACGACAGGAACGTTTAGAGTAAATAAATAAATAAACAAAATCACTTACTTTGCGCTCGCAGCATCGCCGAGTTGGCTGTACAAAAAAGTCCGGTCGTGCATTGTCATACTTTTTTCATGAATATGCCTCTTTTTTCCGCTTTCCCTCACCCCGCATGTTGTTACAACGCGGTCATTACAACGACCACGTTGTAACAGCGCATACCAACCATTACCCCGCAAGTCGTAACAACAACTTGCGGAAGGGGGCGCTGGATGTTGGAATAGTTTAATTTACTATTCCAACTCCAGTCTGTGCGGACAGTAGGGAAGGTGTTGGATTTTAAACCCAACATCTTCTCCCACCTCCGCAAGTCGTTGTAACAACTTGCGGGGTAATGGTATGCGTTGTAACAATATGCGGGGTGACGGATGCGGAGTAAGGGGTGTTTACCTTTTTTCACACACAGGTTTCTGCTATGAGTCACATCATAATGTGTGTTGGCTTTCATTAAGAATAATTTTATGATTGTTAACTAAAAAAAATGTTTTTTTTGTATATGAACTGTTCTCAATATGATTGTAATTTTATTAATTTCTGTCATTAAACAGATCTTTATCATTGATTGATGGGTCCTATCTTAAGAGCATTTTGAGGATATGTGGTAGGTGTATGGACAGTAGAAAGTGAGATATGGTGAATGAGCGAAGTCATCCAAGAGAAATTGTTTTGTGATACATTGTAAAGCATAATAGGACAGCACTGTACGATCCTCAAGCTAACGGAATGGTAGAGATGACCAAAATGCTGGTGAAGGGAGCGATGCAGATAATGGCTAACAGAAGACTGGAAGTGCAGAGGGCAGTTGCGAACAGTGTGGGCATATCACATTCCTACGAATGGAACAGCAGGCAAAACTTTGCTTTTCTTGATAAAGGGAAGGCAGGTACAAATTTAGTTCAGGCATGGTTGACGTGTTTGGTTGGAAAGTGCAATAAGAATAGAGGAAATGTATTAGACTGGGGGTGATGAATGCTGAAATGTTACATAAAGAAAGGTGATTTGGAAAAGGATATGTCAGAATAGTGTGGTTTGGGGTTATCTAAGTTACAAGGTCCATTTAGGGTGAGGTTAATGCAGGGTAGTTATGTAGTGCTGAAGAATAGCTAAAGGTGGAATAGGAGGAGGGCGGCAGTATATCAGACTTTGTGGAGTGTATGTGAGGGGTTCAAGATGCAGTGGACTGATGTTGAAGAGGAGTTGGAAGGTGGAGAACAGATTGAATTGAGAGAATCTGCAGAAAGAAGTGGAGGTGAAGATTGTGGTGATGAGCTAGACAGAGTTGAGATGGGTCTTACAAGCAAAATTAAGTGTGTGATGATGTGTAGAGAATTAGTTAGGTTTGGAGATTATGTATGGGTTTAGACTCCAATATGTTCCTTTTCATTTTTCTTTTGGGTTTTGTGGAGGTGTCTATTCTATATGCCAAGGGAAAGAAATCTGCCATGCTTTTAAGGTTCTGTAATCTGTTGATTTCAATTTAGAGCTGACAAGTGCTACGGACACCACGTTTTGTCTCTATTAACGTTGCTTCAGGGTCTACTAAATAGAACGACAACATAGATGATACAGAGAAAAGAGTCAATGAGAAAATGTGAAATTATTTCAGAAATAAACAATAAGCTTTAAATGTGGATCACATTTAAATTTGGTAAGTTCATCTACATGTGCTGCAGTGAACAAATCTTGTAATAATTGTCACAAAATAGGACATTTTTCAAGAATGTGACAAACTTTGTCAGCAAATGAGTACTTGCAAATTAGTATTAACTGTTGGTACTGATAGAGCTAGCTATAAAAATGGTGATCCTGTATGTGACGTAATGGGGAAGACAGTGTAGAAGGTTACTGCTGATTCTGGGTCAACAAATACGATCAATTCAGAGAAACGGCTTTTCTATGAATGGAATAATGTTGATCTTCTTCCGTCTGATATTAGAACTGTATTTTATGGAGGCAACAAAACTGACATGCTTGGTTATTTTTGTGAAAAAATATCATTCGAAGATCTGGGATCTTCACAAAGGTTTTTGTGACACACAAGGCGTATAATATTCTTGGGTGGAAAAAAATCAGGGAACTATGGGCATGGCACTCAGACCAGGAACTACTTGTCTGATTTCCTTAGATACACTGGAAAATCATGAACTTCAGAATATTTTAAATTCTCATCTTGAGATATTTAAGGACAAACAAAATTGTTTTGAAACAATCTGCTGCCCTTGTTTGTCTCAAAGTAAGCCATGTACTTTTAAGTTTTACAATGCAGTAACGCAACCACTTGAAACATCTGGAGTGCAAGGGGGTAATTCAACCTATTGAGTCCTCTGAAAGGGTTACCCCAGTTGTGGTTGTTAAAAAATTGGGAACATTCGTTTGTGTGCCGATTTCAGGACTCTCAACAAAAACATACTTGTTGACTGTCATGCCCTACCCAAAATATTAGACATTTTTGCAGTTTGGTAATGCTCTTTTTCTTCTCTGCAATTGACCTAAGATTGGCATGTGATAAAAAAAACTGAGTAGTCTAGGTTATTACCTACATTTATTACTCCTTCGGTGCCTACAGCTACCCTAAAATACCTTTTGGGCTGGCTTCAGTGGCCTCAGTTTTCCAAATGTTAATGTTTAAGTTGTTACAGGATGTGCATGGATTTCACGCTTTTCAGGACAACATATTAATACATGCCAATAATGTTGAAGAAAACAGCTGTATCGTGGACCAAGTATTGAATGCACTGGAAAAATATGGAAGGACTGTGAAATTAGACAATTGCAAATTCTTTTAAGGAACATCTTGAATATTTAGGACATTATTTAACACCTGAAGGTATAAAAACAAAGAATGACGTGGCAAAAGCCATCACTGATGTAAAGTTCCCTATCAATATGGAACAGTTAAAATAGTTCCTGGGACTATGCACATATTAATAGCGCTCTATAGAAGGATTTGCCCTGGTTAATGAACCTTTGAAACAAGTTGTAAAAAAAATGATTGATAAAGCCCATTTGTTAAAACCTTAGTAGGAAGGGGAGGTTGTGTGTAATCACTGTGGATGCAAGTGCCTGTGGCATTAGAGGTGTTGTCAGATGTTAGTCAGAAGATACCTATTCGTAAACATAACATAGCTTTTGCTTGAAGATGCCTTTGTAAAGCAGAGATTCACTATTCTACTGTTGAAAGGGAAGCCCTAACGTGTGTGGGCAGGCAAGCATTTTGGAACTTATTTCTGGGGTAGGAAGTTTTTTCTATGTAGCAACCACAAACCTCTTCAGTATCTTTTAGGTAAAAAGGGTGCAACATGTTTCCACCAGAAATAACACGAGAGCAGATTTTCTGTCAAGAATCCTTGTGGACTACCCTAATTTAAACGTGACAACTGGTGATGATGTGGAATGTGCAGCAGGTGTTTGTTGATGGAGTGATGCAGTCTAAGGGTGCTATATCATTGCTGGAATAGGATGCAAGTGCATGTTAGGATAACATTTTATCTGACGTGAGGAAATTTATTGTGAATGGCTTGCTCAAAAAATGTTGTTTGGAGGGTGGGCTACAAAGTTTTTTTAAGGTCCAGGATGAACTAAGCTTAGAGCACTGTATTGTTTGAAAGGAGAAAAGGTTGTTCCTGCTATTAATGTACGCTCTAAGCGCATGTGCTTAACTCATGAGGGGCATCAAGGCATGACAGCAACAAAGAAAAGACTACACAAGCACTACTTGTGGCCTTCCATGGACAACAATGTGCGGGCGTTTGTGTAATTTTATCATGTTTGTCCAAATGCTGATAAGAGTTTAACCAAGAGAAATAAGCCACTTAGCCTTATTGAGTTTTCCCCAAAGATCATGGAAGAAGCGTGCAATTGATTTCATGGGACCTATTCAAGGGGTGCAGCGTGGTAACAAATACACAACTTGTTTAGTTGATTATTATTTGAAATGGATGTTTTATGTCCTCATGAAAAGCGCCTACCACACACAACGTTGTGGATTTTCTTGAAGGGGTTTTTGCTACTTAAAGGTATCTAGAGGTGCTAGTCTCCGATAATGGAGTTCAGTTCATGTCACTCAAAACGAAGGATTACTTTCTGTCTAGCATTAAACAGCTCGCAGTGGCACTTTATAGCCCCCAAAACAAGGGCATGGTGGCTAGAGTAAACACGAGTAAACAGGGTGGGTGAGGAGACCATCAAACTTGTATGCAGTGAGGGTATAAATATTGACAAAGCTTTAAGAGACAGGTTTTGGAATTATCACATTACAACACACTCTACAACAGGTAGTAGCCCATTTAAACTGCTTCAGTTAAAGGATCCTATTTCTAAATTGGTACCTGTGTACATACAAGATTGGTGTGGTAGAAAGGATGCAGGTGTCATGCTGGCTGTAAATAACAGGATAACAGGTAAGGGATAAATAGATGAATTTTGTCGAAAGGTACAAGTCTCATCATGTTAGTCAGTGTACATTTAAGATGGGGGATTTTGCCAAGATATAGAAAGTTTTCAGTCCTGACAAAGGCCCAAACAATGCATTTTAAAACTACACGTGTCATTTGAGTAAGGCGCCCGTATAAGTGCAGAATTGCTTTTGAAAAAGCAAGAGGAGAATGGCAAAGTGCAAAATGAAAGGCTGCAAGGATACAGAACGTTTTGTGGTTTTGAGTCCACCTCAGAGTTGTTTATGTGATGGTGTGATTGTTGAGCCTGACTGTAGGTTCTGGTCACCATACCACACTATGGCCAGCATGAGAAATAATGTTTTCAGGGATTGTGTTGCTGTTGGATGTGTGCATGGTGCTAGGGTGGAGAACAGTATTCCGAGTGATGTCCAAGCGAGTATATGTGATTCTGGTGTATGGAGTGAGAACAGAAATATTCAGGACATGCTTGTTCTGAGCCAGAATCTGACACAGGGAATATAGAAGAAGCATTGTTGTCTGAGAAGAGAACATGGTAAATGATGTTTCTGAATCTCAATCTGACACAGGAAATATTGAAAAAAACACTATCTGATATTCATAATCCTTTACTTGACCTTTCCCGTAAGTTCATAACTACTACACATTGGTCTGTTAGACACAAGAAATCTCCTGGTTATTTGAAGAATTTTGTTTGCACATAATTTTTTTACATTTTTTAGCATTCTAAATTCCTAATTTATCATACGTTCGAACGGGATACTTTTCTATTGAATGGGAAAGGAGTATGTTATGATGTATCGTGTACTCTTCGTTTTTTTCACTCGAAATGCATGCCTCTTTTCGTCCATGTTTATTGCCGAATTGCATTACAGAATTTTAAATGCTGCCCTAGCTGGAACTGTGGCGCGTGAGCAGGGCCGGTTTTCTGAAATTCAGCCAGCTAGGCAGGTGGGCAAGCTGAAGTGTGTCACCCAGTACTGCAAAAGTAGTGCACCAGCTAATCTGCTGATTTTGGAACCTGGGTCGTAATCTGAGATTAGCTCTTAAAGGACAGTCATTTGATTGAGGGTAAAACCACTGAATCTTGCTGTTACTATAAATGTAAATATGTGTTATGTAGTTGTGCAATTCAAAGATGTAAATCCCTGCTTAATATATACAATGTTGTATTGCCTCCCAACAACCCACGTGATGTACAGATCTCTATTTCTGCCCAGCTAGGTTCACACTATCTACATACACGCATTTGCCACAGCCTGTGGACCTTTTCCATGGTAGCGAGTCACAGGGGGACTCGAAGAACTCAAGTGTGGAAGCTGCAGTACCCATTACAATGCTCATGGGGTTCCCAGACAGCTGCACACGCTAGGAAGAGGCATCCTGGATCTGTGTGCTGACCTGTCTCCTAGACCCCGGGGAGCCTTCTCCACTGAGCAAGCTGGGGCTGTCAAAAGCGTCTAACCTCAAGCGATGCGTTGTTGCTTCTTGCAGAAAATGAAACCTTTATACCTCTTACTGTATTAAAAACTATTTTAATTTTGAATCTTCAAGAAAGTGAGACATATTTTTGCATTTTTTTTTATACCTTGTTAGGTTTTTACATGGCAATATAAGGGGTTGATTTAAAATTAAGAAATTTCACATTGTTTGGATTCTCCTTCAGGTTTAGCACATAAATCTAAAAATCTAAGGATTTTCCATTTACACCCAACTCTAGACCAGGTGATCGAACCCAAGACTCCTGAAAAATATTTTAGAAACAAGCACGAGACAGAACTGTTGGTGGTTTCTTTGCAATAACACAGCTTGATCACAGTGAGCTGCAAAAAGACGTTAACAAAAGCTCAGACCAAGATCTGTGCTGACATGCATGAACAGAGATTATATACAGAGAACTAGAGAAGGTTCAACATTGTGTTACTGTGAGGTTTAGCGGCAGAGGTGGTGAACTCCAGTGTTGTGTATAGGTGTCCTGTTGACCCTCAACCCATGGTGACCTATCTATGGGCAGTACACCTGATTGGTGCCAGTCTGATTCTCAGTACTGGGAGATGTCAACAACTTGGAGGATTTTCACTAAGAGGTAATTAGTGACACCACAAAGTGGACAGCGCCTGGTTTGTCTATGATGTTAATGGTAAGAACCATAGCTTTTATGTACAATGTTCATTATTTTACAATGACATGTTTCTTAGTGTGTAGAACCCATTTCTTTTACATTTAAGGTCTTACAAAACAGTTAGAGTCACTGAGGATAACAGGTTCTACGAGATCATTAATAAGTTAAGAAAGGACACTATTTACTAGGACCTGCAGATTTAGGTGCAGTAAGCAGAAAAATCACTTTATTCCCCAAAAAGTTGGAATATGAGATAATTATTGCATTCAACAAGGGTACTTGTCATCAGGCCCAGAGTCAATTTTCCATTTCCACAGAAATGATGAAAAGGCAATGATGTGCAGAAGTGAAATCCCACATTAATCCAATTAGTGGAATCACCAGAATAGAGGTGGTAAAGGGTCATTGGTAGGGCTGGACATGGCTGTGGGCAGTGGCTGGAAAAGGTAGAAGAACATTGGTATGGCTGGACATGGGCAATGGCAGGAGGTTGCATCAGGATATTCGTAGGGCTGGACATGGCTGTGGGGTGGCAGCTGGAGATGTTAAAAGGGGATTAGCAGGACTGGACATGCTGAGGAGCGGCAGCTGCAGGTGGTAGGACGTAACAGAGCTGAACAAAATAAAAAAAGCAAGATTTATTTAGACGTTGACTTGAATAAAACCAATAGAGAGCATCCCGCAGGAACAAGGGAGGATCAGTTTGCTCCTAAGAAAAGAAAACATATCCGAGAGTTGTCATGTGCCTTATTAAATGCACGGTCTTTAATTAAACATAAACATGAATTCGGGCATTTTGTTGACTCATATGCCCTTGACCTCATTTTTGTTTTGGAAACGTGGGCTGATGAAACCTCAGGGCCCGATTTGGTGATAGCTATTCCACCAGGTTTCGCAATAGTCAGGAAGGATCGTTTGCATAAAAAAGGAGGGGGTCTGGCAATAATTTATAGAGATCACTTAAAAGCATCATTTAAAACATTCCCACTGACACAGAAGCTGAGGTGCTTTGGTTTAAGATAGCGGTTAATCATGTGTACTCCTTCAACGGTTTATTAGTGTACCGTCCACCAGGACCCAGAACTAATTTTATGCAAACTATGGCCCAGCTCCTTGAACATAAGGCGAATACACAAGATTACACTTTTCTAGGTGATTTCAATTTTCACCTAGACAACTGTTCTGATAATGACTCCCTGGCCCCTATGGACCTGGTGGTAGGTCTAGAGCAGATTGTGGAAGGGCCCACTCATAGAGCTGGACACCTCTTGGACGCTGTCTTTACAGACTGTCCTTTTTTAAAATATAAGAATAATTTACAACTCCACTGGTCCGACCACTCAGCAGTGATGTTAAATCTCACCTTGCCTCCCTCAACTAGCCCTAAGCAATGCCCAGCTAGAAGTCAAAAAAGATATCTGTGGCAGCGTATAGACAAAACAGACTTTATTTCTCATTTGAGTCAGAATAAACCCTGTCTCTCCCAAGACTCAGAGGCAGCTGCATCAGAATATCATGACTGGATTACTGCAGCTGTACAAGCTACTATTCCCTTGAGAATAGGGAAAATTAGCAGGACAGCACCCACCAAACCTTGGTTCTCAGAGGAACTAAGGCTATCAAGAAGGCTCTGTCGCAGACAAGAAAGGTGCTGGCGACAACATTACGATCCTAGGGAGAAAGAACTATACAAGACAAAACTGGCACAATACAAAGAACTGATTCAAAAAACTAAAATCAGCTACTTTTCAGAAAAAATAGAAGGAGCAAAGAATAGCTCCAAAGAGCTATTTGCGACGGTGCTGAAACTAAGCCATCTGCAGGAGACTAAACAAAATACCATAGACCAAGCCTTCTGTAATAGCCTAGCTTCTTATTTCTGCAATAAAGTGTCCACTATTTACAATACCTTTGCCTTAAGCTCTGCTAACAATCAGAGCTCACAGGCACTGTCAGACGCTGTTAACTCATTTTCAGCAGTGCTCAACCTATACCCAGAACCTGATCCACCCCAATTTGCTAACTTCACAATAATTTCCTATGAACAAATCTTAAAACTTCTCTTAGCCACTAAATCCGGTTCCCCGTTGGATCCCTGCCCTCCCAGAGTAGCCCATATGATAGCGGAGACAGTTGCTCGCCCACTCATGGAGGTACTTAATACTACCATCGAATCTGGGATCTTTCCCAAGAGGTGGAAAAAAACATCTATTCTACCTGTTAAAAAAGTCTAGTTTAGATAAAACAGACCCAGGGAACTATCGCCCTATCTCCCGTTTACCTCTGCCAGCAAAAATCTTGGAGAAACATATGAACCAAGATTTAGCAAACTTTATTGAAAACAACCATGTTTTGGACTCCACCCAAAAGAAGTGCTCCAGGATGCCTCTGACCTCCGTCTTTTCCCATCTAGAAACGCCCCCAACACTCGGCCCACATGCCGGCTGACCCCCTGGGAGATTACCGCGCATTGTGCCACTTCGCTTGCCCGCACTGCCACTGAGTTACGGGTGCGGCTGGAGGGGAGGGGCACACAAGCCTGACTCGCAGCGTCCCATGAGACCGGTCCTTTACTGGGTCTCAGCCCGCGCCTACCTCTGTGATACTGATTTGCGGCGACTATGGTCGCGGCGGCTGCAGGTACGGAAGTCTGATCTTGCTAGACTATTGACATCTTTCCTAGCAGCCCCGGCGGCAACAAGGGGACCCGGGAGCACATCGTCTTGTATAGCGAGCGGTGGAGGGGCACAGGGGAGATAGCGCCTTTGATGCAGCCACGAGTGCATTCCCTGCACACACCACACGTGATGCCTGCAGTAAGCGTGCACATCAAGCACCCCTCTCTTAGAGAATGATTAAGTGGGGACTGGCGGTATGTAACACCATGGACATAACCCTTTACATGACCTCAAGATGGCTGCCTCAGTGGACCCTTCCGCCCCTGTACTACTACTCGGGACTAAATCTGGACTTCGAACAGAACTCAAATCATAGCCCCCATCTGGCCTACCCATCTAGTCACTGAACCTGCGAGCGACCGTGGAGACCTTGCTTTTGGCCGAAGCCCAGTGGAGCTACATGATAGCTATAGAGGAGATGGGCCGCGGACTTCCCCTCTGCCCTCACCTACCCAGCTGGACTTTGGGCAGACTTTTCCCTCGTCTCTCCGTCGTTCTCTCCCTCCTACCCCTTGACCCTACCCTTTCCCCTCTACTCTCCTTTTACCCCCGTCCTCTTTGCTCTTTTAATGTTTTACCACAGAGACCTAGCGTTCTGGCCGTTGCTCGGTGGAGCTACCTGATAGCTAAAGAGGAGATGGGCTTTGGACTTCCCCCTGCCGTCACCTACCCAGCTGGTCTTCGGGCAGATATTCCTTCGTCTCCCTGTCCTATCTTCCCTAGCCCCCTTCCCTGCCCCCTTACCCTTCTTCGCCTCCATGCTCTTGAAATGTTTTTCTAGCAACTGATGTTACCCGAATCTAATGTACTGTGTAATTTTGTGGAACCTTATGTAAAGCGCTCTGATACCTACGGGTCTAGCCAGCGCTATATAAAACTCATTAAATAAAAAAATAAAAAAAATAAAAAAATATGGTTTCAGAATCAAGCACAATACTGAACTGGCTTTAATCACCGCAACAGAGGAAATAAGACATGCAGTTGACAATGGAGGCTCGGCAGCTCTGATATTGCTGGACTTGTCAGCTGCCTTCGATACGGTAGATCACGGCATTCTGATAAACCGGCTTCAGGAGTCAGGGATAGTAGGCCCAGCCCTTGCACTCCTCAGATCTTTTTTGTCAAATCGGGAACAATTTGTCGAAGTAGAAGGCTTTAAATCACAGTGTTTTAGGCTTCCATGTGGGGTGCCACAGGGCTCATCGCTGAGCCCTACCCTGTTTAATATCTACGTTACACCCCTGGCCCGCTTGATCAAAGCCCATGGCTTCGATTTAGTATCATATGCAGATGATACTCAGATTATTGTATCCATCTCGAGCAAAAATCACGACACAGCCCACAACTTCAAGGAGTGCATGAGATGTGTAAGTGATTGGATGGCAGAGAATTGCCTCAAATTGAACTCAAATAAAACAGAAGTTCTACTCTTCGGCAGAGACACATCGTTCTGGTCCTCAGAATGGTGGCTCTGCGGAGCTGGGGATCTCTCCCACCCCAGTCACCAAGGCTAAAAATCTTGGAGTCATTATTGACACTACCCTATCCTTCTCACATCATGTAAAGATGCTTACCTCATCAATCTCTTTTACCTTGAAAATCCTGAGGAAAATTCTTCCATTTATTCCAATAGAATTACAGAAAACGGTGGTGGCGGCTTTAGTTTTATCTAAACTTGATTATTGTAACGGGCTTTTGGTTGGAGTAAACAAAGCAGTAGTGGCAAAACTGCAGGTACTCCAAAACTCCACAGCTCGGTTGCTCTTTGGCTTAGCCAAATATTCATCGGCCAGACATGCCCTCAACACCTTACAGTGGCTACCTGTAGAGAAGCTAATCAAATTTAAGGCACTGCATCGCCTTTAAGGCATTGCATAACCTTGGTCCTGTCTACCTGACAGATCGCTTCCAATGGCATATTCCAGCACGTACACTTCGGTCGGCCTCTCTGAAGTTCGTGAAAGAACCTAAGTTCCGTCTTCATAGATGGGGCGGAAAAAGTTTCACAAGTTTTCACAACCAGATGGTGGAATAAGATACCAATAAAGCTAAAAAACTCCCCCGATTTACTCTCCTTTAGGAAAGGACTTAAACCCTGGCTATATACCTTATAACCTTTCTTCAAGCAATTGAGACGTACCATCTCTCTGTTGCTCTGTGTGTTGAGCTGCAAGCGCCTAGACGCCCTCGGGTAGTAGTGTGCTATATAAATATATAAATAAATAAATAAATAAATAAATAAATATGGCTGTGAGCGGCTAGAGCTGGTACGGCCGGACATAGCTGTAGGGTGGGGGCTGGAGGTAATAAAAGATGCTGGTTGGGCTGGACATGGATGTGGGGTTGCGTTTGTGTCAACATTCGAATAGAGCATTCCTGAAGGAAACAAGAAAAGAGGAAACACTTAATAATCATTGCCCACTACATTTTGACATGGTGTGGGGGGGCTAGAGATACTTATTTTCCTCAAGATGTTGGTAAGAAATCGAATTTGTACTGATGGTTTACAGGCTTGTATTTAGATTTCAGAAAAGCACACAAAACGGGGTAAGAGCAAGAAATTCACGTATTAAAGCAAAGAAGGCAATGTTAGAATTTTGCTGACTGCCATCCGGGAACAGCTTCTCACTTGTTATTTTGGCTGCTTTGCAGCCAGTAAAAAAGAAGCTACAAGCCTAAGCTTAACATGTTGTCAAGTAGCACCTTTCCAAACTGACAACAGCCTCTCAGGCTGGATCCTGCTGAACGTCTCTGGACACAGCTAGTTCTCCATTTACCGTAAGAGCAACATGTTCCCTTCACATTAATACAGTGTGTTGTTTATAAACACGGTCTCCTTCATTACAGGAGAGACTGTACATTCTGCATCAAAGAAAGTCCTTATGAGGAAACTGCTGTAATGAGAGCCATACTGAGATTCATTGGCCTTCGCCAAGTGCAAGCGACCCTGATAAAACTCTTCATCACCCAGTCAACAAATGTGTGGGTCACTGCATGCATCTTGTGCTGGCTGGTTTTAGGAGATGTGTATTCTGAAGTCCTGCGACTTGAATGTTCAAGACGATCTGTTGTCTTGATCCCTTGTGATGTCAAGCTCAGCTGGAGTGCATAAAGTGACACATATTAATGTAATGTTGATGTTGTAACTCGCTGCCACACATTCAAAACTCTATAATTTATTCTGAAGGTCACTGAATAGAAACAATATGCGATTCTGAACAGGTAACTGCATAAGCACTGCATGTCAAATAACCTTATTGTAATAGTTATATTATGGTAAAACAAAGTTCCTGACCGTCAGTCAATATTAATCTTGGTGGACACCCTATCTATGGCCGCTGTTGGAAATGTGCCTTTCCTGCAGGGTCACCCAGGATTTTTTGCCTTTTTTAGTGAACCCTATTTTTGTTGGCTGTAGAACTCTGTGCACTGTACTCCTTCTAACCCATGGTAAAGTGCTTGGGTTCTCCTCTTTAAACATGGTAAAATTGGTAAACACCTAATTGGTACACCTAATTTGCTTATAAGCCCCTAGTATCAGTGTTTATTTGAGCTGGTGTTTGCAGCACTTATTTTTGGGGACTGGCACTTATTTTTCCTCATTAGACTTTGGCCCAGAGAAAGTGAGAGAGAAACACACAAAAGGGGGGGGTGGGGGGGGGGGAATGAAAGAGAAAGACAGAAAAACAGAGACAAAGACAGAAAGGATGAAAAAGAATCTGCAAGAGTGAGATAAATGGGCAGCGAGTGTCTGGTGGTGGATGAAAGAGGCGTGAGGTGGAATCAAGCCTTTGCACTTTTCGTAATTGCCACCACGACATTCTGTATCGCCAACCGCAAACTTCTGATCACAATTTTGGGCCCCGGAGCTTACTCTTTTACAAATTAAGCACTGCCTCGTATGTGGTACCATCTATAGCCAGGGTCTGCAAATTGAATATTACAAGGGGGCTGCAGCACTACAGTAGCCCTGCAAATAGTCCCCAGTCCTGCCAACAGCAGCCTGGGAGTGCAGTTTGAAACTGCCATTTTGACCTGGCAAAATTATCCTTTTTCTAGGCCTAAACTTTCCCTTTTAATAGTTCTAAGCTACCCCTGAGGTAGGCCTTTGAAGCCCACAGGGCAGAGTGCACGGTAGTTAAAAAGTGGTACATGTATATTTAACATTTTACATGTCCTTGCAGTGAAAAACCTCCAAAGTTGTTTTTCAGTGTGGCAAGGCAGGGTCTCCCATACGTTAACACTGGTTTACACTGATACTTTTAATAAGTGCTAAATTCATACAGAGAATAGCTTGAAAAATGTTAACAGTGATTTAAAATCCAACTTGACAGTCAAGTCACATCTGATATTACTATTTTGGAACTGCCACTTTTAGAAAGTTGTCATTTTCCTGCCCAAAACGAAAAGGCTTTTCTGCCAGTGTCTAGCTGTCATACGACCTCAGATGGCTTCCTTGTGGTGAGATGTGTACTGCTACCAGACAGCGGACAAAGGTCTTTGGGTGTGGGGAGGGGACTCCTCCCTTAACACGACTGCTTGGGAGGCGGTGCTCAGCTCCTTTCCTGAGTTTCAAATGATGCCCACCATGGCACTGGCAGATGAAGCACACGCCTAGGTCTGCCTCCCTTTTGTCTCTCTAAGCAGGCTGGCGCCAAACCCAGAGGGAGGAGAGAAAATACCCAGAACTTGTTTAGGGGTTGGACAAAGGTTTAACTTCCAACCACAGGCTGGCATTTGGCATAAAAGGGGACTACCCAGACCTTTGCTCAGAACACTCCTGGACCGGTGAAGAATCAGAAGAAGGAGTGCCCTGCCACCTGATGAAGCTGAAGGAAGAACGGACCTGCTTGCCTTGAACCTAAAATACCATGACTCTAAGTCTCAGTTGTCTGACTTCCTGTGTGGTGTGAGTTACATGGACACAACAAGCTTCCAGAGACCTTTTACTGCTTTCCAGTTGATTAGATCCAACTAGATTTTACCTAGTTCCCTCTGTTGGCCTCTGTGGGAGTGAGTCCTTACCCCCAAATACTGTCCCCAAGATCATAGAGCTCTGGTGGTGATCAGGGTGTACTCCTCCCTGCCTAACTGCAAGCTTCACCAGAATTGACGCTGAGCATTGATGCCGACAACCTTCTTCGACAGCTTCATGGATTCAACCCCAAGTAGCACCCGATGGATGGCTTCACTGGACTCAATGCCAAGCAGCATCAGTGAGATGCCGAAAGCCTTTGTCAATGGCATCACCGTGTCAGACGCAGAGTATCCTCCAATGGACTCCGAGGCCTTGTACAGTGGCTCATTGTCATTGTCGAACCCTTCTTCGGATCCAGCTTTCAGCTTTTCCCATGACAACTCCTAAACAACCACTTTTTCTCCATGAAGGTTTTGAAGTCTGAAGGTAAACTTTACAACGAGGTGAACCTGGTCAATGTATTCAACAGCAATCCATTGCATTCAGCCCTAAATTTTGACTTTGACCTGGTCTAGCGCAACCAGATAACCACGGTTGGTGCCTTCTGCTTTTTGGGGTTATTTTCAATTAAAACTTTAAAAATTCATGTCTTCGGTTGCACTTGTTGGATTTTTTCGCTTTGGAGTCATTTGATTTATTAAAATATTCTCTAGTTTTCTAATTTGGTTTACGATTTTTCTTGTGTTGTGTTTTCACTTTATTACTGTTTGAGTACTGCATAAATACTTTGCACAATTCCTTTGAGTTAAGCCTGACTGCTTTGTGCCGATCTACCATAGGGTTAAAGACAGGATTATTTAGTAATTTTAGTGGTTCACCCTGACAAGGACTGCAATTATTATTTGAGGTGGGTTCTCATCCCCATCAACTAATACTCCAATTTCTTACACCTGAACTTTCCAATGACCAAAGTGGGAAATCTTGAGTTTATTTTGTACCAAGATCTCTCTCTGGTTCATCAGATTCAGTCCATAACTGTGTTCATTCTTTTCCAAATTTGCTGTTTGAAAAACAACCTTGTCTTTTATTCCATGCCCTATGCGTGCATCTGTAGTATGTGTGTATTCATTCTCGTCTAGGTTAGGGAAATGCTCTGCATCTGGGTTGCTTTTTTGAGAAGTTAACAATATGTTCCAAGTGTTCAAATGTTACAATTTTTGGGTAAAAACAATTGAAGACATTGGACCATGTCACTGAAGACCATTGGGCACTGCATCTATTTGGGGGATGTTCATTGCAGACTAAACAACTTATAGTATTGCAACACAAAAAGATGATGGACAGAATGTTGAACATTGTCACTCACCCCCAGTCACAGATCTGAGTTTAATCCATCGTCATTTTTCTCACCACGCCATTCCAGTTTAGACCCACCCATATGCAAATCAGTCTTGATCCTGCTCCCCATGGGAACAGTCCAGCACAAACTGCCAGGACAGGTCCTCCCTGGACCGGAAAACAAGCATCCTGGGACCGGTTATGGGGTATTACCCCCTCATCAGCCAGGCTAGCTTGAAACCGTTTGTGTAGTGAGCACGGAACCTACGTCTGGGCATACACTTCCCACTTAGGGCAAAATTGCAACACAAAAAGATGATGGACAGAATGTTGAACATTGTCAAACACTCACCCCCAGTCTAGCCTGGTTGAAACCCCGAAACAGGTCCCAGGAGGCTTGCTTCCAGTCCAGGGAGGTCCTGGCCTGGCAGTTCGGGCTGGACTGTTCTCATGAGGGACAGGGTCAAGACTGATTCGAATATGGCTGGCTCCAAACTGGGGTGGCATAGTGAGCAAAAGAACGATGGATTAAACCCAGATCTGTGATGGGGGTAAGTGGTTGAAAAGTTTCAGCACTCCATCTATCATCTTGTTGTGTTTGCTATGTTCACCCTAAGTGGCCAAAGGTATGCCCAGACGTGGGTCCCTTGCTCGCTATGCCACTGGATTCAAAGTAGCCTGGCTGCCGAGGGGTGAAACCCCGATACCAGTCCCTGGAAGCTTGTTTTCGGTCCCGGGAGAACGTGGCCTGGCAGTTCGGGCTGGACTGTGCCCATGAGGAACAGGGTCAAGACTGATTTGCACATGGCTGGGTACAAACTGGGGAGGCATAGAGAGCAAAAGAACAATGGATTAAACCCAGATTTGTGACTTCGGGTGAGTGTTTCAGAGGTAAGTTTCAGCACTCCGCCCATCATCTTGTTGTGTTTGCTATGTTCGCCCTAAGTGGCCGTGGGTATGACCAGACGTGGGTCCCTTGCTCACTGTGCCACTGGATTCCAGATAGCCTGGCTGATGAGGGGTGAAACGCCGAAACCGGTCCCAGGATGCTCGTTTCCGGACTCGGGAGGACCTGGCCTGGCAGTTTGAGCTGGACTGTTCCCATGAGGAACAGGGTCAAGACTGATTTGCATATGGCAGGGTCCAAACTGGGGTGGCATAGTGAGCAAAATAATGATGGATTGAACCTAGATCTGTGACTGGGGGTGAGTGGTTGAAAAGTTTCAGCACTCTGCCCATCATCTTGTTGTGTTTGCTAACTTATAGTATTGGCCTTTTTCTTCAAGAAATATTTAACTATAACCACACTAGAACTCAGTCGCTGAGATGTCTTCCCCACTTTAAAAAAGTTGAATGTGATGGACGCGCCTTGACTGTTTTAGGGCCTAAGGTCTGTAACTCTCTTCTACTTCATCTCCAGATATTTGCTGATCACTTGGCTTTCAGAAATGGTTTACTGCCAAGAAGTCAAGAAGTAAACGTATGCTTAACATGCTTCAATCAATCACTTCTTGATCATTTCATGATGTTATTTTAGATGTCCACTGAAAAATGGCGATGGAGGATTGGGATGTGGCACCTTTGTCTGTAGCCATGTTCCATGTTATTACCCTGACTACTTTGATTTATGCAGGCATTAAGCTCTATGGTTTAATTTCACAAAGGTTGTGTGGATGATAATGGGGAAAGTGGAGAAGGGAAAACTATTGGTGTCATAATCAACAAAGATGGTAGGTATAGTATCCGTTTTAATTTCAGAGA
Source organism: Calotriton arnoldi (assembly GCA_963921515.1). NCBI lineage: Eukaryota > Metazoa > Chordata > Amphibia > Caudata > Salamandridae > Calotriton > Calotriton arnoldi. Next base: position 3,095,721 of record CAWUFW010001008.1, on the reverse strand, counting down.
GATCCTAGATCATTAAATGTGGGGACCTGAAGTTAGTAGTCCAATTTTTTTGGTAGGTATGTCCAGTTTTAATGAGAATACCTAGGCTTACCACTGGTACCGGAGGCAGGAACATCAATTTTGGGGAAAATGTAAACATGAAAAAACCTATTAGAGAATAATGTGGGGCAAAAGTCGATATTATTCTATGTGCATTGCCAAAAAAGGCAACTGGAGGCCACTATTGTGCCAAGCAGGAAACAATACAACAGTAAGCAGCAAACAGTGCTGTTTCACACAGTCCAAGAGGGCCGGGACAGTTACCCTGATGGATGGCACACTCAACTGCTCCCAACTTTAAGAAGCTTCTCTGGGGGAACCCAGGTTATGGATTCCAGAGAAAGACATACTTCTCTATCCCTACACAGGGGACAGCCAAAAGTCCTGTCCCAATATTTTCAGGCTATGTTACGTTACTTTCTATCTAAAGCACAATGTTACCCAGAGGTGTCCTGGCTCTCAAGGAAAAAGTGGCAGCTGCAGGGAGCATTGGCTACTGTTTGACACAACAGAAACATTTTAATTGACAACAAAATAGGAGATGATTGGAGGTACAATGAAGACTGAGAGGGTGTGTGTTCCAGTATTTGAATGCCAAACAGGAGAAGGAATGCCTATCAGTATGGCTGTGAGAGATAGAAGAATGATGTAGCAGGTAGGGATTGCAGGACCAGAAGGGTCTCATTGGTCCGCTTGCTTGAATGCATTCCTAAAGATCATGTTTGGTAACTCCATGTAAGTAATGAAGCACATGTTTGGCCACCGGGAGCCACTGCAGAGAGGCAGATGTTGAGAAGCAGATTACATAGCACGAAGGTCTAGAATAAGGTGAGCCGAGGAGTTTTTTTTATCAACTGCAGCAGATGAAGAAGGTAGTCCAGTAACCCGAGATAAAAGGCATTACAATAGTACAGTTACGAGAGAATGAGCGCCACAGTGACTGGTTGTTTGTTATTCAGAGGGAGAAAGCATGGGACAATAACTCTATTTATATGTACTTTAAAAGATAGCAATGGATAATTCACAGGTTACCAACTGAGGAAGCAATTAAGGGTGTGGGTCCAAGCTTCTGCTGCCACCAGCCAGAGTTCCAGCTGTTAGGAACTTGGTCTTGTAACTATGTTGCTTCAGTGAGTTGCTCTTCATCTAAGATGCTATCAAACTCATGCGCTTGTAAATCTTTGCTTGGGCTGCATGCATATTGTCACCGAATGTGACCGCGATCTGGGTGTTGTTCGTTTGGCCATGAAGGAGAATCCAAATGACTGGAACAAAATAGCAAGGGGGAGCACGTAAAGACTGAAACAAGGCGGGCATTGCTAGAACTCTGTGATATGCCACGTCAGAGGAAGGAATGAAGGGAGGTAGGCGTGAGAGCAGTCGGTGAAAAAAGATTTCAACCAGTTATGTCCTTGATTCCACATACTAGTTCAGATAGATGATCAAGGAGTGTGCTATAGGAGACGGCATTTAAAGCTGTGCTGAGGTCAAGAGTGCTGAGAACATCCTTACAGCCTTTGTCTAAAGTTAAAGAGTGTCATAAGTGATGTCAAGGAGAGAGGATTCAGTACCTTGAAGGAGGCAAAATCCAGATTGTGCAGGGTTAAGAAGCCTGTTTACTTCCAGGATGTAGGATATCTTCCTCCTAGTCACCCCTAAAGTTTCCAAACTACAGAGGGCAGCTTCCTGGATACCAGGGTACAGGCAGCAGTGGGCGATAGGCTTAACCAGTCCCTTTATCCAGGGCTCTCTCACAAGGTCCAGTAACCACGGGCCTTCTGGTTCTTCTGACAAGATGCCATTCTTGACCTTTATGCCCTTGGAACTAAAGGAGAACACCTGGTCCGACCTTGGAGAATCACATCCATACTTTGATAGATATGCACACACATGATGCACATACGCACACACGGGTTAGTTCCCTGCAGCATACGCAGTGCTGAATTTGAGACGGTGGCAGGGCCCCATAACAGACTTTGATCCAGAGAAAGAGAAAAACACAAAAGGAGGAAAGAAGGAGGAAGAAAAAGACGGAAAAACAGTGACAAAGTGGGCGTGTGATGGATTTGGGGAGAGGATGTGGTCCGTCGGCTAGATTGCCGACTTTGGTGCCGGAAACCAAGGTTCGAGCCTCGGGGTCGCGTCCACATCCTGTGATTCTGGGCAAATCACTTAATCTCCCCGTGCCTGAATGTGTCCTTGTGTAACGTAACCGGTGCTCATGTAAAGCACTCCAATACCTTCGGGTCGAGTTCGCGCTATATAAAATCTGCATTAAAATAAAAAAATAAAATGGGAGGGGGCGTGGTCAAGCGCGGATCGAAGATGGCCGCGTAGTGAAGTAGCTCCGCCGATTGTCCCTGCCCCACGTCTATCCTGCTGACACATCCGTGACACCAGTCGACACCCCCCCGAGATCGGAGTAGTAGCGGTCCCCAGCCCGCTTGCTCCGGCGCATCGAGCAGCCCCAACGGGGGAGATAGCGGCTCCGGAGTGTTGCGGCCTGCGGGAAATCTGAGCGCCGGGGCCCACAGTGAACAGTGGCGCCGGCGGGGAGTCCCGGCCTGAGTGGTGGAGGTGCCGCCGCGCAATATCGAGGCGGGGCTACGGGGGGGCAGTCGGGACCAGCAGCGGAGGTGGTGACTGCCCTTGGGCCCTGAAGCCGGCAAAGCTCCCCCACATTGACAACAGGAACTGCGTGAAGCGCACCCGCCGGGAGCTGAGTAATGGCGGCGATGCGCTCCTACTGAGGAGAGCCTCCCTGTCGCTTGTGGTTCCGGAGCCGGAGCACACCGCATACAGGTATCGTAGCGGCGCTTGGTCACCCGCCTGAGTCCCGGGGGCGCTCAGCTGTTTGGACCCGAATTGAGGGACCCCCCCCCCTGGACAGTGCAGGACTTGCTCTTAGACCCCTGGGGCCTGCGTTGTAGCTGGCGGTACCCTAACTGATAGACCTTACTGGTGGGCACAGTGTGGTTGGTGCCTCTGCCTGCTTCCACCATTCCAGCCCAGTTGGTTGTGTACAATGGCTGCTGCGGGGGATCGCAGAGGGACCGGGTCCCGTGGGGCGAAGCTGGTGCAGACTAACAAACTGGACAGATACACAGTCACTAAGGACCCTCAGCGGAGCCGACTGTCTGTAGAGACTAATCAGGGACACCCAGGGGTAGAGGAACAAGAGCTATCTCTCGCAGATGTCATGGGGGCAATTGGTGGAGTTAAAACTTCTCTTGAGCACAAAATGGATGCCATGGCGATTGACATTAATCTTATTAGGACCGACCTGGGGAAGCTTAACGAAAAAGTCAAGCAGGTTGAAATAACAACCACCAGTCTCGTTGGGGATGTCACACAACTACAAAGGGAGATGCACGAACTCCAGGACTCTCACAAGTACATGGACCTCAAGCTGGATGATTATGAAGGTCGACTCCGGCGCAATAATCTCCGCATCCTAGGAGTGCCGGAAAAAGCGGAGGGGCAATCCCCGGACCTATTCGTTGAAGACCTCATTCTTAAACACTTGCAGCCCAAAGGCCTCAGCAAATTTTTTGTTATCAAACGTGCTCACAGGGTCCCGGGCGGCCGTCCCAAACCGGGCGCTCCCCCGCGGCCCATGCTGGCTCGGGTCTTGAACTACCGGGACAGAGACACTATTCTCCAGAACTCCAGAGCGGGGGCACCCCTCCGATATGAAAATGCTGCCATTTCCTTCTTCCCGGACTTTACACAGAGAGTACAGAAGCAAAGGAGGTCTTTCCTCACTGTGAAGCGTGGCCTGAGAGAGAGGGTCTGAAATACTCAATGCTGTTCCCGGCACGTCTCCGGGTGGAGGCGGAGGGACGGGCATGGTTTTTTGACGAGCCCGAGGCAATGGCAGAGTGGATCGAACATCGCGGAGCGAAGGGCCAGGCGGATCGCGGCGCAGGGACACAGGTGGACATTTCACCGATCTGAAGTAGATCTCTGAGGATTGCGGCCTTGAACTAAGTAATGGGGTCATCGATGTGGGATGGGCTGGGGTGAGCGGGATATCTGCGCTTTATTATGGGGGCTGGTGATGATATATATGTTTCTTGACATTTACCTGCCAGGAGTGTTACACTCGACCTGGTTAGGGGCGGGGACATGGAGCTCACTCTTCCCCCTTCTTTTCTTCCTCTGAATTTCTTTCTAGGGCGACAGGCACTCTGCAAGTTTTCGATGGGCAGTTCTAAGCCTAGAGTGCAGGGCAGCGGGGTGGGGGGTTGTTGGGTTGGGAAAATTTGTTTTTTTGTTATTTGTTATATTTGTTTCATCGGTGCAATGGACATATACACCTGCAATAGAGTTGCTGAAAGAGTACAAGCCCGGAGTTGCTGGATCTACATTCTGCAATACAGGCATGATGGGGGATAAAAACGTAAAAATTATGAGCTGGAATGTTAACGGGTTAGGGGACAAAATCAAACGAAGTGTAGTACTTCAATACATCAGGAGGCACTCACCCGATGTAGTCTTACTCCAGGAGACACATCTGGTTGGGAATCTATGTAAGGCAATGCACAGGGGGTATAAACTGATTGCGCACTCTGGTTTCACCTCGGGTTCCAGGGGTGTGGGTATTATGACAAGGAACAACTTCCCGCTGGCGGTTAGCTCCACATGGGGGGATGATAGAGGCAGATACATTGGTGTTTCCGGGATGTGGGAGGGCCGGCACATTGCCTTTATGTCTGTCTATGTTCCCCCAGGCCTACAGGGTACAACATTTGCTGATTTGGGTGCAGCCCTGCTCGCCCTTCCGGATGGGCTCCTGGTCCTGGGGGGAGACTTCAATGCAGTAGTTTCGGGTACGTTCGATAGATATCCCCCTCGAGAAATAGGACCGTCTGCCCGATGGTTGCCTGACTTCCTTGAGGCGATGGGACTGGTCGATGGCTGGAGAGTGTATCACCCGGGCCAGGTGCAGCACACCTTCCACTCTGGGGCACACAACAGTCTCTCCCATTTAGATTATTGTCTGGTACCAGCTGCGCAAGCGACATACATACACGACATCAAACACTTAGCCAGAGGTATCTCTGATCACTCGCCTGTCTGGGTTCACCTGCTAGTAGGTATAGGCGGAGTGGGAAGATTGGCCCCAATTAACCCTTGGTACTTACGTAACCCCAAGATCCGTAAGGAGCTTATCAAAGCTATTGACGAATATTTTTCCGACAATGTGGGATCGGTGCCTTCTCCCCGGACCTTGTGGGAAGCATTCAAGGCAGTAATTCGGGGACAAGCCCTGTCATTGATATCTAGCTCTAAGAGAGACAAGCAAAAGGAGGTCCTCGAACTTGAGGCAGACATATATAGACTAGAAAGGGAACTGGAGTCTGGGGTTACGCCGGAGAAGATCCACTTGTTGAGTCTGAAGCAGCACGACTATAAAGCGTTGGTCTCGGATAGGGCCAGGGCCCTGAGTAGAGAGCAGCAGGGCAGGCTTTATGACCAGGGAGACAAGGCCGGGAAGCTCATAGCGTGGCTGGACAAGAAGGAATGGGCGAGTCGGCTGGTCCCAGAGCTCAATGTACAAGGAGGCGTTTTGGTCACGGAACCGCAGGAAATAGCGGACAGGTTCGCTGATCATTTCCACTCGGTCTATACGGCGGTCTCCTCCCACACTGAAGCGGACTCTCAGGAGCTGTTGAGGGATATTAAGCTTCCCTGCCTCTCCCTTGAGGATCGGGAATATATGGATAGCCCCCTTACAACCGATGAAATCGCGCAAGCGATCCGTTCCTTGAATTCTGGGAAAGCTTTGGGCCCGAATGGACTTCCCATTGAACTCTACAAGTTGAGACCAGATAAACTAGCCCCATATTTGAACGCTATGTTTCTGGAATCTAGGGAGGTAGGAACGTTGCCCCGGGAACAACGAATGGCTACTATTGTCACCATCCACAAGGAAGGAAAGGATAAGGCGGAATGTGCCTCATACAGGCCCATCTTTCTTTTTAAACGCCGAACCCAAGATTTTAGCCAAGCTCTTAGCCAACCGCTTGGTGAAGGTGATCGGCGGCTTGGTGCATCCGGATCAAACCGGTTTTATGCCTCATAGAAATACAGCCCTGAACCTCCGTAGAGTGCATGGGGTGATAGATAGAGCCAGCACCCTTCTCGAGCCAGCTGTGATTGTGCCTTTGGACGCGACCATGGCCTTCGACACTATCGAATGGCCATACCTATGGGTAGTTATGGTAAAGCTGGGATTTGGGCCGGAATACATTCAGTGGGTGCGTCTTTTATATTCTGAACCACTGGCTCAAGTGGTGGTGAATAACAAGGTGTCAGCCTCGTTCTTGCTCAGTCGGGGAACTCGACAGGGTTGCCCTCTGTCCCCCCTTCTTTTCTCTTTGGCCTTGGAGCCCCTGGCCGCCTGGATACGCTGGGATCCAAGGATAAGGGGTCTGCGGTGGTCCCCCGGATGGGAGGACCGCATATCCTTGTACGCGGATGACATTTTACTTTATTTGGCCTCCCCTAGGAAATCTCTTGTAGTGGTGATGGATATTCTCGCAGTTTTTGGCCGATTTTCTGGACTTTCCATCAATTGGGGAAAATCCCTATTATTTGTACTGAGGGGAGACCCTCCTGTCCCTCCCCGGAACTGTCCAATACAAACAAACTCGGTCGGATTCAAATATTTGGGGATATATATTTCACTGGACCCCTCGGTCCGCTATGCCCAAAACCTTCTTCCTCCTCTTCGTAGACTTAAAAGTGACATTACTAACTGGAAGACTCTCCCTATCTCACTCCTGGGCAGAGCTACTCTGTTTAAAATGATGGCGTTACCGCGATTCTTATATGCCCTACAAAATACCTTGGATGTAGTCCCAGCACGTTATTTTAGGGAGGTGGAGGGCCTGCAAAGAGACCTATTATGGGACGGCAGGCCTCGAATCGCCTTGAGCAAACTAACGTTACATTGGTATGATGGAGGCATCAGTCTCCTGATGTCAAGAAATACTATTGGGCTTCCCAACTGGCAGCCATTAATCATGGCACATACGGCCGTGTGGATGACCCGGGCTACGCCATGGACAGATGGCTCCTTCCAGGGGGCACTTATGGTAGGGCGTTATACTCCCGACCTAACCGGTTCAAACTAACTGGCCCCACGAAGCACTCAGTGCAAATTTGGCATGACGCCACTAATTATCTTGGTTGGAGACACAAACTCACATTGGCCACCCTCTTTGGGACTCAGAGAAATTGGGCGACCTGTGGAAGACAAGGGGCTTTGATAGGTGGGACCTTATTGGGATTTCAGCTATTAAAGATGTCTGGGGAAAAGGGAGCCCAAACCCTTCAGCACACTTCAGGGCGAATATAAATTGGCGGATACGGAATTTTTCGTTATTTACAGGTCTCACACTCACTTCAGTCTTTATTGCCTAAAGGAGCGGATCCCCCGGAGGTCTCCTCTGGAGGACAGAATCTTAGATGGTCATCTCCCTGACAAAACGATATCCTTAATTTACAAAAACTAATTAATCACATGACAAACCCCTCCGGACACTGCGAGATAGGTGGGCACAAGATGGGATAGAACTGGACGATGAGGAGTGGCAAGCAGCAGTATCCTTCCCTTAAAGAGGTGGCTATCCCGGCACGCTTGCGACTGGTTCAGCTGAAGATCCTTCATAGGATCTACATAACGGGCCCTAGATTAGTACACATGGGGTGGTCGGAGGCAGGGGAATGCAGGCGGCGCTGTGGCCAGATCGGAACGTTTATGCACATCATTTGGGAATGCGCACATATCAACTCTTATTGGCGTCAAGTGCACGACACGATCAACCAGGTATTGAGAATCTCCCTCCGTCCCGAGGCTAGACGATGCCTCCTTAATATCTGGGAGCCAACAGACTTGGACGCTTCTCAGACACAATGGGTCACTCTGGGGCTCATGCTGGCAAAGAGAAATATTGCTCAATTCTGGGGGGCGGCACACCCACCTACACTGGAGGCCTGGGAAAGAAACCTTGACTGGTGCATGTTTAGGGAAAAGACGGTGTATTTGGCAAGGGGGTGCCCAAGGAAGTGGAGTCGTGTCTGGAATCCGTGGAATTTGTATAGAGGAGAGATTTGTACACCACCTTGTAATGTTGATTATGATGATACTCTTCCTCAGTGATGTTCCTCACATATGTACTGTCTGTATATCCCTCCACTCATGCGTACTGAGAAAAGTTAACTACCTGGTCTATTGTACTGTACCATTCACCAGCAACTGTTTAATAAAAAGAATTGTTAAAAAAAAAAATGGATTAAAGAGGCAGGAGGTGAATCATGGTTACGCAGCCTTGGTATTCAGCATCAGACGAGAGAAGAGGAGGGTAGAAGTGAGGGTACAGCTTGCGCTAGTAGACCGTCTTAACCAGTTCCTCTGCAAACCCAGCTTCCCAGTGCTACACACTGCTGGCCAGAGCTGACCCCTACTATCTCTTACTTTTCATTATCCAACACCATCGCCGCCAACATTCAAACAGAAGGACACTAAAGCAAAACAAATTAAATTAAATAGATACATATGAACTGCCATCAATGTGTATACAGATTGCCCCGTTGAAATATAGTGTGTGTGGCTTATTTATTGCGTTTCAACATAGACCACATCTGGAGATTATCAGAACGCGCGCCATTGTGTGTTTTCTTTCATTGCTGCGTCATTTCCACTTCCGACTAAAATGGCATTTGTGAGAGAAATGGCAGTAGACTGAGATGCCGCCTGCCCGCGCCGGGGGTGTGGAGGCGGGGAGGTGGTATGCTCCTGCGAGACATTTTATACCACAGGCATCAACTGCCTGTCAGCGCTCCAATATGGTCCATGCCGAGGGCAGCTGTAGGGACAGAACTGTTGTAGGAGCAGAGCGGCTTTGGCGTTCTGCGGAGGAGGACACTTCAGATATTGCAATGCTATTTTCTTGGCAGCAGCAAGTCTCTATAAATAATTCATTCCTAGATGTCAACGGCGGAGCTGGGTTAAATATGACTGTTTTCCCTTCAAATGAACGCTGATAACGCTGTCAGTTTTCCCTCCCCTGAGAGATTCTGGCGGGAGTTACCGAGCAGCGAATTCTCACCGGAGGCGTCACATTCTGCAAGGGCCCGCGCCAGCCTGAGCACTCACTGCCTAGGGCCGCTCACGCGGGCACTAGCGCGAACATTCCAGAACTCGCACGTCACTCGCACGTACTTCTTCTCTCCTAATAATCATTAATTTAAACATCTTCTTAGGGTGCTCGTTCTTTGTGTAACTTTAGGATTGCTCTCAGCCTAGAGTGTCAGCCCTCTCCCTCACCACAGCATCAAGCCTGTCACATGACAGAAGCGGTGCATAAGGGGAGCCGGTGGATGCCTGCAGTGCCCACCAGCACTTATTTTTGGGAACCGGTACTTATTTTTCATCATCAGACTATGACCCAGAACGAGAGACGTAAACACATAAAAGGGGGGAAAAGGAGGAATAGAAATACGGAAAAGCAGTGAAAGAGAGAGTCTAGAACCTGTCGACGAGCACACGTTTCTTCCTGGCTAAGTGTGATGGACTCTGTCTTTGCAGGGACAGATACTGGAAGAATTGGTGGGTTTTAAGTTCTGTCTAAAAAAAATTCAAGAGAAGGGAAAGTCTTAAGATCAGTAGGAGCTTTTTCAATAAAATCTGTTGAGGAGCACACTGGTCCCCAATTCTAAAACCACCTCCATGCACCACATCGAATGAGCAGCTCAGGTCATTTTTTCCAGAACTGGTTTGGCAGAGAAGGCATCATTGCTGCAGTCAGTATCAGCAATGTGGAGGTCTCAGAAGTACCATACAGATGCCCCATATAACACTGGAACGATTCTGACCGGTTAGAGGTTGCATTTCTTTAGCCAGGGCGCGGTCGGTTGCTAGCTCAAAGAGAAAGACAGAACAATGTACAATATACTTAAATTTGGAGATATGTCCAACAACGAGAATACGTTTTGAAAAAGTGATAACATCTTTCAACATCCAACATGCACAGTGACGTTTCCAAAACCAAGACAAGTGAAACAAATGGAAGTGTGATAGAGTAAGAGAGTCAATAAAGGGAATCCTCTGAGGACATTTGACACAAAAACACCAAAGGAAGGGCACCAGAAAATGGATAATGAGAAAAAAATGGCACGACTGATAAACTTACAAAGCTAGACTTTAGGTTAGTGTAACTGGCATTGAAGAACTGTGACCACTTCAGACTCTTTGACTAGTTTTCATCGACAGGTACAGCACAGCTATTGATGAAAATTCCTTAATATTGCAATACTGGTCAATGAGAAGTTATTTGCGTGGAGTTTTACCTCCAGTTAAAAAATAGCGATGATATGCTTTGCATGACACCGCCTTCAAAAACGTTTTAACATGAACAAAACATGTTGATTGTATGACGATTTGTACATCTTATATGGACTAAACAAGAACATTTTCTACAAGATCCAAAGAACATAATTTTTCATCTTCTAAAGCTGGACATCTCCTAAAGAAAATATCAAACAAAATCATACATTGGCAAAGCCTCTATTACAAAGGCTATTTTTTTTTTAATGCAAACATAAGCTGCAAAATAACATGAATTAAAAAAACATGTGGTCACTGTTGGGAACAGAAAACTCCTCCGCATGGTAATGGACATGCACTCCTGCCCTTAGTGCCCCAACTGTACTGATGTCTGGATACCTAATGCTTATTTTTGCTGTCAAAGGCAAACACAGATCATGCATGTGCACCATGACATAGGCCTGTCTCACAGATTGCGGTCTTGTTGGACTGGGAGGGGTGCCCAAAGCGATACCCTCATAGTGGTGGTAGGCCACTGCCTTTACCAGAAGTTAAGCAGCACGAGCGAGGTGGTGGCACCATACCATGTAGTGATCAGTAGGAGTGAATGGGTCCTTTTTATTACCTGTGTCACTGGAGTCATACTCATTTAAAGTTTGACTGCTGTGTACTTAACTTGCCCTTGGCCTACATCGGTATGGTGTGTAGTACTGTGCGGTGCATGTGTGGTGTTCATGCGCTGAATGTATGTGTGCCTGCTAATGGTACAATACAGGGATACTGCAGTACTGTGCAGTGTATGTATGTTATATGCATACGCTGGAAGTATGTGTACCTGTGAGCGGTGCAATATGTTATGTTATATGTATTTAATATAGCGCGCAACTCACCCGGGGGCATCTCGGCACTGTGCGGAAGCAGAGATCGAGGCCGAAGGGAGGGAATTAGAATAGATGGGATTTGAGAAGTTTCCTACATTTGCAGTAGTTCGAGCATGTGCGAACATGGAGTGGCAACTTATTCCAGTAGTGGGGAGCCCGATATGAAAACGCCTTTCCTCCACTACGCGCCAGACGGATGCGAGGTACACATAATAAGGCTTTGTCACCAGATCTTAGGCAGCATCCTGGGTTGTAAGTTTTGATTTTTTGTCGCAAATAAAGCGGGCCTTTTCCGTTTAGGGCGTTATAGGTAAGGCAACTGATCTTAAAACAAGACCTTTTCTTCACTGGAAGCCAGTGTAGTTCTCTCAGCAACGGAGCAGAGGACGTGCCTGACGGGCGGTTGAGAACAAGCCTGGCAGCAGTATTTTGGACTACCTGAAGCTTGGCAACTAGGGTCTCATTGAAGTCCGCAAGAAGGGCGTTGCTGTAGTCCAATCTACTTATTACTAAGGCTTGTACTAGAGTCTTACGGGCGGAGGTTGGAAGGTAGGGAAATATTCTGCGCAGAAGGCGCATGTTATAATAGCATACGCATGAGGTTGCCAAGATATGCTCTTTCATTGTGAGAGCTTGATCAAATTTCATGCCAAGATTTTTTACGGCTTGTTTAGGCACAGGAGTGACACCCAGTTGGTGAGGCCACCAATCGTTTGCCCAAATAGAGGCTGCTTTCCCAAACAGCATAATCTCCAATACACAAAGGATGGAGTGCTGTGCAGTGAGTGTATGGTATATGCATGTGCTGGGTGTGTGTGTGTGTGCCTGTGAAGGGTACAGAACATGGTTGACTCTGGGTTACATTTCAGGAGCCCCATGACTGCATCGTGAAACATGAGGAGGTAGAGGAATCCCCCAGACAGATTTGTAGATTGCTGCATTCCTGTAAGCTGGATGGGACACACTGGAGATGGGAGAGCAAGGCTTCCCCAAGTGCACTTCAAAGGGTGCTCTATGATTCAGAGAGAGGTCACAAGGAAGGGGCCTGGGCACATCTCAGGAAGGAGATAAGGCTGATAATAGAATCATAAAGAGTAGGGCTAAGGCCCTGGGATAACATTTCAATACACATATCACTATGGTTGACATCCAGATGTAAGCTCTAGTCACTCCCATGGCCTGTGTTGTGGGGCTATCAGATTCGGAGTAGCTCCTGCCGTTGCAGACTTCTTTCTGGCTTTGCCTTCTTGAGTTCCTCAAGGAGCTGAAGACTGGCTCTTCATATAAGAACTTTGGGAACTGCAGACCTACTCACCTGCCCACGCCTCTAGATACCCTCTCGGGTGTGTAGTGCGCTATACAAATCAATATAACATAACAGGAGTGGTAATACAAAAGGAAGCAGACCTTCAACAGAAACTTCAAAGACTCGGACTCTAAATCACATTTGGTGACTGGAAATGGACTCTATAAATGGGAGCTTGAGACCCCAAAAACTGTCAACACTCAAGCAGCAGTCCGGCTGTGTGAGGAGGAGAAGCTCTGTAAGACTTATGCCTGTGACCAGGACTAGAGACCAAGGCCTGCTAGTCTTTCAGCTGGGTGAGGGGACATCACCCAGGGAATCCAAGACCACATGTTCTGGAGCCTGGAGACCAATATGCCCTATAAGGAAAAGGAGAGCATTGGAGGGAGTGAAGTCCAGTGGGGATCCTGCCGAGTAGAATCCCTTAGTGAGGTGTGAGGATACGTCTGCTGCGCCAATAAGGTCATTGCCCGTGAGCAGAAAAAAGTCGGCAACCCTTGTATACCAAAGGAGGGCTGTTGTGAAGTGAGCCGTGATCGTTTCTGTGACAAACGGGTCATCATCTGTGCGGAGTGAGAAACCGGCGACCCAGTATGTCAGGAAGGGCCGCTGTGAAGTGAGCTGTGATCGTCACTGTGCCGAATGGGTCATGGCCCATGTGCAGTGAGGGACCAGCAACGCCATATGCCTGGAGGGGCTGCCGTGGACAGATTGCCGTGCTGCCTGGACCATATCCCATGTGGGGTCGTGAGTCAGCAACCCCAATATGCCAGGAGGGGCTACTGTGAAGGAATCTGCTGTGCCGATAGGGTCAGAGCCCGTGGACAGTGGAGAGATGGTGACCCTATATGCCAGAGGGGGTCACAGGACCAAGTAAAAAGTGTGACCTGGTTGAGATTGTCACAAGAGGAGAAAGGCCACCGTGGGGACCCCTGCGAACCTGCACTGTTACAGAGGATCATCGTCAGGATTTTCGCACTACTTCAACCCTATATGCACCGTGGGACAGACTAAAGAACTTATCCAACAAGGAGGAGCCAAAAAGAGCCTCTGGTTACTGAGGCTGCACGACCGTGTGTGAGGAACTCAAGGACCACGGAGCACAGCCCGCCTGGGCTGCGTTAGTGAACTCACCTGAACCAGCGTGGACGATCCATCGCCTGTGGAGAGGGTGCGCTCACTAACTCCGGTTGCTCCAATCTGGCAGTAGGGAGTTAGACTGGTTTTGGGTGATTCTGTGCCATGCACTTTATTATTATTTCTTATTAAAGAGATAAGAATAAATCACCACCAACAAACCACTCAAACTGCAGGCCGTTACAAGTTTAGTGTCTCTTAAACACGTTATTACATTAATTTTAAAAAGCAGAGGATGAATAAATTACCATCTAAATGGGCACACACTGTGCAGGCAAGATAAATAGCAAGAATGTAAGTTAATAAAAAATAAATAAAACACACATTGAGTCAGCTTTCTCACTGAAGAGAAAGAAACAGTTTGTAGGTGAATGTAAACAATGTGTGCGGGCTTTGAGTAGTCACTGGAAGTGAAGGGAGCCAATGTAATGTGTAAAGTGGGCTGACGCACTGCCCCATGCAGGATTGCTGTAGTGGGCTGAAGCAAAATGTGAATGACAATTTGATAGATCAGTGAATTAAGCCCACATACCAAAAGCCCCTCTGTGTATGTATATTAAGCATGATTTAAATAAAAAAACACAATAGTCTGCTAAGAGAACTAAAGCTACCTCAAAGGCTAGACCTAAAAATCAATGTTTATGGTGCTGTCTGAACTCTAGAATAAGCATTGGCAAAGCCAATGGATGTAATTGGCTGCCAGCCTTTTTGTCTGTTAATGCTTGTTTTACCTAGGTTTTTGCAAAATGTTATTGTTTAGGAAGTGGCCGCTGCCTCATCAATCTAAAATTGGCTTGAAGCAAAAATATTTTTTTGGTTTAAAAAAGCATACGTGGGGGCGTGGCCAAGATGGCGCAGAGGCTAGACGTGCCTTGACGACTCTCCTGCCTGCCGCCGCCCTAATCACCGCTTCCCGGGCCTGAGACGGGGCCCAAATAGCACCAGAAGGATTCACGGCGACCTCGGAACACAGGGGGGTTCCAGGATAGCGGGCCGACACGCTTGGGGTGCCCGGCGGGCATTGCCGGTGAGGCGGAGAAGAGACGCTGCACAGTCCGCGGTGCGCGCGCCCACGCTTGTGGCGTTCGGTGGTGCCGGCGCCGCGTGCTCATACCTGAGGCTGGAGGGAGTCGGCCGCGCGCGAGAACGCCAGCTGCGCCGCCCCCCCCCGCAGCACAGACTCAGCGGAGGTATCGGCACCAGGTCGAGTGCGGGGCCCCAAGAGACTCGTCGAGACAGGTGGAGAGTGGACCGTTACTGGAGCGGGAGGCGGAGTGCGACCGCATTGGAGCCCCCGCGGCCGGGCCCACATCTCTACTATGTTACGGTGAGCGGCCCGGTGGGGCCAGACACCCTCGCCTAGTGGAGCTGGGGAAGGACATTGGCAGCCATTAGGAGGAGCGTGGAGTGCAACTCGCCTCCGAAGCTAGAACTGGGGCCGTGGGCCCTGTGAGGGGCGGGGAGTAGGCCGCTGGTGGGGTCCCCGCCACCTCTCGCCCCCTCCTGCAAAACCAACAAATTATGGACAGCACACACAGTTGCTGGGAACAAGGCCTCACAAAGCATGGAGGAGCTGTAGGGCCCTGAGTAGCCAAGACGCCCCTGGCGCAAAGTGCGGTGGGCGGCCCGCATCTTCTTCCCTTATCGACGGGCAGATCGGCCCGAACTGGGTGCCCTCACTCAGCAAAGCTGGGGAGAGGGAGCGTCGGCCTCGGAGAGGTGTGTGTGGAGCGGTTCACTGGGTCGCCGTAGGCCAGGAGCAACCATAGCGGACTGGGTTCCTGAGGGGCGTAAGTGATAGGTCGCGACCGGGGACCTTCGCCCCCCTGCACTCCCCTTCACGGCACACGCTTAGCGAAGAGCGCAAACATCCAATAGAGAACACAGCGCCGCACAGCAGAGCGGAGGTAGGGGTGCTGAGCTGCCAAGACATCCTCGTAGCGGCGGGCGGCCCGCAGTGCTGGAGTAGCGAGACGTGGCGGCCCACTGGGGTTCTATCCCCTTCTTTTTCCAAGTCGCCTCCCATATCGACGGGCGGACCGGCCCGGACAGAGCATCTACCGAAGCAGGGTAGAGGGGGAGCAACACTGCGACGAGCAGAGGGGTGCTGGGCCCAACCCTATTCACCGGTGCTGCGTATTGGGGACCCAAGCACAGGAGGTGAAGACAGAGTGCAAGGGACTTGGAAACAAAATACCGCCTCCGGCCGCGGTGACCCGCGCTCAGGCAGCATCTCTGGTGGGGCTACGCCGGTGAAGCGGATCTCCCCCTCCGCTGTCACAGTCACGGATCTCCACAGGGGTTGGCAGGATAAGGGATGCGACGAATCAGGCAACCCTAGGCGTCTGGTGAGCTGATCCCTACGTCATGGCGACTGGGCGCCCCAAAAAGGACCGATCAATCAGAGATCTTTTCTCACGCACAGGGGGGTCCACATCAAAGGATGCAAGCATTCAACCAGGTGGGACGGGGCCCCATCCTGAGCAATCCAACGAGGAGCCTGTGACTCGATCGTTCATTGAGGCATTGTTCACCTCCCTACGGGACGAGCTCCACTCCCTAAAGCGTGAATTCTCCCAGGAGATCACGGAGACCCGGAGAGATGTGGACACCCTGGGGGAGCGAGTGGCAGAGCTAGAGAACAGAGAGGGGGGTCGCGACGAAGAAACGGAGGCCCTCCAACAAGAGTTTATTCGGCTATGGGAGCAGCATATCAATTTGCAAGCCAACTTAGAGGATTTAGAGAATCGCTCCTGGAGGAACAATGTGTGCATTAGGGGAGTGGGCTCCAGAGCAGAGGGGGAGGACATATTTGGTTTTGTCCAAGACCTTTTCCATCATATCCTTGGTGGCCCACCGCAATCCCCAATCCAACTGGACAGAGCACATCGGGTGGGCCCTCCCAGGCCGAATACTGCCAACCCTCCGGACATCCTTGTTTGCATGCACAATTTTCAAACCAAGGAGGAGATTCTCAGGAAAGCACGCACGGCACACCCCATTGCTTTTCGGGGCCACTCCCCTACCCTCTTTCAGGACCTCGCGGCCCTCACCCTGCAGAAGCGCAGGTCGTTTCGACCGGTGACTGCACAACTTCGCAGTCATGGAATTTCTTACTCCTGGGGCCATCCTTTTCGCCTGAATTTCCGATGGGAGGGAAAGCTCCATCAACTACGCTCACTTACGGAAGCGTGCCGGGTGCTGGGGGTGGACCCTCCAGAGGAGCAGAGAATGGGGAAAAATGGATGGCAGAAAGTGGGTCGGCGCCGTGCTACAGCTAAACCGGACCCGGAGGAGATAGCCAAGGGCCAGCAAGCTGCTTTAGATGCAGTGCCTTCAACGCTGGCCAAAATTGTTGACCCCTGATTAGGTGCCCCGCTTACGCATAATGTATAGCCAAGGGAGGGGCGGCGGGCGTTAAGAGTCGAGCCACTGGCCATTTTCATTCCCCCATCAAACTCACCATGCGGCTCCGTTGGTCCACAGGACTATATGTAAGACTGAACTCTCATTTTTTCTTATTGTTGTTGTTTACTAGTTTTGGGGGGGGACTTGTTTGGGGTCCGCACTCACCCATACAGAGGCTATCTTACTACGCTACACTGGTTTGACATCCTGTGCTACAAGGCTCAAACATGCTCCCGCGAGGGGAGGGATAAGGGTTATGTTGGTCAGAGCGGAAGCCAGTCTATTGCCTGTATGACACGAGACACACTTCACATTCTCACATTAAATGTACGTGGGCTCAATAACCCGATCAAAAGGCGGGCAATACTTAATTACCTCGAGTCCTCTCGGGCGGACCTCTGCCTACTACAGGAAACTCACCTCCACTTTGGGGACTGTCACAGACTAAAATCAAGGGCCTTTCCGCAACAATTCTTCTCGTCTGCCCCTTCCAAATCAGCCGGAGTGGCTATTTTGGTGGTCAAATCCTTTAAGGGAGTGGTCGAACAGAAGGTTGACGAGATTAAGGGCCGTCTACTGTTATATAGGTTCTCCATAGAGGGGAGGTCTCTAGTGATTGGCTCAATCTATGCTCCCAATGAGAAACAAGAGGGGTTCCTATATGGGGCCCTGGAGCGGGCGCTGGGATCTGGGGATCAGTTAATGCTACTAGGAGGAGACCTCAATTTAGTGTTTGACAACGCACTGGACGGATCAGCGCAGAGATACGGTCACTCCGGGGCTGTCTCGATTGAAGGGCAGGCGAGACTACGCGAGCTGGGGGTGGTAGATTTATGGAGGGCTAAACACCCACAGTCCAAAGCATTCTCGTACTACTCTAGTGCTCATAAGACATATGCTAGGCTCGATTATTTCCTGGGAACTCGGGAAATTCTTTCTCTTACGAAAGATTTAGACATGCACACAGCTGCGCTGTCTGATTACGGGGCTGTGGAGCTTTCGCTCTCTCTCCCCCAGACTACTCCTCCCCATAGGGCTTAGCGCTTAAGGGACTCTATGTTACACCGCAAAGAGGTTATAAACCAAATCCAGTGCTCACTCAAAGACTACATAACACACAACGATCTCCCAGAGACTTAGCCCGCGGTATTGTGGGAAGCATTTAAAGCAGTCATTAGAGGTGAGTTCATTGCCATAGCTTCAGTAGACAATAAGAACCGCAGGGAAAAGAGAGAGGACCTTACCAAGCGGAAAGTAGAGCTCGAACGCATACACCAGCGCACTGGAGCCCCTAGGGTCTGGCGCCAGTTAACGAACGTGCGCGCCCAACTGGCAGCCTTAGATACTGATAGGGCGGAATATTCCGCACTTCGTCTACGGCACTCATATTATGTAGGGGATACAAGTGCGGCCGCCGCTTGGCCAATACATTGAGGGCTAAACGACAGGAACAGGGAGATTCGGAGATCTATTCCGCCGAGGGGGACTTGGTCTCGGAAGGCCCAGACATAGCGAAGGCTTTCAAAGACTTCTATGCACAGTTATATAATTACCAACACTTAGACGCGAAAGCCGGATCGCAATATTTGAGGGGGGCTAAAACTTCGACTCTCACCCCTGACCAGGCGGAGTCCCTGGACGAGGACATCCGCATTGACGAGGTCATCTCGGCTATAGCGCGCCTTAAACTCTCAAACTCACCGGGCCCAGACGGGTTCTCCGCTGCCTTCTACAAATCCTTCTGTTCAACGCGAGCACCTATCTTAACAAGACTCTACAACTCATTCTCTGATCCGGGTACTATCCCAGCCCAAATGCTTGTGGCCTCTATCATAGTTTTGCCTAAGCCCGGGAAAGATAATCAGCGCTGCAGCTCTTACCGGCCCATTTCACTTCTAAACATTGACCTTAAATTATACACGAGTATTATACCCGACAGGATCAATACATATCTCCCCTCGTTAATAGACCCGGATCAAGCGGGCTTTATTCCATGCAGACAGACCAGCGATAACACCAAGAGAGCACTACATATTATAGAAAAGGTGAGCAGGGTCCAAGAGGAATACATGCTCCTGGCGGTCGATGCCGAGAAGGCCTTCGATCGGGTACATTGGCCATTCCTCGAACTAGTTCTAAAACACTTCGGGTTTGGGGACAGATGTATGACCTGCATTCTAAACTGTTACCAAGCCCCCACTGCGACAGTACGTCTTAATGGCTTCACCTCCACACCCTTTTCAATACACAGAGGTACCCGACAAGGCTGCCCACTATCCCCGTTGTTATTCGCTCTGTATATGGAGCCCATGGCCCAGAGGATCCGGGATCACCCGGACATTGCCGGCGTACCATTCGTAGGTGACAGACACATCATTAGTCTCTATGTCGATGACATCCTGGCATCTCTGGTGTACCCGACTACCTCCTTGCCGGCCTTTATGGAGGAATTGAGGGCTTTTGGGGCGGTATCGGGGTTCCAAATGAACATACACAAATCTCAGGCACTTAATCTCTCCGTACCCCAGGGCACAGTAGATTTCCTCGCGACCAAATATCCCATCGTGTGGGCCTCTGAGTCGATCCCGTATTTGGGGATCAATCTAGCCCCCACGATCCAAGCGACAATAGATAGCAATTACAAGGAGCTTTTCCAACGCATACGGGGCGACCTAGGGAGGTGGACTCACCTACAGATTTCTTGGCTAGGACGGATAGCAGCCTGCAAGATGACGGCCCTGCCTATGATTCTGTATCTCTTCCAGACGCTGCCCCTCGCTCCTCCGAAGGGTATGATCTTTAAACTCCAGTCAGAATTAGCACGGTTCATCTGGCAGGGACGAAAGCCGCGTATGAAGCGCTCCCTAAGCTATCTCCCCCCCCGAAGCCGGAGGCCTGGGCATCCCGGACCTACAACTCTACTTCAAAGCGGCGCAGATGCAATATTTAGTGGAGTGGAGCCGCCCAGAGTCTGAAAAGCACTGGCTCTTTCAGGACAGAGCAATCGCAGGCACAGCCTTTTGGAAGGTTCCATTCCTTCCCAAAGCACATAGACCTAGGGGCTTGTACTTGTCTCCAATAACCCGGGCTACGATGACGGCCTGGGACAGCACTAGCACCAAAATGGGTCTGACGACCTACCCATCCCCGCTGACGCCCCTCTTCGAGAATCCGAACTTCACCCTGGGCACCGCGCCGACAGGTTATGCTTCTTGGAAAGTATCAGCCTGCCGTTCCATGGGACACTTCTTTGATACGGAGGGCTTACTCTCCTTCCGACAAATGCGAGAGGATTTTGGGCTCCAGGAATCAGAACGATTTCACTATCTACAGTTAAGACATTGGATCACACACCCCTCAAACCGCGCCAATGCGCAACGTCATTTAACTCAGTATGAGAGGTGGCTTTTGGCCAAATCGTCAGATAAGGGCATGATCTCAGAGCTTTATGCTATCTTACTCCAAACCCAGGTTCACACATATCAGGCGGGGCGGGCAAAATGGGAGGAGGAACTGGGACGGCCCCTAAGCTCTAAAGACTGGGAAGGCATAGCTTATAGGGCCCGCCACACTGCCCATAGCACGGCCCTTACAGAGACACTGACCAAAATCACGACACACTGGTATTACATTCCGGTCAGGATACATAAAATTAATCCCACGATGAGCGACAGCTGCTGGCGGGGTTGCGGAGGCCAAGGGTCACTGACGCATATTCTAGGGGATTGTCCGCAGATCGAACAATTTTGTACGCAGGTCATAGCGATATAGACAAGTATTTCGATACACAGCTCCCACGATTTCCAGCCTATGTGTTGCTGGGTCTTCCGAAGCCATTGACATATCCCTTAAGATCCACCCGTGGCCGGGAAATAGGAATGGCGTTGGGGGCGGCGGCCCAGGCCATCTTAGCCCACTGGGGCACTGCACTACTCCCCACGCACACAAATTGGTTACATAGGATGTGGCACAATCTGGGAATGGAGAAGATTTCCATGTCACTGGCAGGGAAAGATGCCAGCTTTCTTGAGTTATGAGGCCCGTTTGTGTCACTATTATCGCAGTAATTTCACAAGTTAACATGCCCCAAATATCTTAGACTTCTGCGTCTCCTAGAGGCCCCTCGGCCTGAAAAGCCCACAGAGCACTGAGCGCCTCCGTATTCACGCACTGGTTCTGGCATCACAGGGGGGTGAGTGGGGAAGGGAGGGGGGGGGGGTTGGGTTTTGTGGATTTTCTTTTCTTTCTTTAGTTTGTGTTTGTACCAACTACAGCATGGAATCATGCTTGTATCGCCCCTCAGTGGTTTGTTGCCCCTGCGGACTCAAATCTGCTACTGTATTTGTTCGTTTTCTTTGAAAATGCCAATAAAAGATTTAAACCATAAAAAAAGCATACAGTGGCATTGCAGTTTACTGGCTTGGAAGTGAACAACTTTGTGCGCAGATGTCCACCTTGAATGCTGTCACTCAAAGTGAAGTTAGCCAATGGTTGAAGAGGGCTGACCTTTTCCCCATGCTGTCTGCTGTAGTGGGTAGAAAAAAATGTGAAAGACACAATAACAGACCAATGGATGAAGCCCCCAAAAATAAGTATAGTATGCACGTACATTTTGTAAAATCAAAAGGTCATGGCTAATGCCAGACCTACAAACTGTGGAGTTGAGTACATGTGATTTAACACTGATTAACGTATACATTACTTAAACAAGTGATTGCATGCTGATCATTGAATGTCTACCTCAGCGCTGATTGGGATGCACATCTTTCCTACACATCCATGGCTGATATCTGTGGAGTATGGTTAATGATGGCTTCCCTCCCTTCCAGCAAGAGGTCACTTCCTGTAGCAGTGCCAAGGAAGGTTCACTCTGACTAAGGAAGTGTCTTCATTTCCACAGCTCAAGGGAAAGGCTCCAGGGGCCCCAGGAGTCATCTGGGTCTGCTCCTGCTTCTTCTCCACAGGCAGCTGGTGATTAGGCCACAACCGTGGGGGTAGGTAGAGGTGGTTTTGGAGTGCTCTCTGACTACAGGTTGGGGGCTGCTAGCTGTATCACTGGAGAAACACACCTTATGCCTAAAGCATGCTTTCCCCCAGTTCTTTAATCAACCTTTATATGCTTTGCCATGACGTGGGGCATCACAGTTAGCCGTAGCAGGACAGAAGAAGGGGCTGGGCAGTCTCTAGTCTGGAAATAAAGAACGAGAGGCTGAAGTAGAAATCTTGCCTATAAAAGGAGGGTAAAAAGGGATAAGCGAGACTGAGGATGCTGGAGTAGACACTTTAATCTTGGTCCTAGAGGATATTAGGTAGCAGATACCCTTTTCATACCAGGCAGTCATCTTTATGGTGAGAAATTTGTAATGGCGTTTCTTGACATAATCCTTGCTCATTGCATGCCACGCTGCTACTCGAACAGAGAAGTTATAAAGACAATACTCTAAGTCTGTGTCTGCGTCCAAGCCTTGATCTCCGCACCATAAACAGGGAACAAGCAGTAATGCCCATGTTGTGGCTAGTCTTTTATACCAATTCCATTGCCTCTGATTTTATAACATTTTGCTGCAATTAGCTGAATTGCATCACATTTAGATGCTTCTCAGTCAGCCCCAAAGTGGATGCAAAGATTTCTTGACATCAGAGGCGTCCATTTCAATTTGTGTATCATGGCAATGGCATTCCACCTCAAATTGTTTGAGGAAAAAGCAGACTGGAGCAAAACAGACAATAACAATCTTGGGAGTGGTGGAAAGACCCCTGAAGGATCCTGTGCTAGAGATTAACTATAGTACAGATATAAAGAACAAATGTAATAATTTCGTCCTGTAAAATAAGAAGGCTCTCAACCACAACATAGTCAAATGGATGACAGAAGCTTTCGAGACCAACCAATCCATCATGCTCTGTACCAAACGTCACAGCATTACTATAGTAGCAAGCCCTTGTAAAGAATTTCCAACAAGTCAATCAAGTCTCAGCATAGGATTCTTATTCGCCTTAGAAATTGCTTCCATAACTTTCAGATATATTCCAAGACGAGTTCCCAACATTGCTGAGCCACGCTGCAATTCATCAACAAAGCACAAGAAGTCTGATAGGCATCTTGGGTTTTTAATGTTCTGGTTCAGAGGCAGATGTGGTATAGCAGTTCAGAATGAATTTCTCCTTTTGTGTTGGTGCCACCAATGTTTGCATATGATTAGTCCCCTTCAGTAATGGCCCTTATAAGCTACAAAACAAAGGAATGGAATGGAATCCAGTAGTTAAGACTTATTCTAGCATTTCTATAACCTCTCTCTCCTACCTAAGAAATGAAGAACGCATCTTTAGTATCATAAACTCCCTTGAGTCATCTGGAGAATTATGTCACAATAGGGTTTACAACCTAACCAGTCGCCATCAAATGAAAAACATTCTGGAACCCTTGGGGCACGATTACGAGTTAGGCAGGTGCAGCGACGGGACCTCTTCACCACCGCACCACCAAACCCGTGTGAGAACCGCCCGCCGTATTATGACTTTTTTAGTCAATGGCGGGCGGTTTCTTTGGCGTTCCATGGCAGTGCCTATAAAATAGGCATCCCAATGGGAACGTCAAAGGAAGTTCCAGCACAGCATGGACTGTGAAGTCCATGCCATGATGGAATTGGGAGTATATGCACACAGGGGGGGCACATGTTGTTATGTTATGTTAACTGAGCTTGTAAAGCGCGCAGCTGCCTCAACAAAGAGGCATCCCGGCGCTAGCAGCAGAAAGGCATGGAGGCTAAGAAACTGGGCAAACCGGGAAAAAAAAAAAAAAAGAGTGAACAAAAAAGACAAAATTAGGCCACAGGAAAAAGGTAAGTCTTAATAGCTTTACGGAAAGCCAGCAGGCAATTCAGACTACGAATCTGACAGGGTAGCGAGTTCC
The DNA here is from genome assembly GCA_963921515.1 of Calotriton arnoldi. Lineage (NCBI taxonomy): Eukaryota > Metazoa > Chordata > Amphibia > Caudata > Salamandridae > Calotriton > Calotriton arnoldi. Next base: position 3,071,701 of record CAWUFW010001008.1, on the reverse strand, counting down.
ATAGCTTGGCTGCCAAGCAACGAAAGGACCGCCCCCCGGCACGGAGACGGTTCACTCGGGGGATCACAGCCAAGTGTTGCCCCAATGAGCGCAGCTGGCGTCCCGGAACATAGGGAACCAACAAGTTGGCCAGAAGCCCGGGAGACGCAAGCTTAAGAATTTTAAAGGATAGGCAGAGAGCTGTGCCCCCTTGTGTGCATCCACATGGAGTGAGGCAAAAGGGGGCCCAGTAGGGCCCCCTTTCTTTCCTCACCGCCACTGTTTTCATGGAGGAAAAACCTCCATGAAATCAGTGGCGGTGAGGAAAGTCGTAATATGCTTGGCAGGACCGCGGCAGTCCTGCCAAGCATAATACTGCCTCATGACCGCCACGCCACCGCAAGGCAACAGCGGTTCCCTGGTGGATTCGGCAGTCCCAGGGTGGCACGACCGGCAAGTTCGTAATGAGGCGGTCGGAAGACTGCAGCCCCACCACGAGTCTGGCCGTTCAAGGACCGCCAGACTCGTAATTAGGCCCTTAGTGTTGGTGATACTTGAACATCTTAGATTGGGTAAGAGGGCAAGCTTTATTCTTTTCAATGGATGGCTCCTTTAAGCGTTGAGTAGGTTTGATGGTTTGTTGAATGTTGGACATGTGCTCAAGAGAGGTGTCTAGAATATTACCAGAAGGCAGATTTCACATTTTAGTTGCTGCTAGAAGTAAACTGAGAATCAGCAGCCATGATGGCCTTTATTGTATTCATTATTTCTGATGCAGTGGATCCTCGGAGGAGGGAAGACTGTGCATAGTGAGTGGGGAATAGGTTTCTTTACCCAAGAGGTACACACCATGTCTTGGATTGCGTCCCAGCAGAATACAAAGATCTGCTGGACCTACCCATAATCAACAGTCTCGCCTGCCTATTATCATGCATTGGAGGACCACAATCAATAGGAGGCCAGTCTGGAACAAATCACTTCCTAAACTGGTTGAAATGTCTATGCAACTCTTCTCCTAGATGCGCCCTGCAACAAATCAACCTCATTTGGGACAGCATGTCGTTAAAATCCCAATTCAGACCTAGCATACCAGCTGGCAATCCCACTACCCTACTGAGTAGGACGCCTGTGAAAATGCCCACCTAGCCTCTCCGTGCCCGTTTGAGGGCTGTACTTTTGTAATGTGGTATACCATTTGATTCCTACTTGTGGCCCCAGCTTGCCATAAACACTGGCCACTGCTTAGCATTTTGTATTTATCTTGACCCTGGAAGAAAGCTCTGCAGCACCAGATGACAGGAGGCGCTTGGTTCAACCCAGATCTGTGACTGGGGCTTGATTCAACCCAGATCTGTGACTGGGGGTGAGTCTCTGAAAAGTTTCAGCGCTCCGTCCATCATCTCCTTGTGTTTACTTAGTTCACCCTAAGTTGGCAGGGTATTCCCAGACGTGAGTCCCTTGCTCACTTTGCCACTGGATTCAAGCTAGCCTGGCTGATGAGGGGTGTTACCCCGAAACCATACCAGGATGCTTGTTTCCGGTCCAGGGAAGACCTGGCTTGGCAGTTCGGGCTGGACTGTTCCCATGAGGCACAGGGTCAAGACTGATTTGCATATAGCTGGTTCTGAACTGGGGTGGTGAAGTGAGCTAAAGAACGATGATGGATTCAACCCAGATCTGTGACTGGGGATGAGTGTCTAAAAAGTTTCAGCGCTCCGTCCATCATCTCCTTATGTTTATTTGTTCGCCCTAAGTTGGCAGGGTATGCCCAGACGTGGGTCCCTTGCTCACTTTGCCACTGGAATCAAGCTAGCCTGGCTGATGAGGGGTGTTACCCCGAAACCGGTCCCAGGATGCTTGTTTCCGGTTTAGGGAAGACCTGGCTTGGCAGTTCGGGCTGGACTGTTCCCATGAGGCACAGGGTCAAGACTGACATATAGCTGGGTCTGAACTGGGGTGGTGAAGTGAGCTAAAGAACGATGATGGATTCAACCCAGATCTGTGACTGGGGGTGAGTATCTGAAAGTTTCAGCGCTCTGTCCATCATCTCCTTGTGTTACCTTTGTTCACGCTTTACCAAGACCAGGAGTGTCAGCACCTGCTTCCACCACTGCTGGAAGGAGCCTAGAAACAGAGAAGGATTTGCTGCAGTGAATGTCTGGAATATGAGCTGCTAAGCTTCCCAGCGAGATGGGTTGCCCTGTCCTGCATGGAGAATGACACAAGATGAGGCTTCATTCCCCCTTGATCATGAATCCTAGACCCATGGGCTTTTAGTCAGTGCTTACGCTCATGGCTTAGAGGTGGCTAATGGTGTGGCCTGGAAAAGGTGGTAGCATCATTCACCATTCCCTTTCTTCCTGGACCAAAGTAATTAATTCTACTGACTGCATGACTGCAGTGGTTGCCTTGAGAACAGAAGCATTGGGGCCATCTTGCTATGACATGCAATTCCCGAAACACTACAGTATTGATGTGTGAATGCAACCTAATCCTTAACTAGGGTGCCCAGTTGGACAATTAGTCTAATTAGTGTCAAAACGCCAAAGGGTCTCCCACAATACAAACCCTTGACTACCACCCACTGCCAGAGAGACTCAGGCCCCCAAACATTTGTGATTGCCTGTTGGTGCTATACGCACACTACTAATATGCCTCCCCATCAGTTAGCAAGCTGGGCAATGAATGGGCCATTTAAATACATCCACACATCTCTTGAAGGGTGTACAGTGCCTCCTCTTTGTCTGCATCAGAGCTTGAAGCCAAGATAAACTGGGCTCCAGGCTTAGACTATATCTAGTGTTGGTAAACAGTACAACCCATTCCCCAGGGTATGGGAGACAGATCGCACTTAGGTGGTGGTCTACGGGATCTTTGCAGGATTTCCTCATTCCCCTGATGCTGATGAATATTGAGCTGCACAGGAACCAAAGAGAAACAGCGGATATATAAAAGCATGTATAATGCTTTGCTGCTTAATTCATTGACATAAATCATTTTGTTTTTTTCTTCAACTAGCTTCCACTCTAAAGTACGTTTTTCCTGAATTATAAAACTTGGTTGATCTGCTGGCTCAGAATTTTTTTTTCATTTGTTAAAGGTTCCCAAAGACATTATGTGTGCCTCTGCTTACCTAGTGAAGATATACCTCTTTGGTAGGGATGTACTTCAAAGTGCCAATATTGAATTCAATGAACTGGACAGAGAAAGCTTTAAGTGGATGGAGAATTTGATGGGCGCTTTCTTTGTCCCTTATTGGGATATCTTTAGACCTACTGAGAAGAGCAGAAGACAATGGCACCCAGTAGGCTACCATTTTATTTCCCTTTGATGAAAAGAACTCTGGGATAGCTTTCGACAGCATACTTGTTGTTAGAAATGGGGTCTCTAGTTGGCAATGGTTTGCACCTTTGTCCAAGTAGGGACCCTTGCTTCTAGTCAGGGTAAGGGAGTTACGCCCTTAGACAACCTCTGCTCACCCCCTTGGTAGCTTGGCACGAGCAGACAGGCTTATCTCTGAGGCAGAGTGTAAAGCATTTGTGCACACATACAGTAACAGTGAAAACACTACAAATGGACACCACACCAGTTTAGAAAAATAGGAAATCTTTATCTAAACCAAAACAAGATGAAACAATAAAAAATCCACCATACATATGTCAAGATATCATCAAAAAGAGGTTATTCCCAAAAATAAAGCTTGTAGCAACAAATAGCTCCACGTCGGGCTATTACGACGTCGTGACGTTGTGACAGATGAAAATCCCAAAGTACAGCGCCAACAGCGAGGTGTGCGGCGTAGGGCCTGGAGTCACACAGGCCCCCAAAGAACAGTACCTTGGCAAACAATGAAAACAAAGATGGTGCACGGCGTCGGGGATGTGATGCTTCATTGGTGCCGGGCGGCGGCTGTTCCTTACAACCACAGGGGAGGTGAGGCATTGGTTCCTTACTGCGATGCAGGGGAGGTGAGGCGTCGGTTCCTTACTGTTGCCGGGGAGGTGACGTCGCGGTGGCGCAGAGGCGACGGTTCCTTACTTTGATGCAGGGGAGGTGAGGCGTCGGTTCCTTACTGTTGCCGGGGAGGTGACGTCGCGGTGGCGCAGAGGCAACGGTTCCTTACGACGATGCGGGGTTGATAGATTCGGGAGGTCACCCACGTCAGGTATCGGCTCCACGATGATGAATCACTGGCGTCGGTGAGGTCGGGACTGCGGTACGAGTCGGGGCGGTGCGTCATGAGCGTCATGAGTGGTGCCCTTGGGTCTGGTGCAGGCAGCGGCCTCAGTGATGGCGTCAGAGTCAGTACGGTGTGGCAAGCGTCAGGGCTGCGGTGCAAGTCGGTGCAGTGCGTCGAGCACTTCACAAGCGGTGCCCACGGCTTGGTTGCAGGTCGTGGCTTCGCTCACCGGCGTCGGTGTTGCTATTTCCCTCTGTGGCAGCTGAAACAGCAGTTCCAGGTGCAGGAGGAAAGGTGAAATGAAGTATTTGTGTCCATGAGATTGCAGAACAGGAGGCAAGCTCTACCCCAAGCCCTTGGAGATCCTCATCAAGCAGGATACACAGCACACAGCAAAGTCTTGGTCCTCTCCTTGTCAGAAACAGCCACAGCAGGCCAATCCACACAGCACACAGCAAAGGGTCAGTACTTCTCCTTCAGCTTTCTTTTCAGAAGAGCACATTTTGCTGCTATCATCCCGCACGCCAGTTGCGGTCCTCTGGTGCTAAGCACTTTCTTCAGGTTTACAGGGGCAAATGTGTGTCCGCTATACCTTATGGCAGTGATATTTGGGGGTACAAGGATTGTAACAATATTCAGGTTGAGGAAAATAGGTTTGCTAGACATTTACTGGTGGTCCCGCAAAGTACCTCAATTTTTGTTGTTTACAAAGAACTGGGTCTTAAATACATCTCAGACACCATTGCATTAAGACCTTTGCTACGGTGGATTTCGGTGTGGTATAAAAGTGAGCCAACTCTTAACAGAGTGATCATTAGTGATTGTCTTTCTATGGACAATGTAAGACCGATTCCTTGGCTTGGTTGTATAAAACCTGAATCTGCCATCCTGGGTCGACCGGATTTATATTTTACCCCTGAAAAGATCACCAAAGCAGACTATGAGTGGGTTAAACAGAACTTTACAACCCATGCCGCAGCCATAAGGGAAAGTAATGAATTACAGAAATCCGCAGCCAATGCCTTCTTTGTAATAAAAACAGTTTCTTCAACAGAACCCTATTTGACATGGGTGATGTTTATCATCGCCAGTTATTGGCAAGGTTTAGGTAAAATCTTTTTGTTCAACTGATTAGTTTTCCCAAGGGTTGGTTTGCTCAGGGTACTTTGGGTCCCTGTGAACGTGACAGATCGTCGGCCCAAACTATTGCTCACTTTGTATTGTTCTGTCCATACTTTACCTGGCCCAGAAAACAATTTTTAATACCCCTTCTTAAAGATTTACAATTCAAACAGGTTAGGCCTGCTATGCTACATGTCCTGATGCTTAGGGATGTTTACATCTGTGTATGCGTAGCCAACGTTTTGAGCAGCGTAACCAAGCATTGGGAGGCTTGGACTTAATCTTACTGTGGGACTGGTTTGATGGGTGGGAAATAATCAGGCTATTTTATTATTCTTCGGTTAGAGCCTGGTGGACCTGCTAGAGGCCTTTTGTATTATTTAAAATGCTTGAGGCCTCATGATTGATATAGTATTGTAATGAATGGTATAATGGTTTGAATGTGGGTTGGACCCTATATTATGTGCTCACTGATTTTATAATATGTTTTTATGGCATATATGTATCTTTTATGGTTCTATTTTAACCGAATAAAGATCTATGCTACAACTAATCTGCCATCCTTTCTTTAATCCATCAAAGATCACCTACATTTTAGAAAATCTTTGAGAACCTGGCTCTATACTCATTAATCAGGAGTGAGACAGCTCAGCATGGCTGTTGCAGCGCCAGGGCACTTTTCAACATAGCAGATGCGCTCTACAAATGGCAAAATAATAATTGCATTCTCTCTCTCCTTTACCCAAACCAAAACAGACACTAACTCAGCAAGCATAAGCAAAATAAATTAAAATAAATGTAGAAAACTGCTGCCTAAACATGGAGAGCATATATACTTGCAATAAAAAATTGAAATTAAAAAAAACATTGCAGCAGGTCTCCATCTTGTAATGGTATTTGGCCTACTATGTACACAGTGTCAGAACAAACTAAGTCAGATGTTGTGATCTCAATGACGTGGCACTCTCATGCCTATGTTGTTGCTGTGGAGCTCAGTGGAATTCTGACGGGGCGGGATTCCACGGAGCCTAGGGTGACAGTTGAGCATGAGCAGGTGAGGGAGCCGAACGCTTGTGTTTGGGAAAAATAAAGACACCGGAGTCCGGATTCTGACGGGGGTCGGGATTCCACGGAGCCTAGGGTGACAGTTGGGCATTGGCAGGCGAGTGAGCCTCACGCTTCTGGTTGGAAAAAATAAAGGCACTCAAAGCATATATCGGAGCCCGGAGCATCATTACAATTTGGAGACGAGGATGGGATCACAACATCAGACTACTGTGTTTGTTATAACTTTTCAAACTAAACATGGCAGACCTATGGCATCCTACATAACTGTCGTAGATGAATCAATCAGAAAAGTAGGGTAGGCTTGTCACTAGTGCTTAATTTGAGCTGGGGTTTCCAGTGCTTGGCACCAGCACTTAGGGCTCGATTCCGATCTCGCTCGGAAGGGCTCGCGACGGCATCCGTCAGGAGCGAGTCCGAGTTCGATTTCCGAGCGACTCGTCCCGCCGTACGAGCGAGCGAGTACGATGTGAATATCGCCTCGCGCTCCGAGCGACTCGTACCCGTCAGCGAAGCCCTCCGGACGACTACAACATGGCCGACTCGTGCAGCGCAATGGGTCCGATTTCCAAGCGACCAAGTACGATGCGCGCGTCGAGCAGCCGGATCGACTCGGAGCCTCAGACTCGAAAAAGCTTTGGGAAGCGGAATTCGGGGGGCCATAGCGGGCCCCCCTTCACCCATAGCCCTACGACTCGGTCACAGGGGGGGACCCAAGGGTCCCCCCTACACATGCATGTACGGTGCGGGGGGCACCGACGCGTAACCACGACAGGGGGCGCCCTTTTCCGCGATGTACTTTTTCCTCAATGGAAGCCTATGTACGCAACGTACAACAGGCTCCCATTGACTTCAATGGGGCTCCGAGCGACCCGAGTCCGTCAGTGCGTACTTGCATTGTACTCGGGCGTTCGGAGTCTAGGAGCACGAGCCGTTCGGAAAGCTCTACGGGACAGAGTCGGCCGTAGGGCTTTCCGAGCGAGATCGGAATCAGGCCCTTAATTGTCAACACCAGCACTTATGACAGCTGCCACATGGTAGCGCTGTTTGTGTGATTTAGAGATAAGCAGCACAATAGTTGTTTTATCTATTCAATATACATTAAAAACAACTAAAACCTGCTGCCCAAGCCATTCTTATAGCTTTGGGGGCCTCGAACAGTCTAAAATGTCACACCTGTAGCAGTGTGTAGTTGTGGAGGTACTGTGATGGCAGCGCTGACAGGGCCAATGGGTGGTGCAAGCTGCGGTGACCTCCTGACAAACATTAACCACTGCTTGTCACCACAGCAAACTCACGCCTACCGTATTGAACACAAGCTTTCTCACAATGGCAGCCATCAGGCATAGTCACGCAGTTACAATGTGTATAAAAATTACATTTGGCAAAACAATGTACAGCCTCTTCTACGAGGGCGTAACGAGGATTATCACAGTGCAAGTCCTCTACAGGCAGAGTTTGTCAGATGGAGTAATCATCTTCAAAAACCTTGCTTAATGCAGTAATCTGTGATATTCCATGTAATGAAATACCAGTCAACAAGGTTCAGTTGTAACAATCTACCCTAAAGGTCTATTGCCTTTAACATATGCTTTTACAGTAAATAATACAGGCCTAGGGCTATTGTCTTAACATTTCCATATGAACACATCTGCTTTGATCACTGTCACTATAACCAACACAGGCCTAATGTAGTGAGCATAATCCTTCCCACAGGGAAAAACTACCATGAGTGGCTGCTCGATGAGAGAGGGGTTTATGTTGTGTTATGTTCTCTGTTTCACACTCCAGGTGTCACCCTTTGGCTTTGTGGTTATGGTAAATGGCACCTGATACAATGTATACTGAAATGTTGCATAGAATGCTATACATGGAATGGGAAGTAAGCATATAGACATGTTTTTTCTGGGCAAAAGTATGGTGCAATTCCCAATTCCATGTGGATTTAAGCTTCCATGTACCACCTGCTTCGAGTAGGTGATAAATGGGAGTTGGGGAGGGTTGGAAACAGGAAGGTGGTGGGGTATGGGAAGGGTGTCAGTGGGCAGGGCAGCAGGTGCGGGCCGTGCAGGTAAGAGCGGTGGGGCGGGGGATTCGACAGACGACAACGAGGTAAACCCACATTTAAAAAAATTAAAACCACGTATCTTGCGCTCGTCATCTTCTGTCGACTCCCCCACCCCACCGCTCTTACCTGCATGGGCCGCGCCTGCAGAGCAGACAGAGAGCAGGCGGGGGGAGCATTCTGTGCTCCTACATGGTACTAGAGAATGGGATGGGGCCCAAGGTGTGCTTGTGCCTTGAGCCCCTGCCTAATCGCATGCAACTTTCTGGTCTGGATTTCCCAGTAAAGTCGAACCCGGTGGTTCTGCACCAAGTAAATCCTGGTGAGGAGACACCAGGCCTCTTGTGATCAGGAGGAGCGGGATCTCACCTGGGTATACCACACCACCTAACACATAATCATGTTCTATGTAGCTTCCAGATTGTGTCAGTGGGTTAAAGGAAGTGATCTAGGAATCTGTGGAAATCTGGATCATTTGAAACGTCAACCTTAAATCTACCACTTCTGCTTGGAAGTGTTTCCTTGACGCCTTTATGCAGTAGATTTTTTTAATGGCCTGAAGCCAACCTCTAAGAGGCATTTTCTCTTTCATTTTTTCTGTCACTTCATTAGGGTACAAAACAATTATGTGACAATTCTACGGCTGAAACAGTATCAACACAAGCTCTTCAACCCTGGCTTTTTAGGCGCTATTCGCAGAATTCGCTACAGTCTTGCATCATCCCTTCTTTCCTCTTCCCTCCTAGTTGTCAGAGATATGGACAATGATGAACATAACCACAGCATCTCTACCCAGTTTGGTGCTGACTGCACTGCCGGGCCAGGTATTGCCACACAATGGCCCTGAATCCAAGATGCACGGTACGTGGATATCAGTAAAATGGCACGTGATTTTACAGTTACCATGCAGTCATTTCTCACAAGTACAGTGCAATTACGAGTAAAACTCCATGGAATGGGGAATCATAGGATGTGACCGATTTTTCCAGTCATAAAACAGCACAGTGTTCACCAATATGCCAATGGATTTTGCTTTTGTACATGTGCATGTGTTTGATGGTTTACTAACAGGTGCATGTGTGTGGGTGTGAGAGAGGGAGAAAGCAAGAGGAGGAAGTGAGGCAAATGCATGGGATCGTGAGGGTGGATAAATGAATGAATGGATGAACAAGGACAGGTGAATGAATTAAAGTGAGATGATGGATGAATACATGTTTGAGAATCAATGAATGAGAGTGAGGTTGGATGTATGAATATGAATGAGAATAGACAAAAGAATGAGAGGATGGACGAGGGTTCGTAGGCTGGACTTGCATACGGATATAAAAGCGGTTTGATGGATGGAGGAGTGTGACGATGAGTTTATGAATAAATAATGGAGCAGGTGAGGATGGATGAATTATAACTGGTTTCACCTCTTGTTCTTGAACACAACCGTGACTAATATTCAGTGGTGAAAATGGACATTCATCTATTACTTTCTTATTACTGGTCTAAATACAAAACATTTTTAACATCTGTTTCTTCAGGTGATTCCATAACTGCAAAGACAGAGATGCTGTCAGCACACAGAAGCACTTTCTCCCACTGTTCACTACAAAGAGATCAAGGAACCCTTCTGCTGGATTAGTTCACATAACAGGCTACCCAGCACCAGGGTACCCTTCGGAATGAGCTGTGCGCTATACAAATACACATGACGCTTGCCCTTGAAGTCAACATGTGTGCAGATCGACAGATCAGCTACTGTCTCTTCTTCCTTTCTCTCCTTTGTGGAGCTGCCATGAAAACCCTGGAATGAGACTCATCCTTCCTCAGTCGCTACCTTTAACAACAGAGCTGCTCTGCTGTTCCCCACCTCATTCTACTTCTGCATACAACTAGCACAAAAGAGCAATACCAACGTGACGGCAGAGGAATCCATGTCTTTGCCACCGTTGAAATTGTCAGCAGGTGACTGGGGTGCACGTAAAGGGTGAAGCAAGTAGCTTGAAAAGCTATGTCTCTAGATACGCTATTTTAGCAATGACATTTCAAAGTAAGATAAACAAGCCACCTCCATAAAAAAGGCGACACCTCATAGTCACCCCTTCACTAGCAACACTGCCTTTTGCAAATGCCCAAGACTTCCACGCAGGCTGGGAAGAAGCCTGGTTTCCCAGGGTAAAGAGTGATTTGCATTTAGCTGGGTCCAAACTGAGGAGGCATGGTGTGCAAAATAATGATGTTTTGGGATGCGAACCTGAGTGGCTGCTAGTGGCTGAGATTTTTTCAAACTTTCCATCCATCACTGTTTTGTATACTTATTGTGTCGCCCTAAGTGGGACAGGTATGCCCAGACTATGACTCTCTCCAATGCACTAGCCTATAGTTCATCCTATACCTCTCTCAATATATCCTCCACCTCCACTCCCTGACTCATCCCAATCCTCATTCTACTACTATGATCCCCAAAATAACCCTTTCTAGACTCTCCCCTCCTATATCCCTCCTTGGATCACCCCAAACCTCATTTGAATACTGTGATCTCCTAAACAACCCTTCTGAATTCTTCCCTCACCTATCCCTCCTGTGACTCATTCCAAAACTAATTTTACTACTATAATCTCCCTAATCCATTTCTCGAGATTCTTCCCTCCGCCATCTCTCCTTGTCCCAAACCTCATCTTACTACTATGATCTCCAAATAAACACAGTTTCTAGACTCTTCCCTCTTCTATCCCCCCATTATACTTTTCAGTCCAACTAACAAACTCACACGTCCACTGCTCAAATTAACTTTAATTTCACTATACTAATCCACCACTAATCCTTTTTGGGTTTCGGAGTAGTGTGCTACTCGCCGAAAAGCGCTTCGACGCCTCATCAGAGGTAGTAAGCACTATATAAATACAATTACAATACAATACAAGCTGTACCCGGCTGATGAGCCAATAACAAGAGCAAAACCGGTCCTGGGTTGCTTGTTTTCTGGTTCAGAGAGGGCATGGCTTGCCAGTTCGGACTGGACTGTTCCTATTGGAGCAGGGTCAAGACTGATTTGCATATAGCTGGGTCCAAACTGAGGTGGGATGGTGTGCAAAATAATGATGGATTAGGATGCAGGCCCGAGTAGTTACCAGTGGCTGAGATTAGTTCAAGCATTCCATCCATCACTGTTTTGTATACTTATGGTTACCCAAGGGCCTGCACATCTCCCATGGCCTCCCGGTAGAAGCCTGACTCGTGGTTCTAAAAAATTCACTGTCTCACCACAGTTTGCAACCTCCTCACAGAACATTAAGCAGAGTCAATCATTGGGGTCTGAAAGGAAAGGAGGAAGTGAGGGATGGATGGGGAAATCGGAGTGGACTGAGTAGCATGCAAATTCAGCAAAGGACACTGAGGTGTGTAGTGGGATAGTCATTACGGAGACAGGAAGTGGTAAAGAGCGAGTAAGCTGGCAACAGAAAAAGGCAACGTTGTGGACAGAGAGAAAACCACATTTCAGGAACAGCGGAATGTTTGCAATCAAGCACAGGGTGCTGGTCAGAGGTTGCTGAAAAAGAGAGGCCCAGAGAATGGAGGAGAAATCTCCTTTGCACTCACTTAAGTGCAGGCTTTAGGCAATAGCCAGCCCTTAAAGCACCTGCAGAAGGAAGCAAAGGGGTACTGGGCAGAAGGAGAAGCAGCACCATAATAAAAAGAATACAGTGGCATGGTGGCATTGAAGATTGTGCCTGACTTGCCACAAAGGAATAGAAAAAGCAGGTCTGGGAGAGTGTGGAAAATGAAAAAAGAGGCAGGAAGCATGTTCTCATGAGATTTGGCCATTACAGAGTAAAATCTGTATTCGGCTAAATTCTCACGAGACCAACAAGAGGCACGATATTGCAAGATTTTTGGCAGCCATATTGTGGTCAGGCTGCCCTCATCTGTAAATATATGACAGCCATATTCGCTCTCAAGCCCTGACACTTGCACATTAAAATAACAAAATCTAAAACTCTCATGGGTGTGTGGGGGTGGTGATGTTCAGATAACCAGCAATGGAAGTTGATAAGTAGCTTTACATGAGTGACACAGAATGGCTGTAATGCGCCTGATCCTCCCCTAATCAGCCACAGTGAGAAGTGTACATTAAATAAAAACACAGAAGCCCTTCCTCCAAAGGCGGCTTTAAAATGCACATGTCGTGTGATTTTTCCCAAAAATAAAATAATTTTTGTGTTTTTAATCCAGTGCTCTTTTACACATAACTGTTTTAAAAAAAACTTAAACATATTATTATACAACTATATATCTAGTCAGATAATACTTTAAGTTAGAATTTGGTTTTCATGCACAATGTGCTGCTTTTAGTGGGTGAAGGCCTTTTTCCAAGGTGGTTTCTGCATTCAGCAATTAGTCCCTGACAGCTACTGCTGCTCCTGAAAACAATGCATCTCATACACTGCAAAGGAGGCACTATTTAAGAGTCACACTAATTTATCCAACAGTTGCCAGTAGCAAGGCAGTTAAATAGAAATACTCCTCTGACATCTATGTTTTTCTATCATAACATCACATGCAAACAAAGCATCTCGGAAATTGTGCTTCCGTTAAACCTTCCTTTAATAGTGACATATATATCGCGTAACACATACTGGTAACACAAAACAACTCAGCACGAAGCTCCTTTTAGGACAGTAATGAATGCTCTGTGGAGAGGTGGCTGCATGCCTCAATGTTCACTATGACACCATGTTATGAAATATCCTTAATAAAATGCACATTATGAAAAGATAATCGGTCATAAGTCATGACGAAATACTTTGGGACTCATCTGCATAAAACATCTCAAAATCAAAATAGGCCTCGTGGAAAACGCCATGAACCCCAGGAGGAGATACCAGCATTCACTGCCTTGCAATGCATTGAACAGCCGGACCATGTTGTCCTCCCCAAACCCAACACAGAAAGGCCTGTCTTTGAAACCAGGTGAGTACCTGAATATCGCCTTCGTCCAGTCACACCCACACTTGAATCCGTCAGCCCTGAGGAGAAAAACGACACATTGTTCTCATGAACACCAACATGGAAAGGAACAGGAAAGCTCACTAAAAGTCTACCATACTTGAGAAGAGTAGTTTACCAGGATAATGTCCATCAACTAGACTAGCTTGCGAAAATAATCATATACTTAAAAACTCCCAAGCACATATTTCATATTATGCAACACTTACTACTTGCTAGTTTCGAGTTAAAACTGTACATTTGTCTGTTTTAGTCAGAAAACATGCATGTCTTTAGTGTCCTATATGGGCTATTGCTCTTCTGCAATCTCAAACCAAAAGAACTTCTTATTTGGCCAGAGTTGGACTTTAGGAGGTGAGTTGCTTGACCACGTTAATACTGAAAAAGGTTATTGCATGCTATGATATGTGATGTAAATAAGTATACTGTTCTTTTTAAAGGGTGACATGTCACCAGAGTGGCTTCTTGGTACTGGAAAAAAATCAAGATTGGATGTAACACAGTGGGAGTAGCTTCTGAAGGGCAAGGAGATATTCCTGACACTCCTGAAGACAGATGTTCATCACCAGCCTTTAGGGAAATTGGCAGAAAGTTCCAAAGCTTAACTGCTTGTTTCGAAAACTTCAGAACGAACTTTCTTGAACTTCGACCCCGTTAAAAGCAAGATGAGTGGATGAAAGTTTTTCATGGATGACGGCAGAGTTTAAGCTTTTTAATTAAAAAAATTGTTGACATTGCATGCATCCTAGTGACCAGTCCACAGATTTTTAGCTCATTGACAATGGTGAACATATATATTTGGGATTCACACTTTACGGGTCACAAACGTGTGTATATTGTCCATACACATAAGTTTAGGGGTGTGCGAAATTTGTGTGATTCACTGACACTATTGCATAAATATGGGCAATTTGGGGAAAATTCTATATTTAGAGCAATACTTTTCTAGAATCCATGCTCACATCCATTTTTGACGCATGGATATATTTTGCTCTAAAACGAATACTGCGAAAAAAGAAAGGCCACAACGAACAGCCACTTGAGTTCTGGTTATTTCCGTAGGTCCTGTACTCCTGTGCTATAATTTTGCTGTGAAATGCGACGTAATTGGGCGACGTGGCGCGATGGCGTAATTTCGTGTTACAGGTGTAACATGAAATTCCAGAAATTACACCAGCATTATTACAATTTGCCCGTAGGACACACAAACCCTGGTTCGCGATGGAGCATGAGTGCAGATGCAAGAGCCTGATCTAGTAGGTTAGTGAAATGTGGGAATAGTTGATACAAAGGGGTTGCGCAACAGGCATTGGACAATTATTTAGATGTACATAAGTTGTTGGAAGAGATGGTGCAGGAGTATAAGTTGCATCGCACTGAAACAGAGGGCACGAGCTATTTGTGTTAATCAGGGACAGGTTCTTGGAATAAAGATGCCTCTGCTGTGGACAGGCTGACAAGTAAGGTAATGTTGATAGTAAGGATGTCACTGAGATGGAGCATGTCAATCACGAAAGACCTAGTTAGGGTTGTGCTAGCAAGAACCGTATGGAAGATGAGACCATGAGGAGTGGTGGTCAGGGGAGGATTTGTAATCTGTATCTAGTAGGTTCTGTTTCTATGGCTTAAAAGATGCTGTGTATGCGTGAGAGTGACTGAGAAAGACATGCACACTCTGAGTGCATGGGGAGATTATTTGAGAGTGACTGCTATTAATGTAAGGGATAATTAGCAAGTATGTAACACAATTTGCCATTAATATGGCTGTGCAAAAAGTCATTGAGACCACCGAGCCTGCATCCCCCTGAAAGTGAACCAAAGCAGTGACAAAAGTACATTATCAATTCTTAAAGGAGGTAAATGTAATAATGTACAGAACGTATTGTGGTAATGCGCAAGGCAGAGATGTACATTCCATACGTTAACTGCCATTTAATCTGTGGAATCTGTTTCACGTGCTGCCTTGCTATATTCTACATAGATTTATAGCTGGGGGTCCTTCAACAAATTATTTTATGGTCGTTATTCCACGCTTCCCTTGTTTCCTCACCAATCCACCCTTATAAAGACGAGGAGAGACGACAACTTAAAAACATCACAAAGTGACGGCTTGAATTTCTTGAGTGTACAGGAGAGGCGGTAGTGGTTGCAGTAAAGCTCACGTGAAACAGGAACATTACTGAGAGCTTTAGTTTGAATTGTTTAGCGGAAGTCACCAATGACAGTCTGAATCTGTTTTTTACAAACGCCCCCTAGAACACTCTCAGACAAAGAGGTTCCTGCTACAGAGGAGAGGATGCCTTGCCTGCTAGAAAAAGAAGGGCCAATAAAGCCAGCCTCAAGCTGACCCCAAAGACAAAGAGGTCCAGGCCCTTCCAAAGAAGCCTGCCTGCCTGCCTGTTCTACTTCTCTGCTGGAGCTGCAAAGTGCAGAAGCTCCTGGAAATAAAGGAAGCTATGTCCACCTGGAAGAGAACGATAGACCAATGGAAAGTACATTGCTTCAGCCGGTCTATGTCAAATGCCTCCCCTGTGCCTTGGGAATAGAGAAGACCTTTCGAATCAGGAACCTGGAGTTTACTGCAGATATTATCTATAATCAATTGCAAATGGACATTTTGCCATGTACCTGAAATGGAGGGGAGGCTTCTTACAAACTGAATCCGTGGCCTGGTTTCTGAAAAGCATTTCCTGAATGTTTGGAGACATTTCGAGCAGGAGGGTGAAAAATAGTTGTGACTTAGACATTTCTCATCCTTGAATGACCAAGAAAAGTCTTTCCAACAATTGCAGCCTACGCAGCTGCAATACACTTTAGCGGTATGTACAGGCATGGAATTCGGGCCATTGAATTTGAGACTACTGCAGGACCACCAAAAAGGAGAATGCAATCTCATGATCTTATCTGGCTACAGTTTACAAAGTCGTCCTGCTGAAAAAGTTAAATCTTCATAAATTCTGAAGGTAAAATCTTTGACCAGAATGAACCACCAACCCTTCCTCAGCCTCACTCTATTAAGAGTCATCTGCAAGAGGTCCTCACATCTCCAGCCTCCATACTCTTTCACCGAGATAAAGCAGAAAGTTGTATCTGACCACGCTCCATCGCCATGTGGCTGCAGAGGGTTCCCAGGTATCAGTCTAACACACCCAAGTGAAAAATTGGTATTATTTCTAAATAACTGCTGATCCCGTCACTGATTTGTCTTCATTTCCGTGTCATCTTAATTATTAAACTGTAATGTTTTTTATTTAATTGGTTTGGACATTTTAAGTAATTTATTTTTGCATATGCATTCTGCTTTATTGCACATGTACCAGAGACATTATTCTCTGAAGAATACCTCACTGCCAGTACCGATGTACCATGGTTGAGCCACGTATTTCTTACAGAAACAACTGTACTTAATAGGAATGTGAGGACTTTGGCTTTGTGGGAGATCAGCCTAAGCTCATATCAAGACTGTGACCTCTCTCTTCCATAGCTTAACAATCCATATTCCTACAGTTTCAATTTGTATTGATAATGGAATACCAATAGCACTCTATCTTAGAAGTTTTACAGGGAATGTCAAAATACTGCCATAAAGATAAACTTCAGACGGTTTTTCAAGTGCACAATTTTTTCTATATATTTTTTTATAGTGAGTAGGAGGTGGTTTTGCTATGACCGTGTCATACAAATTATTTCTTATACATTTTTTCCCAAAGCAAATATAATGTATCTAGTAAACATCAGTGCATGCCTCTACTTCACTTATTATTTATCTAATCAGACATAACATTGGTAATCGGCAGCCAGTCTAAGGGCCTGATTTAGACTTCGGCACAAAGGTGACGGATATCCCATCCGCTGAAATATAAATCCCATTATATCCTCTGGGATTTACATTTCGGCAAATGGGTTGTGAAGGAGTAACCCGTTTGCCGAGATCTACATCGGGACCTAAATCACCTTCCCATGGATCAGTGCACATCCCTCTATTGGTTACCTGAAAACCTTACTGCTCAAACAAACACGGGTCATGCGCAGATCGATCACATTCAGTTCATCGTCCCGGGAGCAGCTGAGCAGCTTTGTTTGGTTGTAGTTCAGGCTGAGAGACGTGATTTTCCCCTGTGGTGGAATCTCATGTATACACTGCTTCAATCTGGGGAATGGATACAAACAATACAACTTAAGAGTGCACTAGATCACAAAATAAGTTATGAACACACTAACATCGGAAAACACAAACACAAAATGCATAAGAGGTAAGCAATTACTAAGCCTTTCAGTTACCAACAAGGAGTTTTGATGAGATAATACACCGTAAGCCTTTACAAACAACAAGAAGTCTTCTGTTGTAGCTCAGCAAAGAAGTGTGGAGCCCAACAGAACTGCAGAGGGGTTAAATCATTACCCAGGAAAGGTTTTATCTTTTATAATGAAATTGACATTCCATGCACGTAGGCACTTCCTCAATCATAAGGCAGGCCTCCTAAGTCTTTGCAGACTGGTTTAACATCCTCAGATCAACCGTACCCCACGGACAACCTCAACAAAGACATCAACTACTTCAACAACTAAATCATGTACTGCGTAGACTCCCTCGCACCCATCACACACAACAAGCAAAGAATAACCAACAGGCAAGCCTGCTGGCTCACAGAGGACCTTCGACATTTCAAACGGCACTACAAACAGCTAGAAAGAAGATGAAGAGCCAGTCACAGACAGAACCACCTACAAGGCGGCCCTCAAGCACTATCACCAGCATCTGAGAGACACCCAAAAAAGAGCGCTAGCTGAACGCATCGAAGGGAGCGCCAGCAGCTGCAAGGAGATGTTCTTGATCATCAAGGACTTCACCACACCCTGGCCTCTGTCATAAGCATCACCTTGTCCCAAGAACTCTGCGACGACCTATCAAATTTCATCCACAACAAAATCGCAAGCATCAGCAGCAACTTCGCACATTAACCAAGCCTTAGTGATCGCATCGCCAGCCTGCCCATCAACAACCAAGACAACCCCATAACCAAATGGGAAACTTTCACAAGAGAAGACATAGCGACGATCATCAAGTCCATCCACTCAGGGGCCCCGGCAGATCCTTGCACCCACCACATCTACAACCTAGGAGCAGCAGCAATCAGCACCACCCTCACCCACATTGTCAACACCTCCATAACATCCGTCACATTTCCTGAAGACTGGAGCATGCAGTGGGTCAACGCCCTCCTCAAGAAACCGTCGGCCGATTTGAACCACTAATGTCCGTCCAATCGCCCTGCTTCCCTACTCAGCCAAAGTGGTAGAAAAGGCCATCAACAAGCAACTCACAACCCACCCATAACTACACCACCTGCAGCACAACACCCAATCTGGATTCAGAAAAAAACACAGAACTGACAAATCCCTCATCGCAGCCACAAATGACATCCAGACCATTCTGGACCGAGGAGAGACAGCAACCCTAATCTTGCTTGACCTCTGCAGCATTAGATATAGTCTCCCATAACATACTCATCAGAAGACTCCACGAGATTGGCATCAAAGGACCTGCACTCAAATGGATCTGCTCCTTCCTCACAGGAAAAACCCAAAAGTCAGACTTCCACCCTTCAAATTAGAGTCTGTGGAGTCCCCCAGATATCGTCCCTTATCCCTAACCTGTCCAACGTCTACGACACCACTTGCCAACACCATCTGATCCCAAGACATCAACTTCATCTCCTACGCCGACGACACCCAGCTCATCCTCTCCCTGATGTACAACACTAGCACCACCAGAGCCAACTTCTCCAACTGCATGATCATGGTAGCAGAATGGATGTGAATCAACTACCTGAAGCTTAACTCTGACAAGATGGAAGTACCAGTCTTTGGAAACAAGACCTCCCCACGGGATGCCAACTGACAGCCGACCGAGCTAGGACCAACACCTATACCCACCTACCATGCCAGAAACCTGGGGATCACCCTGGACGACAAGCTCAACATGACGACAAAAGTCAACACAGTGAGCACTGCCTGCTTCCACATCCTACACATGCTCCAAAAGATCTTGAAATGGCTGCCACAAACCAGCAGACGAACCGTCACGCAGGCACTCATCACGCGCAAACTCTACGATGGCAATGCAGTCTATGTTGGCATCTCCGAGCAGCTCACACACAAACTCCAGACCAGTCAGAACGCCTCCGCAAGACTCATCCTCCACCTCCTACACTACACCCACCTCTCACCTCACCTCAGAGAGCTCCACTTGCTCCCCAATCACAAACACAGCCAATTCAAACTCCCCATGCACACATACAAAGCCTTGCACAACACTGGACCAGCATACCTTAACAGCTGAATACACTTCCACAAGCCAGCCGGACACCTACGATCAGCCTCACTCTCACATGGACAACCCCCACATTCACAAAAGCAGAGCAGGAGGGCACGTGTTCTCCTAGATTGCACCAAAAACCTGGAACAAACTCCCACAGCAAACCAGAGCCTTAATTTTTAATTTCCACAAGAAGCTGAAGACGTGGCTATTTGAATAACCATGCGGGGACTACATGCCTACACACCTGCTGAAGCGCATGGATACCCTCACGGGTGATTAGTGTGCGCTATAAATCAACAATAGGGCAATCAGGAAATAGCTAGGGATTGGTTTATGGGTACATTCTTTAAGTCCCATGATGGACCCATTGACCCTCAATTCAAGCCTAAAGAAGAGAGGAATGACAAGTATACCTACTTCACATGTTAAAGGGAAATGCTAGGATAGCGGTCATTTCCTCCACTTGAATCCTTGTTCCAAGGCTGTTGAAGACGTCATCTTGATTTGATGCCTGGATGCATCGGAGTTCCTGTTGTTCTGAAGGGCCGGGAACTGTACTGTAGAGCCTGTCTATGGAATAGTCCCCAATTCAAGGATATGTTATAGAAGGCCTTTGGGACCAGCTGCCAGCTTGCGCGGACCACCCAACAGCTATCCTGAATTATACTGGGTTTGCTTCTACTGTCTTAAAGACCCTCAACAGCTCAAAAGCTTTGCTGCATTTTTAGAATCTGGTGCTACTTCACATAACATAGCAGTGGCACAGCCCAACCTTCTTGAAAGTAAATTGCATACAGTTCAGCAACATCACCTTCTGAAACCACAACAGTTCCAGGAATGTCCCAATAAATAAGGGAAGATTTGAATCCCAACCAATGAACTTGCATTAGGCTTCATCTCTTGAAAGTCTCCTTCTGAAGCTTGGGTTTTTCTTATTAACTGCACCTAGTTTACAGAGTATTTGAATGGTGTGAATCAGATTTCAAATGCAGCTCGCAGGATGCAGCCTCCTGGATAGACCCACTGGCCAAATTCTTTAACTAGATATTTTCCAAACTCTTGAGGTAAAATTCTTGTTTCGTTGTGGTGCATTTTACATGTTGAAGGTTTCTTTTTAGGTCGAGCATTCAAGACCTCTTGTATATACTTTAGTATATACTTATATGTGTATGTACTTTGTGCGCTCTGGAGATCAGACCTAGGACTTGTCTGCTTCCGCTTAGGGAGTTTTCTTTTCTGTTCAACTGCCTCTATTTAACTGTCTTGATAGAAAACGACCAGCAGAGGTCAGTAAAATACCAGAATTGCTTTCTGCTTGTTCAACTGCCTCTATTTAACTGTTTTGATAGAACACGACCAGTAGAGGTCAGTAAAATACCAGAATTGCTTTCTGCTTGTTCAACTGCCTCTATTTAACTTTCTTTATAGAAAACGACCAGTAGAGGTCAGTAAAGTACCAGAATCACTTTAGCATTCTGTAGATTCCAGTCCATAGAAATTGTCTTCCACGAGCACCCGTAGTCAATAATATTGTTTTCAAATCTTGTATTTTCAGTGATATGACCACCGAAGGCTCTGATTTTATATTAAAAACAGAGCTTTGGACTATACCATTTCCACCTGAAAGGCAATATTTCTCTCAATGTGTTTCCATACCTGGCGTGCTACGCAGTTTGGTGCTTACTTTCCCTCCATGTTAAAGAACAGTAGATGTTTCAGCACCCAGGCTAATGTGCTGCATGGCTAAATACATATAAGGTCCCAAAGGGGAGACCGATTGCATTGCAAATGCTTGTTTTATACAGCTTGGTTTGAGGTTTGGACCATTGCAGTATTTCTTTGCTTTACATAGTTGTTTGGTTGCAATTTTTACACAGCATAACTAAAACACATTTCAGGAGGTTTTTGTAGGGATAAAAATCATTACAGGGTGCAAACAGTGATGCCATCAGCCTTTTGGCAACTGTCTGTTTTTCCCTCCAGTTAACAGCAGAGAGCCCACTTACGGAGGTCCATGTGTTTTGGTATTGGTTTGCCGGGAGGGAACCAAGCAATGCTGGACTTGGGATGTAAAGTGTAGGTAGTGGTTACAACCCATCACCAGGCATAGATAGTGGTTGCTACACAATCAAACAGCTATGTGGTGGTTGATTGTTCATGAAATCCAAGGTCAAAGGGATGGCAAAGGGCTTTTTACCAGTACGTATGGGGGAAAAGAATGTCAAATGAAATCTTCCATAACTGGGGACCTTCTCTTTTCCATAATCATGTGTTGTGTGTTTGAGCTTAGATGCAGTGTGCGTAGACACCATGTGTAGTTCGAATGATTCCATCTACAAGGACATGTTGAAATCAGCACAAGATGGCGTGGCCCTGCAAAGCGTGAGGCTGTTTCTGGCATCCCTATCTCTGCAGTAACCATTGGGGATGGGCCTCAAAAACACTATCAAGGTTTCAGACTCATCTGATATCTGGGTGCAATATAGATTTAGCCTAGAACCCTAATGAACACCCAGAACTTACCTAAACTATTTTGACTAACTGGCCAGATCTACAATAATATTGGCCCCAATGTAGGTTACCCCCTGGCTGAAATGATTTGTCTGGGTCCCAATGTAATGTAAAGTGGGTTTGCAGAGCGCTGCTTGTCCCCCATGAGGGTATCCAGCGCCCAATGCACCTCCTCTGTCTATCTGTAGCCTCCACCTTTTTGATCTTCTAAAAGATTACTGAAAAATCACTTGGGCCCATATGTACGAAACTTCCATTTTGCATTTCCTAAATAGCGAATCCTAAGAAGTCGCTATTTAGGAAATGCAAAATGGAATGTACTAATATAGCGATTTCCTAATAGCGATTCCTACAGAATCGCAATTGCTATTAGGAAATGCAAAGCCATTCTTCCTGTGGGCTACAGCTACGAATGGTTTTGCATTTCCTAATTTGCAAATTCCCAATAGGAAATCGCTATTTAGGAAATGCAACACCATTGATACCTATGGCCCTTAGCCCTCCCTTAAATAACATTAAAAAGTAAGTGGTACTCATGTAAAGCACTGCAATGCATTCGGGGCATGTGCTCGCTTCATAGCACTGCAAAAAATCCATTTTGGGTGCATTTTTTATTGCACATGGTTACCATTAGATTGGATCCAATGGTAATAGCATTTCGGAAATGCCCATTTCGCAATTAGGAAATGCTTTGTACATTTGCCTAGGAAATCGCTAATAGGAAATCCCTATTTGCGATTTCCTATTTTGGGAATCGCAAAATGCGACTTCTACGTGGTAGAAGTCACCTTTTGTGATCGCATTTCCCAATTTGTACACATGGAAAGCCTATTTAGCATTTCTTAACGGCCCGAAATTGCGATTCGGTCCGTTAAGAAATGCTAAATGGCTTCGTACATATGGGCCATAGACTTTACTTGAGGAGTCTATACTGTCTACCATGAAATCTACTGTTCATTATTAAGTGGTGTGCGCCATTCACTTCATTTGTGAAATTCCAGAAAGAAAGCCTAAGCAGATGTTCTTGAAGTTTATGGTCTGTTGTCAAGGTTTAATAACTCGGTACTCCAGGTGACCGGCACTGGATATGCCGCCTATGTAGATTTAGGCAAACACAGCCCCCTTCAGGACAGAATGCAGTGTTTAGTTAGGTCTGAGGAGAAGCTGTGCTCCACCAGGAAACAGGGGGGTCTGACCAAGGAAAATACTTCGCATAATGCTTTTATTTCAAACTTTGTGGGAGTTTGTATGACCTTCTTTTAATCCCGATTACCGACCACTGGAGCTTGAATGTGTCCAGTGTACCTCCTCCCAAATAACCACCACTGGAGCCAAGAGACCCATTAATTAGGAATTGGACCAGTTTGTTAGCAAACTAGAACCATAATATTCTGCAGGTTTGAATCCCAGTTGGCTTTGAGGTGTTGGGTTTCTGGGTGTTTAGAATATGTAGGCACACCAGATTCTCAGCTGCCTTTGCTAAACCCCGCTGAGTTATCCCCCTTGAACAAGGGCCATTGGGAAACTAGGTTGTAGGTCGTAACGTAACATACTTGACACACTGCAGCATCTGTTTGGCTGGAGACAGTTACAAAGCCATAGTAAGAGGACTGAAACTAAACGTTAACAGGACAGCAGAGAACTCACAAACCTGTCCCTATACGACAACACTGTTCCTCCTGGTGAAAACACTATAAAACAATTTGGGGTTGTGTCTTCGATCTTAGCGGTGCTAGAACCTTTGTGGTTTGTTTTGTTGTTCACCATTGTAACTATCACATTGAGAACCTTTATTTGCCACTGTCTGCTGGTCTGATTCCCTACAAGCTTGTTAGCACGTTCAGTTAACTTAGTTTGTGTTACTAAACCTTCACATACTGTGGTGGGTGCCTCACTACATGAAATGAAGGATCAAGGAAACTCAGTTCAAGATTGTCTCTGCCAATTTTTTATGTGCTGGTCCTCCTGAAAACGTAAATTTCCCTTTTAAAGGGCGCAGAAGGCAACTGTCCTTACCTGCAATATGAGCAGAAAAGGCCGGGTTTTAGGTTCGCATTGTGTTTTGGACAGGCTGTGGCTGAAATCTCCTGACTGACAGCTCCATCTCTCGGTTGCTGTATTGTAGGCCCTTAACATAACGTGTATTTGTACAGCAAATGTTCACCCTAAAGGGTATTTTGGGACTGAAATAATAGATATTTATTGTCACCCAACTCAATGTTACTAACTTTATTGACCTCGGAAGGATGAAACACTGAGGGGGATATTCTCAAGAACGTGTGAATCATCGCAAAATTAGCTTAACGCAACTTTGCACATCGCAGCCCATCGCGGGAAAATAACACCGTGTTAACGTTGTATTCTCAACCCGGCGGCACCATGCGATAGTCTCACGATAACGCGCCAAATGACCGCGTTAAAATGAACGCGACGCCGAAACAATGCGAAACACGAACGTGAAAAAAGGTGCGATGCCCCAAATCGTGATACAAAAATCAGCGATAACCAGCGACAGGCCTGCAATTCCCACGCATCATGTGGGAAAATGCACTATAAAAGCACCGAAAAACACAAACAAAACAATTCAAACTGCGTAGCACCATGGATGCACCCGGACCGAGTTCAGAGGACAACGCAAACCCCACAAGCCCCACAGACGACCAGCAAGGAACCCCGGGGTCGGGGAAGGGCAAGGAGAAGAGGAAGAGGAAGACGGGGTTCAGTCCGCAGGAAAACAGGATCATCGTCACGGAGGTGATAGAACACTACCAACAACTGTTTGTCACCTCCACTGTGTCATTGGCAACACAAACGGAAATATGGCAGTCGATCGTGAACAACATGAATGCAGTCGGAGTGTTGAGGAGGTTAATGGAGGAGGTCAAGAGGCGCTGGCATGATGTGAATAGCCAAACCAAGCAGAAACTCGCTGCCAACCGGAAGGCAGCAACTGCGACTGGAGGTGGGAGTCCTGCGCCACAGGAGGAGCTGGATGAGCTGGAGGAAATGGTGGCCACAGTCATCAGTGTGGAGACGGTGCAAGGAGTTGGGGGTCCGGACACAGCTCGATATGACCTGACCCAACAGCAACAGGGTGAGTAACTACCAGGGACTGGGGGGACGGGGGGGATGGGCACAATGGCACAGATGCACAATTATGTGTAGCACACTGCACACCCACAATGATTGTGGAACATGTCCCTGATACCCTTGGCACACTTCAGCACACATAGAAACACCAAGTAGGCCCCCAACCACTATGTGCACAAAGGGGCCCCCCTCCCTATAACCAATCTCACAAGCTACCCATGCACATGTGCTGAATCCAGCAAAGCAGCGGCTCTGTGAGCCTCACCGACAATGCAAGTGACACTGCATGACCAATAGCATGGCTGCAGTCAAAATACATGACATGGTGCACGACACGACACTGAGGTGGCCCAGTGTGGATCACATCCTCAAAGGAGCAGGTCACACTCTGACACATCCACGTGCACATAGAACCCCTGACGTCAACAACACATCTGCAGACAAACAATGCACAAGAGTACAAAAACCGTCCAAGAGCACAAATGACCCAAGTCGCCAACATCTCAGCACCTTAAAAGCACACAAGTCAAAGGCACACCGCCTCAAAGGGATAAGGGGCCGCTAAATCAGAGCTGCAGGGGCGACTCTCCCACAATGCAGCACACACACATAGCAATCACAGCACATCAACATTGACGACAATGTGGTACAAAGTGCAACACTTTCACTACAGAACAGAGGTCACAACTGGTGCCGCTTGTGCGTAGAAACTGGCCAATCACATCTGGCATAGCAGGAAACTGTGAGATGATAATGTACGAGTACAACCTCACATCCGTCATGTAGTCGAAATGTCCACTGTCTCCCATCAAATACCCGGCTCATCCAAAACAGTCACAATGTACATTGTCATGCAGTCTGTATGCAAACATGTACAATGCGTCAACATACATGGAACACACTGCAGAGCAGACCAGACATCTCTTCAGTGATGATGAGGAGGACCCCCTGGCCATCTGCTCCGACACCCTCCAACGGCTCGTGGACAGCCTCCGCACCCCACCTCCAGGAGCAGGGCAGCCCAGCTGCATCGAGGTGACCCCACCCCCTGCACAGCCCACACAGCAGGAAGCACCCACCACCACGGCTGGCTCCCAGCACTTCACGGAAAGACACATGGCATTCCAACGCCGTGTGTTAGACTGCCAGAGGGGGCTGGCTGAACAGGTGCGAGTGGGTTTCGACCTCATGGCAGCCAAACTTGATGCCATACGTGGGTGTGTGAGTCCCATCAGGGACCACTTACAGTCCCTAACGGACACCCACAGTCCGTTCCATGCTCTACAACAATCCTTGGCTGACCTCGCTGGAGCCATTACTCGGATACAAGAACTGTCCAGTCAGACAGGCTCCCGCGATGACAGCACAGAGATGGCACAGATGCGGAGGACAATGGAGAACATGGAGCGGATGCAGGCTGGAAGGAAGGCTGCCACGGCTGTACACCAGCGAGATGTAGCTGGGATCTTCCATGCCCTGCAGAACCTCATCTTGCCATTGCTGCCACAGAGCCTGTCCCAGATGACTGCTGCAGGAACTTCGACACACACATCTCCGCCCCTGATGTGTCAGTGGCACACAGTGATGCAGCCATACCACCTCCGCCCCCTGATGTGTCAGTGGCACACAGTGATGCAGCCATACCACCTCCGCCCCCTGATGTGTCAGTGGCACAAAGTGATGCAGCCATAACACCACCACACACACCTGACACACCTGACACAGAAGACATATCAGAGGACTAAGATGTGGATGTCAATGACTCTGTGTGAGAAAGGAGGTTGTAGCATACATCCCCGCCATATGGCCTGTTCCTGCTTGGTTCAGCCCTCTGCATCATGCCCGGGAACAACACCTTCCACTGTCCCCCGAAACACTCTGCGACATTCACCTGGACCCCGACATGGACTGCCATATCTGCTCTGGTTACCAATGACACAGCAATCGGGCTGCGGACTGAACTCTTCCTCTTCCGATTAAATTGACATTCCCTAAAGGACTCTGGTTGGCCTTCCACTGGCCAACCATGTAATGTGGGGTTTGCATGGCCATGTACTGCTCCAGCTACGACACTCCACAGAATGTGAATAAAACATTCCAAATCACACAGATGTGTCATGTCTATGTCCAATCAAGTATAAAAGTATGGATAAATGTAGGGACAATGATTGCACAAAAAGGTACACCCTGGGAAATGACATCAATGCGCATGTTTGACCCTGACCCACATGGCCAATTAGATGACTGTGAAGGTGTGAACTAGCTGTGGCCTCATTGCTCATGAACAACAATCTCGCAACCCCCCAACGTAGCCCCACGTCCATGTATTAAGTGGGGCCGTGTGTAAAAATGTCTAATCCGGTTGCAGGCCTAAAGTAGTGTCCCCCATCACATGTGACAACAGTACATCTCTTCGCATACCTACTCACACTCAACTGTGTGGACACAGCCTGTTTTGATGGATCACATTGATCCACATGGCAAGAAGTTGGACACCATACTCACATTGCTGAAGACACGTAAGAGCACCAGTCTACCAGCAACTATCCCAACCACAATGTCTGGCTCACAGAGGTGGAGCTGGCAATAGGGACTCACCCCTAAGTTGAATGCGTCAGTCAGTCCCTCCCTGTGTACGACAATGCTCATTGAGGCACACGATTTGTCATTCTAATCAACACTCATCACAGTTGAACAATAGTGAAGTGGCGTAGACTTCATTAGCATGTGCGTGTCAGTACGGGCAAGACAAGGGCAACAACATGCAGACCAATGCTTCAGACACTAACAGGCAGCATGGGAACATGTAGAGGTGCAAGAAATGGGGAGGCAAAAATGAACACCAATCATTACGGATGGCAACGGTCTCAGCCCACCTTGCCTTGCTGGACGAGTCATGTGATGTTTGGCGTATGCTCATTGCCCCGTGTCAGGGGACACGACTCACAGCCCATGGGATCTGCATAGTGCTGTACCACCGGACTGCGCAGACTGTCTGCTCTGCTGACAGTGAGCAGGTGAAAGGGTCCAACAAGGTCACATGTAGTACTACATTGCCATGTGTGTACTCTCCCTCCAGCAGTATGTCAGATTTAGGAACCTTGCCAAGCGACGCTGTGCAGCTCCGCCCATGGGACTGCTTGACCTTGCACAGGTGTGTGTCAACACGCGTAGGTGCACGCACATGCATTCTGAGTCCAGGCGAATGCAGCCATGTCCACTGTTGTGGTGGGATATGTGACCATTTCTCCAAGATGCAACAAGGTGTTGGGACCTGTGCTCTGGGTTACAAGCAGTTGTGGCTGCAGGAACGTAGTTACTCGTCCATGAATGCGAGCGCAGCTTCCTGGCCAATAAGTTCCAAGATTACATCGTTGTCGGCTTCAACGAGCACGAGGGCGAGCCAATCCATTAACTGGTCCGGACAGATGTGCTCCGTCCACGCCGTTTCACCAATCCGCAACACAGCCCAATAGGGGAGCGCTTCGATGTGGTCACTGCACACAAGGACTTGTGCAATCTCCCATGCCCAACTGCCAGCACATACGCCAAATATCAAGGCATCCCATGAACGGGTATCACGGTTACACTCCTGGTCGTGGGCCAACAGGGGGCGCACACACAAGTCATAATCCAGTTCAGCTACCGTTGTGTTGGATAGGCAGACATCCATGGGCCACTCGAATATGCATGATCGACAGTGGAACCAGGGCTGGACGCAGGTGACGTACGCAAGACGGAAGCTCAGACGGTAACTGATGCGCAACACTGTCAGTGGCAGTGCCCCCAACAAATGCAGCATACGTGCACGGTACAGTTCCACGTGACAGGGGTTGTGCATGTGCCCGGGATGTTCTGCCATTGCGTTGGTGGCTCTCGTAGAACCGGCACTCTTCTGACCTGCGGCAGTTATGTGGATGATATGCCACAGCTCGGAGCAATGAGCCGTATGGGTGTGCAACGTTTGGACGTATGGGTTGTTGTGTACGTAAGTGTCAAGGGCATTCCATGCAAGAGTAACTCGAGCAAGGACTTCTGTGTGTGGGGTGTGGATACGTTGGTCTTTCATTTGCGCTGTGCGTAGTGTGGGAGTCGTCAATATCTGCTATGGTATCTCTCTCAGGGGGTGCCTGCCGCATGCAAGACCAAGGTCGGAGGTGCAGGTGTCCTTCCGCCTCATGTATTGAGACAAAGGAGCTTTCATCCCTAATGTTAGTCTGACTACTGCTTGCATTCTGGAAATGTGATGTGGCTTTCGCGCTGCAATTGAGGCTAGGCCTTAGGCTTATGGTGCACCAATAGCGATACACACACAACAGTTGGCATGCATGAGCCAAGAGCCCGAGCGGCCTTGCGCTCCTTGTACAATCCCTTTGTGCGCGGCCGCCCTCCGGGTGCATGCAACATTGCAACATTGTCGATTGCGAGCCGTGTGGCGCAGACACTGCAACAGAGACACATGCATCAGTTGGTTTCCTGTCCAGCCCAGAAATGAACCACGCCCAGAGCCCAGGGATAATTGTTCACACCCCTACGCTGGCCTGGCGTACGCTGAGCCAGCCCACTCGGCTTACGTATAAAGGGGGGGACGACGACGCTACGTGTCCCAGTTCTTCCCCACTGCCGGAGGTGACATGGCTTACGTTGCACAGAGTTGCATTAGTCCACTAAGCGCCTAACCTTGGCTGATCCAAAATGTGAATGAAAGACGCATCAAGCAATGGCAGAGGTGGGTTGACCCTCCTCTGTGTAAAGCTGCCTCTGCCAGACTAAAAAGTGCTTTGCCTCTGAGGATGGACAAGTAATGGACACTGAATATTGCTCACGCATTGGCTTTGCCAAGTGACATAGTATTATCTTCACTTGAGAATCACGTCAGCTTTTTTGAAGAATGGCAACAACAATTTCTTTGGAGCATATTAAAGTGGGCAAAGGAAGGCTTAAAATAGTTGCAGGGGGTTCCAGATCACGAGCAGGATCAGGTGAGCGGGAGAATGCTTAGTCTATATTTCGCATATTGTGCACAAAGGTGTGCTGACCTGGCACCAGATAAATGGGCTTCAACCCCCATATTGTCTTTGACCTCTCATTATTGGCTCAATAATGCATGTGAGATGGCTTCTAGAGTGAAGGGGAAAGGGGAGATTGTCTATGACAATTGCATCTTGCTCGGTTCAGGACCTTTCTCAGGGGCCTGAACACATTTTGGGGGTCATGAATTAAGGAGTTTAATTCTAAATATTCTTGTAACTCTTTTGTGATCTATGAGAATGTGAGACCCGTTAACCTCTGGGAATGGAAGCATGGTACAGATCAAAGATCCAACTCAGCAGATCAAAGCTCATGCAACAGTAGTGTTTTAAATGCACTTTCTTCATAAACTCAGTAGCCTGGCCATGAACACAAAGATGAACCGTGCAGAGAGTCTCAAAAGACATTCTGGCCACAACAGACAGCCGGTGTAGAGAATATAAAAAAGCAGTTTTTTGGAAATATGATCGACATATAAAGATAACATGACATAACACGTGTTTGTAAAGCACACCTTCACCCCATGAGGCATCCTGGCGCTGAGTAGCAGGCGTTGTCACCCAACTCAGTGGTAGTCATTTTATCGACCTCGGAAGGACGAAAGGCTTAGTGAACCCGCTGGGATTTGAACCAGTGGCCATGAGGAGAAGCACAAGTTTCTGGAGAGGATGCATAGGCCCACTGAGCCACCAGACCCACCATGAAGTGCTTAGGAGAACAACCTTAAATTGACTGAGACAGTTCAAGGCATGTCATTTATCGAATAATTTCTTTTGCAATCTATATTGATTCCTTGACATATTAATTCCTCAAAATTAATTACTGAGCCACTTATATAATTGAATTTCGTAGAGGCATTCCATCAAACTTTTTACTCAATTATTGAGGAATAACAAGAATCAAATATCACTGAATATCACTGAAAAGTCGATCAGCATTTATTAAGACTTCCAGTTATAAAGGTGTTAAATAACAACTTTGAGCAGAAGGTTCAACATCTTCGCGACAGATATCAAGACCAGATGCTGGTTTCAGTCATGGGTGACTTCAACATAGCTTGGAAAGGAAGCACTACGTGCATTAACCCACATGACCAGCAGCTGCTTCGACTCGATTCCTGCTGAGTTCTTCAGCTTTTTCACACTGGTACTCTGAGCTGGAGCCACAACTGACTGCGACATGACACAATGCATCTTCATGCCACTCACTCACAAATTCAGTCATAGTTACAGGCATCATCTGCATACCATAGGCAGTGAACAGCAAAAGCACAAAGGTGAGAGAGCAGACAATCAACTCCTAATAGATGTACCCTACTTTTTAATGTATATAATATGAAAAAAACAACTTGCCTAGTTACAATAGATATGGTGATGTGACCTTTAGCATCATCACTGCCACAGTGGATGATGGGGTACCAGATATTACCGCTACTTGGAATACAGTCGCCAGGCAATGTTCTGTTTTTCGTGATTCAAGATCCTCCATATTTACAGAGGACCTACCACATATCTATTTAATTTTTATATTAACAATAGTTCAATGTCCTGATGAATTGATAGGAATATTGGTGTACACAGCAGTCAGAGAATTTTACCTATTGTCCCAGAACCGGATTTTCCCATCATGGTGTCCACTGATGATGTAGTAGGCATCACAGACCACGTCACTGCAAAAAGACGGCACATCAATAGTACGTACACCTGAAACAAAAAAAGGTAGGAGAAAAAGCAGAATTTAAAATGGAGGCCATTCGCAAAGCATTTGTGTAAGTTTACGTGGCTAGATTACAAATCTTGGTTGTTCACATGTGGTTTCCCTAACACAAAGGAATTAAATCATTCAGTGGTTGATCTATCAAGTGAAACCATTTTTTTCCTCGTAGTAGGGATAATACACTCACATTTAGAAGGTCCTAATCTTCATACCAATATTACCTATACCCTGCCTTTATTTGCTATACTGGCTAGATCTCCCTGTCACTCAAATTAGAAGAGCCTCTCAGAGAACCACAAGGAGCCAATGTGGACTGGTCAATCCATTGCTACACGCCTTTAATTTCTGTTAAGTGTCACTAATTCCCATGTCAATTAACTCTTAAACTCTTTGAAACGCTGACCCACAACTCGATGGCAGAATAGTTATTTAATTATAGATTTTGAAAACATTTTAGCATGTTCTGCTTTGATTCTTGATGTAACAAATTCAAGAAGAGCAAACAAGCTTCAACAAGCAGGACATCTGCTGTTTAGAAAGTGTTGTATGTGGGCTATCAAATGTTACTTGCTTTTGTGGAACATAAACATGCTTTTTGGCGCTAGACTTCCACTACCTCCGTTCCCTTTAAAGTTCGGTTTTGGAAGCCATTACAGCTAAGGACAATTCATGCAAGTGAAGGAAACCAAGATTAACATCAGCAGTAGAAGACATTAGAATGAACTACTGGCAACCGAGTTGTTCTGAGCTCAAAGGTAAAGTCTGTATCAAAGATGGCTAGAAAACATTTTACAGATGACTATGGAAGAAATACAATACTCAGCTCTGAAGGCATCCAAGATGATGACACATGATGTGACAAACTCCAACAGGTTAGTACTTCCGTGTTGCTGTCGTTCAGTTTCATGTGGTTTCTAACCATTCAGTTAAGGACAGAGACGAGAGAAAGCCAAAGCATTGAGCAGTCAATGCTTATGGGCGATATAATGTAGCCAATGAGTCTGCACGACTGCAACAGGGTGTTCAATAGCCAAACTTGTTACCTCAATATATTCCCTCACCCTTGATAGGTCAGTGGAAATGTAATGTACAATTGTATCGCTCAGGCCAACTGTTATATCTGCATTCATGTAAAGCAATGTGAAAAAGCTAATAAAAAGTTTAAAAAAAAATATTAATAATGTAGCCAACGAGTTCACAAAAATCCATCAAACGGCAAGGATTTGAGCTAGATCTTCAGTAAGGTCAGAAATCTGATGGACCCCTGGGTAGTGAGCGGGTGCAGAAAAGAGGAGAGAGGAGAAGTTGAGTTAATCTGGAGATAAAAATGTGTAGAAATGCAATTCAAGGCCTTGTTTTGATAATTGTCCTTTCTCTCAGGATATCCAAAAAGGTCAGTTTGGAATTGTCCTGTAGTTATTTTGGTTCTTGGGATCAAGGGAGTGTTTGTTTAGAAGTGGCTTGATGTATGAGGCTCTGAGGTTTCTTTGATGCATTCCACCTTGAATGTAACCTAGGGGAAGGGAGAGATGACAGAGAGGTGAGGGTGGGATGGTAAGGTGACAAGTTTGGGGGCGACAGAGGTTGGGGAAGGTACCAGGACGGCTGCCAGTATGATAAAAATGATGGAAAATGATGGGGCAAAGGCTGGTTGAGAGGGAGAAATGGGAAAAGAGGCTGAGAAGTAATGGACAAGAGGTTTACGAACTGGGAGGGGTTACTGGTGAGTGGGAGAGAGTAAGAAGAGACAAAGGATACTGTGTGTTTACTGATGATGTGAGGGTGAGAATGAGGTGAAAGTAACAGGACAAGAGGGAGATGGAGGCAGGCAATAATAGAACTGATGTGACCACGAGTGCCTAGAACCAGCAAGTGCTGAGGTATGGAGAATCCGGAGTAACAGATGCAACCAGAATGACTGCAAATGTAGGTTTTTGAAGAGACTATGTCTTTGACTGGCACTGAAGCAGTGAGAATATTAGCACACACTATCCAATTGCTTCACTAGAGCTTGGCAGTAAGACAGATAGCTGTAAGAGGTTCTAAATTTGGATGCCCACCCTAGAGTATTTAAAGTATTTGCTGGGTTCCAGCTCTGTAAAACGTGACCAGAACAAAGCTCCGATTGGACACATAGTAGGACTTTGTTGCGAACTGTTGTCCCTTGGACATGCTTGGTTCAAGTTCAACTCAGCAAAAGCTATTCATCGTGAGCTCCCTCAAGCACCCTTCCAGGCTGCAGAGCCTTAGTCACCCTCCGCCTTCAGAAATCATCCACTGGTTAATAGCTGGCTTGGTTATCAGGCAGACAGTCTGAGCTAACTTAACTTTGGGAACACCACTAACATGTTGAATTGACTTCTTCCATGATTCTTGCTTGCGGAATGTGACTGGAATGAATCTGCAGATGAATACTGAGAGTTTGTTGCATGCTGTTTGCCACATGACCTGCTAGGAGCGATTTCAATTAAGCAAACGCTCTGCATTGTAAGACCCCATAAGCACCATCCATATATGGTGACATGGCACCCATCATCAACCACCAAGAGGTACCTTCATCAGCTCGAATTGTTTGTTTGTTTTTCTCTGACACCTTGATCTAAACGTATCAGTGTATTCATATTTGTGATTAATTTTTTGTATTAAAAGAAAAGAACACCACTGAAAGGCGTCGAGCACAATAATGACATCTCGGTCAACAAGTAACGTTTGTTAAAAAAGGCACAATACAATCTCTTACAGTCTTTATTCTTCTCATTTAATTGTTTTAAATTACTGGAGTACTCCACTCCTTCATAATGTGTATTGAGCTTGGCTAATGCTATGAAAGGTGCGCTAAGGATGGTCTTTTCAGATTTTTTGTTTATCGCAATTGTTGCAAGAGTTGTCATACAACATATCAAAGTAAAGTCTGCCTTGCAAAACCCTGCAGCCTCTTCAGAGTTTGTTCATTTACTCTCTCTCCAGCCATAGCGTTCTGTTGTATCTTTTGGCTTTTCCCTTTTCCATCTTTCTCTTCAATGATCCTGTGTTTTACTCCTGTTCATAGTTCCCTCTAATCTGCGTGCCTAAGCGCACGCGCACACTTACATTTCTCTCCACACAGAGACCTTCAAACACCGCGCACCACAAAGGATTCCTCTGAACTTGTAAAGTGCTTAATTCAAGCCTTTGAAATACGGGTGTAGTGATTAAGCTGCGCTGCTAAATGCATTTTTAAAGACGTGTTTTTGTCTTAAAAAATGCTAATAGAGAAGTTTCCACACCTGCAATGACGGGCAGTCCAGAAGCAGCAGGAGAGCAGTCACAGAGTCTTCAGTGCAGCCCAAGAGTCCAATGTGAAGCATACATTGGGAATTGTGGCACTTCTCAGATATTAACATACTCTGGAAGTTGGGGCACACATTCACCTTTCAGGTGTCAGCCACCAGTACATTCCAGAGGCTGAAACTTCATAACTTATTGAGAGCCATCAGTTGCGGATGCTTATAGTTTTAAACCTCACTAGCTAACAGGACGGTGAATTTTCATTGCTCAAACTTCTCTTGTTTTAAACAGCAACATGGATAGAAATTGTGCAGCAGGTGCAGTGGCGCCAGGTACCAAGTCTGCAAAGTACCATCTGATAGCTCCTAAGTTAATGTGTTATTTAAAACTCCTCTGATTTTCAGTGCTGCAAATTTTCATAGTTTAAAAAATAATCAGTGAAATGAATCCTCACAGTCCTATTGCTTAGGTAATTCTGTTTTCATGGCCTTCTATCCAAACTAACAGATAGGTTACAGAGAGGAGCACCACATTACTATTTTCTTATAGTTAGGGCCACTGGAATTGTGTCCAAGGAAGACCAAATTATGTGTAAGGGTTGACTAAATTATGCGGCAATAAAAGGCAAATTATGCTGCACAATGCAGTACATTTCGTGATAGTATTGCTTTCTTATTTTGGCATTTTTGCACAGGTTAACATGGTCTTGAAAAGTGATCATCTTATCAATACCAGTTCAACACCCAAATACAGCAATAAACAACAGAAGAGAACCAGTCAACCTTTGCAAAGGTCCCTCTGCTGTGTGACAACGTGTGAAATCGCATTTTTAGTAACTTATTATCTGTTTGCGCTAGAAACAATTGTTTTTGCTAAACTCTGCAGATTAGGCAGCAGATGATGGATTATGTGGCAAATGTGAAACATCTTTAAATATTCAGAAAATGCTACAACTGTAAAATTGCATAATTCCAGTGGCCCTGCTTGTAGTCTGCAAATGCTTAGGAAAACTCCAAGTACCAGAATCCTTTGCAGTGGTCTTTCTGATTTCTAATGAAATTGACTACTGTGAGAGAGAATCAGACGTTTTAATCACATTTGTAATTCTATAAGTTTATGCACACTGGTTGTGAGCTTTTGCGCACTGTACCGGTTATGGTGAGAAGCCAAGGGAAATGACTATAGACGTGATTCATTTACTGTGAAAAGTTATGTCCGATGCCATACGTCTGATCTGTTTATTATAAAAAGATATGACAAAGGCAGTAGGCCTAGCTTGATTATTGTGAAAAGCATGTTTTAAAGCCAATAGGCCTATACTGGGGATTGTGATAGTACTTAAATGGAATTTCACACAATACTGTAGTAGGCAAGGGTTTTGGTATTCGTGACTTACTCGAATAAACTGTGGGCATAGAAGATTTGCACTAAAATAATGCTTGTTAGGCCTTCTTAGAGGGGATTTTAAAAATTTTCTAGACAACATTAATTTTGTATATATTTGCAATTTTACTGATGGTTGGTTTGTAGTAAAGTTTATGCACAGTACAGTTAGCCTGCCTCTATTACAGTGATGAGCCAATGACAAATGCTATGGCCCTGATTGGTTCAATGGGAAAAGTTATTTGATAGGCCATAGGTCTGATCTATCTCTTATGAAAAGTTCTGACATAGGTTATAGGCCTGATTTATTTATTATGAAACACACCTGCGAAAGCCAATAGGCCTTTAAAGGTGAAATGTTATTGCACCCTGCTAAAGCCTGCAGAAGTAATTTGTTACATGAAATCTCACAGATTAATTTTTAGGCAAGACTTTATGTTTATTACCTTTTGGACAAACCTTAGAGGTACACGATTTGCACTGCAATAATTCTTTCTAGAATCTCTTCAGAAGGTTTGACAGGCTAAATTGTCTGCTAGGATCTTGTAATAAAAAACATATATAGCACTGCTATATATACCAATGGTGTATATATAAACCACTTCAGTCATTGACTCTCTTGCCCTGTGAGTGATATTTGTCTGGCCACATGTGCACAGCCACCTGAAAATTAGTGCATTTAAGTGCCAAGGCTGGTGGGCCAGTCCTTTAGTTTTTCCTGTTCTAGTTATATGGCCCTTTCATTTCTTTCCCTCTTCTCTTTATTTTCATGATTAAAGCCTGCTACACCTCCATATACAGTTCTAACTCGCTGCTTGCTTGCAGTCCAATGCAGTGTACTGCAGCATGCACAGCCACTGCATCTAAACCACCTGACCACCATTGAAGAATATTGTCCATAGGGTTTCATTTTTGCTTTTAACATTGCAAAATGGTCAACATGTTGGTTCTAAACATGGCAATGAGATGCAACTATAAAACAATACACTATGTACAGTACCATTGCAAGACGACCACCTGCTGCTTTGTTTAATTTTGTAACTGTGAGCATATGTCTGTCATTTTTAGGCGATATTACGTTTTCTTTTTTCTGTTTCTATTCTTTTAATTTCCTGTTGGTGAGTTTGTCCATGCACTTTATTGTGGTTGTGTAAATGAGTGAATATAAGAGTTACTCAGTGATGAATAGATGCATGAGTAACAGAATGCATGTATGATAACTTATTTTGTACCTAAACTCTTCAATGACTAAGGAGGCACTTGCATATATAAGCCAGACCTATTGACATTGCCAGTGCTTATCAACCTTCCAGTGGTAGCTAGTCGATTTTCCAAGTTGCACATCTCATCACTCGGTTGAGCACACAAGCTAGAAACGTGTGCACGCAAACATTCTGTTACCGCAAACATTCTGTTACCGCACACGAGGAAGAATAATTAGAGGGAACATTGCTCCTGTTCCCAGTTTTTTTGTAGTACAACAGTTTGCAGTACCTTTAGTATTCCAGTTCACAGTGTCATTATTACTGCAATTCCTAGTGCCCTTAGTATACCAGCCTGCCAAGTATTTACACTGCATTTTGCAGTTTATTTGCTACTTGTTTTCCCTTGACCCACAGTCTCTTCTTTGTCAGTCCTTTTTTGTGCCTCAAGCTCTTACATTCATGGTCTGTGCCCCAGTTAACTCCACTACAATCCTGCTGGCTTATTTCTTTTGCTTTTATCTTGGCATTGACCCTACAGTCTTTTTCATTCAACCTTTTTCTATCACCTCCTTCTCTATCAGAAACATTAAATGTTGCATCCCTTTACTCTTTATTTTTTTGATTTTTGGTGTAGGTTTATGTTTCTATCTCATTATCATTTGTGCTGAAAGTAAGACTTTTAATTGTGAAGTTATCTTCTGGTTTCCCTAAAATCCTGGTCCATCATGTGTCTCATTCCTGAATATACTGGTTACTGTTTACAAGGTCACTTTTCGGTTCCTGTTGGACTAGTTTAGGATCATGTATTGTATTGTTGCTTGTTAATGCATTCAGACAAAGTAATGTACCCAGGATCTGGAACAACATCTTGTATCCATCAGGACCACCCCAATGCTGCTCCAATTTAGTGAAGAATTAAGACTCACCTCTTTAAAGAAAACCACATCACAATGCCTCAACTGTCCACAAACCAGCTACCTCTCCTATTACTTGTTGATTTTATGCTTCGTTTTGAACCTGCTGAGTGCTCTGCTGTCCATTGGCTATGTTCATACTGTAGAAATACCACATACATACGTACGTACGTACTGAGGTCATCTTTTACTGCTTAATACCAGGTCCTGGATAATCTCAAAATCATTCTGATTATTCCCTGATTGAAACCCCCTCATGCCTCGCACAGCATTAATCCCTTGCGCTTTTCGACTACTTTAGTCGCCTTACACCCTGTGTCTGGAGGGATATCTCTCTGTTCCCTGTCTATTCCCACTACAGATGTGAAGGCTTCTACACCTGAAACTCTTATAGCCTCTATATTTAAAGAACAACTCTTATGAAAAGGAGCAATTTCATTCCTAATCAGTTGGAAAATTGCAATTATGCTGGCATGGTGTTGCTTCCACATGTTGCAAATGGAAGTAGTTGGATGTCAAAAGTACTGACTCGACTAATGAAGAAACAGACTAAAGCAATGAGTAAATTTGCTAATGTCAAAGTTCTTTGGGCTTCTTCACTAAGATTTAGCTTCACCCATGTGGATAACTCTGACCTCCAGGCCATTATGCTTGTAATAAAGAAACAGCACCACTAACAACTGCTTTCACTGCAATTTGTTGCTAACAGATTTGCCTTTTAACATCTCTTCTGAATATGTGCTAAGATAGGCTCACCATTTAACGCTGTCTAATGCACACCAGAGAAGTGTTTTCAGGACTTCTTGACTGATTGATGACTTTACCACCATGTTCTTAAGCAATCTGTGACGTGTTCAATGCCTGACATCTAACAAGATGTATTTCATACATTAGACAGTACCTTTAGTAACACAACAATACATCACCATCTGTTTAAAAACTCCCTTAGGCTATGTACACTTTGACTTCTGT
This sequence comes from Calotriton arnoldi, assembly GCA_963921515.1. Taxonomy (NCBI): domain Eukaryota; kingdom Metazoa; phylum Chordata; class Amphibia; order Caudata; family Salamandridae; genus Calotriton; species Calotriton arnoldi. The sequence goes on along the minus strand of CAWUFW010001008.1, from coordinate 3,031,884 downwards.
CATCCCATGTTTAAACACAGATAAATTCTATCAGACAAAAAATCTCGATCTGTAATAGATCTTTAAAGGCAACTCATGCAGAAAGATAAAACTACTTACAAGCGCCTCTGGTCAGGTCCCATTCCTTCACCGTCCTGTCCCAACTACACGTCACGGCTCTCTGGCGAATTGACATGAACTTTGCTGCTGTGACTTTCCTCTCGTGTCCCGTGAGAGAGACCTACACAGTGACACAATCTGACATGTATTAAAGTATCCCACAGAGGGTGCTTTCCTGGAGCAGATAAAAACATTTCTTTGACGTGTCTACTTGTACAAAGGAGAGGTCTTGACAAGACAGGAAGCAGAGCATCGCCTTATGACCATCTTCATTCACAGATTTAAGGGGCACATGCATCAACCTAAATACTGATCGCAAACGGGCCGATTCGCAGAATCCGCCCCTTTGCGACCAGTATTTAGGCAATTGGGATGCATCAACCCAAAACCCATTCTCAATATAGGTAATCGCAAATTTTGTGATTACCTACATTGCAAATGCTTCTAGGGAATCGCAAATTGCGATTCCCTATTTGGGATGCATCAAAGCCTTTCCTAAATGCGACTTCGCATTTAGGAAACGCTAATTACCATCAACTGTAAGTTGATGGTAATTAGCAAAACTCTGAAAAATGCACAAAAGTGCATTTTTCAAAGTGCTATGTGGCGCACACATATGCCCTTAGGGCATATGTGTGCGCCACATGAGTACAGATGCCAAATTTGGGGTGCAGCAGGGTGGCCTTTAAGGCCCCCTAGCACTCTTCAATAGCATTCGCAATTTGCGAGTACCTATTTGGTACTCGCAAATTGCGAATGGCTTGCCATTCATTCCTATGGGCCTCTAGGCCCATAGGAATGAATGGGAAGGCATTCCTTAATTGCGAATCGCAATTTGCAATTAAGGAATATGTAGGAATCGCTAATATATTAGCGAAACCTACATGCATAGGTAATTGCGATTCCATAATTGCGATTCCTTAATAATCGCAATTCTGGAATCGCAATTGCCTACAATGATGCATGTGCCCCTTAGACTCTTAGGAGATATATATATATATATATATATATATATATTTATTTATTGAAGTCTAGCAGCTCTTTTCACAGGTGTGTTGTACACCGCATCAGTATGGTATTTCCCAACACTTGCAGCAGGGTGGTTAGAAAAAAATGGGCATGTGAAGATATGATGGAAAACTAAACAAGTATATTGTCATTTCATTACACATATTTATTGATTACATTATACTATAAACTTTGTTTGCAGAATCAATTGCATGTGTGAATCAAAGTGCGGGAGTAGATGGTGGACAGAGATGGTCATGGTTCAGATGGGAAAGGGTTAGATGTTACTGGCTGAAAAGTGCTGCTACAATAAATTTGCCACATACATTTACTGTGTCATGTGTTACGAAATATGCAGCAGTTTTGTGGGATAACCAATCAAGATCAATCTCTAAGTCTGGAATCCACAGACAAAATACTTGTGATAGGAATGAGAAAAGAAATGTAGGGAGGACATAAGGCTGTGCTAATTTGTACGGATCCAACTTTCCTATTTAGACCTCGATAACAGTAAAATTACCACTGCTGATAAGACACAAAGTAATTGCCATTGTAAGTAGGTGCTAACTGGATTTCCAGTAGAACATGCTTCCACAAACAGCAGTGTATGCAGCACCAACACACATCTTGACCCTTGAGGAAATAATACTTTGACTCTTTCATGCTCAGTGGTGCATTTGATTCTTTTGTCAACAAGGCACTACTGAAGTGCTTTCAATCTGGAGGTCTACTCTAGTCTACTGTGAGGTTCAGTTGTGTGCTCCACATTTGGTCCTGCAACATCTGCCCTTTTACATAGGGGCAGCTAGTGTCTTCGGGCTATGGAGTGGAGCCCACCCCTTTTCCTGCATCATAGACACACTCATTTTCAAATTAATATTATCAAGTTATAATAGTAATTAGAACGTTAGTGAAGCTTGGCTGGCTGGCCTTTTCTAACCTTTGCTTGAGTGAGAACCAGACAGCCAAGCACTTTTCACTGGCACGTGCGCTAGTGCACATGTGCCATCCTTCGTAACCTTGCTGGCTTAGGTGTGGGAGAGGTGTGGCGCAGCGGCCAGAGCAGCTGACTCCGGAGCGCAGGGGCCGTGGTTCGATCCACAGCGGCAGCACAGCTCAGCATCATGTGACTCTGGGCAATAGCTCACTTAATCTCCCCGACGGCCCCCAGTGCCTTGAAACCCTTGAGGGGTGATATGGTCGCGCTTTACAAATATGAATTACAAACCGGGGCTTACCTTAGCCCTGGCCTGCTATTCTTCAGATGATGCACAACAAGTGTCACTTTTTAATGTACCCCGGGGGCTTTATCTTTCAGCTGGGGGCTCACTAGCAATCCTCTAGGCTGCCTATGTAGGAAGCCTGGGGCGGGACAGTCTGTAAATATGTGACCTGGCGTCATCAGAGCCATGAGCTCTGATGACTCTGTGACAGTTGTTAGTAATCATATACACTGCACATGCCTTAGATGTGCACACACAGTGCATCTGCTTAAACAAATATCTTTCATTCACCTTTTTCCTTGCTGCTGCTGTGCCTCTTATTCAGTTGGATCTGCAGAGAGGACATGGCCAAGGTTGGGAGAAATATCCTGTGCCTCATGTTCCTTCTCAGGTAAGCTGGGCTCACAGTGCTCTGAATTCTGGGCCAGTATTATGCCTCACCAATGCCAAATATCACCAGCTGTCACTGCTGTTAGATTCCATGTTCTTGACAAGGACTATCCTCTAGAGTATCCTTTTGCATTGCTCAACAAAGTTGTACTGGGTTAGAGGATTTCACAGCTATTCACTCCTGTCTGCCAGTGCTCTTTTAAGAGCATGTTTCAAGTCATGTGCATATCTCTATTCAAAAGGGAGCCCATTTCGAGCCAGGAGAATACACTGGTTTTCAGGCAGCAAGTTCTTCTAATTACCATAGAAAGGAGCGTCCAACCTATGATAAAGGACCTCATGCTCCTCTTATTCTTTGCTCAGGACTAGGGGGGTTCTCTATTCACAGAACAGTCTGTCCTAGGCATTTCTAGGCACACCGTCTTATGGTGCAGATAGTATTTGTGAGGAATTCTGAAAAGTTGGTTGAGGGGTGTGAAACCCTACTGAAGCAACAAGTGTAATCCTTGTCAGGGTGAACCACAAAAAGTCACTAAATTAACCTGTGATTAACACTCTGGTACCTTGGCTCAAAAGCAGTCAGGCTTAACTTAGAGGCAATATGTAAAGTTTTTATGCAGCACACAAACAGCAATAAGGTAAAAACACAACACAAGAAAAATTCCACACCAATTCAGAAAAATATAGAGTAATATTTAATAAATTATTTGACAACAAAATCCAATCAGTAGAACCGGAGATATGCAATTTCAAAGACTTTAGATAAGTATAGCACCTAAAAGCACAATTTGTGGATATCTGTGGTTGCGTCGGACTAGGACAAAGTGACAAGTTCAGCTCAACTGCGATGAACTGCGGGCTGGAGACAGGGACTGGTTAGTCCCACTGAGAATTTTGAGAAACCTTTTGTCCTTGATGCTTCGCACTGCATTGAGTTGGTTCCGATGAGGAGCTGCAAGGTGAGGTACTGCGTTGAGTTGCGTCTCACTGCATTGGTTCTGAAGAGGACCTGTAATCGCTGCAATAATGTGAAGTCCTGCGTCAGGTTGCATCGTGCTTCACCGGTCCCAATGTGGAGCTGCAAGGGCTGAGATGCGAGATCCTGCGTCGAGTTGTACCACACTGTGATGGTTTCGATGAGGAGCTGCGATGCGAGGTCATGCGTTGAGGTGTGACACACCATCAGTTCCAATGAGGAGCTGCGAGGGCTGTGCTGCGAGGTCCTGCATCGTTACGTCAAGTTGTTTCAGTTCCAATGAGGTCGCCGATCAACAACTGCAAGGTGCTACGATGAAAGGTCCTGCATAGTGCTGCGTCGAGTTGCATCACGCTGCATTGGTTCTGAGGAAACCCACAGTTAGGCCAGGAGAATTACACTCTGATGCCAGCCAAGGGTCTATCACCTGGGGTGCACCTCTTGGAGATCAGGACTCACTCCAGCAGAGGCCAGCAGCAGAGCACAGGCAGGTTCAGTTGAGTCTGCACAGCTGGGCAGATGCAAGGCAGGTCTCTGGAGCTTGTTATGTCCCCTAGCTCAGAACTGGAGGCCAGCCAGCTAGCCCTTGGAGTCATTCCAGTGGTTCTGGGATCAAGAGCAGGTCCAGTCTTCCTTCCTCAGGCAGCAGGGCAGTCCTTACAGCAGCAGGGCAGCAGAGCAGTCCTTTGTCTTCCACAGATCCAGAAGTGATCTGAAAAGTGGGTGTGATGGTCCCATTTTTAGGTCGAGCCTAGGCAGCCCGCCTGTGCTGTCTGGAAGACCTGGTGTAATTACTATACGGAGTTGTTAGAAGGTGGTTCTGACACTATGGGCTGCCCGGATGTTTCGCTTTTTGAACACCTAATTGTTGAGCTTTTACTGTGGGGGAGCCTCATAAGTTGGGACTCACCCACAGTGAACGCATAATGAAAGCGACTGCATGGCGATTTTACTGGTGTCCCCCTGGCTTGACCAGGCCGCTGCGCAGCAGCTGGAGTAACGGACACCGGGCTGGTTACATGCAGACACATGTGTACAGGCGTGTGCACACGTGTACGGGCTGCGCAGGGGAGATTCCTGGCGTGCGCAGTCCAGGAGCAGCTACAAAGTGAATGGTGTGGCAGGACTTATGCAGAATTGGGTGGTGACATGGAATAGGCTTTATACAGTGGGAAGAAACATGCCAGGGAAAGTCAGTGTGCTGTACAGTGTGTATTCCATTATTCTCTTATGAGGATAGGGAGCACATGGGCTAGTTTTACTTTCCTAAGGCCTACAAATTCCAGACAAGCACTAAAGTCCACTGTAACGGGTGTGAGAAGAAGTATTCTGCAGAGTCCAAAGTCATATTTGTACTGCTTTTGGCTCATCCAGAAATGTCATATTTCTCTGAGTCAGCCATAACCAGGGCCTGGCTGGGGCCTGCCCTCAGCAGGCTGGATTGATAACCTTTCTTCCACGAGCTAAGGCCTCCTCTCCAAGGAAGAGAAGAGGGGTGGAGCTACAGGCTCATCCATCAGCAGCTATCACTGGGTGCCAGGCACCAGGCTGCACCAGGGAGAAGGCAGCCCTGGGGGGAAGGGGCTTTTTCAGAGACCATGTGGCAGGAGACCCTGGACGACGCCATCTTGAACAAACCCAGAGGCCTGGGCAGGAAGGAGGGAGCAGGGGCAGAGAAGTGATGTGTCGCTGTGTGATAGGGCAAACAGAGACTTCCTGCCAGCCCCCTCCCCAACTTCTTAAAAGAACTTGTACAGGAAGAGGAGTTCTCTCTGGGGTGTGGTCTGCTGAGGCAGAGGGTGCTGGAGCCTGGCGCAATGGGCAGTTGGAAGGAGGAACCCCCGGACTGCTCCAGAATCCTGAACAGCGCCAGGAGAAGAGTCCAGGACCAGTGCGCAGAAGCAGGGGCCTCTGCGCAGGGAGAAGAGAGGCCCAGTAGTAGAGCCAGGCAAAAGGCTGGCGCAGGGAGCCAGTGAAGACAGCCCCCTGCAGAATCCACCCTCTGGGAGACCCAGAGGGCAAAGGAGAGTGCTCCCAGTGGCTGGGGAGCGCCACCAGGAGCAAGAGGAGGCGAAAATGGCGCAGATCGGTACCCTGGGGGCTGAGATATGCCCCCCAGAAGGTAGGCGACCTTTGACCTCCAAGAAGACTGACGACGAAGCGCGTGGGGTTCCGCCGCCGGTCTTTAATGGGCCCCCGGGGTGGGTCAGGTCCCGGGGGCTGCCCCCAACAGAAGTAAAGGCGGGGAGCGCCGTCGCGCTCCCCGTGAAGAATATGCCCCCGCGGGGTGTCAGGAGCCCACCCTGGCCCCCGCCGAACATGAAGCCGGGGAGCGCCGTCTCTCTCCCCGTGAAGAGGTGTAGGGGGAGGGGCCCGGGATCCCAACTCTGGTACCCGTCTGAGAAAGGAGGCAGGGGAGCGCCGTCACGCCCCCCCCGCGAAGATGAAAGACTGGGGAGCGCCATCGCGCCCCCCTGCGAAAATGTGCCCAAGGGGCCCGGGCCCCCGTCCCCGGGCCCCAAAGAAGAAGAGGAGCAGGGGGCGGGGAGCGCCGTCGCGCCCCCCCGCGGAGAGGTCTCGAGGGGCTTGGGACCCCATCCCCGGGCCCCGAAGCAAAGCCGGGGAGTGCCGTCGCGCTCCCCGTGAAGATTGTCCTGCAGGGGGGTGCCAGGAGCCCACCCTGGCCCCCCGACGAAGAAGTGAAGGACGGGGAGCGCCGTCGCGCTACCCGCGAAGGTGAGCAGGGGGGCCCGGGACCCCATCTCCGGGCCCCGAAGTGCGGAAAGGAGGGGGAAGTGCCGTCGCACTCCCCAGAGGCCCGCGCAAGCTTCCGTGTCTGCCCGCCAGAGCGGGCAGACCAACTCTGCACGGCAGGCTCCCGCGGCAGCACGCGAGGGTGCTAGCTGGGCGGGGAGGGGGCGGGGAGGAGGCGGGGGCAGCCGGGGGTGGGCTCCCCGGGCTGCCCTCCAACGGGCAGAGCGGCCGGGGGTGGGCTCCCCGCGCCGCATATACTCACCTGGGGGTCCGGGTGGGACCGGGCCCCCCATCGAGGGCAGGAGATGCGGCGAAGCCGCCGACAGCGCGATCGCGGCTCCCTTCAAAGCTGCGGGGGAGCCGCTACTATAAGATGCAAAGGTTCCCATAATGCCTTGCAGGCCAGGACCGGCCTGCAAGGGCAAACCGCTTTTTCTCTGTGCGTGGTGGCCCCAGGACAACGGGGTCACCACCAAGTGCGTGACAAGGTGCCGGGGGAGCTGCTGGAGAAGCGCAGACTCCCCCCAGCACGAAGAGGAAAGTCCCCCACTAAGTCTCTTGGGGGAATGGAAGAAATAACCCCTCTAGGGCTCAGCCTACATTTTAAGTCTTTCTGGGCTGGAACTTTTGTTCTACAGCTGGAAGAGGAGTGCGGCGTGCACCATGGTATGAAAGACTGAGCTGAGGATGTATGGAGAAGGACATCTCCTGGAGGTGAAGAGGTGTAATTGCACCCGTAGTGCATTAAACTAATGTTATTTCTTTCAGACGGACTGAAGGTCACCTGTGTAAGGTGATGTCATAAGCAAAGTGGGGTTATTTTGCCAGACATTCCTGCTAGGGTGTCTGGCTGTATATGCTTAATCCTGTGATTTCATCTGTGATGCCTTTAGGGGCTGTAATTGCAATGCATTATAATGATCAACAAAGGTGATGAGTACTGTCATTCTAAGGTGGTGCTTAAACATGTATTCTTGCTGCTGCGCTTATGTGAAGAACAACCCAGACTGTTAGCCCCGAAGATGTGGTGGTGCATACTGTATGGACAATATGAGATACTCAGTCAGGGTTGTGTGTCACCAGGGCAGGTGTACCTATTTTTAATGCTCGTTGATATAAGGGGGTGGGTCGCCACTGGGATGGTGCCAGTGCGCAGGGCCCTCGCTCCAGGTTATGTTCAACCCACTGCATTAGGGGGCAAGATGATGTGCATACATGGGAGTGGTGGTACTAGACCCCACCCCCCTTTGGGAGGGGTGGAAATGTTATGCAATGTCACAAAGTAATTCCAACAGCTTATGTATATTTGTAAATTGTTGCATAGTATTAAGTAGTGTGTGTGTTTAATAAATGTACTATTATTATTATTATTATTGTTAAATTTATATGGCGCACAGCTACCCGGAGGTTTCCCGGCGCCTACGGACCCACGCCAGAAAGAAAAGGAGAGAACTCTAGTGGTTAAATAACCACGTTTTTAGGTCTTTTCGGAACTTGTAGTAAATAGTTTCGTGGCGGAGTTGTAGGGGGAGTGAATTCCATAGTGAAGGAGCCAAGTAAGCAAAAGACCGACCACCCATACGCACTCGTTTGATCCTGGGGACTTGAAATTTTGCCTGATTCGAGGATCGAAGAAGACGCGTAGGGAGGTACCAAGGCACTGAGGTACTGTGGTGCTGCACCCGATTTAATCCTATGCATAAAGCATAGGGCTTTAAATTTGGAGCGATTTTCCATCCTGAGCCAATGGAGGTCGCGGAGGGATCCTGAGATAGAGGCCATTCTAGGTAACTGACACAGAAGTCTGGCCGCAGAATTTTGGACCACTTGCAACTTCCGAATCACCTCCTTATTGGCGCCTAAGTACAAGACGTTGCCATAGTCCAGTCTGGAGACGATCAAGGCCTGGATAACAGTTTTTTGCGTAGAATGTGGCAGCATCCAAAGTATTTTTTGAGCCATTTTAGAATTGAGAAACAGGTTGAGGCGACCTTAACCGCTTGCTGTCTCATAGATAGTTGGTCATCTATGATTATGCCGAGATTACGGACGGATTGTGACGGTTGGGGGAGATCACCCATTTGAGGCGGCCAATGTTGGGGGCCCCAGAGAGCTTTATTTCCGCTGAGGATAAGAAGTTCAGTTTTCCCCCCGTTTAATTTCAGCCTATTAGTATGCATCCAGCCAGCTATCTTTTGTAGCCCTACCTGGAGAGAGGACACATTGGATGACTCCTTGGTAGACAAGGAGAAGATAAGCTGGGTGTTGTCCGCATATGAATATATGGTTAGCCCAGCCTCTTCAGCTATAGTGGCCAGGGGGCTGACATAGATGTTGAAAAGTAATGGGCTAAGTATAGAGCCCTGAGGTACTCCATAGGGGGAAGCATGGGCCTTAGAGCTTGCCATAGGGGAAAAAACTTGAAAAGTCCTGCTTGACAAAAAGCTCGACAGCCACTTGAGTGCTGATCCGACAATGCCCCTAGAATGTAACACTTGTAGAAGGGCCGTGTGAGACACAGTGTCGAAAGCAGCACTCAAGTCAAGCAGTATGAGTGCTACAGTTTCTCCCATATCAAGACGTTGGCGAAGAGTTTCTGTGACTCCCAAGAGCGTGGATTCCGTAGAGAAGCCAGCTCTAAATCCTGATTGAGATGAGTGTAGGATATTTTGGGAGTCAGCAAACTGCGTCAGCTGTTGGTTGATATGTTTTTCTAAAATTTTCGAGAACGCTGGAAGTAATGAGATCGGGGGGAAGTTAGATGGAACGTCCGGATCAGCATTCACTTTTTTTAGCAAGGGGAGGACCATGGCATGTTTCCAAGCCGCTGGCACTATTGCTTCACGTAGTGAAGCATTAAGCAGTTCCATAATAATATTAAGTATTGGTAATTCCAGTTTTTGAAGAATGGGGAGAGGATCCTTAGGAGAGCCGGATTTGAGGCTAGTTAGGATGCGACCGAGAGAAGGAGTGTCCAGAGGCAGCCAGTTTACAAGCGTATTGCCCGGTCTTGCATTTTTGTCCTGCGTTATGGGCAGGGTGATACAATCTGATGAGGAGGCATTGATCTTTGATTGCAACTCCACATTAGTTGTCGTAGTATTGAATTCTGAATAGATTTTTTCTATTTTATCACTAAAGAACTCATCCAGATCTTCGCATTGCGCTTCATTTAACCCCAGTGGCTCTGGTTGGCACGTTGTGCCTGACAGTTCTTTCACCACTTTAAACAGGACTTTAGGGCTGTTATGTGCCAATAAAATGATGTTATTAGCGTGCTCAGCTCGAGCGGCATTACACAGGGCATGATCACCTTTTTTTGCCAGTTTATAAGTATGTCTTGACTCAGGCGCATAGTCCTTCCTCCACCGTCTCTCCAAGGCTTTACATTTAGTTTTTTCTACTTTTAGTTTTTCCGAAAACCAGGGGGCAGGAGGACGACGATTGTTCATTTTTTTATTTGACAAAGGCAGACATGCATCAATAGAGGACGTCAGCCAGTTTTGAATAGTATCAGCATCTGATGTATTGGTTGAGGTGATATCAGGAATGGTATTCTTAAGATGTAGATTAAAGCGATCAACATCTAGAATTTTCCAATTTCTAAACCCCGCTTTGATAGAAGAGGTAGAGGAGTTATCACGCCACGTTTCCTGTTTCACCTTAAAACCAACCACAAAATGATCAGACCACAGTATAGGGAAGGCTGACTGGCATGAGATATTAGCTAAGTTGGAAAAAATAGGGTCCAATAGATGTCCTGCCTTATGGGTGGAGCCTGAGTTACAAAGAAGAACATTCATGGCTGCTAAATCAGTGGTGAGAGTGGTGCTGATAGTGCAAGTGGGTTCATTAAAATGGATGTTAAGATCTCCTAAAATAGTGAAGTTTGTTGCTTCCAGCAATAGAGGGGCGATAAGATCAGGGAGCGCCGCTGCCCATGCACCCGCCGGTCCCGGAGGACGATAGATCAGGATCCCGGAGAAGGTGAATTGAGAAGTAAGCGAAAGTTTAAAAAGACTGGCTTCACAGCCCTTAAAGGGTAGGTCCTCCCATTTACAAGTGTAAGCATTTTTGGAGATTATTGCAATACCCCCTCCAATTTTATCCACGCGATCCTTTCTAAAGATCGTATAGTTAGGAGGTAGAGCGATCGCAATATCTGGTCCCGAGCTCTCATTTAGCCATGTTTCCGTGAGGAAAATGGCATCAGGTTGTGTGTTCAGAAGGAGGTCATAGATGCCTTCCTTGTGTTTGGGAAGTGACCTACAATTAATACTAAAAAAGGTGAATTCATTCAAGTGAACTGCTTTATTATTAGCAGAGGGGGACAACTGTTTGTTGCGGTTCCTGGGGGTACTGCTAATGTCAGTAAATTCCCTGCAGAGTATTGTGGTGAGAGAGAAACCACAGCAGAGACAATTAGGAGTAGAGCTTCCTGGTATGAGAGGCTTACAGTTCGGTTTAGGCTTAGGTCGAAGATCATGTAGTAATTTTTGTGAGTAGGTTCTTAGGCCATTGAAAAATGGAGCAGTACTCTTACTTTTATAAAGCAAAGTACAGACTGGACAATCAATTATTGAGTGTTATTTCTGCGCACCTGTAATGGCGATTACTAGCCCACACCACCACCCTTAGTAAGCCTCAGACTGCTCTGCAACGCTACCATCTGAGAGTCAGGCGCTACAATTGGGTGTTTGGTTCCCAGTGAAGGACAAATGTAGTCATGTTATTTGTGCAGGCCTCACAGATACTGCCTCGTTTTCCAACATTGGTGTCTAGCGGCGGGAAACATAGTATCCCATTCTGGTGCGCATTTATAGCATTTGATAAGTCCAGTTTTGCCACACATTACCTATGCAGTAATGAGCAGATGGAAGTGCGCAAGGCTCTGAGAAGGGTTCAAAGTTTTGGTTATGTGAACTAAAAGTATGGGAAAAGAAAGCCCCGCGCACATATATGTCATGTGAAGATATTATGGTTTAAATGTAAACTGTATTGATATGACTGAGTTATGTTGATAATCATGTGCTAGCGGGATGGTGCTTTCCAGGAAATGATTGCATACAAATGTTCTAAGCCATATTGTACACCTCTGAACCCTAACACTACACGCACTACACCTGCATGAGGAGGGTGTCTCCTCAAGAGATAGGGACAGCAACTGATACCTACATCACAGGTGGGGGTGTAGGGGTGGATTGACCTTGATGGGGGACAGGAGAGGTAGGGGGTCCTGGGAGATTCTCGCGCTTTTTAAGGGCAGGGAGGGTTTCCACAGAAGGGGCCCCAGATATCCTTCCCCCGCTGAAAGTTTTCTTGCCATTGGAGCAGGCCGAAACCACTGGAAGGGTGGGGCAGGAGGTTTCTTTACCCCGGGTAGCAACACCCCAAGGGTTCCCATGGTGGGGGACCCCAAGAAACATTTCCCATGGTGGGAGGAGGGTGTGGTAGAGTTGTGTGTCCGGCAGGCCCCCCAGGTTAACTGGTGGGGAGGGTGAGCAACCCAGGGGTGGCCCCTGGTAGGGGGTGGCCCCAAAGGAGGGTAGTCCTCAAGCGAGGGTGTGTAGTGGTAGCCCCTAGGTACACTAGGTGGGCTAGGTAACTGACCCAGTGGAGATCTGAGAGGGGGCGATGTGCTCCCTGGATTCCAGGTGAAGGGTTAGTGGTGGACCCTGAGATGTCAGGGTCGGGTAGGTGGTTACCCAAGGAAGCAACAGGATGTAATTCTGAAGCTTGTGTGTGAACATGAGGTGGTGGCTGGGGCGATGCCTAGCCGGTAACCAGTCAGGTAGGTCCTGTGGGGCTTGGACCCCAGGACCAGGAGCATGGGGGTGTTCCCCTAGCTCGCGGCAGGAGGTGGACTTCTGCAAGGTAGTACCACCCTGAACACAGGTGGGGCCCATCTTAAGGGAAGGGACCCTGTGTTTCCTAAAGGGGTGGTGCAGGCCTAGCCGGGATCTTTAGGGTCCCTGGCTGAGTGTGGTAGTGCTACCCTGAAGGTAGGTGGGGCCTATCTTAAGTGAAGGGACCCTGCTCTTCAGAAGGGGTGGTGCAGGCCATCCAGGGATCATGAGGGTCCCTGGGCGGTCTCCCATGGCGCTGCAGGGAGACCGGGGAGAGCTAGGAGAGGTGGGCCTGGATGTAGCTAACTCGGGGCCCACAGGCTCTCTAAGGGTACTCCGGGAGGAGAGAGCGCCTCTCGGAGGGAAGGGTGCATAGGCCCTGTTCTCGCAGCGAAGAACAAGGAAGGGGTCTAGGTTCCCGGGGTAGTTTCCATGTGGAGCTACTGACGGGGGGAATGAGCTGTAGGATGTCTGACGAGGCACCCTCAGTGTTCCTCCCTGGCACTGCCAGTGTGGTAGTGAGGCCGGTCTGAGGTCCTATCAGGGAGCCAGGCCAGTGGCCAAAGGGTGCTTTTCTGTGTGGGGAAAGCATGAGTAGCTGTGCTTTCTTTAGGGAAGACAGTCATCCCGAAAGGGTGGTGGCAGCTGAATGACCCCAGCGGCAGGGTGAGGGTCCATAGAGGTTGCATCTTTGGGGTGCAAGGACCAAACGGAGAGAGGGTACTGGTTGGAACAAACTCCGGAAGGGAGACCAGCTAGTGACCCAGGGGATGGGATGTAGACCTATCCCAGAAGACCGCATCGGTGCTGAGGCACTGTACCCTTGTCCAGAGAAGTGGTATGCATAGTGTTGCATGCCCAAGGGCAAGGGTGGGCCTAGTTAGGCTGAGTCCATGTAAACCATGAGTGACCTAGAGGTATCTAACCTAGAGCCCGGAGGGTTCTTAGGGTAGTCTGGGATCCCTGGCATGGGTGGAGATTTCATGGATGGGAGGAGTAGGTGGTCTGAGCAGATAACTGGTGAGTAAGGGGGGTCTGGTCAGAACCCCTTATAACTAGTTATCGCTGACTACGGGAAGTGTACCCATGTAGAGCGGCTACTTCTTCCCTGTAGGAATCAGCTGGGCGCGGCCTGTGTTAGAAGGTGGTTCTGACACTATGGGCCGCCCGGATTTTTCGCTTTTTGAACACCTAATTGTTGAGCTTTTACTGTGGGGGAGCCTCATAAGTTGGGACTCACCCACAGTGAACGCATAATGAAAGCGACTGCATGGCGATTTTACTGGTGTCCCCCTGGCTTGACTAGGCGCTGCGCAGCAGCTGGAGTAACGGACACCGGGCTGGTTACATGCAGACACATGTGTACAGGCGTGTGCACATGTGTACGGGCTGCGCAGGGGAGATTCCTGGCGTGCGCAGTCCAGGAGCAGCTATAAAGTGAATGGTGTGGCAGGACTTATGCAGAATTGGGTGGTGACATGGAATAGGCTTTATACAGTGGGAAGAAACATGCCAGGGAAAGTCAGTGTGCTGTACAGTGTGTATTCCATTATTCTCTTATGGGGATAGAGAGCACATGGGCTAGTTTTACTTTCCTAAGGCCTACAAATTCCAGACACGCACTAAAGTCCACTGTAACGGGTGTGAGAAGAAGTATTCTGCAGAGTCCAAAGTCATATTTGTACTGCTTTTGGGTCATCCAGAAATGTCATATTTCTCTGAGTCAGCCATAACCAGGGCCTGGCTGGGGCCTGCCCTCAGCAGGCTGGATTGATAACCTTTCTTCCACGAGCTAAGGCCTCCTCTCCAAGGAAGAGAAGAGGGGTGGAGCTACAGGCTCATCCATCAGCAGCTATCACTGGGTGCCAGGCACCAGGCTGCACCAGGGAGAAGGCAGCCCGGGGGGGGGGGTAGGGAAGGGGCTCTGGGGAGACCCAGAGGGCGAAGGAGAGTGCTCCCAGTGGCTGGGGAGCGCCACCAGGAGCAAGAGGAGGCGAAAATGGCGCAGATCGGTACCCTGGGGGCTGAGATATGCCCCCCAGAAGGTAGGCGACCTTTGACCTCCAAGAAGACCGACGACGAATCGCGTGGGGCTCCGCCGCCGGTCTTTAATGGGCCCCCGGGGTGGGTCAGGTCCCTGGGGCTGCCCCCAACAGAAGTAAAGGCGGGGAGCGCCGTTGCGCTCCCCGTGAAGAATGTGCCCCCGCGGGCTGCCAGGAGCCCACCCTGGCCCCCGCCGAACATGAAGCCGGGGAGCGCCGTCGCGCTCCCCGTGAAGAGGTGTAGGGGGAGGGGCCCGGGATCCCAACTCCGGGCCCCGTCTGAGGAAGGAGGCGGGGGAGCGCCGTCGCGCCCCCCGCGAAGATGAAAGATGGGGGTGCGCCGTCGCGCCCCACAGCGAAAATGTGCCCAAGGGGCCCGGGACCCCATCCCGGGCCCCGAAGAAGAAGAGGAGGAGCAGGGGGCGGGGAGCGCCGTCGCCCCCCCCCCGCGGAGAGGTCTCGAGGGGCCCGGGTCCCCATCCCCGGTCCCCGAAGCAAAGCCGGGGAGCGCCGTCGCGCTCCCCGTGAAGATTGTCCTGCAGGGGGGTGCCAGGAGCCCACCCTGGCCCCCCGACGAAGAAGTGAAGGACGGGGAGCGCCGTCGCGTTCCCCGTGAAGTTGAGCAGGGGGGCCCCGAAGTGCGGGAAGGAGGGGGGAGTGCCGTCGCACTCCCCCGAGGCCCGCGCAAGCTTCCGTGTCTGCCCGCCGGAGCGGGCAGACCAACTCTGCACGGCCGGCTCCCGCGGCAGCACGCGAGGGTGCTAGCTGGGCGGGGAGCCAGCGGGGGCAGCCAGGGGTGGGCTCCCCGGGCTGCCTTCCAACGGGAAGGCCTGTGGGGGTCCCTGGTGGGACCGGGACCCCGAAAAGACCCAGAGAAGGTGCCAGGGGCCCGGGTGGGACCGGGCCCCCGAAAACGGGCAGAGCGGCCGGGGGTGGGCTCCCCGCGCCGCATACACTCACCTGGGGGTCCGGGTGGGACCGGGCCCCCCATCGAGGGCAGGAGATGCGGGGGGCGTGGCTAGCCAGCCAACATGGAGGATGTGAATCCCTAGCGCTCGCGCTGCTATCCCCCATAAATCCGTCGCAATTATCCTGAAGGTACGCCATCCACGCCAAGCAGAAGTAGGACCAAGCGGCTAAAGACCTGCTGCGTCCAATGAGCCCGGAGCTGAGTCATTTTGACCATCGAGACTGTGGCGGCGGTGGTGAGGAAGGACAGGGCGGGTTTGCTGCGAAGCCGCGCGCGGGCATTCCGCGTCAGAAGATGGCCGCCCGCGATCAAGCGGCGGCCCCGGAGGCGGAGAACTGATCTCTGAAGTGTGCACAGACGGAGCCGAGCAGCAGGAACATCGCCGCGGACAAAGGGCCTGGAAACGTGCCGCCGGGCCCCCCCCCCGCTGCCCGGGGCCGCAGTTGCCGCGGTGGGAAAGACGGAAGCCCACTGACCCCGGGGCCGACGGTGAGCGGAGGCGGGAAACGGCCCTCCCCGTTGCTGTTACGGGAGGCCAGCCAGCACCGATATCGCTCCAAGTGGAGAATTACTGGCTCGCACCGTTCTGCCTCCGGAGACAGTAACTGCTGGGGAAAAGCAATCCGGGACTACCAAGCCGCCCAGGCCTGTGAGGCTACCCACCCGGCGAAGGAGAACGACCGGGGTGAGGTGCTGGTGCACTCGCCAGCCCCTGGATGGGTAGAAACTCGCACCACTTTGCGGGACCATCGCCGATAATCAACCCCGGAGGCCCAAACCCTGGTGAGTCGGGACCCCAACTGCGGCGCCGGGGCTGTGGCGCGGGGGTGTTGGCGGTTCGGAGCACCGGGTCCCTGCAAGACGGGCTGCTGTGGCACGGAACTGAAAGACAGCCTGTGGCGGGGCTGGAGCTGCCATATGCTGCGGTGATCCGAAGTGTGCAGCCCGGCAGCAGAAACGGCGAAAAGGGGGAGGACGGATCATACACTGGTGGAGTTGCGACTGCGGGGGAAATACTGGCAGGTGCACAACCCTTGCGGTGAGGGACCTGGGAAGTGCTGGACCGGTACCGGTGTGAGTCGGAGGAAGCAACGATCGTCCTCTGGATACTGGGCCTAGTGTTGTCCAACCACGGAGAACGCAACCCGCCAGCTGAGGCCTAGGGGGCGGGCGTACGTCGCACCGCCAAGGCCGATAACGCTGGGAGGCGACGCGGGTCGACCCTAATCCGCCAGCTGCGCTGTGGTGGCCGATTCTGTGGGCTGCGGAGAGCAGCGGAGGTGGCGCTGATTGTGGATAGCAGCTGTGGATCCTACGCTCCGGCGCGAATGACCCCGCTGTCCGGGGAGACGGGACCCACACGGGAACCTGCCTTGGGGGCATCGGTGTTGTCTCGCCCTTCGGGACTGCGGTCTCCGAGGTAAGGAGGTCAGGGGTTTAGTGACTGCGAGGTTGTGCATGAACCACCAGCGACGGGGAACGTCCATTCGTGCTGTGGGGCGGCTGGCGCAGAGGCGGAGAGCGGCCCTCCCCGCTGTTACTGAGGGAGTCCAGATAACTGAGGCGTCGCGACAGACAAAAACCCGTGCTTGAGCCGCTTTGCCCCCCGAGACGGCGACTGCCGTAGAGTGGAAAACTGAGGGACATTGAGAAGTGAAACCACGCACGGCTGGTATCGGCCAAGAAGCGGTGAGGCTGCTGCGGGAAACGTATTGGCAAGCACACGACCCTTATTGTGGAGCCTCTAGACGGGGCTGGGAACTCGACATAGTGAATAAAACTCCCAGAGAGGACCTGGGGGACTGGCGTACATCACACCACTGAAGCGGACAATAAAGGGAGGTGTCGGGGGTGGAGGTCTGCCTGTGGGAGTCAACCACGGCCTGAGGAACACTGACCCTCACTCGGCGACTGCGCTGTGGTAGCCGCTGCTGACTGCTGAAGAGGGAAACAGTGGAAGCGCCCAATGCGAGCAGAAGCTGCAGTCCTCACGCTTAAACACGATCGACACTGTAACTTGCGGGGACAAGACCTGCACGGATGACAACCTCTGGGGACATCAGTACCGACTAATCCGTCTTACAACTGAGTGGCCCTACAGGCTCACATCACACCGCACTCACGCCGACGCAATCAGACGCCCAGCCATAACCGGAGATCCAGGTGGTTTACCCCACTGGCAGGCTATCAAGGCGGAGGTAATAGCTAACCCCCACAGACCGGTGCAAGCGGCCTTACCCACAGAAGGCGTCAAACAGGGAGGCTATCGCAGGCAGCCCAGCCGGGTCGTGTCTCCTGAGTGACCCACGCAGGTGTGAGACTCCCCGGGGGTGGCATTATCACCTGAGCGTCGCTCTTTCGTTGACAAGCCCCGCATGCCCACGGCGCAGCAACTTGTGATGGGCCGGATGCGAGCTAAGATACAACAGGGACCCCTCCGTGCGGGAGGCCTGGATCCCATAGGCGTGGGTACTGGAGGAGAGATGGAGCCAACGACCACGGCCCTGGCGGCCAAGATGGACTCAGTACTCGCAGCGGTGGAGAGAATTGGCGCTGCGTTAGAACACACCAGGACCTCTCTGGAAGCCCGGATAGATGGGGTTACCTCGGACTTCACGCTCCTTCATGCGGACTATCGCAAGTTGGCCGACAAAGTCAATACACAAGGCCAAACACTGAAAGAACTACAGCCTGTCACGCAAAGTCACACAGCTGCACTCCAAGATCTGATCGACCGCGTTCACGCCCTAGAAGACAGAGCAGAGGATGCGGAGGGACGCTCCCGCCGCAACAACATACGCGTGGTGGGTCTGCAGGAGGGCGAGGAAGGTAGGAATCCGGAGCAATACGTGGAGCACTGGCTACGCGATCTCCTGCCCCAGGGAACATTGTCAGCACAATTCGCAATAGAAAGAGCCCACCGCGTGCCGGCCCAGAGGCCCCAGCCAGGAGCCAGGCCACGTCCGCTTATCTTCAAGATGCCCAACTACAGGGACAGAGACGCGGTGCTCCGTGAAACACGAAAAATGGAGGGTCTCAAGGTGAACGGAAGCCCAGTCATGCTCTTCCCAGACTACACCGCCCTTGTGCAACGTCGCAGAAGTAACTATGTAGCAGTGAAACGCCAGCTCAGAATACTAGAACTGCCATACTCGTTGCTGTTCCCGGCCCGACTGCGAGTGGTCACGAAAGAAGGGACTCGCTTTTGACTCTCCTGCGGAGGCATGGGACTGGCTGGAAGAGTCAGGACTGTGGACGGGTGTGAGGCCTTCGAATCCGGACGGAGACAACCTAGCAGGTCGGAGGACAAGGCGGCGCAGACGACGTGGGACAGCAAGAGGCGCAACAGTGGGAACTGTAGTCCTGAATCCGGAGAACATACGACGGGAGAGACAAAGCGTCCTGGAAGCAGTCATGACCCTAGGCTCTCCACACCCTAAAGAGCGACCGGACCCCTACACACGAGGTGCGCTGATGGCCAGTGGCTCCTCGTCGCCATCGACTGCAATATCCGAGGACCTTGGCCTGCCAGAGATAACCCCGCAAACTGCTGATGGCATTATTTGAAACAGTACTGATGCGATGGACTCTGACACAAACGGCTCACACAAGTAGAACACTCATGATTAACGTTTGTGGTTCTGCACACTACTGTATAACGAGGTGGGATGATGGGGTAACACACCAAACACACCTCACACAGAGACGATACAGCAACACTGGGCCCGCACCTGGCCACCTTACGCACGCTGCCAGAGGAAATATAAACACCTGAGTTGACATTTAGAGCTACACGCTGCCGGTCTCATACGTTTATGCAGGCGATTAATTGGATGGCATACTGCACATATAGGCAATGGGGGGGAACGACTATAGTAAATCGATACTAGTACACACACCCCAACAGGCAACACACTGACCTAGTTTGTACTACCCAATTGTTACAGAGGTTTGGACGGACGTTGCGAAATGTCTGCCCCAGATGTTGTGATGTTAGCGGTTCATTCATTGTTCTTGTTGCAGCAACGTGACGCACTTATCCCTGTCCCTGATCCCCGCTCCCCGTGGCGCGTTCCGCCCTTGGCGCCCTTGTCGATCAGACTCCCCAGAAATGGCAAGGGCTAACATAATTACATGGAACATACGTGGTATGCACACACCCACGCAACGCTATTCCATATTCGCATACCTCCAGAGGCACTCGGTGGGAATTGCCCTACTGCAGGAAACGCACATGACACAGCCGGAATTAGACAAACTGCGTAGGCGTTGGAGGGGACAGGTGTATGGCACGGTATACTCCGCACATGCGAGGGGCACCCTAATCTGGGTGAGAGCAGGCACTTCGTTCGTTTGTGAGGACACAGTGATAGACCCTGAAGGTAGATACACCTTAGTGCGAGGGACACTTAATGGCCAACCAATACTGTTGGGCTCACTTTACGCCCCGAACATAGACCAACCCTCGTTCTTAGCACAATTGTCCACAGTGCTGACTTCTCATGCTGGGCTTCCCTGGTTACTGGGCGGAGACTTTAATTCAGTGCTTGATATACACACGGACAGATCCTTCCCACCCCTTCGGAAGACGTCTGCGATGTCAAATGCGCAGGCTCTCACGGACTGGCTCTCGCATTGGGCATTGTTAGACATGTGGCGGGTCCTCCACCCCAATGACCGCATCTATTCCTATTACTCGGCAGTACACGACCTCATGTGCGGCTGGATAGGGTTGTGGGCTCCCAATCCCTAATACCACTAGTTGAGGTGTCCGAGTACTTAGGACGGACGCACTCTGACCACAACCCTATGAGACTCCAGCTCACCTGGGAAGCCGATCGTCCTCCCATACACACTTGGCGTCTCCAGCCGCCCGCACTGGAAGACCCCGAATTCCGCTCATCACTGGGGACGGCTGTTCTTGAATACTTCGAACTCAATGAGGAAACGGCAAGTACGACACTGGTGGAATGGGATGCCCACAAAATCGCTGTTAGGGGGCACTGTCTCGGTGCCACCTGGAACATACGTAAACAGCTTATGATATCGCTCACACGCCTAGAAGCGTAGCTGCTCCAATATGAGCGAGAGGGCGAGGGCGGGGGCAGACATTCGGACCAGCTAGAGGGCCTCAGGACGCAGCATGCAGAACTCATGGAGAGATTGCGGTGTCACAATTATACAGCCCACACGGCTCGTACCCACGCTAAGGCGGACAAAGCGGGCCGTCTTCTGGCCTGGCTACTTAGGCAGGAGCATAACCACACACCTATCGGAGCCATACCCACGCCGGAGGGGACCCTGGTATATACACAGCGTGAGATACACAAGGTGATGTCAGATCATTACACGAAACTGTATCAATCCAGGGGGCGCTGCTCCGGCCCTGATCTGGAGAGTTTTCTAGAGCCTATCCAGTTGCCCACAGCCTCAGAGACACACCAGGAGACACTCAATGGTCCCCTCACTCTAGAGGAAATTGGGGAGGCAATTGGGTCTATGGCATCGGGAAAAACACCGGGACCGGACGGCCTCCCGGCCGAATACTATAAGGCCTACCGGGAGACTCTTATGCCGCATCTGCACACCCTTTATAACACAGCCCTGGACGAAGGGATATTACCCCCGTCGATGTGTGAGGCCTACCTGGTGTCCCTGCTCAAACCAGACAGGGACCCCGCAAACCTGGGTTCATACAGACCCCTGGCACTTCTCAACGTGGATTACAAGATATATGCTAAGGTGTTGGCGGAGCGCTTGGCACCGGTGGTCCCCGAGCTGGTTCACGGCGACCAAAATGGATTTGTACCCAAACGCAGCACATCACGGAACTTGCGAAGGTTCTTTAGGGTGGCGTCAGATAGCGTGCAGGTGTGGCCCAGAGCAGGTTGCCTGGTGTTGGACCTTGAGAAGGCCTTTGATTGCTTAGAGTGGAGCTATCTTGCAGCAGTGCTGATGCGATATGAGCTGGGCCTGGGCTTTCTCCAAATGGTTGACCTATTATACATAAACCCCATAGTCCGGGTGCGAGTGGGGCCGTACATATCGGACACCATACCAATACGCAGGGGCACCAGGCAGGGGTGCCCGCTGTCACCCCTCCTGTTCGCGCTAGCAATCGAGCCGCTGGCGGCGACATTGCGGGCGACGCTGGGAGATGGAATACCTTTGGGAGATGCGGTACACCAGGTGTCGTTGTACGCAGACGACCTACTGGTCTTTGTGAGAGATGTAGGAAATATACCAGCCCAGCTGGCACACACATTGCGGGACTTCGCTGCCCTTTCGGGACTCCGAGTAAACGTGAACAAGTCCTGTCTTTACGCATTCGGGGGAGACCCAAAACCCGGATTACATACTAGATGGTACCAAGGTGCAGTGGAGGGCTGACACCTTCCGCTACTTAGGAATTCAGATATATCGCCAGCCGAAGGACCTCTTTGACGGTAACCTGGGACGGGCCTTGACAGCCATCAAGTCACAGGTGCAATTCCTGGAAAACGCTCCCGCTAACGGTCACCGGCAGGGTTGCACTATCCAAGATGGTGATCCTTCCCCGTCTCCTATACTACTTTGCCAACCTACCATTGTATGTTCCGGCATCCTTCTTTTCCACACTCCCCAAGATACTTAGGGACTTCCTGTGGGGCAACGCACGACACAGGATGGCATTGGCGAAACTGTACCTGCCTACCGATCAAGGGGGCCTTGCAGCGCCCTGTTTCGAACACTACTATTTGGCGGCACAACTACAGTGGATCGCCCGCTGGCTCGCAGACAGAGGTCGGGAGGACACTGCGACCACACTGCCTCCCAGATCTCTGGCCCATATCACCAAACTTTTTCACCCAGCCACTAGAGCTGCGACCCCAGCACCACCCTCCTGGCGGTGGCGTACAAATGCTACCGTCGCTGTCTATACCTCACCAGAAAACTCGTCCCATATGCACCGGCCATACCACTAGAGGGCTCCCCAGCGGGTCTGGGGGTGCTTACATCCCTTGCACTCACGGAATGGCACGAGGCCGATATCCAGACCTTGGGAGACTTGTACCGAGATGGCATGCTTGTACCATTTGAATCCCTGGTTGAGGAAACGGGACTGCCACCGGGCAGTTCCTGAGGCACCGCTCACTGATCGCGACATTAACCTCTAGATGGGGCGACATGAACGCGGAACCGAGCCAACATCTCACTATACAGTACCTCCACGTCATGGGGCGGGGCAGACACTTGATCCGCTGGTTTGCGGCGTCCCTCCGTACACATGCAGCGATAAGTCTGGATCCACTACGCCGCAAATGGGAAGCAGACCTAGAGCGACGGCTGGGGGACAGGGAATGGGGCAAGATAATAGGGAGCCCAACACGTATACCCAGAAATATGAGGTTCAGACAAATACAACTGTTCATAATCCACAGAGCATATCTCACACCCGAGACGATCAATAGGTACTTCCACCGCACGGATGCGGTGTGTCCTCGCTGCACCGAACCAGGGGCTGGACTGGTACACATGTTGTGGGGCTGTCACAAATTACAGGCATATTGGCGAGCAGTAAGTGAGCTACTGCACACGTGCACAGGCTGTAACATACCCTTTGAATGGCCCACTTACTTATTACATTACTTCCACAGAACCCCGGCCTCAAAAGTATCATCTCGGTTCCTCGACTTGGGTATGGTGGTAGCTAAGCGGCTTATAACTAAGAGGTGGAAGGCGCAGGACCCGCCGCATATATGGGCATGGAGATACTCGCTCCTAGCATGGGCCAAAGCAGAGGGAATTGCCATCCTGCGGGAGGAAATGTTGGGGCTGCGGAAAGTACCTATAGCGACGCAGTGGGAGGGACTGCTCCAGGCCTTAAAGCAAGCGGAGGGGGATAGCCTTGGGGGACCAACAGAGAACGAGGGAGACGCCCTTGTGGTGAGTGACGGGTAGCCTGTCTGTAGATTCCTGGCACGCAATGTGTGCACACATACACCATCTGACATCGGACACGGACATCGCCGTAGCCAATGGGTGGAGATTGCTGTTGAGATGCTGCCATGGGCCGGAATGATGATGTAGAAGAGGGAGGGGGAGGGGGTGGCAGGGTGAGGGATGCTCACACAAATGTTGTTCTATGCTGCTGCTTTTACTGGTTCTGAGTTTTGTTTGTTCTTACCTATAACATCTGTTTAATTGATTATGCTGATTGATCTTAAAAGACTCTGTACAACATACTAACGGAGCCAAACCACTATTGAACGGTGACCTTTTGCTTCGAATGGAACGGACTAACTGCGGAGCCTCAACTGGTTTCTGAACCCATTATGTCATCGACATAGCTTAGGTTTAATATTTGCTCCAACTGAAATGTCTCTTCGATTGTTGGATGGTTCGGTATTTGGTCAGTCTTTCACAATGTAATTTGTCTTTCATGAAGAGTTAAAACAAAATTAATAACAATAAAAACAGATTTAAACAAAAAAAAATCGAGGGCAGGAGATGCGGCAAAGCCGCCGACAGCGCGATCGCGGCTCCCTTCAAAGCAGCGGGGGAGCCGCTACTATAAGATGCAAAGGTTCCCATAATGCCTTGCAGGCCAGGACCGGCCTGCAAGGGCAAACAACTTTTTCTCTGTGCCTGGTGGCCCCAGGACAACGGGGTCACCACCAAGTGTGTGACAAGGTGCCGGAGGAGCTGCTGGAGAAGCGCAGTCTCCCCCCAGCACGAAGAGGAAAGTCCCCCCTAAGTCTCTTGGGGGAATGGAAGAAATAACCCCTCAAGGGCTCCACCCTCCTGGGCTGGAACTTTTGTTCTACTTCTGGAAAAGGAGTGCGGAGTGCACCGTGGTATGAAAGACTGAGCTGGGGATGTATGGAGAAGGGCATCCCCTGGAGGTGAAGAGGTGTAATTGCACCTGTAGTGCATTTACTAATGTTATTTCTTTCAGAGGAACTGAAGGTCACCTGTGTAATGTGAAGTACCTGTGTAAGGTGATGTTATAAGCAAAGTGGGGTTATTTTGCCAGACATTCCTGCTAGGGTGTCTGGCTGTATATGCTTAATCCTGTGATTTCATCTGTGATGCCTTTAGGGGCTGTAATTGCAATGCATTATAATGATCAACAAAGGTGATGAGTACTGTCATTCTAAGGTGATGCTTAAACATGTATTCTTGCTGCTGCGCTTAGGTGAAGAACAACCCAGACTGTTAGCCCCGAAGATGTGGAGGTGCATACTGTATGGACAATATGAGATGCTCAGTCAGGATTATGTGTCACCAGGGCAGGTGTACCTATTTTTAATGCTCGTTGAGATAAGGGGGTGGGTCGCCACTGGGATGGTGCCAGTGCGCAGGGCCCTCCTTCCAGGTTATGTTCAACCCACTGCATTAGGGGGCAAGATGATGTGCATACATGGGAGTGGTGGTACTAGACCCCACCCCCCTTTGGGAGGGGTGGAAATGTTATGCAATGTCACAAAGTAATTCCAACAGCTTATGTATATTTGTAAATTGGTGCATAGTATTAAGTAGTGTGTGTGTTTAATAAATGTACTCTTACTTTTATAAAGCAAAGTACAGACTGGACAATCAATTATTGAGTGTTATTTCTGCACACCTGTAATGGCGATTACTAGCCCACACCACCTCCCTTGAGTAAGCCTCAGACTGCTCTGCAACGCTACCCTCTGAGAGTCAGGCGCTACAATTGGGTGTTTGGTTCCCAGTGAAGGACAAATGTAGTCATGTTATTTATGCAGGCCTCACAGATACTGCCTCGTTTTCCAACAGGAGTGTAATCCCGCTTGCTGCTTGGGATTGGTTCACTCCTGTGCCCCTCTTGCTTGCTGGCTCCTCTTTGGTAGGTGCTCCGGAGACATCACTTCCGTTCTCCAGCAGCACCGCCCAACTACAGTTTCCCTACACTGTGAGTGTTTATATATTATTTTGGGGACTACTTCTTTTTTTTCTGTTTGTGTCACACTGTGGGTGCTTATTTCTCATACTGTGAACCGCCTTTTATTTAATCATTACTGCGACCGCTTCACGGGCCGCCCACATAACTTTTCTCTACACAGGCGCCGCGCTTCATGTTACAGCACGGCACCGGTGTTTATATTTCTTTTTTTTTTTTATGCGTCCACTTTTATTTACACAGGCGCCGGCCGCGTTTCATGTTTCAGCACAGCGCCCATGTTTATATTTATTTTTTTACGCACCCACTTCACTCCAACAAACCTCCCCTCCCCCCCAACCACTGCCCCTAACAACTAAATGACACGTTTTCCCTCAGTGCCACAGGCCGATTAGATCAGCCCGCTGCTGGAACTGAAAGTGCTTTGGCCGCTCAGATTGGCCTGAGGCTCCACCCCTCAGGGGGAGGAGTTTTGCCTGCAGTGTGTGCCATCTCCAGTAATGATGTAGTGACAGGCATCGAAGCAGAGACAGGCAAGGTGCTTTTGTTTTTACATGCGTGTGTATTTGTATGTATAAATATCAAGAGATATTCATTTGTTACTGCCATGTGCACGTTGTTGTAAAACATGACTTCACTGGCGCTACATAAACTATGGAGTTTAAGAAAGGCAGCAATCGGTTGAGAGGCCGTCTTGGGGGGTTACCGAAATGTTCTATAGCTGCTGCTTCCTGTCCCAGGCACAATAGTAGTGATCCTGCTCTGCTTGTCTGCAAATAAAACTTTTTTTTTTTTTTTTTTTTTAAATGTGACAACCTCGAAGTTTCCAGTTGCTGGGCTGGATTGAACATAAACTGAAACAAATTGGAGCATTGTGCACATCCGTCCTTTGATCAGCTCTCATTCGCTCTTTTTGCAAACTCACAGCACATAAGCCACCAAAAGTACTTTCAAGCAGCTAATGGTGCGAGATCGGTTCCATTTCTCTTTCCTGCCCAGAGATAGTAAATCACGTGTCTCGCTGTCTGGCCTGGCTTTATGATGACCCCAGGCCGGGTTTCACATTGTTGAGCAAAAAAATGCTGGAGAGTAAGGTAGGCTATGTAAGCTCTAAAATAATTGCCAAGATTAGCGCAAAAAATTATACCAGGGTATTTTTCAAATGAGATGCAAGCATTGTAAAATTATTGTCAACAGTTTTGGAATTCTAGTGACAGTGTTGTTAATTTGCTAATGAGTTGGTTGTGTTTCCTTTTCAAAATGCATGCAGTTTCATTTGCCGTCATCGGATGCAGTCAGATGCACCGTGCCTCTTAGTGCGTTTCAGTGTTTTCACTTTTAGGAAAACTGGTTTACACTCGTAATAAAGATTAATGCTCTTTTAAAACGATGCTGTTCGTCTGATTGTTTGGATGGCTGCTCCTCGCATTTGCGAGAGTTTGAGCTATTGGCATTGTAAATTACATTACAATGCCTTTTATTTATGTATTTTTAGAACCCGCAAGAGGTGCGTAAACACACACTTTGTACTTTTAGTCCTTGCTTACGAGAAGCAAGGCTGGCAGTAAAAGAGGCACAGTTACTGCCAGCCTTGCTTCTCGTAAGCAACCACTATAAGTACAAAGTGGGTGTTTACGCACAGCTTGCAAGTTTTCAAAACACATAAATCAAAGGAATTGTCATTTACAATGCTAATTGCTCAAACACTCGCAAATGCGAGACCTATTGCAGTGCAAATGTTTGTTATACCTGGTGCTAACTTTGATATAGGAAAAGCTTCTGGAGTTTTCCCCACACAGAAGTGTTTGGAATTGCCTGCCTCCATGTCCTGGTACCAATCTGCCTACTGTCACCATAGGCTAGTGTGAGGTTCTTTGAGTGTGAACTGAGGCAGTGCCTTTGAAATGCAAGTAGAGCTGTGGACAACTCCCCACCTCCCCCATCCTGCCTTGGATGACCCATCCTGACAACACCCAGGCTGTCTATTGTGTGGCTGTCTGGGAGGAATACACAAAGGCCAACTGCACCTAGTCATGTGACCCAAGAAACGGGTTGCAGGCAGCAAATGGTTAGGACAAGAAAATGCCAACTTTCTAAAAGTGGGATTTCAGAATTGCGACTTAAAATCCGACTTTACCATTAAAGACAGTTTTAAATTAAATTCCTCAGATACCAAACTTGATATTCTGACCTGCTTCCAACCAAACGTCATCACTTATTAAATGTAATAAGGTAACCCAATGTTATTGTAAGGGAAAGGTAGGTCTCACAATAGTGAAAAATGAATTTGTGAGTTTTTTCCTATCAGGACACGTAAAACTTAAAAATAAATGTCCAGCTTTTTAAATACAATACACCCTGCCCTAAGGGCTGTTTAGGACCTACCCTAAGGGTGACTTATATGTATTAAAAAGGGAGGTGTAGGCCTCACATTAGTTTAATTACAAAATGGCAGTTTAATATTGCACATACAGGCTGCAATGGCAGACCTGAGACATGCTTCAAAGGGCTACATAAGTGGGTGTCACCATAAGTGCTGCAGGCCCACTAGCAGCATTTAATTTACAGGCCCCAAATACATGTAGTACCCCTTTACTAGGGACCTACTAGTAAATTAAATGTGCCAATTTGGTGTAACAAAACAAACACAAGGAGATGATGGACGGATCGCTGAAACGTTTAAGACACTCAACCCCAGTCACAGATCTGGGTTGAATCCATCATCGTTCAACCGGTCCCAGGAAGCTTGTTGCCGGTCCAGGGAAGACCTGGCTTGGCAGTTCGGGCTGGACTGTTACCATGAGGAACAGGGTCAAGACTGATATGCATATGGCTGGGTCTGAACTGAGGTGGCGAAGTGAGCTAAAACCCAGATTCAACCCAGATCTGTGACTGGGGGTGAATGACTGAAAAGTTTCAGCGCTCCGTCCATTATCTCCTTGTGTTTGCTTTGTTTGCCCTAAGTTGGCAGGGTATGCCCAGACGTGGGTCCCTTGCTCACTTTGCCACTGGATTCAAGCTAGCCTGGCTGATGAGGGGTGAAAACCCCAAAACCAGTCCCAGGATGCTTGTTTCCAGTCTAGGGAAGGCCTGGCTTGGCAGTTCAGGCTGGACTGTTCCCATGAGGAACAGGGTCAAGACTGATTTGCATATGGCTGGGTTTGAGCTGGGGTGGCAAAGTGAGCTATAGAACGATAATGGATTTAACCCAGATCTGTGACTGTGGGTGAGTGTCTGAAACGTTTCAGCGCTCCGTCCATCATCTCCTTTTTTATTTTATTTGATTATTTTTAGAGTTTTGTATAGCGCGAACATGAACCTAAAGGGTATTAGAGCGCTTTACATATATGCAGGTGAGCAAACCGGTAAATCAGAACAATAATAAACCGTACAACAATCACAATAAAAGAACTGGAGGTCGTGGGAAGTAGGCGAGAATAGAGAGCTACCGGATGCCCATCCAAACGGTATAAACAAAGAGAAAAAGGTGAGGGAGAGAGGAAGGGCAGGCCATAATAAACAATAAATTCGATCACAACAATAGTTCCAGAAGAGGTTGTACCCAGGCGGGGTGAAGAAATCCTTCTAGTCCACTAGAGATATCAACAGAGTAGGCACAGTGTCAGGAGGTATATTATCAGTGTGTCCGGAATGACTTATCAGTGTTTTTTGAACGATGCAGATGACGGATTGATTATGATTTCCGATGTTAGTGAATTCCAAATTCACGGCGAAATACCAAAGAAGGCACGATTGTACATTATTTTCTTCTTGAATTTCGGTGGTTTCAGTAGTAACGATGAGGCGGTTCTAGAGCCACCCGACAACTCCAATGTTTGTGTAATGTATTTCGGGGTGTTGAAGTGAATGGTTTGGTGTTTTAAACAGGCAATTTTTAGATGGATTCTAGCCTCGTAGGGGGGCCAGTTTAGAGATTTCACATTGGGTGTGACGTGAGTATTGAGTTTAGATCCAGTAACAAGCCTTGCAGCTGCGTTAAGTGAGGCTCTAAGGGGGGCCAACTTATTTCTGGGTAGGCCACACAGAGTTCCCTTTCCATAGTCCAGTCTGGAAATCACTAGGGCTTGGACGACTGTTTTGAAGTCATCTGCAGGGAGGAATGGTTTGATTTTCTTTAGGATGCTCAGTTGATAATTAGCTCCATTGGTGGCTGAGCTGTTGTGATCCTGCATGTTCAGGTTCTTATCAAGTGTAATTCCCAGAGATTTCGTGAAATCGATGACATGGGGAACGTAGTTGAGGGCAGTTAAATATTTCAACCAGTCATCAATGTCTAGAGATTGTTTGGGGGGTGAAATTGAAAGGAATTCGGTTTTGAGAGTGTTTATTTTGAGATGGTTGCAGGTTAGCCAATTTTGAATTTTTTGTAGAGTTGTGTTGAGGGAACTAATATCCTCCAAGGAGGAGATTTTCAGGTAAAGTTGGGTGTCGTCGGCGTACATGTGATAATTGATACTTGTAGCTTTCAGGATTTCAGTTAACAGTTCTATGAACAGTTTAAAGATAGTGGGTGAGAGAGAGGAACCCTGCGGAACCCCTAATGAGACCGGTGTGGGGTTGGACAGGGAGTGATTTATCTTTATTCTTTGGGATCTATTGTGGAGGAAGGAGGCAAAGCAACCTAGGACGGGACCAGAGAGCCCCATCCTGTTTTCAAATAAATCCAGGAGGCTGTCATGTTTGACCGTATCAAATGCTGAGGCGAGGTCGAGGAGGATTAGCACACAGGATTAATTTTGATCAAGCATTTGTAAGACGTCATCAACTATGTGCATGAGGGCCGATTCAGTGATGTGTCCCTGACGGACTCCAAATTGATACTGGCCCAGGAGTTGAAATTTCTCAATGTGATTGCGTAGTTGGATATGGACACATTTCTCAATGAGCTTAGAAAGAGTCATGATGCAGGAGATAGGGCAGAAGTTGTTTAGATCCTTGTGGTCCGCCGTCGGTTTTTTAAGAATGGGGGATACCTGTCCTGACTTGAGTCATTCTGGTATTGTGCCTTGACGTAGCGATGCATTTACTATTTTGGTCCAGAGTGGGAGCAGGGAGGTTTTAATCTCATTAAAGAGATTCGAGGGTAGGAGATCATTGAAGTGGTTTGAGGGTTTGAGAGTAGACAGTATTTTCAAGATTGTAGCTTCAGCATAGGTTTCGAATGAGCACCACGAGGCATTGTTTTTGGGGGAGTGCCTAGGGCGCTCAGACCAAACGGACTGGTGAGGGTTGCTGAGTGCAGGAGCTGGAAGGAGATCCAATGCCATCCGGAAGTCATTTTCAATCTTTTTTGTCTTACCCAGGAAGAAGGCGGAAAGTTCTTCACAGTTAGGCTGTAGATTAGATCCCGGGAGAGGAATGGGTTGCCTGTTGGACCGCGAATGGATGATTTCAAACAGTTTTTTTTGGTCGGTTTCTGGCGTCATTTAGCTGTTTCCTAAAGAAGTCTGCTTTGGAGCTACGTATGAGTTTGTTGTAAATACCTCGTAAAGATCTCAGGTGTTTAAGGCGATCTAGAGAGGGGGAGAGTCTGCATGAGCATTCAGCAAATCGTAGATTGTGCCTTACAGCATTTAGGCTACCATTGTACTAGCGTTTGGAGCCTTTGGTGGAAATTCTGTTAAGTTCGAGGGATGCCATAGCACCAAGGATGTTTGTCATTGAATTCTGGTCAGTATGGACCTGGACGTCTGACATGTCCTCAGGAGGGGGGATGCAACCGCTGATAGATGTGGGTTAATGTTACAAGTGCTCCTTATCCAATGTCTGCTTTTATTTTATTTGCACCTTTTTTGCGGGCAGCGATTCTATGATGAGGAAAGTTATGCGGTGATGGTCTGTCCAGTCGCATGGAGTGATAGATTTCAGTTTAGTGTAGCTGGCCTCAGAGATGACTAGATCCAATGTTGCTCCAAGCTTGTGGTCAGGGCTGTCGCAGATTTGGATAAGGTTGAGGTCAGCAAGGAAGGTTTTAAGGCTGATCACTGCTTGGTCATTTGGGTCGTTCCAGTGGAGGTTGAAGTCACCAAGGAAGATCTGGGGGCAGTGTAGACCGGTGTTAGTTGAGCTGATTTCCATAATATGTTCAAAGAATGGGAGGTTATCTCCTGGAGGGCGATAAAAAGCATGTCGTTTGCAACTAGGTCTATCTTTAGTCCAGATTTCGATGTCTAGATATTCGCACGATGTGAGAGAAACAATCGGTGCTTGCTTCACCATGAGAGTGTTGCGGCAAATACAAGCTATACCACCACCAGGTCTGAATGGTCTATCTAATCTAATGATGTCGTAGCTAGACGGTACTAGCATGTCGAGAGTAGGGGTGGAGGAGTCATTTAACCAAGTTTCTGTCAGCACTATGAGGTCGAGATTGTGAGAAAGGATGAGGTCCGCAATATCCGCCGCATGTTTAGATGCCGATCTGCAGTTGAGTAGCATGCATATATTTCAGGTGGGGTGTGTTGTCAACGAAGGGAGTCTGGGTTATGGGAATGTGCTTGAGGTTGGAGTTGTTAACTGATCTTGGATTGGGTCTGGGTTCTCTGTGGGGATTAATCAGAATGATTTGGACCAAGTTGTCTGGGGTTTTATAGTGTATAGGATTGTAAGAGAGCAGGAGAGAGTGGATATCATTGCCCGATAGTGAGTTTTTCAATCTGAAGGGCTGGGAGGCGGCGTTGGGGTAGGGAATAGTTCTCCAGGTGAACTGGGGCAACAGTTCAGTAGCTGATAACCCATTGAAAGTGGGGGGTGAGATCTGACTGGCTTGCTTATTGTTAGTAAGTGAAAGTGAATGTCTATTCTTAACCAGAAATTTAGTGGGACAGCAATAATTCGCTAGCTCAGTAGTAATGTTAATAAGGCTTTGTATGTCTGCCTTAAGATGAATAAGCTCCAGAGAGATCTCACTGAGTTTGGAATCAAGATTGGTGTGGGAGCAGGTGGTTGAGATGTGAGTTAATGGGCATGGAGAGAGGGTGCTCCGACTCGTAGTGTTAGGGAGGGATTGAGCTGGAACTCTGATTGAGGTGTGGGGGTGTGAGGCTCAAGAAATCGTTGATGGGAGGTGGTAAGGAGGGTGGGGCCATGTTATGGGTCAGGTAAGGGGTTTCCGAGTTTGCGAGAGACATGGGTTGATCATAGGTGAGCGTCCCAGGTGTGTCAGTGGTGATAGCGGGTGAGTGTTCAGCGGTCCGGGGCCGAGATGAGTTGAAGGTGTTGGTGATTAGGCCAGGTGTGACAAAGGCCGCTGATCTAGATGTTTGGAGGAGGCTCGGATTATTCTGAGAGTGGGTGCAGGTAGAATCTGGTTCCAGGGGCAGAGGTGTGTGAGAGTTATTAGTTAAGCTGACCAGGGTGAATGTTGGGGATGGGGAAAGGGGTGGGGCAGAGTAAGTGGTGGGGAGAGGGGAGGCAGCAAAACGTGGTGTTAGAGGGACGTCTGGAGGGGTAGGCTGAGAATGAGTCAGGGAGGATTCTTTCTTCATCACAGAGATTCAAATCAATGGAAAAATGTCATCGAGAAGTTCTAGGTTGCGTTCAGATGCTTGGATAAGGATAATCCCACTACTATAAAGGGAAATAGTTGCCTCTGCTTGGCAAGCGTTTGAGGGAAATAATGTTAATCTGAGACCGTGGGGAGTTTTAGAGGATGCAGTGATCCGGAACAGAGAGCAAAGGGATTTTCCTCCATTGTGCTCTTCTTTTGGTGTAGAAGATAAGGTCACTTATGGTAGATCCTTTAGTTGTGTAGAAATAGGGATCGGAAATTAGGGTTTCTGGGTGGGATTTGAGAAGCCCGTGTTTGAAATTCTTGGAAGCGTTTTTGGGGGATAGATTAGGGGGATAAATGATAGTGTAGGAATTGTGGCCAGTTGGAACCAGTTTGGCGTCTAGTGACCTACGCGAAAGGGGATCCATGGTTAAGGGGGTCAAATGCCAATCAGGGGAGGTTGTGGGGGAAAGATGCATGCAACCATTCAAACGAAGCTGTAAGAGGGGATCAAAAGCTAATAAAGGTAGGAAGAGAGGAACAGGGTATTAGGGTGGACTAGCCTATGAGAATGTAGGGGAGAAATCGGAAGGGGGGAAGGAGGAGAGGGGTGAGTAGTGTACAAAATTGAGGGATTGAGAGGTGATTAGAGAGAGGCTAGGAAATCAGATCCTGTATCTGAGATTGATCAGCAACATTGTCAGACACCATTCTAACATGGCTGCCGTTTACAAAAAGTAAAGAGCATGTTGGTCCTATTTTAGTGTCCATGACGGTGGGCAAGCAAAGTCCTCAGTCTGTCTAGATTCTTGGATGTGCCGTCATTTTGATTGTGCTTGGCCCATTCGATGGTGGATGGGAATGAACCAAGATGGGAGGCCCAAACAGATCCCCACACAAAAATCATATGTGTAAAGCTATTCAGGGAGGCCCTGCCACACACAACATGGTGGGAAAACCTTCCAAAGTCAGAGAACCAGACTTCAGGCTCGAGACTCCATTGCCCAGTAAAGCGATCCGAGCTCGGAGAGAGCAACCCTGGGTATGGCCATAACCCGACTGTTGCAGGTCTAAAGAGATCGTCCAGTGCGAGTTCAGCCTGAGGTTGTCAATCTCATAGGATCGAGGCAAATGTCTGTGGCAATGTGCTGGGGGGCCGCTGCAGACAAGAATGTGGTGGAGACAAACAGCTTGTCTGTGTGGTGACCGGTGAAACCTCGGGGGGAGGGGCGGTCCCCACGACTGGCCCTGAGAGTGCCACTGCAGGTCCAACCGTCGGATCTGAAGTAAGCCGCCCGCAGCATCAGCAAGCGGAGCCTCGCAGTCGCCAGCTACTCACCGAGGACAGTGTGGTAGCGCGACCCTGAAGTGGGAACACGGGTCCTGTGTTTGCCCAATAGGGTGTAAGCTAATTTTACCAAGTTTTATGGCGTGAGCACAAGCACTTTAGCACTGGTTAGCAGTCCTAAAGCCAACAAAAACGCTTTCAGCAGAATAGGAGGGGTGAAGGAAAAAGGTTTGAGGCAACCCTGCAGAGAGGGCCAGGTCCACCAGTATTGTAGGAATTTCATGATTTGATTAGTGTAACCTGGCATGAAAGCATAATGGCCTGTGTCCCCAATTCAAGGCCATCATATATATGGGTAGGAAGTTATAGCACAATCCTGGCTGTGAAACAAGTATCAAACTATGCCTCAGATATTGGGCGTTGAACCCACCTACATTCTGTCTCACCCACCAGTGTTGGTAGCCCCTAGAGCGGTGACTCACCAGGTACTACATCTTACTGTACTGCAGGAGTCCAGATAGTCTGGGTTCCCATGAACCTCTTCAACCTTTTTCCTTTATACTCCATCACAGGCTGCAGAAGAAGAATGAAGTCAGAGCACTCTATAAATCTGTATGGCAGTGGTATGAACCAACCTGGTACTGACCGGTCTCAACCTTGGATACTTTACGATCCAGTCTCATCTCCTGGGAAGCCAACTCCCAAGCTAGGGCCCACCAGGAGAGATCGACTGTCAGATAAACCCCAGTCTGGCAAGTGACAAATCCCAAATCTTGCTTCATGTGCTCAAATACCTATAGTCTGTTCTCGTTCCAGCAACTCTTCTCAGGCTATAAACAGTCAGTAACATTCTAACATTGCTCACCCTCACCACTTACCTGCAGACACTGATATAATCAGTTTCCTACCTCTGCTGCCACTCATTACAGACAAAGCCAATGCACACTGCCTTCAGCCCTCCAAGGGCAGGTATACCTACTCCTGCAAATGCATTTAGCTATGGAGCCTAGCCCTCCTGCAGCCACACGTGTATACATAAGCAACCATGTCCCCAATCACATTTAGTCATTGCAGAAGGGGAAACGTCCCTGGCCAAAAAAAAGAGGAATTTAGGGTGAGTAAAGTCTCGATATCCCATTTAACTGGGTCCCAGAGGGGTACCTTATAGCACTTTCATAAGTACTTTTAAGTCTCACCACTGGGAAGAGTGACTGTTATCAGTATAGCCTGTTTGACTGAAAATCTGACCAAATATGCAAATACATTTTTAATTCCATAGGTGATATCTTTACCATCTTATGTGAAGGATAAAGGATATGTAATCAGAAAGTTAAAGGGCCTACCCATAGAATAAGACTGGTCAGTAGTCATACTGGGTGTGCGTTCTTTCTATACTTCTATTAAGCGTAACTAAAGATGCGAGGAGACATTTTTAATTAGATGTATCCAAAGAAGATGTTACAAGGGACTTGAGGAAAAGATAGGAATTCGAAGATAGCAAATAAAAATCGCAGTGATAACCACACTAAAGAAACTGAGTTCACAGGGACACAATTCTTAACTTCATATTCCAATCAGAGCAATACACTGTGTGAAATTATAAATAAGCACTGGAAAATATTGATGTCTGATCTTGTCCTTAAACAGTCTCTGCCACCTAAATTGAGCATGTCTTAATTGAGAGCA
Source organism: Calotriton arnoldi (assembly GCA_963921515.1). NCBI lineage: Eukaryota > Metazoa > Chordata > Amphibia > Caudata > Salamandridae > Calotriton > Calotriton arnoldi. The sequence goes on along the minus strand of CAWUFW010001008.1, from coordinate 2,996,185 downwards.
AAGAGCCTTATGCTTTCATTTCCTGAGCAAGAGGGAAATAGTGTTTTTCTTTTAACCCCTGGTGATTGATTCCCAGTCAATTTAATGACCATTGTAACCCTTACATATCTTATAATATCACAGATAGAGAATGGGATGTGACCCTTACCATAAATCATATGTGTCCAGCTTCCACCAATCTAATTCCAGTATCACCATTTTCAAGATGTGGCTTCCCCTTGCACTGCACTGCGCTTCCACTTTAGGAAGGGGTCAAAATATTATGCATTTTACCCCTTTTAAAACTTTGCTTACAGCTGACCCCATCATTGGTGGTATTCTTCTGTGTGACTGTGTTTACAGGCTGCAACTTAATTTAATTACTACTGGCTGTAATCCATTTGCTGCAAGAGGACGGTATTTGTCTGCTGAGAAATATTCTTTTATTTTGCGATGAATATGGTCAGTTGATAATGAGGTTCCAAGTCTTCAATATATGTTTTGAGATGCTCATTATAGGGGAGCACAGTTTTAGGATGAATATTGTTACCGGGTGTAAAGTTTAACATATGGCTGCAAATGACTAGCCTGAATATGCTGCAACTTGTCATTACATCAGTCTTCATTAATTAGCACTTCATGGCTTGTCACACAAAAATAATTCTTAAAACGAAATTTGGCTGCTTTCGCTTACACATGCAGTATTTTTTTTTTTTAATAAGTCAATTCAAAATGTCTATTTACCTCTTAATAGTAGTTTCTCTTTCTGTGCATTACTTTTCACAATCAACATTTTAGTAAGATGGAGTAAGCTGGCCGATCTACGAATTTTATGGCAAGGCCCGGGGGCCAATATTATGCATAATCCTTTATTGCTACTCAAACACAGCAGCAACATCAAACTTAGAATCAGAACACATTAGAACTCTAGAACACTGAACATGCATATAACACAAGAACAGTCAGCCATCTTTCTCTTTTCTTGCTGCTCATTCACAAATAAGTACATTTTTTAAATGAACTTGGTTTGGTGTTTGTATGAGATATGATAGTTATGAATTGTAAGTGTATTTTATGATTAGAGAGTCTGTTTCTAGATGTTTATTTAACATGAGTAGGTCTGATTGATTTTAATAAATTAAAGGCTTTTGAAGTTTTTAGCTGTTTAAATCACGTTGTTTTCATGCGTAGTATATTTGTAAAATAATCATTTAGAAATGAACGCGGGTGTTTTTGTATTGAAAATGCGTCGTTTTTAAAAATAGTTTAGGTTGTGCGCGAGGCTTTGTTTTTACCATTGGTGGTTTTGGTTTAAAAGCAAGGCGCGTGAGAGAGGAACGCGCTGCTCTCGAGAAGTCCAGGCGCGTGAAGGCTTTTCGAGCTGCGCTCGAGTGGACGTCAGCATTCTGAAGCCGACGCCCAGCAGACGCATTGCTTTGTCGGGGTCGCGTCGCGTCTCCCTTCATGTGGAGCGCGAGCGGCTCGATTTAGATTGGAAATAGATTATGTTTGGCATGTAGAGGCCGCTGTACTCACGATACGTGCGGCGGCCATTTTGAAAATATGGGAAAGGTTAATACATTTTAATAGTTTGTGGCAGCCATATTTTGGGCATAAAAAACAAACGGCAAGCTGTTTAAGTTTTAGTCAGTTTTCTGTCAGAGGTCGGATTCAGTTCAGGAGGTGATCGAGTGCAGAGAAAGGAGGAAAGGTTTTGGGTATTAAATTAAGGAAAGTTTATATAGTACATATTTATTTTTGTGGTTTAGAATTTAGAGAATAGTTTTTTCTTAGTGTAGTATTTATAATAGAGTGGATAAGGTATTTTAAGATGGAGCAGATTGAAGGATCAGGTTTTGAGGAGAGATTAAAGGTATATATGGACAAGATGTTTGGAGAAATGGCAGCTACTATAGATAAGAATATAGAGAGTAGTGTTGAAAAGAGTTTACTTGCGAAAGACTCTAAGAAGAGGTCTGTGGAAGATGAAAGTTTTTGGACAACAGAAGAAGTGGAGGTTGTGGCCAGTGGGTCAAGTCAAGGAGGTGTAAAGAGGACGCAAAAGAGAAACAATGTGGAGAGAAAAAAGATGGAGAAGCTGTCTGAACTTAAGGTTCAGGCTAATGAGGTTGCTATAAAGGCAAAGGGTGGTGCTATAAAGGCACAAAAGAGAAGCCATAGTGTGGTGGCATGCAATACATCTTCTGCGAGTGGAGATGTGGAATTAACCTGTTCTACAAGTTTTGATGATACTGATGAAGATGAGATTCCCCGTAAGAGGAGGAAAGTAGGGGATAGAAAAATTAAGCTGGAGATTGGAGATTTTGTAGATCCTCAGGGTGAGGAAATGTTTGACCCACTTCTGATTCAGCATCCTTTGTCTCCTCAATGGACTCCAGCAGAGCATGTAGTGAAGTATGTTAGATATTGGATTAGGAGGGAAATACCGAGGGAGGTGAGAACACGGTTGAGGTCTGAGTGTCCGAGACCTAGTTTGGAGAGCAAAGTGGCATATACACCAGAATTGGACCCAAAGATGATGACTTTTCTGAATAAGTCTGGACGAGACCCTAGAAGGGGTCTAGATAAGGGTCTGAAAGGTTGTCAAGATAGATTGCTTGACGTACTGGGACCCCTCACCAAGGTTTTAATCTGTGTGAGGAGGCACATACTAATAATACTGGCGTGGATGTGCAGGAGTTACGCCAGTGGGTACAAAGGGCAATTTGTCTACTGGGTAATTCGAATGCGGCCTTGTGCGTAGAGAGTCGTAAGAGCATCTTATTAAAGATAGATCCGAAATTGGCAGATTTGGCCAATAAGGAGTTCGGAGAGCAGAGCGAGGGTATGCTCTTCAGAGAGGAGTTTGTAAAGGCTATGTCGAGGTAGGTAGGGACCTTTAATTCTTTGCAGAAGGCACAGAAGGACATTCGAAAGGTTTTTGGTACGGCTAGGAGAATGCAGGGTTGATTCCCCGGCCGTGGTCGAGGAATCACGAGAGGTTCTTTCGGTAGAGGATTTAGACCCTATGGAGCAGGATACGGTTATGGATACTCAAGATCGGATCAGGGTAGTTTCTACCCTCAGAGACAAAGGTCAAGGTCAGGTGGAATGCGTTATGAGAGAAGAGGAAGAGGATCATCAGGTAAGATGTTACACAGACCCTATTTCTATCCATGTAAAATTGGGCGGCAGACTAGCCCAGTTTGTTTCACGATGGAAGGAAATAACTCAGGATCCGTGGGTCTTGGAAACGGTGGAAGGTTATCATATAGATTTCTTGGAGTTTCCAGTTCAGGGAAGGTGTCCTGCTGTGTTAAGATTCGCAAAGGACCTGGAGGTTTTGGTTACAAAGGAGGTAGAGGCATTGGCAGAGAAAGGGGCAATAGAGATTGCAAAGGAGGTCCCAGGTTGTTTTGTAAGCAATATATTTTTGGTAGAGAAGAAGGACAAGGGTATGAGGCCGGTTATAAATATCAGAGAGTTGAACAATTGGGTGTGTTAGAACCACTTCAAAATGGAGGGTATCCATATGTTGAGGGATTTGTTAAGGAAAGGGGATTGGCTGACTTGTTTGGATTTGAAGGATGCATATCTGACTGTTCCGGTGTGTGTGGAGCACAGGGATTTCCTTCAATTCAGGTGGAAAGGAGTTCGTTGGAGGTTCAAAAGTCTCCCGTTTGGTTTAACGTCAGCACCTTGGTGCTTTACGAAAGTGATGAGGCCGGTTGTAGCATGGTTGAGGTCCAGGGGAATTCAGTTGATTGTGTACCTGGACGACATTCTTATTATGGCAGAGGAAAAAAGTCTGGCTAAAGAGCAGACTGAGTTTTTAGGTTTTCAGATACAGACATTAGAATGTGTGTTGAAGTTGCCTATGGAGAAAGTGAAGAAGATTCGAAGGGAGGTGAAGAGAGTGAAGTGTGCGGAATGGATCACATTACGTCAATTGGCAAGATTGCTGGGTCTGCTTTCAGCCTCCATTCAGGCGATTTTTCCAGCTCCCCTTCATTACAGGGCGTTGCAGAGATTAAAGACGTTTCATTTGAGGCAGGTTGCAAAGTATACGCAGAAAGTGAGAATGAATCGGTAAACTCAGAAAGAGTTGGATTGGTGGTTGAAGAGTCTGGAAGCGTGGAACGGAAGAGCAATTTTTGGGGAGATTCCAGAGGTGGAGATAGAGAGGATGCGAGTCTGTATGGTTGGGGAGCGAAATGTGGGACACTGTCGACAGGAGGACAGTGGTCCAAGGAGGAGAGAGAGAGTTACACATAAATTGTCTGGAGCTCTTTGTGGGTTCTTTTGCGGTCAAGAGTTTCCTAAAGGATCAGGTAAAATGTTGTGTACTATTGAAGATGGACAACATATCGGCAGTGCGTTATGTAAACAAGTTGGAGGGTCCTCGGTCAAGGGGTTTAGCAGACTTGGTGAAGGAGTTTTGGAAGTTTTGTCTGGACAAGGAGATTATGGTGCAGGCGCAGTATATTCCGGGATTGAGCAACACAGAGGCAGATTGGAATTCAAGGTATCTCAAGGATGTGAGCAATTGGAGGTTGAACAGGAGAGTTTTCATGCGGTTACTGCAGAGGTGGGGTCCACTGCAGGTGGATTTATTTGCGGACAGACTGAAAGCACAATTGGTGGATTTTTACAGTTGGAGGCCAGATCCGGAGGCAAAGGGAATAGATGCTTTCCTGCAGGAGTGGAGAGTGGGGAGGCTTTATGCTTTTGCTCCATTCTCTATGATTCAGAGAGTGTTGACGAAGGTGAAGAAGGAGAGAGCAGAGTTGGTTTTGATAACGCTGTTTTGGCAAGCCCAGGTGTGGTTCCCAGATGTGATGAGTTTGTTGACGGAGGATCCTGTTTTGTTACCAAGTTTCCCGGAGGTTCTGTTGGATGCTCAGGGGAACGTACACGAGCTAGTGATGACGGGTCAATTGAGGCTTATGGCATGGCTGATTTCAGGAGAGTTTGGCAAGTGTGTGGATTATCAAAGGAGGCTTCAGAACTCATCGTGAGATCATGGGCGACAGGTACAACAAGGGTCTATAGGTCTGCTTGGAGGAAATTGTGTGGTTGGTGTATTGAGAGGGGTTTGGATCCCGTATCAGCACCTATAGTGGAGATCGTGAATTATTTATCAAGTTTATATAAAGGTGGTTTGGCTTCCAATACAGTGAATTTGAGTAGGTCTGCTATTTCAGCCGGGCATGTTTTGGTTGAAGGTTTGCCGGTTGGTCAACAAGCTATGGTTAGAAGGCTGGTAAAGAGTGTTCGTTTGGAGTTGCCGCCTAGGGCTAAGTATGTTGTTCTTTGGGATGTTTCAGTTGTTTTGAAGGAGTTGGATGTTTAGGGTCCAAATTCTGGTTTGAGTCTTAAGTTATTATCTTGGAAATTAGCCGTACTCTTGTGTTTGGTCTCTTTTAGGAGAGTTTCGGATATTAGAGCTTTGGAAGTGACTTCTAAGAGTTACCAACCTGAAGGGGTGTGTTTTGATTTGTGGAAAAGGACAAAGACTATGTCTAGGACAATTTTGTATCCTAATATGGAGGGGCATAGTAATTTGTGTGTGGTATGTTGTTTGAGAGAGTATGAGAAGAGAACGGTTGGTTTGAGGGAGTGTGGTTGTTCACAATTGTTGGTTTAGGGCGGTCTGGCTCCGACCTTAGCAAGATGGGTTAAGGAGGTGATGAGTAAGGTTGGTGTGGATGTGAGTGTTTTTGGGGCACATTCTGTAAGGGGTGCTATGGCTAGTAAAGCATTTATGAGAGGTTCCAGTCTGAGTGGCATTATGAAGGCGGCTGATTGGTCAAATGATTCAACTTTTTAAAAATCCTATTTTAAACCTGTGAAAAATGTGTTACAGAGAGTTTTATAGCAACTTTGAACATGCATAATATTGGCCTCCGGGCCTTGCCATAAAATGCAGATTTTCCAGTTTTAATGGGAAGAAAATCATGATTTTATTAAAGGCATGGAGGCTAATATTACCCCTCCGCTTTGTACCCAACCCATTTGACTTATTTTTTTTTTCTGTTTCTTATGTTTAGGTCAAAGTTAAGAAGATGGATATCAAGGACGGTTTCGTGGAGGTTGCCGCCAATGGAGTGGAATTTTTGGTTCATCTAATGGGACTGTGTTTAATTCGCAGCAGATAAAAGAGGAAGATGGCTGACTGTTCTTGTGTTATATGCATGTTCAGTGTTCTAGAGTTCTAATGTGTTCTAATTCTAAGTTTGATGTTGCTGCTGTGTTTGAGGAGCAATAAAGGATTATGCATAATATTAGCCTCCGTGCCTTTAATAAAATCATGATTTTCTTCCCATTAGAACTGTGGAAAATCAGCATTTTACGTGCCAAGCTAAACCTATTTGCTGTATGTCTTTCCAGAGAAAAGTAGGTGAACAACCACAACTCACTGGTTTGTGGTAATTCACATACTCCTTGCAGATAGTTTGCTGCCCTGCAAACAGTCACACATTTACACCCGTCAAAGGCAGGAGGAGGGGTTTCCAGGATGGCCGTGGAGAGGCAACATTACAATATTTATTGGAGATGTAGGACAAGGGGTTACTCCATTATGAAAAGTATTTTACCAGTAGAGGTTCAGCGTTACCTGTGCAAATACACATGTGGGTACATTTTCTGTACCCTGAAACTTCCAACTGGTAGAAAGTATGTGTGGCGCCATTCTGGAAAACGACAACAGTCACAGTTTTAGGAGTACTATAGAAATTATCTGAGAATGCTACAAAAGCTGTGAGTTTGTGCTAGAAGCAGGCGAAATCCTACAGGAGTGAATTTTAGTTTGTTTGTCTACCTCATGTGAATTGGCAGAACATTCATAATTTTTGTGCGGACGGTCCTCTTAGGTTGTTGCCTCATTTTACCTTCCAGGAAACAACAGTGTCAGGAAGCACAATTAAAGAAGCACAACACATTCAATATGCAACAAGTCCATCTTAAGGTTGTACTATCGTTTTTTGGTTTCGCTGATCATTTCTCACAAATATACAAAAGCTTCAATCAAATAATCTGGGTGATGCTTTCGCCCGTAGATAGAGTTCGTACTATGTAGCGCACCTGTATGCCATTTCTGCTTCAAATGTCAGCATGCTCATGTCAAAAATAAATATATAAATGATCGTTGTCATATTCATAGAGTATAGGTTTGCTGTCAGGAATCTGTGCTTGAATATCATCAACCAGCAAGAACAATACCTACCTCCTGACTTACTTCAACAAAAACAAAATGAATGGCACTTACTTTGGGAAGACTATGGTTTATGTTCCACAGATGTGCTGCGCTTTCATAGGAAGAAGCTATAATGTGGTGCCCCTAAAGGAAGGGAACGCATATTCACTTAAGTTTAATTAGGTTTTGATACTTGGGGGAAAAGCACAGATAGAAATGCAAAACATGGTTCCATCAACAAAGGCAACAAAATAAAACAGTTTATTGTAAAGGGTTCCCACCTAAAAAACAGTGCTTGTAAATACTGTGTTGCAAACTTGAATTGCTGCAGACTATAAATAACAATTCTGATGCTCATGTACAGAGTTGATCTGTTGACCTTCAGAGGGCAGCGCTTACAAAGCACCTATGCAAAGCCCATACAATTTTGATTTGGAAAACCAGAGAATACAAAAGCCAAGCAGCTCCACTGCAATGTAAAACAAAAAAACAAAAAAATAAACAAAGACTGCATAGTGTCAGTGGCATGTAAAATAAACAAAGTAATTTAGTAACAACTTAAAAAAGTGAATTGCCAGAAAAGAGAGTATCTTTATATTCTAGTGAGGAACACAAACTCTTGTGGTAGAAATGTGAAAGTAAACACCCTGCATGCTGAAACCATCTGGTAAAGTAAAGTTTGTAGATGTTCCTCTTTACTTCAATTTTTAAAGGAATTAAACTTTTGTGAAAAAACTTTAATGAAAAAATACCACTATGAAGAAACCACTAAAAAGAAAAATAGGAATAATACATTTGATTTTTAAGTTAGTATCCTATAAATAAAAATACCATAAAAATACCATTGAGCATTTTTATTATTAAGACAGCAGTAAAAAGCAATGGAACATGAAAGCTTAGGATGTTTAAAGGGGCAGAGTTACTTGTAAGGCCATGGTTATAGTCGGCTGTGGTATTCATAAGGTCCATGAGTGCTGGATCCACTTCAGATTTTCAGGAGTCCCACTAATTATGCAATTGAGTTCAACTGCAATTAATTATATGTAAATGCATTAGTGTTAAATATAAGGCCAGGAATTAGAATTACAGAAAGGTTTAGCATTTGGGTTAGGGTTAATATGAGTAATGTTTGTTAAAATGCATCGTCTTCAGAAAGGAATGAATTCTAGGAGTTTTGTTATTATGATCCAACTACTGATAAGTGAATACTTTGTTTTTGAAGATTCTTTCAAGTGGGTTCTTCATAAAAGTATTTCTTGATGAAGCATATATTGAAACAACTATCTCCAAATATATAATCCTTGGTAAAAGCTTCAAGGAAATAAAGTCTTCTGAAATGAATGAACTGATAGTGTGATGTAGCCAGAATATCATTACAGTCCTTTTTGCTTTAGTCTGCAGAACCCAAGAGTTGTGAAATGTTCATTACACGCCCAGAGTATCCCTCTATGTTTACCACTTCTCCATTGACCTGCAAATTTCGGTATGAAAAAGAAACCATATATACATATATATATAAATACTCCCACCTTGAACAAAAAGGATTATTTACATTTTTCCAAAACCTTTTTAAATGCCCAACCTAAACCCAGTTCATTGATAGAGACACCATTTCTTTAGGTTCAGCATGAAAAGAGCTTCACCCTGTAACACATTGATAACCACCTAAAATTTCACATGAGGCTACCATGTACTAATCTGCTCAGGAAGATCCCATATGAGTGTCTTCTAGGCATTCCTTGTTATCTGACTCTTTACGAATACCTTACAGCCCCTAAGAGGCAATTTTATCTTTATGCCCAACTGACATCGGTAGTCACTACTGTGACTGCTGTCTACTATGTGGGTGGTGTTTTTCTCTTTCTTGATATGAGCTTTATGCTTCACAACATAGTACAGTAGACCTTTGCATATAGCAGAGGATGGTGTGACCCTTCCATCATTCCGATAAAGAATTTTAATATCACATGAATTTTAATGCGCCCATTACCTGCCTTTAAATCAATTTGCACAGCCATGACTACGCTAAGAAGCTACTTTCGCTCCCAACATGGTGCCCGTCTTTGCCCTCACTGCACTGTAAGCCGGCTTGCTCCAGCGGCACAACACTTAGACGTGCTCTAATTGGCCCACGCTTAAATAGACCCTACCCAGCTTGCCTCGCTTCCCTCCAAGGAAGCAGAGCCAGGGTAGGTCTCTCAGTGGACGCTGTTCGGTGTAAGTATTTCCTCCACAAGACCTTCTTCTACTGATACGGTAAGACATTCCTTACTGCATTTTAATGCTCTCTTCCGTCAGGACGCTAATTGGACTTCTCTCTGCTTTTACTTATGGGGTCCGATCCATTACCCTAATTGGGTGAGTTTTTTTCATCTATATGCCAACAATGAAAGTATTCCACAATTCAGTGGTCTCATTCCAGTCATGTTGATGTGTGTTTTTGGTGGTGTCACTGTCATTTTTTCACGTAGTTCTCTGTACACGTCACTCTGGGCCATGCTGTTGACAGTTGCATCGCATGCCTTGTTCAGAAACGAATATTTGTGATTTACAAATACGTATGTTCATGTTTGTTTTTGTGTTTCAGAGTGGTTTATATCTTATTTAAGGTACAAGATTTACCACATTATTGGGTGAGTGACTGGTTATCTCACATTCAGCATTCACAACTAGAGAAACCGGAGACTGTGTAGATTAGGGTAGTTCCTATGTCCTGAAGAATCGCCACATCATCGTTTCTGACTAAAAAAGGCGAGAAACGTGGTGGCCAAGTAAACTATTAAGCTACAGAGCTATCTATGACCATTACATCCTGAGGTAGCTATGGCGATTTTAACTAGGTTAGTGATCTTGTCCATTAAATTTATTGTCCTTCGAGTATCACTCCACCTATTTTAATATGCTTTCCCAACACTTTTCTCACCAATCTACACCACATTTTTAGTCCATACACCCCCACTTCATCAAATGACCATTTTAAAAAGATCTCCGGCAAAGTGCTCCCTCGTGGGTGCCCGTCGGGCATTTCAGCGCCGGCCCGACGAGGAGCTATCCCATGATGAAGCATGACACCAGTTCGGGTGTGTGAGAGCCCGTGCTCCTATTGGAGCATATTCCTTACGTTGGAACCATCCGACCTAGTCCTTCTTTAATAGCTTTCACTAGGAACTGCATACCCTGTTTATATTTTGAAAAAAATGTATACTCATTTAATAAATATCTTACAAAACAATCACAATTACACTTTAAAAATGTGTATGAATTTGGATAATGTTACATTCGAAGAAAAAAAAGAATACCACATTTGCCAATGCATTCAGAAGTAATTACAGTTACAATTTTCTCAAATGAAGGGGTCTTTTTCAACAATGCAGAACTAAATAAGGAAAATGCTACTTACCAGTATGCATCTGTTCTTGGCATGTAGAGCTGCAGATCCTCACACTGTGCATTAGATCGCCATCTGGTGTTGGGCTCGGATGCTTGCACTTTGTTGTTGTCTTCGAAGAAGTCTTTGTAGTCATGTGATAGGTGACTCCTCCTTTGGACAATAGTGCGCATGGGCATCGACTCCATCCTCAGATTGTTTTTCGCCATATTGGGGAGTGATGGAGTTAGTAGAAAAGGAAAGAGATGTCCATGTGTGTGTATCTAATTAAGATAGGACTGGAGCACATACAGGTCCCGGGGAGGTGGGTGGGCGTGTGAGGATCTGCAGCTCTACATGCCAAGAACAGATGCATACTGGTAAGTAGCATTTTCCGTTCGAGGCATGTGAGCTGCAGAGCTCACACTGTGCATAGACTGTACAGCAGTATCTCCCCTAGCGTTGGTCACCTGTATGTGTTGCAGTAGTTTGAAAAAGGGTTTTAAGGACAGCGTGGCCCACGGAAGCTTGTTGCTTGGCTTGCACATCAACACAATAGTGTTTAGTGAAGGTGTGTGTTGTAGACCACGTGGCTGCCTTACATATGTCTTCTAGGGGAATGTTCCCTAAGAATGCCATGGAGGCCCCTAGTTTGCGTGTTGAGTGCGCTCTAGGGGGAACTGATAATGTGCGTTTGGCTTTTTGGTAGCAGATTTGGATACATTTAACAATCCACCTTGCAACCCCGGCTTTTGAGATGGGATTACCTTTGTGTGGTGGAGAGAAAGCTACAAACAATTGTTTGGTTTTGCGAAAGGATTTGGTTCTGTCAATGTAATACATAAGGGCTCTTTTGACATCTAGGGTGTGGAGAGCTCTTTCTGCCACGGAATCTGGGTTTTGGAAGAACACAGGTAGTTCTACTGATTGGTTAAGGTGGAAAGGCGAAATGACTTTGGGAAGGAATTTTGGGTTTGTTCTGAGAACTACCTTTTTATGATGTATTTGTAAGAAAGGCTCTTGTATAGTTAGAGCTTGTAGCTCACTGACTCTCCTGAGAGAAGTGATTGCAATTAGAAACGCAACTTTCCATGTAAGGAATTGAAGTTCACATTTATGTAAGGGTTCGAAAGGTGGACGCATGAGCCTGGTAAGTACTATATTAAGATTCCACACCGCGGAAGGTGGTAATCTGGGAGGTATGATCCGCTTAAGGCCTTCCATAAAGGCTTTAATGGCGGGAACTTTGAATAGTGATAAGTGTTGTCTGTTTTGTAAGTAAGCAGCAAGGGCTGCGAGGTGCAGGCGTATGGATGAGTATGCAAGATTACATCTTTGCAAATGTAGCAAGTAGCAAATGATGTTTTGCGTAGAGGCTTGTAATGGGTGGATGTTATTATTAGTGCAGTAAATAGCAAATCTTTTCCATTTAGCTGCATAGCAGGCTCTGGTAGTTGGGCGTCTAGCTTCTTTTATAACGTCCATGCAGTCTGGGGGTAGGTTAAGGTAACCGAATTCTAGGACTTCAGGAGCCAAATTGCAAGGTTCAGCTGAGATGGATCTGGGTGCATTATCTCTCCATGGCTCTGCGTTAGCATTGTTGGGGAGAGGTGTAGTCTTTGGTATGGGACTACTGATAGCTCCAGTAGTGTGGTGAACCACGGTTGGCGTGCCCATGTAGGGGCTACTAGTATCATTTTTAGAGACTGTTGTCGAAGCTTGCGTACTACAAGTGGGATGAGTGGGAGCGGTGGAAAAGCGAACACAAATCTGCCGGACCAGTTCATCCATATCGCATTGCCCTTGGACTGCGGGTGTGAAACCTGGCGGCGAAGGTTGGGCATTTGGCGTTTTGGTGTGTGGCGAACAGATCTAAGTCTGGCTGGCCCCACATCTGGAAGAATGGTAGAAGAACTTGTGGATGTAGTTCCCACTCGTGAATCTGTTGTGTCTGTCGACTTAACAGATCTGCAATCTGATTGTGAACCCCTGGTAGGTGTTCTGCTAGAAGGTATATGTTTTGTGGAATGGCCCACCTCCAAATGTCCTGTGCTAGTTGGGACAGTTGTAGAGAGTGTGTCCCCCCTGTTTTTGTATATAGTACATAGCTGTGATGTTGTCTGTTCGGATCAGGACAGCTTTGTTTTGTACGTGGAGTTGAAAGGACTTGAGAGCTAGGAATATAGCTAGTAACTCTAGGTGGTTGATGTGGAGCAGCTTCTGCTGAGTGGTCCACTTGCCTTGTGTTGTATGATGTAACAGGTGTGCTCCCCATCCTGTAAGGGATGCGTCCGTGGTTAGTACTACTTGTGGAACCGGCTCTAGGAACGGCCGCCCCTTGGACAAATTGTTGGTGTTCCACCACTGCAGAGAGCGATGTGTGCGGCTGTCCACCAACACCAGATCTGTAAGATGTCCATGAGCCTGGTTCCATTGGCGCGCGAGGCACTCTTGTAGAGGACGCATTTGAAGTTTTGCATGAGGGACGATAAAAATGCAGGATGCCATCATGCCGATTAGCTGCATAAACACTCTGGCTGGAAGAGAGTGTTGCATTTGAAACCTGGGGACAAGGGTTTGTATACTGGCTATCCTGGCTGGGCTGGGGTAAGCTAGAGCCGTGGAAGTGTTTATTGTAGCTCCCAGATATTGAAGGACATGGGAGGGCTGAAGGTGGGACTTGGTATAGTTTATTGTGAACCCCAAGTTGTGTAATGTTTGTATTGTTTGGTGAGTGTGTTGGACACACTGGTTGAATGATTTGGCTTTGATAAGCCAGTCGTCCAGGTATGGGAAGACATGTATTTGTTGTCTTCGTAGATGCGCTGCTACTACTGCAAGGCATTTGGTAAACACTCTTGGAGCAGTGGTGACTCCGAATGGGAGTACTTTGAACTGGTAGTGCTGCCCATTGAGAACGAACCTTAGATACTTCCTGTGAGCAGGATGTATGGGAATGTGGAAGTAGGCGTCCTTGAGGTCTAATGTGGCAAGGAAGTCTTGTTGTTGTAGTAAGGGAAGCACTTGTTGGAGAGTGATCATGTGAAAATGATCTGAGTGTATGTATTGATTGAGAGGTCTGAGGTCTAAAATAATCAACATCTCCTTCGAGACAGCAACCTTCCCGGAAAGCTGGAAGCACGCCGAGATCACCGCCTTACTCAAGAAACCCAAGGCAGACCCCAAGGACCTCAAGAACTTCCGACCCATCTCTCTGCTCCCGTTCCCCGCGAAGGTCACCGAGAAAATCGTCAACAAACAACTGACCCGCTACCTCGAGGAGAACAACATCCTGGACCCTTCCCAGTCCGGCTTCCGCAGCAACCACAGCACCGAAACCGCCCTCATCGCCGCCACCGATGACATCAGGACCCTGCTAGACAACGGAGAAACAGCAGCCCTCATCCTCCTGGACCTATCAGCCGCCTTCGACACGGTCTGCCACCACACACTACGAACACGCCTTCACGACGCCGGGATCCAAGAGAAGGCCCTGGACTGGACCACATCCTTCCTTTCCGGCAGAACACAAAGCGTCCGCCTCGCCCCTTCCGATCCAAGGCCACCAAGATCATCTGCGGCGTACCCCAAGGCTCCTCCCTCAGCCCAACGCTGTTCAACATCTACATGGCACCCCTCGCCCACGTCGCCCGACAGCACAACCTCAACATCATCTCCTACGCCGACGACACCCAGCTGATCCTCTCCCTCACCAAAGACCCTCACACCGCCAAAGCCCACCTCCACGAAGGAATGAAGGCCGTCGCCGAATGGATGAGGACCAGCCGCCTGAAGCTGAACTCGGACAAGACGGAGGTCCTCATCCTTGGTTCCAACCCTTCAGCCTGGGACGACTCCTGGTGGCCAACATCACTGGGAACAGCCCCGCCACCCACCGACCACGTACGCAACCTAGGGGTCATCCTCGACCCCACCCTCTCCATGACTAAGCAGGTCAACGCTGTTTCCTCATCCTGCTTCAACATCCTCCGAATGCTCTGCAGGATCTTCAAGTGGATCCCCACCGAAACAAGAAAAACAGTCACCCAGGCCCTCGTCACCAGCAGGCTGGACTACGGAAACGCCCTCTACGCAGGAACGACGGCTAAGCTCCTGAGACGGCTGCAACGCATCCAGAACGCCTCTGCACGTCTTATCCTCGACATCCCCCGACGCTGCCACATCACACCCCACCTGAGAGACCTGCACTGGCTCCCTGTCAACAAGAGGATAACCTTCAAGCTCCTTACCCACGCACACAAAGCACTCCACAACTCCGGACCAGCCTACCTCAACAGACGACTCAGCTTCTACACCCCCACCCGCCAGCTCCGCTCGACCAGCCTCGCCTCGCCACAGTCCCCCGCTTCGGAAAACGACCGCCGGCGGCAGATCCTTCTCCCACCTCGCCGCCAAGACCTGGAACACCCTCCCCACCAACCTCCGACAGACCCAAGACCTACTGGCCTTCAGAAGACTCCTCAAGACCTGGCTCTTCGATCAGTAGCAGCACCACCCCCCTCTTCCCCCAGCGCCTTGAGACCCTCGCGGGTATGTAGTGCGCTTTATAAGTGACATGATTGATTGATTGATTGATTGAGAGTGCCGTCCTTTTTGGGAATGAGGAAGTACAGGGAGTAAACCCCTGTGCCCTGCTGTAGCAGAGGCACTGGCTCTATGGCGTGCTTTTGAAGCAGGGAAAGTACCTCTTGTTGTAAAAGTGTAAGATGGTCTGTGGACATTGGACGCTGCCTGGGTGGTATGGTGGGGGGGGTAGCTGTTAGCTCCAGGCAGTAGCCATGTTGGATAATCTGTCTCACCCACCTGTCTGTTGTAATGGAGTTCCAGACAGGCAGGAACTGTGATAGCCTTCCCCCGACAGGGGTGTTGTGGTCGGGGGAAGTGGAGGAAAGTCACTGTTTGGGAGTGGTGGAGGTACGGGTGTTGTTATTATTACCTCGACCTCTGCCCTTAGAGTTGTTGCCTCTGTAACCACCCCTAAAGTATCCTCTATTAGGAGAGGTTTGGGTGTTTGTTCGATAGGAAGAGGAACTGTCTGCGGTGGTATTCCTGGAGCCCCTCTGTAAAAGGAGCGGCGAAAGGAGCCACGTTGCTGCGGGGACTGCAATGCTCCCATTGATTTGGCAGTGTCAGTATCCTTCTTCATCTTTTCTAGTGCTGTGTCGACAGCAGGACCAAATAGTTGGTTTTGGTTAAATGGCTGGTTTAGTATGGTAGTCTGGACTTCTGGCTTAAAACCTGAAATGCGAAGCCAGGCGTGTCGTCTGATAAGCACGCTAGTGTTAACTGACCTAGCGGCGGTGTCGGCTGCGTCTAAGGCGCACTTAATGGAGGCATTTGAAATAAGTTTGCCTTCTTGAATGAGGTCAGTGGCTTGTGTTTTGTATTGATCAGGTAGATGTTGAAGGAGGGTTTCTAGCTGATCGTAGTGTGCCCTGTCGTACCTAGCTAGTAGAGCTTGGGTGTTAGCGATGCGCCAGATGTTGGTGGCTTGCGCAGCTACGTGTTTGCCAGAGGAATCTAACAATTTGGATTCTTTATCAGGGGCGGAGCATCCCCTGAAGTTTGGGAATTGGCGCGTTTTCTGGCATTAGAAACGACCAGTGAGTCAAGGGGAGCTGACCTTTGATGTAGGTGGGGTCATCGGGGGCAGGTCTATATTTTTTATCCACTCTAGGATTAAGGATCCTGGCTCTGACTGGGTCGTTAAAAATTTCAGGTGCGTGTTTAATGACACCCTTGATCATGGGCAAAGTTTGAACAGTTTTTTGAGACCGTTCAAAAGTGTCTAGAAGAAAATCTTCTTCTGGTTGGTCGGTGTGAATATGCACCCCATGAAAAACGGCCGCCCTATGTATGAGTTGCCCAAAACCTATGTGATCATCTGGTGGAGATGGTTTTGTGGGATAAGGTGGAGGGCTGGGGAGGTCTGTAGGGTCTGGGGGTCATTATAACCCCAGTCATCCTGTGGTGGATTATCTGGATCCAGAAATAAATTATGAGGGTCATCCCCGTACCCCATGTTGTCCTCATACTCATGTGGGGGAGAATCCGCAGGTTGAGGAGGTGTGATAGGGATGTGGAGAGGAGGGGTGTTAGAGAGAGGTATAGGGGAAGAAGGAGGCATAGGAGAAGTGGAAGAGTCCTTCTTCTTTGGAGGGACAGGCTTGTGACGTGGCACAGAGGAAATGTGTCCTGTTTTAGGATTGATATAAAGCTTGTGTTGATTAGGATCGATGGGATCCGGTGTAAACAGTTCCTCCCTTGAATATTAGTTTTCGGCGCCGACTTTTTCGGTTCCGAACGTGGTGATGGCTTCTTTAAATGTTCCTTTGCTTTAGAAGGCGTCGAGGCGTCCTTCGGCTTAGCTACAGGCTCGACCGGCTTTAGTTTAGGGGGTGTGTCGAGTAGCTTCGGTTTCGGTGCCGAGGGATCCGCGTGCTTGGAGGCGGATTTGGGGACCGAACTGGATTTCGGCGCCGGGTGGTCTTTGTGTTTCGGCGCCGAAGGTGCCGGTGTAACGGGCACATGTGGTTTGGTCGGTGCCGAGGAACTAGAAGGCTTTGTTTTCTTCTTCGGTGCCGAGCCCGGAGGCGGGGCGTCCGAAGCACGTTTACGGTCTCGACTGGGGCCCGTAGGCGAAGTGCTGACCGGTGCCTTCGATTTTGCAGGGAGGGTTGGGGCAGGGGCAGTAGTACTCACACGCTGCCCTGGAGGGATGGAACCGTCGGAGTCCTCTGCCTCGGAGATGATAGCGAGGTCTTCGGAGTCTTCTTCCGGAACATCGGGACCCTCATCGAAGATGTTGACGGGTTCCGGAGCGGACCTGTGCGCCATGATGTGCCTTCGGGCTCGACGATCGCGGATTGTCTTCTTGGAGCGGAAGGAGGCGCAGGCCGGACAAGTGGCCTCGTTATGGTCTGGTGAGAGGCACCGATTACAGACCTGGTGGTGGTCACTGTGAGGAAACTTTGCTCCACATTGGGGGCATTTTCGGAATGGCGTCCTTTCCATGGGCAGTAGGCCTTACGGCGTCGATGGGCCCAACGGCCCGCGTCGACGGCTGGAAAGGAGATCGAGGAAGGGACGTCGAGATGTCGATGTCGGTATCAGGTGTTGAAAAGTGGAAAACGCTGCAAAAAACAAGTTTCGAACCGGAGTGTCGAAATTGCATCCGAACCCGATGGCGGAAAAAAACAATCTGAGGATGGAGTCGATGCCCATGCACACTATTGTCCAAAGGAGGAGTCACCTATCACATGACTACAAAGACTTCTTCGAAGACAACAACAAAGTGCAAGCATCCGAGCCCAACACCAGATGGCGATCTAATGCACAGTGTGAGCTCTGCAGCTCACATGCCTCGAACATTATTTTCTAATAATGTTTTCATTTGAAAAGGCTTCCCATACAACACGGTCATGGCATGAAAAAATAGAATAAAAGTCTATATTAGATGTATCCTATTTTACTGTCAGCGGCCCACAGAACCCTGTATAATAGCTCAATCTGACAATAATTCCATTATTTCACTACCAAGGTAGCCAAAGAAAGTTTGCTGTAAGTGGTAACACCATAATAAAGTTGTGTTTAGTCAAGAGCTTAATTGAAACAGTATCCGACAGATGATCATGTGACAATTTCATTCGTAATTTGCAGCAGGTAGGTGCCAAGTCTGAATGTTGCTAGTATATATGAAATACTGTCCAAGGTATTTTTTTAAATTATACTTAGATCAGCTATTTAGCAATATGAAAGAGTCCCCGCGTGTGCATTTAATTGTGTCCAAACATTCAATAAGCAATACAGACTTTACTAGACATTAAACAGCACTATTAAATAATGCCATGCCCACGTCCCTGGAATACGTTTAACAGGGGACACTGGGTTCTCTAAATGAGAGACAGTTAAGGTATCTAGCAACCACTGTACTTAGCACCACAAAGTAAGAGTCACTTAAGCTTCCTTAAATTTCTGGGTAGAGGTGGGCAAACACTGCATGGTTAAATTCGAAAGGGGTATTTAGGGAGGGTTTACATACAGTGCAACACAGTTATCACCATACAAGGAAGTATGAATTCCAGCCAAGGGTTGTGTGTTTACAAGGCTTTTAAAAATAATTTAGATCTTTAATATATTTTAGTATAAAGAAGTTAACTCAGCGGAAAACACAAGATATAATTGACACAATAATATACAGAATAATAAATGTCACAAAATATGGAACAATGAGCCAGAATGGACATCTATGTTGGGGACACAGGACATAATTAAAGCAAAGGATCATAGTGATGATGACCACAGAGAAAGCTTGGAAACATTACATTTAATTTTATAGTTCAAATCTCTTTATTAAGTTTAGGAGGAACACATACACTCACCTACAACCATTGGCCGGGGAGGACAGCAAATGTATAGGGACAATAACTTGGTGGGGAGGGCATGGAGGGATTGAGGCATGGGGAAGGTGGCAGGTGGAAGGAGGGGAGTTGTGGGGCGGGGGGCAGGAGGGGTAGAGGGGAAGGGTGACCAGGAGGCACATATTTGGCCATCGAATACTCGGTGTAGGTCCGTTAGGTGAGTGGGTTCAGCAGGATTGTATCCAAGTTATTACTGTTCCTGTGATCTTTACCAATCAGTCTAAGGATCCTGAGATACATTGCGCATGTTAGCTCCCGAAGGTCGCGGGCTAGAAACTGGATGCAAGGCCCCAAATCTTATAGAGGCGGGGTAATGACCCTTCCACGGAGGCTGTGATGTTCTCGATTGGAAAGGTGTCCAGCAGTTTACGTAGACAGTCCGAGTGCGCTGGCACAGTATCCGTACCCCAGTTCGATAAGAGAACTTGTCTAGTCGCCCAGAAGGCTAGTGTAGTTGCCTTGCCCCTAGCGAAATTGAGTGGATATGTCAGTGGGTTAAGAAGCCCCAGCAGAGTGTAGCTAGGGAAGCGTGGAATGGCGGTTGTGAAACTCTTGTCTACGTCCCTGACGACCTCTCCCAGTATCACTGAAGTTTGGGGCAGTGTAAAAGGAGGTGGGTAAGTGTACCTACCTGACCGCAGTTACGCAAACATAAGCTTATGGCGCCAGTCAATCAAAGCTCCACCCTGGCTGGGGTGTAATACCAATAATGTGCCATTTTCAGCATGAATTATTTCCCAGCCACGCTGATGGAGGAAGTGTGGCTCTGTGGAGGATATTGGACCATTCCTTAAGCGTGGATGTGCGTTCTAATTTGGCCTCCCACCCCCTCTGAGCTGGTGACTTGCTATTGTCTGTAGGTGAGTTCAAAAGGTATAAATGTCTGAGTAAGTGTTTATTATCCCCTTGGTGAATAACAATTTTTCAAAGTCAGTAAGTGGGCTACTAGGGTGTGGTTGAATTTGCGGGTGCGAGACCCAGTGTTTAACCACTGTGTAGTGCCAGAATTTGGCGCCATTGAGGCCGTAGTGGTCTTGAAGCTGCAGAAAGTCTAGTGCCCCTATATGGTTATACAGATCTCCAATTCGTTTACAGTTGGCTGTTTGCCACACATGATAATCAGTTTCCAGGGTGGTGGGTGGGAATGCTGGGTTCCCTATGATAGGGGTGAGCGAGGAGATGGGGTAGGACAGTCCTTTTGTTGCTATCACCTTATCCCATCCCATGATGGTCACTCTGGTGATAGGGGAGATGTATACCCCTGCTGGGCGTTGTTTTTTGGGGAGCCAGGGGACTTTCCATATATTAATCTGCTAGAGCTTGATCTATAAAGCATCAATGTTTTTCAGAAAGGGGTTTGTTCCATTCGACCATGTATCTAAGTGGGGTGGCTAAATAGTAGTGCGTAAGCTGTAGAACTTCAAGGCTACCATCTGCAACAGAGTGGTATACTATGTTTCTGGCCATGCTGGGTTTCTTATCGTCCCAAATTTATGATTCTATTGTGCACTGCAGTTTTGTTAGCATATGTGGTGGTGGGCCCAAAGGGAGCTTATGCATTACATACAGAAGTTTGAGTAACAGTGTCATTTTTACTGTGGATAGTCTGCCCATCCTGGACAGGCCTCCCGTCCTCCATCCCTGGAAATCTTTGCAAGCTGTCTAGGAAGGAGCGATAGTTACACTCCACTGTCTACCTAAGGGAGGAGCACATTATAAGACCCAGTTAGGGTACCCCCTAATGTGCCCTTTGTAAGGGAAAGCACTGCTCCAGATGGGCCTGGTCAGTCTGTGGAATGGTTAGATTAAGGATTTGGGTTTTTTGAATATTCACCGGAGGCTCTTCTTCAGGACCTGAGATCTTCCATAAGGGATGAAAGTGAGGTACGAGGTTGAGTCAGTGACATCATTACATCATCCGCATAAAGGGCCAATTTAATGATCCTGCTTACCAAAGGGGATACCTTTAATCTGTGTGCTTGCCCGAATCCAGCCTGCAAGTGGTTCCATGTAAAGCGCAAGAAGGATAGGGGACAGATGGCAGCCCTACCTGGTGTCTCTGTGATTGCTAAGAAGCGGGACAAGGTACCATTGACTCGCACCTGGGTGTGCGGGCTGGCATAGTTACTCCATACCCACGTCAAGAATTGCTGTGTAAGTCCTGTCATTTCCATCACCAGCCGAAGAAATGCCCAGTGCATCTAATCAAAAGCCTTTTCGGCATCGCTGGACACAAGCAATGCTGGGGTGTGTGATCGGGCGCTTACTGTTATCACTGCAACCTCTTTCAGGGATGAAGCCGGTTTGATCCGGCTCGATTAGTCCCTGCATGTAGGGATTCAACAGAGCAGCCAGGACATCTGAGAAGAGCTTAGCATTGATGTTTAAGAGAGAAATGGGGCGATAGGAGGCACAATGTGTGAGATCTTTTCCTGGATTTGGTATGACCGTGATAACCACCTCTCTCATGAAAAGGGGCAGTATGTCTAGGTCTCCAATGGAATTGTAAATTTCAGCAAGTATTGGGGCGAGGTAAGGCCAAAAGAGTTGTGAAGAACCCCAGGGTGAAACCATCAGATCCCAGGGCTTGCCATGTTGAAGTTTGGATATTGTGGCAAGGACCTATTTATGCGAATATCAGCCTCGATAACGAGACAGTCATCATCGGGTAAGTGCGTAATTGGCGTCGGAGGCAGAAACCCCTGGCAGTCCCCTGTAGTCTTCTCCTCAGCCTTGTACAGGCTGGCATAAAAGTGCTCAAAGGCCCGGGCAATATCACTATCCTGGCGGGGAATGCTACCGTCTGCCTGACAGATTTCCCCATGCATAGTATTTTTATTTGGTTCGGAGGAGGGCATATTCTGCCCTATCCCAAGCCAGTGCTTAAAGTTGTCTCCTAGCCAGATTTAGTTGCCTACGAACTCTATAGACGCCTGTACATTTGTGGGTATCTTCTAGGTCTCTTACCCATGTTTCCAGGTCTTTCTGTTTCTCATGCCGCTCCCTACTGAGCTTTGCAGAGATCGCAAGGAAGGCCCCCTTAACTACAGCTTTCAGTATTTCCCAGAGGAGGGCAATAGGCATGTCCGGTGTGTTATTATCCTTGAGAAAGTGCTGAATAGTGTCCTGTATCTCTTTTTTAGTGGAGTCGTATGTGAGCAGTTTATCGTTAAGTCACGAGGTGTAACCCTGAGCCCCACTGCCAGGTATATTAAATGTTAGTGCGATTGGTGAGTGGTCGGACAATGGCACCACCTCAATGTCGGTCTGTCGCAGGGTTGTAAGAATCCGTGGGGAGACTAGGAATTAGTCAATTTGTGTGTAGGTCTAGTCTGCAGCTGAGAAGAAAGTATACCCCCTCGAGGGAGGATGGTCAGTGCGCCAGACATCCACTAGGTCCACATCAGTTTGCTTGAAAGCTCCTGATTGGCCCACTCTTTGTGTTGATTTGTCAAGGGAGTTGTCGCGAACTAGATTAATGTCGATCCTCACCACTACCTCAGAGTGGGGAGTGGCTGTACCTGGACCCATGGCCCTAAGTGTAAACTGTTTCTGGTGGTTGTTGGGGGCGTACAGTGTAACAAGGGTGAAGGTGTAAGCGTTCACGGTAATACGAATGGAAAGAAACTTCCCTGGAATCTGGAGCTTGTGAATTAATGACTTGGCCAGGGAAGTGGCTAGTTAGGAGGATTGCCACACCTGCTTTCTTACTGTGGCCAGAGGAGAAGAGTTGTCTATCAAACCAGTGGGAATGGAGTCTTCTCCAGTCCTTTTTGAGGAGCTGCGTCTCTTGAAGGAGGGTAATGTCACTTTGGGAGTCCTTTGGGAACGTCAGGAGAGCCAATCGCTCGGGGGAATATTAAGTAAGGCCCCTGATGTTGTAGCTTATTATCTTGAACATCAGCAGGAGGTAAAGGGAGCAACAGCTGTATTAACCCCAGTTGTAGGTTCCTCATTTAGTTTGTGGCAGTGCCAAGACCACTCCGAGTCTGCAAAGGTAACAATGAAGGTGACCTCCTGGTCAGGGAAGAGAACAAACGTAGGTGGAACACTAAACAAGCAATCACTCCATCCATGGGAGTTCCAAAAGTCTGAAGTTGGGAGTCGTGGCAGCGACTTTTTCAAAGTATGTAGGTGGGCCAGGTGTGGTCGAGGCCCCACCAGCCCAGTGCATTTCCAAGACAGCTATGCTGGTGGTGGCAGCCATCCGATCTTCTATTCAGGCTAGACATCTTTGTGGGGGCTAAGTACAGTCATAGACTGGAGTTCAGTAGGCCAGAGTCAGTCTGATGTGGAGTCCTCGGAGGCGTACCAGAGCTGCTGGATGAGTGCACTGCTTTCTCGCTGGCTTTCGTCCAGTGTGGGCTTGGGAGTGGCCCTCTGTGTTTGGCACCGCCTGTCTACTTTTAGAAGTTGAATGCTGCAATGGGGGTGGCCATGGCTCCCCAAGGGTGGGTGGGGTACCGGGGACATCCGCAGCCCAAGGACCTCGTTGGCTACCTCCACCATGCAGACCACATGCGTTTCAATGTTCCATACAAAAATTAGTAAAAAGGAGTGACCCCATTTATATTTTATGGCTAGTCCCGGAGGGAAGTCCGCATCCACCTTAGAGAGCATGTCCTTCAGCGCTGAGTCCTTCTTTACTTTGTGGGCTTCCATATTGCTTCAAGGGGGATACCCCACTCCCAGGTAGTCTCCTGTGGGGGATGGCCGCCCCTGGCCAGGCGTCAATTGCGCTGGTAGAAGGCCACAGGCGGTAAGAGTTCTTCCCAGGCCCTCACGGTGCTCAGTGCTTGTCTTAGCGTATGCCACGCTTATCCCTGACCTCAAAGACGGCCGCTGCTGCTCGTTGCCCCACGGGCCCACCAGGAGACACCGGAGTGAGCGTCCAGCAGCGCACCTGTAGCCGAGAGGAGCATTGTGGTCTGCCGAGAGGCACCAGAAGAGCAGAGGAATAAAAGTGCAATCCCCTGAGGGTTTCCATGTGCCCAGCAATCCGCGGGCCCCCAGACAGTTCAGGCTGGAGTGCTCGGAGAACCCCGTGTGCCTCTGATATGAGTCCCCACCGCAGAGTCACCATGTGGCTCACCATGTCTATTCCTGCGGGCGGGGGGGGAGGGGTTGGGCTCGGGTTGGTCTCCACCATGCTCCAGATCTGCTGGGTTTCAGCCCTTTCCTCGGCTCCGGCTGTGCTTTTACCCGGGCAAGGGGGCTGCCACGTCATGCCCTCAGATCCACGAAGGGCCGCAGCTAAGAGTATGAGAGCAGACAGTGTGGTCCAGGCAGCAGCGACGGCGCATCGCTCTTTGTGGGCGTCAGTTCTCCTCTCATTTCCGGCCCGCTCCGTGTCAGGCAAGAAGATTGCAGCATTTGGGTCCCCGGCAACAGCTGAGGTGTGGTAGAGCGGCCGGGGGTCAGTAGCAGCAGCACTGTAGCACACTCTCGGTCCTCCACGGCACCGCAGGCCGCCGCAGCCAGACATAGTGTCAGCGTCGCTTCATGTATGGGAGACGGAAGCTGCCATATCGCCTCAGGAGGCGGCCCGGGGTACTCTGGGAGCGCCCACAACCTCTTAGGGGGGGGGAGGGTAGAGAGCCAACTCCGGTTCTGGGGGTCCTTAGCATCATCTCTGCTCCGCTTTGCAGGCCACACCGACTGCCAGTGTCTTCGGGCTGGGGAACTTCGTGGAGGAACTCCTAGCAGTGTGCCACCTTGCCCACCCGCCCCTACATTTAATTTTAGAAACAAACTCACAAAGTTCTCCTGTTGAGCCCAGTCTCTGTATTGCAATTTACAAGAAGACGCCAATAGGCAGATTCCTTAGTTGCACATAGGCACCCCAATAAGTAAAACATGTCTATTAGCATCTTAGGGTTGACTCTGGGAGCTAGAGGGGCTACTCCTGTCAGACTACGAGTGGTGAGACAAAGGGAGTCTCCTCTCTAAGGGCTCACCCAAGTAATCAATCTGAAGTTTGTGAGGTCCCAACGAATTTGGGGCTCCTCAAACAGTAGCCAAAAATCAAAAAAACTGGTGCAACTTTAGAGGACAATGAGAAAAATATGATGGGGTTTCCAGTTGCACGATGTCCAAGATTTTAGTCCTTGTAGGTAGTCTAATGCAACAATGGTTTTTAACCTGGACCCGCAACTGTTCAGACAATTAATTATTAGCAGATTTCAAAAGTATATATGCATAAAAAGCAACATGTAAAACTTGAATATTTTAAAATTCTCTCTAAAAGGTAAAGGACTTTGAAATTGGAGGCTTAAAATTAAGTTGGGATCTTTAGCTTGATTCATTGGAGTAGTGCAAGTACAGCAAACAATCTAGTTTAGACTGGTGGCTTCCATTGACGCACTGGTATACACTAACAAAAATAGAGCAAGCGTTAGGAGCAAAAAAGCCTAAGTGATATGCTAAAGTTAAGCATTCTGTTGGATAAGACAGCCTGGTACAAGGTATGCAGTACAGGTTCCACAAGCAATAAAGAGGAGATATTATTTTGACATTAAATCATGCATGAGCACTAGTTCTAGAGCTGTAATGGAACAGAGACTCCCTATATTTGTACCTCGCTCATGGTTAAAATTACTCCACTCACAGTGCAGCATTTTCCAGGCGTTCAACATTTTCACAGCACACACACTGACTTGTAGTGGAGGCTATGAATCTGATTTACCTCCGCTCATGACTGGGCTCGAGACTCTGGGACAATGATTGCAATACAGGCTCCACATGCAGGAAAGGGGGAGATACTTCTGTATTTAAGCATACATCAGCACCAGAACTTTGAGGACCAGTGGAACGTGGACCTCAGTTGTGATCAATGTTAGTCCACTCTTAGCACAGTCATTTTCAGGGATTCAACATTTTGAGACACCGGCTAGTAATTATACGTATTTCACAAATCCGGCTTGCATGATGATCAGTACAGACATTTGGCATTACCTCTAGGCATTCAGAGGATGATTAAAACAATATTAGTTTTTGTTATATTTGATGAAGAACACCTTATACTCTGATTCCATTACTTATTTGCTCAATGCATACAAGAGTGAATTATCATGCGGAGGTTATCAGTAGCCTGTAAACTTGGCTTCAATGCAGTCTGTGTATTTCATCATGATTGCAAGAGGGATTGATGACATCATGGTGCCCACCCATGATATAATACTAACCCTTGCACAATAGTGGTAATTTGTGGTATATTGTGGGCCTCTATAGTGTGGTGGTGCCCCCCTTGCAGAATATTTGCTCTAGCACAGTCGTGGTAACTCTTGGTATATTCCTACTATTTAATACCTGGTGTAGGCATTTCTTCATCTATGCCGATTAAGCTTTTTATGAGCTCATGACTACTACGGTTTGAGATTAAAGCCTATATGATGTGTAGAAGTAGCTCTAATTTAGGAGCCTTTAAGATCCATCTACTTCTGCTGAAAACTGCCTCAGATTGTCTACTTCTGCTGTCAATAGCCTCAGGTCGTCCACGTTTGCTACCAACTGCCTCTGATTTTCTACTTTTGCAGTCATGGCCTCAGATTGTCTACTTCTGCTATCAACTGCCTCAGATTGGCTACTTCTGCTGTCAATGGCTTCAGATTGTCTACTTCTGCTGTCAATGATTGCCTGCTTCTGCTGCCAATTTCCTCAGATTGTCTACTTCTGCTGTCAATGAATGTCTACTTCTGCAGTCAATGGCATCAGATTGTTTACTTCCGCTGTCAACTGCCTCAAATTGTTTACTTCTGCTGTCAAAGGCCTCAGATTGTCTACTTCTGCTGTTAATATTTGTCTACTTCTGCTGTCAACAGCGTCAGATTGCCTACTTCTGCTGTCAGTTGCGTCAGATTGTCTACTTCTGCTCTCTATGGACTAACACTGAGTTTAGTGTGACTATTAAATTTTCCACTTGTCTCATCCAGAAGATTGTTAGCCATAAAATACCACTAGCAATCTGCTTGAAAGGGACGGGATGGAAAAACCAAAGGAAGAGGAACGTAAAAGTGAAAGAAGAGGCTGTAAACAGTTCAAATATCAACAGACCACGTGGAATTATATGCCTAATATTTCTTTTTTTAATTTAGAGTTTTTTTAAATTTAAACAGAGTTAAAAAATGCATAGTTTTGTCCCCTTGGTGAGGGTGAACCTTAAACAACCCGATGAGAGCTAGGATTGCGTGGTACTCAATTAAAGTATTGCACTATTTCATGAGTGCCTCTTTAGAATTTATGGCTTTGTAGTCAATCTGCAATAGTTGGTCCTAGTTTTCAAACTTTTTCCAAGGGCAGCACTCACTCTCTCCCCCACCAACCTACTAGAACAATTATGGCTCTGTCTCGTCGCTTGCTGTTTGCCATCTGCACCAGGCTTCATCTGGTACTGCTGTTCATGGCCACCCCCAGATTTAAAAGTCAATGGCCACAGCTGATCAGTACGCTCCATGAAGTACACTGTGCTTCCCCTTAAAACTGGACTACACCACTGCTGCATCGCTGCATAGAGAATACATGAGGTTTTTTTCTTTTCTTTCTGTCATCGACGACAAATGTAAATGTTGATGGAATCATTCTATCGTTAGTAGATAAATATAGTTGTTCTTAGTAGTGCAGAGAAAGTAAGATGTGTATTTCATGAAAAAAGAAAGCCATTTGACTAGTGGTTATAACTCAGTCCGTGGTATTCAGAGTAAGGCACGCGGCCACCAGTAGGGTGACCAACCGTCCGTAATTTTCACGGACTGTCCGTGAATTTACTGTCATGTCCGTTGTCCGTGAAGGAAGTTTCCACGGACGGCATTTGCCCGAAATTTTAGCCTTGGTGCTAAAGGACAAATGTTCAGCAGTTGAGATGGCTCAGTTGAAGCAGAAGGGAGGGGGTCTCCTGTGCAGTGATTCAGAGGGAGGGGCAGCCAGGGTGCCGGGCTGCTTCAAAGAAATGTAAATGTGGGGGCTGGGTAATCTGGGCATGGAAAGGCTGCTTGAATGGGAAATGGGTGTTAATTGACCTTAAGTTGTCTTGAGAGAAAGATTAGGGTGTTCCAAGCTGAGCTGTGAAGTGTGTGCTTTGAAACTACAACTGAGGTCACAAACCACTTTTTACATTACACTGGGACTCACAAGAAGGATGCGAATAGCTCTTTCATGCCCTCTCATGTTTACAATTCAGAAGGTGTCGCAAAACACCTTTCACAGGTCAGAAATACTTTCCTCAACCTTAAAACAGGTTCTGTACACTGTAAAATGGTGTTTTGCTATTGGAAGCGTAATTCAAAGACTTTGCAACTAAAATAAAAACCTTTAGGACATGCGGCCCCTGGTGGATTGACCTGTCGGTAATCTTCATGCATTAAACAGGGTTTTTTTTCTTCTTGCACTTTTTGCTGTTGAAATGCAGGCTTTGGACAGTGGTAGTATATTAGCTGCAGTAAATATGGATACACCAATGTCACTTTGCAACTAACATCTAAATAAATCACAGATGGGACGTGATAGTGTGTGTGCCGGTGCCTCATTAATCAGGATGCTAACACTAGGTACTGGACATATGGCTCTCCGGTAGCTCTTCCCCATCATTTTACTACAGCAGTCAGCAGAAACATATCATGCACCATTTGAAGTCATTTGTGTCCTGCAAGCTACAGTCAGTGGAGACGTAAACCTTAAGGGGTTTGCATGATATCACCTCACTACATCTGCTGCCACATAAAACAAGCTGCAAGGGAGGGGCGTGACACTTGAGGCTATACTGTCCCACCTGTGATCCTCAGCTTCTCGGTATAACTATACTGCTCTCCTACCTGTACCCTACTTTCCCCCACTCTTCTTGCTTACCGCTCAGATTTACTAGCTGACATCTTTTTGGACTGGATTTTTTTTATACTGTGGACATTTTAATATCTCAAGGTTAGCTTTGATCAGGCAACTCCCTTGTCATGCTTTCATGTCATACACCTTCTGCACAGCTATGTAGACACGCTACAATGATACTATTTCTATCCTAATGTCATCCCTCTAAATTTGTGCTCCTGTTATGACAACAGTTTATACAGCGGTCTACACATTGTTTCTCTGCACTCCTGCCATTGTGAAATCTATTGTGTAGTGCGCTGTAATCATTTCATTATGTGCTTCCTCTACCCTTACATATTCCTTTTACAGATCCCAGTTGCTCAAAACTGCACGCGTACCAAAGAAACGTGAAGTGCATGATTGTCTCAAACTAATATAAACTTATTTTGTCGTGTACTTATGTTGGTTGTCTATTTACTTACTTTTATACTATTGCGCAACCTCCTCTGATGAGTCTGTAAAACGTACCTTTTGTTGCAAATTTTTGTCCTGAATTTTGACCTTCTGTCCTGTATTCTTGTCCTGAATTTGAACCCTTTGTCCTGAATTTTTACACTCACCGTCCTGAATTTGCAATCATGCCAGTTGGTCACCCTGCCCGGCAGACTTCCTTGGCGGCGGGTGGACCTTGTAGTGGGCTCTCAGTAGACACAAAAGAGGGCCGCTGGAGCATGCACAATAGCAGCTTCACGGCGCACGTTTCAACGGCCCTTTTTTGTGTTTACTGAGAACCTCGGTGACATCACTACCTGCCACTGGCGGGAAGCAAAGGTCCTTTAAAAGTCAGCTGTTGCACATTCGCAGTTGACTTTTACGGGGCCTTTCAGAAAGCTTCCTGCTGCCTTTGCAGACAACGTCTCCGCCTGCAGCCTGCTCTATGGGCAGACTGCTTTTGCCAGCACTCCTCGCCGCCATTGAGGACTGCAGCAGGGGCCTCCTGTGGATCGGACCAGGCTGCTTCTTTCCTCGCTGCCAGCAGACCAGCTTCTTTGCCAACCTGATCTCTCCCAGCATTGTAGCATATTTGCCCCACCGCCAGCCTGCCTTCCTCGTGTTCCGCCTTCCTTCAGGTTAGTGGTCATGTGTACTATATGTCATGGCCTAATTTCTTTATATGACGCAACATTATACTCCCTTAAATCAAATGCAGCAGGTCTTTGTTCTGCGCACATATCCTGAACTCATTCATTTGAAAGTGGCTTGAATTTTTCGTACCTCTGGACATTCGCATCTGCGTTGTGCAGCATTTTTAGAGCTGGAAGCACCTGGACGCCTGCTATGATGACGAACTATTGCCTGAGCCATAGTACTATCATTTTTTAACCCAAAGGCTTTGTTAATGGCCATCCAAGAGGATGTCGTGGCCAACACAGCTGGTCCAATGCAACTTCTAGAACTTCTCTCTGCACAGTTCAGGGTCGTTTTTGATATTTATCTCACTTCATTGATTTCACTGCTTGGTTTTCCTGGCAATAAGGCGCCCCTTGAAGCGTCACACATAGGCAATGGAATGTCACACATGAGCAGGCTGAGCCCCTGATAACGTCACACATAAGCAATCTGAAAACTTAGCAGTTATGTGCAATATAACACCCTTGAATGCTTTTTGATTGGAAAGAGTTGTGTAAACTTGGTAAAAGGCATTAAAGGTATAAGTAACTAAAGCATCATCTCTTCAATGTAAAGTGAAATGTAACCTGTCACTAGTGTGCAATCTTATATAAGCAGATAAACAGTCTAAAATGCTATTTCTTACCACTGTTGAATATGGGGACGGACCATGGCTCACGAGAGGAAAAGGATTGTGTGGGTCATGATGCCCCTCGCCTCCCTTTGCATATATGAACTTGGCTTTGGACCCATTGATCAGCCCCAACACCACTACTGAACACGTACGCAACGGCAAAAAAGCACACCTAGAGAGTTCATTCAATTGTTTGAAAACCTCCTCCTTGTAACTTCAACTGCTTTTGAAATACAGCATTGTCTAGTAATGTTTTGAACATTTTTTCCTCTAGTAGCACCGCCCTTGCCCCCACCCGCAGGCCCACTTTTGGCCCCCGAGAAAAAGTTTGCGAGTACCCATGTTCTAACATTTACCCAGCGATTAACCTGCAACTATCAAATCAGTTTGATAAACTTTGGGATTTGGTGCATTATTCATCCTTTGCTGCCACCTAATGGTAAAAAGGAATATTTGCTAGTTTTTCCCTGTCAGAGAAACAAGAGAGTGAGAAAATTGGTCTATGAACCCAATATAATTAAACAAGCAATGTCCAAGACCTGTTTATTTTTTCTAAATCACTTAGGACTGCTTATTTAAGCGACAAGCAAGAATGACTACTGCATTTTAAGCCACCGGAAGGCTGAATGCTATGGGCAAGGAATCCAAAGTAGGAAGCTGTCACCAGGACAAAGTTGTGAGTGAAAGTGGCTTTTGAGAATTGCTGTGAATCCCAAAAAAATGTTTTAAAAAAAACACTTTTTTTGGAGATCTTTACCCAGGATCGAATATATCTTTTTTTCAGGGTGAACCTCCTTAATAACCCAAAAATATTGCCTTACATTTAGCTCGATAAAGCTGCAGGTATCTGGTGAACATTCATTTGCATGTGTAAGAAATTGGGTTACTGGTTGAAGGGGGGTGAAACCCTTCTCAAGTAGCAACCACAATTCTTCTCAGGGTGTCACAAGTAATCCCTAAATTAACCTGTGCTCAACCCTGGTGTAGTCTGGCACAGAGCAGTCAGGCTTAACTCTGAGGCAATGTGTAAAGTATGTATGCAACACTTCAAACAGTAACTCAGTGAAAGCACACCACAAAAGGATCCCACAACAGATTTAGAACACTAGAGTAATTTTCAATAAATAAAACAAGACCAGAACGACAGTAGAACCGGAGATATGCAATTTTAAAGATTTCAGTGGTGACAGTGCTAAAAAGCACCAACTGTGGATATCTGGTCACGCCAGACTGGGACAAAGTCATAAGTTCAGGCCAACTGGAATGGAGCACGGGCCAGCTGCAGGTACCCACTCAGGCCAGCTGCACAAAGTACCTTAAATATTGGTTTGCGGAGCATTGAGAGGGTCTGCATCAAAGATGCGCTACCCAGCCAAAGCGATGCGTTGGTTTCAAGATGCAGCGAGGCTGCGATGCGAGGGCCTGTGTCGTTGTTGAAAATCTCGTCAACGGGGCTTGCTTTGTGAAGTCTGGCGGCGAGGATGCATCGCGCAGTCGGGGCGATCCGTCAGTTCTGAGGAGCTACGATGTAGAGTCTGTTGTCGTCATAGAGGGTGTCATCGACGAAGAATGCGAGAGTCTGCACCGAGCATGCATTGTGCAGCGACTGTTCTAATAAGGCTGCAATGAGGTTCTTTGTGATGATCCACACAGCAGCAGCAATGCGTCGGTTCTATTCGGGGTTGGACCACACAGCAGACAAGATGTGTCGGTTCTGCTGGGTCCACAAAGACTTGCAGAGCACCTCTGGCTCACTTGCAAGGATCCACGCCTGGGGTAGCACCACTGGCCAGGGTAGACTCACAGATGGCAGAGTGCAGGGGCTGGGTCGAGGTTGTAGGAGCTTTCTTTCCCTGAGGTTCAAGTCAGGAGGCCAGTCTCCTAGCCCTTTGAGTCACTTTGGTGTCCGGGTTCAACAGATGCAGGTCCAGTCCTTCTCACCCAGGAAACAGAGCAGGAGGTCAGCGCAGCAGGGCAGCAGTCCTTCAGAGCAGCAGTCAAGCAGAGTGGCAGTCCTTCTTTCATTGCAGATTATCCACAGGTCCACAAGTGTACTAAAGAGGTGGTGTCTGAGGCCCAATACATATACCTGATACCCTTCCTCTGGAAGGTGGGTGACACTTCTAGCCTTTAAAGTCCCCAGACATCCTGCCTTCCCTGCCCTGGCTCCTGACTAACTACAGGGGGTATGCAGCTCTTTGTGTGGAGGCAGGACACAGTCTATTCAAGTGTAAATGAGGCTGCACCCAGCTCCGCCCTCCCATCTTGCCATTGATGGCCCCTCAACGCACACCCAAGCTCTCTATTGTGTGTGGCTGTCTACAAAGCCCAACTTTTATGTTATTTCATGTCATGTTATGTTAATTTGTATGGCGCAGCTTATCACCTGTGAGGGTAATTAGGCGCTGGAGCAGGAGCGGAGGCCCGGCGGTGCTCCTAGTTGAACAGCCAGGTCTTCAATGTCTTGAGGAAGTTGAGGAGTGGAGTGGCAGTTCTGATGTGTAGAGGGAGATCGTTCCAATTTTTGGCAGTGATGAAGGAGAAAGCGCACCCACCTGTCTTCATTCTGTGAATGTGGGGGATTTGTGCAAGGGATAGCAAGGTGGGGCATAGCTGTCTGGAGGGTTGGCAGAGTTGGCGTCAGTCACGGAGAGAGGCTTGTCCTGTGTTGTGGAGGGCTATTTAGGTGTGGATGAGCAGCTTGAATTTGCAACATTTCTGGTTGGGTAGCAAGTGTACTTCATAGAGGTAGGGAGTAATATGGGCACTTCTGGGGACGTCTAGGATGAGTCTGGCTGCGGTGTTTTGGATGGTCTGGATTCTTTGCGTGAGTTGGTTGGAGATGCAGAGTCTGCTGGTGATGAGGGTCTGGGTAACCATGCATCTTGTGCATGATGGGAGTCATTTGAAGAGCTTGTGAAGCATTTTAAGGAAGTGGCAGCAGGATGCAATCACAGCGTTGACCTGTTTGTTCATCAAGAGTTTGTCGTCAAGGATGATGTGAGGTTTTTTAGTGTGGTCTGGGGGGTTGTGGGACCCAGGTCGGGTGACCAGAAGGAGTAGCCCCAGGGGGAGCTCTTACTTCAGAAGATCAGGATCTCCGTTTTGTCTGCGAGTCAAAGGCAGTTCTCTCACATCCAGCTGGCCACGTTGGACAAGCAGTCAGTGAAATTGGTCTTGGTGGTGTTGTTCATGTCGGTGATGGAGAGGATGAGCTGAGTGCCATCGGCATATGCGACAATGTTGATGCCAGGGGTTCTAATGATGAGGGTGAGAGGTGCCATATACACAATGAACAGGGTTGGGCTGAGGGAGGAGTCCTCTGGGACTTCGCATTCAAGCTTCTTGTGTTCAGAGGTGAAAGTGGAGAGTAAGAATTGTGTCCTGTTGGAGAGGAAGGAGATCATCCAGCTCATGTCCAACATTTTAAATACACTGCACCCTGCCCTCTTGGCCAACCAGGGCCTACCCTAGGGTTGACTTCTATGAATTAAAAAGAAAGGTTTAGGCCTGGCAAAAGGTTTATTTTGCCTGGTCGAAATGGTAGTTTAAAACTGCACACACAGGCTGCAATGGCAGGCCTTGGACACGTTTAAAGGGCTACTTAAGTGGGTGGCAGAACAAGTGCTGCAGTCCCACTAGTAGCATTTAATTTACAGGCCATGGGTACATAAAGTACCACTTTACTAGGGACTTATAAGTAAATTAAATATGCCAATTGGGGATAAGCCCATGTCACCATGTTTTAAGGAGTGAGCACATGCACTTTAGTGCTGGTTAGCAGTGGTAAAGTGTGCAGAGTCCTAAGGCCAGTAAAAACAAGATCAGCTAAAATGGAGGAGGAAGGCAAAACGTTTGGAGGAAGACCACCCTAAGGCTGATACGTCTAACAGCATGGTTGCTGCGAGAAGCTGGCCTTGTATATGATGTGCACTAATGTAAGTGGGCACCTTGCACCAGTTCAGACAACCCTTATGGTGATTTAAGAGGTCTTAGACAACCTTAGAAAGCTCTCTAAGTGGTAGCTGTGGAGAGCAGCCTTCAGGCTTAGTCCAGAAGGAGTGTAAAGCAGCTTGTTTTATCAGACTGCAATCTTATAGCATAGATTAAGTGAAAAGAACCACACCAAGTATTTATAAAAATATGTTTTTATTATATAATACTCTCTTGTACGTTCAAATATCTCCTACACGGAGATAAACACAATGCACACAATACTTTAGCAAAGAAACACAGTAAATAGCACGAAATACACAGAGGACACGAGGGGGGGACCAAACCATATACTAAGAAAGTGGTATAAGAACCACGACTCAGATCAAGACAGGGTCGTGAGGACGTGGAAGTGCTGGGGACCCTAGGAACCACCCAAGGTGAGCAGATAGGGACCCCACGGAGAGCTTGTGCAGTGTGGGAACACGACCGCGGGCTCCATACAACTCTACGTGTAAGTCGCGGTTGGATTTTTTATTTTGATAAACAAATTTTTGTTTATTGATTAATAAAATAAAGAGAAAAAAGAACAAACAAAACACCAGCCTTACAGTCCAACAACATAAATGTCCAGGATCGGGAAAGGAAAACAGCACCACAAAGTTTACATACAATGATAAAAACAGATACATAGGGGTGTAAAATTGGGCGTTCCCTCTAGGACTACTCCACCTCCCCCAACCATTTCCCCCAAACCCTACGGTACTTCCTAGGGCACCCACGAGCCTCGTACATAACTTTCTCCTGCGTGGCACACCAGTCCACTCCAGTCCTCCAGCGTCCAGCGCACGGAGGTTCGGAGAGCTTCCAGGAGGCCGCAATGTCTCTCTTAGCAACCACCATTGCCGTAGTGTAAAACAGTTTTTCGTTCCGTGACCCATCCAGCCCATCAGTGATACCCAGGAGTGCGTGCCGTGGGTCGTGGGGGACCTCCCAGCCCAAAACCTCAGTGAGTTCCTCCTCAATCCCCTCCCAGAACCGCTCCAAGCGGGGACATACCCATACCATATGGAAAAAATCTGCGGGGTCGTGACCGCACCTGGCACAAGCAGAAGTTGGGCTAAGTCCGGCCCGGTGAAGGCGCATTGGGGTAAGATATGCAGCGGTTGGATTTTTAAAGATTAAGGACCCTTCCCAGTGGACCCTGAAGAAACCCAGTGGAAGACAGAAGGTTGGACAGCCACCCCACCTGTGGATACCCTCGTACACATGCTACCTACACCAGGGAAGCCGGGTGCATACATGTGAAGTGGTGTCGGAAACCGCTGTCGAACCCAATGGAGGACTTCAGGAAAGTGCCGCTGTTGCAGAAGAAGAACGTGTCTGTTGCAATCCAAAGGTGGATTCTAGATGAGAGGTACCTGCAAGCAGAAGGGAAAAAGTCTATGTCACTCAGGAGTGACCAGGAGACTTGGAAGACGAATGCCCTCTGATGTCGCGTGTTGCAGGATGGGTGACGATGACCTTGACTCTACAGCTGTGAGGACCAGGCGACGCTGAGGAGGACCACGAGCTGTGCACGAGCTGTCTCACGAAGGATGTCGAGTGCTGAGGGGTCACTGTATGGCTGGACACCAACAAGCCTTGGCAAATGCAACCAACGCAGGAAGTGAAGAAGGAGCAACGTCGGGACCAGCAAGGTCCAGGGGACTCACCACAAGCAGGGTAGTCGGGGCAGGCCCGAGCAATCAAGGGAGCCCAAAAGAAACAAGTGTGACCCTCAAGTGGACACATAGGCCGGAGGCACTGGAGTCGCAAGGGAGGGTCTGACAGGGGGGAGGTTACTCCTATGTCCTTTGTCCAGTTTCTCGCCAGAGCGGGAGCCAACGGCTCCCAGGACTGGTTTGAACTGGACTATGCACAGGGATACCAATGTGCCCATCATGCAGACTGAGTGGCGCTGGCAAGCGCACCCACTCCTCCCCAATACACTAAATCCTGTCTGGGAGGTGGTCACACCTCCCTGTGACAGGATGCCTATTGTTCTGCCTTCCCCTGCTCGAGCTTGGCTCAGCAGCAGGAGGGCAGAGTCGTGTCTCTGGTCGGCAGGAACCATTTCGTGCTGTCCGGGTCAAAAAGGCTGGTACCGGGAACACTGAGAGCCTAACGGAGGGCTCTTCCAGTGCTTGGAATCATACCTCCCACACCGTTTACGGTGTGGGAGGTATGATTCCAACATGTTTGATACCAAACATGATAGGATTCGTTGCAGCCAGTTTCGAGATTGGTCAT
The DNA here is from genome assembly GCA_963921515.1 of Calotriton arnoldi. Classification (NCBI taxonomy): domain Eukaryota; kingdom Metazoa; phylum Chordata; class Amphibia; order Caudata; family Salamandridae; genus Calotriton; species Calotriton arnoldi. The sequence continues at coordinate 2,959,376 of CAWUFW010001008.1, read as the reverse complement.
CGTGTAATTATGCGGTGCCCCTCTATATAGTATATGGCTGCTTCACTGACAACCAAGGAGAATGGACTCCGTTGGCTGCAGGGGTGTCCTTGCTCATGCAGGGGCACCCTCTCACTTAGAACCAAGTACCCTGCCTTCAGGATTGCAAAGGCCTGCTATAGGGGTGACTTATAGTTTTTAAGTGCAGTGACCCTAGATATAGGAAACCTATACCTTTAGTAAGTGGTGCAAGCACCAACTTACACAGGCTGCAATGGCAGGCCTGTAGTTCCATTTTGAATGGTCTCTCATGGGTGGCATAATACATGCTTCAGCCCATGGGAGCCCTCTGGGGTACCTATGCCCTGGGTACATGGGTACCATATACTAGGGACTTAGAAGGGTACCCCAGTATCCAATCTGGGGTGTACCTAAGAACTGAACATAACAATTTAGGGAGAAAGCAGATAGACTGGGGTGCTGATTAGCAGGATCCCAGTCAGACTAGTTAAATACAGCTTAGCACCAGGCAAAAAGTGGGGGTAACCATAGAAGCAGATTCTACTTTCCTACACTTGCCAAGTAGATGCTGGACACTTTATTGAAGGCTTAGATACATTCGGCACTGACTTCACATCATGTTACCAGCACAAGAAATTGAGAAGCAACCGCAGTCAGTGAAATTGTATTGGGCCAAAACACTGTCATGTCATGTCCGCTTATTTCCACAATGAGTACAAAATTTGGTTTGTAAACTGGAAAGCACCAGCTGGACTAGTGATACATGTCATGTAGAGTTCCATACTTTCGGTTTATCATCAGGGATGTTCATGTAGTGTCTTTGGTCTACTAACCCAACTCACAGCACTCTATCCAAAGTAAGCCACTGTGGTTCATTATAGGGGCTCTAAATGTCTATACTACAATGCTTCCTAGCTGCACTGGTCAGCATTCTTGGAGCATTGACTCACTGCTCTGCACAGCACCCTAGAACCGTAAAACTGTACCTTAATAACAATAACTCGCCGCACCACTCAATAAGAATGCTAACACTCCACACTTTACTACATCCGAATGACACGATGACTCCACCACTGTCCACAACACAGAACTGCGCCACAAAGACTTCAACCCACCACACTGCTCTACATTTTATGAAACATAACCCGCCACACAACTCAAAGTCCTAGACACACTAACCCACCTCAGCAATGCAGACGTGGGAAAACAAGTCAAAACACTGCTTGCTCTCTTGTGACACTAAACCACCAAACTGCACAGCATCCTTGGAACAGTAACCCACCATACTGCATTTCACTGTAGGGGCACTACCCAAAAGTAATGCATTTTTGTGACACTGAGTCACCAGAGGGCACCCCATCCCATGGACACTAACAAATCGCCTTGCCCCCTGGGTTAATTAATCCACCACACTGCACTGTATCCGAGAGGCAGTAAACCACCATACAGCAAAACAATCTAAAGACACAAACTAAGCAAACTGTGTTGCACTACAGGGGCACTAACAGTGCACAATGGAATGCATCCTAGTGCCACTAACCCATGAAACTGTATTGTAGGAGCACTAACTTCATACACTGCACTGTAGGCTAGCAGGACTGTACGACATCCCAATGACCTTAACTTACCTGGCTCCTCCCAAAAGAAGTTAACACTCCACACTTCACTGCAACCTGGGAACTTCCCTGCACACTGCAACTTAGGTCAATAGCCAGCTATATGCCTGGCAGAGTATACACACAAAGCACCACACTGTACTGCATCTTATGGAAAATAACCAATTGTACTACTCTACGTGATGGAAATACTAACCCATTACACGGTGCTGCTTTGTATAGATAATAACTCATCACACTTCACTGCACCTGTTTGACACTAAACTATCGCACTGCATCTTATAAACACTAAACCATCACACTGCAGGGCATCTTATAGACATTAAACCACAACACTGCACTCCAATGCATATTATGGGCACTAACCCATTAAAGTAGGGCCCCATATGCAGCAACAAATAGATTCCACAATTTGACCATGTATATTTTTTAATTTTCTTCTTCAAATATATGTTCTGCTCATGATTTGAAACACTCTTTCTGCAGGACCTTACTTAGTACCTTTGTCAATATGTGTTTATACTTACACTTGGGTCAAAGTCCACGCTGGTTATTGTACTGTTACTGCCTTCTAGTTTCTTCACAATCTTCAGGGATCCTGTGGCAAAAGTAGAACACAGTTATGTAACTCTGAAAAGGTCAAATGTAGAGAACTGTACACTGATAAAAGCATTGGTCAGTCCAACATGGTACCACTTGAAAGAGCAGAAAAGACAATTAATATCATTCAATGTGAGAAAGATATGGTAGTAATATGGGAGGGGCGTGAGCTTGTAGTTACTGCTGATTTGGACCCACATGACCCTAACTCTGATGTCAGTTTTAGATTTGAGTCGTCATGTGACCCAGTGCAAATCATGCTGCCTCCATGTCTTAGGACTTTAGATTGCAGGCACTTCAAGTACGTCTCTAAGCGTATAAGGTGGTGGAGGAGGCAAGTAGCAGAAGATTTCAGAAGATCTACTGTTTTAAATTGTCTGAGACAATCAAAGAAATTTGGGAAAACCATCCATCACCAACCAGCCATATTCAATTTAACGAATGAAAAGGAAAACAATATTTTTTGAGATAACCACATTTTTGAAGCAATACTAATTCACTCCCACTTAATTGCTTATTATTTAGCATCACAAATGTGCATTAAATCATAAATAAACCAGAGAGCTAAAGAAAAGACCAGCATTGAAAGGAAGGAAGGAATATTTTTTTTTTTAATGTTGGCCTCAGTGCAAATACTTGGTGTGCAGGATGGAGAGTGGCATGGCGAAGTAGGAGATTCAATCCAGAGGAACTGATGACCTTGCAGTGGATTGTGGGGGAGGCTGATAGAACAAGGTCATGCGTAATGCCTTTGGAGTGGTTCGGCGATGTAGTGTTTGATGTCCTGAGTTTTTAGGAGTGTGCAGTGGGACTTTTTCAGTGTCTTTGTGCTGGTGTCACCAGGCAGGCTGACTTTTTGTAGGAAGCTATGGTTTATATCCAGAAAGGAAGAATTGGTGATGACACCTGAGACTTCTATAAAATTCTTTTTAGATATGGGGGAGGTGTTAGACCTGGCACTGTTGGCGTGGGTCTCCCTTCCATTTTTTGCTGTTGCCTCATGTGTTTTTGCTGGTTATAGATGCTTTGGGCACTGTGCCACTGCTATTCAGTGCCACAGTGCAAGTGCTCCCTATGGTAAATTGATGTATGGATTAGTGACTCCATGATTGGTTGGTTTGGTTTACTTGTCAGACCCTAGTACAGTGCACTGAGTGTGCCCAGGGCTTGTAAACCAAATGCTGCTGGTGGGCTTGCAGCACTGGTTGTGCCACCCACAGAAGCAGCCTGTAAAAGTGTGTCTCAGGTCTGCCATTGCAGAGCCTGTGTGCAGTCTGGTACTGCCATGTTGACTGGGCAAGTGCACCCACTTGCCAGTCCCTAAACCTTCCCTTTTCTGCATATTAGTCACCCCTATGGTAGGCCCAAGGGCAGGGTGCATTGTAAGTAGAAGGTAGGACATGCCCTGGTGTGTGTGGCATGTCCTAATAGTGAATTACAGCCATTTTCGTTTTTCACTATTGCAAGGCTACCTGTTCCCCATAGGCCAGAATGGGCAGTTTGATTATTACATCTTATAATCCTAACTGACCCAGGGAACATGGTAGAAAACGAATTTAGTATGCCTGAACTCAGAATGATAAAATACATCTTTTAGTGAAGTTGGTTTTAACATTCTGTGTTTGAAAATACCACTTTTAGAAAGTAGGTATTTTCTTGCCTAACTATCCAAGCCTGCCTCTGCTAGGTTGTGTATTCCTTGTCTGGAGTTTGAGTGACAGGGGCTGGGGGATTCCAGGAGACAGGGTGAGTCAGCACAGGGCTGAATAGAGAAATCTGCATGGAGATGGGTGTGAGGAGTTGCACCTGGGACCTGAATAGGGCTGTGCCTTCTCTCCACAATGCTGGCTCCACCTCCTGTGGTGCGTCTGATGTCCCTGGCCTGCACTGTGAAAGGAAAGAAGGAGTCTTGTCAACAAAGTGCTCCAGGACTGACGAGAACTGGTTTGGACTAGGCAAAGGCCTCTCTGCCTTCAGAGAACAAAGAGAAAATGAGTATAGAAGAGGGGACCCAGACCCCAGAACTTTAGATCACTTTTGGGAAACAAGAAGAACCTTTGCTGAGGAGAGGAACCAGAGAAACTGAGGAGGAGACTATCCCTAAGCTGAGTGCTGTTTGGGGGATTGGCCTGCAGTGGTTGCCTGACTGCCAAAGAAAGGAGAAAGGAACTTTGTGTGTGCTTTCATCAACTTGTAAAAGATCTCCAAGGGCTTGAGAGAGAGCTTGCCTCCTGATGAAGTCTCAGGGACAACAGACTTCACCCACCAGCTCCCCAAGAGTTCTTTTGAAGTGCCTGCTGTTGTGTTGGGCCTTCTGAGGGACTGCTTGTCGCAAGGAGCTGGAAGCGCGACTCACGAAGAAGAAGCGTGTCGCCGCCGCAGCCGCTGTCGTCGCATCGCTGAAGAAGGGTGTCGCTGCGGCCGCTGTCGCATCGCATTGCCGAAGCGCCTCGCATCGCCGGAGAAGAGGATCGACGTCGCATCAGACGCCGCCACATCGCCGGGAAGCGTGTTGCAGGGCCTGTCGCGGCTCAGAAGAATCGTTGAGTCGCCGCACGGCCATCGGGCGTGCACGCATCGTGTCGCATCAAGAAGAAGACGCCATCTTTGTTTCATTGCACCGGATCTTCAGCGCATCACGGCGTTGCTGGTCGCATCGCCACGGAAGCGCAGTAAGAAACCGACGCATCACCTACGCATCAGTAGGGACCCGACGCATCACCGTTCTTGCGTGTAAGGAACCGACGCATCACCTTCCCTGCAACACTTTCGTTGTATAGCGTTACGCATCCGAAGGTACATTGAACTCAAAGTGTCGCATTTACCATCTTAAGAGAACTGACCTAATTCTACCATTTTTGAAGTACAGTATTGTGGATTTTTGTCGTTTGTGGTCTTGTGTTAAATCTATATAAAAGATACTTATTTTTAATATACAACTGGTGTGGTGTCCATCTGTAGTGTTATCACTTGATTACTGTATGTGTTCACAAATGCTTTACACACTGCCTCTGAGATAAGCCTGTCTGCTCGTGCCAGGCTACCAAGGGGGTGAGCAGGGGTTATTTTAGGAGTGTACCCCCTTATCCTGACTAGACGCAAGGGTCCCTATTTGGTCAAAGGTACCTACCTCTGCCAACTAGAGACCCCCAAATCTAACATGAGGTATGTAGATCAGGTTGAAAGAGGATGTCTGGGACACTTCGAGAAGTCAGTGGCAAGGGAGTAATTTGAATGAGGGTTGTTGGGCAGGTAAGGGTGCACACTTGTGAATGACAACAAGTCCTCGTCTTGTGTTTGTGCGGTCTATGCACTAATTGCTGCCTGCAGCAATAAGGACACAAGAATGTGTGTTGATGTGGGTATCAAGTTTATGTGCTGAAGAGTGTGTCCAAGTTGAATTCTGTAATATCCACTATTTCAGGAGCGTGGATAGCTGCAGAGTGCCCGCTGATGAGAATGATCTGGTGCAGCACGTGGATGAGGTTCTGACTGTTGTTTAGGTATGATGTGAGTGGATATGTTTAGATATGGGTGTAAGTATACAGCATGGTGCATGGTATTTGTGGCACACTGTGTTGCTGGTTTACCTGAGAAGCAAGGGCTTTGCCTTATGCCCTTTCTAGCCTGAGCTAGCTCAAACTAGTAAAGCCCTTGTCTGACCTTAGCTGGGATGTCTAAGGAAGCTTTGCAAATGTAGATGAGAGAGAAGTTGGGTAAAGGTGGGATATGGGAAAATCCAGCATAAGTCTCCCTGGAGCAGGTTTGGTCGATACAGGGGAGTGAGGTGGTGGGAACACCAGGGTCGCTCCTGATTTAACTCTTGCTGGATGTGACGAGATTTAAAAAAGCAGGTCTGGCTGTGGTGCAGAATGGTGTGAATGCTGGCTGTTGTAAAGTCATCCTGTGCCCTGGGCACCCCCCAACTTTTTGCTGACTGGAACTGGTGGTAACTGACTCTGACTGACCCTGGGCTCTGTTTAACCAGGCCCAGGGCCAGTGCCATGCTGAAACACTTAGATAACAGTAAAACACCTACATACACTAGGGTACACTTTGGGTTGGGGTACCCCTGTGATTGGCATGACCTACCCCTATAAGCCCCTAGTATATAATAGGGCAGGGGAGTGAAACTACCTATAAGTCCCTTGTATGTGGAAGGGCATGGCAGTTTAGAGGCCAGCAGCCTTTTTGCACTTGCATGTGTGCACTGCTGAAGCCTGTGGTCAGTTTAAAAGCAGCTCTGTGCGCCAGGATTGCTCTTAAACATGTAAATTGTGGCCAAACTCGACTTTGGGGTTTGGGGCACTTAAAACTGGTCAACCTAAAATGTTTTGGCATATTAATGACCCCGAGGGTCTCCCCTAGGTATCCCAGGGGTGGGGGGTCAGGTATCTATAAGGTAGACCCTTATAAAATGAGTTTATATATGCCCTGGGTTAAGTGAAATTCACATTTCACTCTCCCCATTGTGTAAAGTGCTGCCCAAATTCGACTTTGATGCTGGGGGCACTGGGCATGGAAGATCTGCAATATTTTTACAGATTCAGCACCCCTAGGGTCTCCCCTAGGTGACCTATGGGGTGGGGGTCGTGTGAAAATAAGCCAAGTACTTATAAAATATGTTTTTGTAAGTCCTGGTGCTGGAAAAATGGCCCATGTCATTTTTCCCATTGCAAACCCCATGCCCCATAGGTTAACATGGGGAAAGTTATTAAACAATAACTCCTGATAGGAGAGGGATAAAGATTCCATTCAAAGACTCACTAGAATGGTATTGATAAATCCTACAATATGATGTTATTGAATTTTTCCCAAAGTGAACAGACAAGAAGTTATAACACTTTCTTAGTTTTAGTTCCAAATCCAGCTCTTCCAGTGCTCTGCCCTGATTGGTCAGAGTTAAGGGATTAGCCAGCCTGCCTGAAGAGGTGATAAAGATCCCCTGGGGCCAGCCAGATGGACTGGGAGGGCAGTGAGCTGTTCTGCAAGAATGCCAGGCCAGGGGAGGGGTCGTAAACAATGAGCTTTGAAGGGGCAGAGCCCAGAGCAGTGTCATTTACAACTTTGAACCCCCACCTCAGCCAGATGGCAGGATTAAGGAAGATATGTGCAGATGTAGGGAGGAGAGGCTAGGTTAATTAGCCAACTCAGTGGGAGTGTTTAGCCAGCTCTTACCTCCTTGCTGGAAAATCAGCCATTATGGATTTGGAAGCTTTGTTGCACTTTGGGATAGAATAATGCCACACTCTGCAGGAAGGAGTCACTCAAGTGGGAAGTTACCCTACTCCTATTGGTGAAGCTTGACCTCCTGGATGACCCTGAGACTGTGGAATAAGTATCTGAGAGAGGCCCAGCCCCTCAGATCTGCTGCTTGAAACTGAAGAAAGCAAGACTGGCCCTGCTGAAAAGTTCTGCTGTGCAAAGACTTCTAAGGCCTGACCTCTGGAGACTGCACCACCTGAAACTACAGCTTTGTGGACTAACTGTGCTGAGTAAAAGAAGTCAAGAGTGGACTCCCTGCAAGCTACAGGTTAACAGAGCTCATCTGGACCCTCACCACCAAGAATCATCAACCTGGGGAGCTACCAGTGGATTTGTAAGGGTGACGTCCAGTGCATTGTGGGAATTGAAGTCCTCAACTTTCAAGGACCATCTTGGAGCTTCCAGACCCTTGAAGTAAGTTTGAGACACTTTGGGATCCTTTGAGGAACTTCAGGAAGAAGTTCAAAAGTTTGGGGAACTTTGAAAAAAGCTCCATAGGGGGACCGACTCATCCTGGTCAGCCAAGCCGCCTGCCTTCAACCGCGAGCCGGCCAAGCCCACTCAGGTTCGTCCCGCTAAAAGCTCCATCGCATCGACTTCCAGAGATTGACCGGGACTAGAGAAAATCTGAAGCCGGCGAACCCTCACCGGATCCAGCTACATGAGGAGCATCGAGAGACCCCGCGAGAAAAAGCTCCAGAAAAGCTTCTAAGTCCGCTCGTAGAAAAGCCGACCGGGAGCAACCGCGAGAGCCAAGCCGCCTGTCTTCACTCGCGTGTCGGCCTGGATTTCTGGATTGCCCCGCTGAAGCGATCTTGAGAAATTTTCTAAGTCCGCTCCAGGGAAGTTTACCGGGACCTTGTCACAAGTCAAGCCGGCGAACCCTCACCGGATCCGGACTGACTGGGAGCTTCGAGGGGCCTCGCGAGAAAAAGCTCCAGAATAGTTTCTAAGTGTGAAGGTAAAAACTTTAACCGGTACCTTCCGAGGGTGGTAGCCGCTCAGGGCTCCATCGCGGTCGACCTGAAACTTTGACTTTGGCCCGGTCTATCGCGAGCCTATGTCCCAATATGGTGCTATATGCTTCTAAGTGCTATATTTTATTTAAACTTTGAAAATTCATATCTCCAGTTCCCTACATTGGATTTTTGTCGTTTTGGTGTCATTTTAAAGATAAAAATATTTCCTATTTTTATAAATTGGTGTTGGATTTTTATTATGAGTTGTGTCTTAGTTATTTACTGAATTGGTGTTTTTAAATGCTTTACATACCTGTCTTTGAAGTTAAGCCTGCCTGCTCGCAGCCAAGCTACCAAGGGTTGAGCATAGGATTATATTTCTAAGACCTATGCTGGGTCCTATCAAGGGTTTGTGGTCTTATTACTAGTGGAAGACCTACATTTGCCCCTACCAATAACCCACTTTCCAACACTGGCCCTCTGGGTTTTCCAATTCAATGGATCGGACTGCCAAAAACAAGTGGCTTTGGACCAGTTCATGTAGGAGGGTGCGCAGATGGCAAGAGTAGTTTGGGCCAACATGCAGTCTGGCTTGAGCATTCCCTTCTGGAGAAGGCTTTGGCAATTAATGGGACCAGGGTGGTGGGAGCTACAGAGCGGCTTAGGATGTGCCCTTCCTGGATGGTGACAAGGCTTTCACTTGCAGACACTTCTGTGGTGCAGTGTGGGGCAAGACTTTGATCCACTGATCATAGGGCGTAGTTCCAAGGGAGTGGAGTGATGGAAACTGCCAAGTGATTTCAAATTGGCTCTAGCTGGATGGTGATGCAGCTTTCATGAGCAGTTTGGCCCAATGTGCAGCCTGGAGCAAATTTTCAATCTTAGGACAAGGGGGTTGGCCAATTCAAGCGAGCGGGTGGTGTGAGCTGCAGGGTGGCTTACAATTGAGTCTTGCTGGATGATAATGCAGCTGCCAGGAGCATGTCAGGACGTGGCACAATCTGGGGCAAGTCTACAGTTTTTTATAAACAGGCACAAAGCACTGATTTGTGCTGGATCTTCCCAGTATGCGTGTTTGTCAGTGTAAAAAGGGGCCATGCTTCCCTTTTTCAAACTCCAGCCCTGAGCTCTAATCCAGACTTTCGAACAAAAAAATCTTTGTGTTTCCTGAACTGTAAAATATAAACAGTGTGCCGTCTAGTAATTGAGCTACACCTTTCCAATTGCATCTTGAACCTGGCTGTTCTATGTCCAGCATCCCATGTTTGAGATACTCCAGCTACAATAAAAACGTTATTTGTAAACTGCTTCACTACTCTTTGCAGTTAGGTCTGTGCTAAATGACATGCCTAAAAAGATTATATCAATGAAGCAAGTTATACCAACTCTGTAACCAAGTTATGAAATTATTCATGTAATGATATGACCCAACAAACCCTTGGCTTAAGTTCAAACCAAACACGTCCTTAATTAAGGAGGATGGGCTAAGAGGACTCTAGAAATCTCTACAGAGAAGTCCTGAAAGACTGCTTCGCTGTCCAAGACAGTAAACAGTGCCACCAGCAAGTTATTTGCTGGTGAAGAAATTATGATGTAGTGGACGTTGTGCTAGTGGGAAAGTTGTCTTGATGTTGCTCAGGGCACCAGGGGGTCAACTGCCAGTTGGGACCTAACTCCCTGAATTGTCCCCTGCTCGGAGTGATGCATCCACACCATGCCTGGCTGGAGCGCATTCCCTTCCCCCATTCCTTGCACCGTCCCCTATTCCAAGAGATTTCATAACCGTGGACCGTCCCCTGTCCTCAGACCCCTAGCAAGTGAGCAAGGGAAGGTTGCAGTCATGACTTCTGGTTGCAGGACATCCTGCAGTATGAAATCATCCGCGCTCGTGGCCGAGTGAATTCATCTTTACAATGGTTGTGGTTTTCGGACTTTCACACACTTCATGATTGAAGTTTAAACTTCGCCAGACCCTAATAGTAAGGAAAAGTAACATAAAAAAGCAGAGGGAGAATGAAAAGTAACATAGTGAAGAAGAGGGAGAAAGAAAAATAACATAGAGAAGCAGAGGTAGAAGGAAAAGTTACATAGAGAAGCAGAGGTAGAAGGAAAAGTAGCATAAAGAAGCAGAGGGAGAATGAAAAGTAACAAAGAAAAAGAGGGAGAAGGAAAAGGAAAAGTAACAGAAGCAGAGGGAGAAGGAAAAGTATCAGAGAGAAGCAGAGGGAGAAGGAAAAGTATCAGAGAGAAGCAGAGGGAGAAGGAAAATTAACATAAAGAGCAGAGGGAGAAGGAAAAGTATCAGAGAGAAGCAGAGGGAGAAGGAAAATTAACATAAAGAGCAGAGGGAGAAGGAAAAGTAACATAAAGAAGCAGAGGGAGAAGGAAAAGTAAAAGTAACACAGAGGGAGAAGGAAAAGTATCAGAGAGAAGCAGAGGGAGAAGGAAAATTAACATAAAGAAGCAGAGGGAGAAGGAAAAGTAAAATAGAGAAGCAGAGGGAGAAGGAAAAGTAACATAAAGAAGCAGAGGGAGAAGGAAAAGTAACGAACAAGTTACTTACCTTCGGTAACGATATATCTGTAAGAGACATAGATTAGTTATAGATTCCTTACCTGTAGAATTACCCCCAGGCGTCAGACTGGATCTGGAGAATTTTTCGTCAGCAGTACCCCTGCGCGTCGAAAGGTAGCGTCGGTCGACTCTGCGTTCGTCGTTGGCGTCGTGGTCCCCGGGATGATGTCGCGGCAGCTACTTAGACGCCGCCCTCGTGCGCTGACGTCAGTTCTTTTACACGACATTCCACGCCAGAAGCGCAGAGCCATGCAAGACACTGACCACTGGCCATGCAAGACACTGACCTGACTAGGGTCAGGGAATCCCTATAAGGGATTCCCTGACCCTAGAAGTCAGTTCGCAGAATGGGGAGGATGGGTGGGGCGGTAAGGAATCTATAACTAATCTATGTCTCTTACAGATATATTGTTACCGAAGGTAAGTACTTGTTCATCTGAAAGAGACAATTAGTTACAGATTCCTTACCTGTAGAATAGATACCCCAGCATTACCAACCCCGGAGGTGGGTCTGCGAACCAAATTCACACCAGAAAGTCCTGGAGAACAGAACGGCCAAAGAAGCCGTCTCTCCGGACTTGGCTGTCCAGGCAGTAGTGTTTTGTGAACGTGTGCAGAGAAGCCCTCGTAGCCGCCTGACAGTTGTCATTGAGGGGGACTCCCTGTCCCAAAGCAGTGGTCGCTGCCGTCGCCCTGGTGGAATGGGCGGGCAGCCCCACTGGAGGCTCCTTCTTTGCCAAAGAGTGGCAAGCTTTAATGCACAGAACGACCCACCTAGAGATGGTCAGTTTGTGCACGGCCCAACCTTTTTTGGCGCCCACATAGCCAACAAAGAGCTAGTCATCCCCCCGGAATTGCTTGGCGCGATCCAAATAAAATGAAAGCGCACGTTTTGGATCCAGACGGTGGAGCCTCTCTTCCTCGTTAGAAGGATGTGGAGGCGGAAAGAAGGTGGGTAAAGTGATGGTTTGACCAATGTGGAAAGAAGTAACCACCTTGGGAAGAAAGGAAGGTCTGGTTCTGAGGACGACCTTGTCCGGATGAACATCCAGAAAAGGAGGCTTTGAAGAAAGAGCCTGGAGCTCACTCACCCTGCGAGCAGAGCTGATGGCAACCAGAAAGGCAGTCTTTAGAGTAAGAAGTCTGAGAGGACAGTTATGAAGCGGCTCAAAGGGAGCACACATAAGGTAAGTAAGAACCAAGTTCAAGTCCCACTGAGGCATTACGAAGGGAACAGGAGGAAAAAGATGAGTAATGCCCTTAAGGAAGCGATTTACAACAGGGGACTTGAAAAAAGAAGGCTGATCAGGAAGCCTAAGAAAGGCTGAATTGGCTGAGAGGTAGCCCTTCAGAGTGCCCAGAGCAGAGCCCTGCTGGGCCAAAGACAGGAGGAACAAGAGAACCTCAGAAAGAGGGGCAGAAAGGGGATCCACAGACTTTGCTGTGCACCATGCCACAAATTTGTTCCATCTGCAGGCGTATACTGTCTTAGTGGAGGGACGCCTGGCTGCCAAGATAACATCACAGACTTCGGGAGGAAGGTCAAAGGCTGTCAACTGTCGCCGCTCAATCTCCACGCAAGGAGGTGGAGACTGGACAGGTTCGGGTGGAGGATCGTCCCCCGCTTCTGCGACAGAAGATCCTCCCGAAGAGGAATTCGGATCGGAGGATCGATGGCCATGTGTAACAGCTCGGGATACCAGAGTCTTCGTGCCCAATCCGGAGCCACAAGGATGATTTGGGCCCGGTGGCTCTTGATCTTCTTCAGTACTCTGGGCAGAAGTGGTACAGGCGGAAAGGCGTATAGAATACCGCAACTCCACTCGTGACGAAAAGCGTTGCCTAGCGAGTGCCGCTTTGGAAATTCCAACGCGCAGAATTGCTGACATTGCGCGTTCTCTTCGGTGGCGAATAGATCTAACCAAGGCTCTCCCCACTGCTGAAAGAGACCTTGCGCCACCTCCGAGTGAAGACACCATTCGTGATCCATCATGCACCTGTGGCTGAGTTCGTCCGCCCTGGCGTTCAGTGAACCTGCCAGGTGTTGAACCACCAGGGATATGATGTTCCAGCCATGTCCAGAGACGGAGAGCCTCTTGACATAGGGTCCACGACCCCACCCCGCCCTGTTTGTTGTAGTACCACATGGCAGTGGTGTTGTCCGTGAACACCTGCACCACTCTTCCCCGGACAGAGGGAAGGAATGCTTTTAGTGCAAGACAGATCGCCCGAAGCTCCAGAAGGTTGATGTGGAGCCCGGACTCCGCCGGAGACCAGAGGCCTCTGATCTCCGCCTCTCCCATGTGGCCGCCCCACCCTAGAAGTGATGCATCCGTCACCACCGTGTACTCCGGTTGGGGATGGGAGAGGGATCTGCCGCTGACCCAATCCTGCTTCGTTAGCCACCACTGCAATTGACGTGCAGTGCCCTCCGAGATCTGAACGCAATCAGACAGATTCCCCTGATGCTGTGCCTACTGGAACTTCAGGTCCCACTGCAGAGCCCGCATATGCCACCTGGCATGATTTACCAGCAGGATGCAGAAGGCCATGAGCCCCAGCAGCCTCAGGGTCATTCTGACCGAAACCTGGGATAAAGGCTGAAAGATCGGAATCATAGCCCGAATATCCCGGATTCGCTGCTTGGGAGGATAAACCCGAAACTGTGTCATGTCCAGAACCGCTCCGATGAAAAGGAGCTTCTGAGAGGGAGTTAGGTGTGACTTCGGCACGTTCATAGTGAACCCCAGTGAGTGCAGGAGGTCCGCCGTAGTCTGGAGGTGGGAGACGAATGCCTGGGGCGAGTCCGCCTTCAACAGCCAGTCGTCGAGATAGGGGAAGACTGGAACCCCTGATCTGCGCAGATGAGCTGCGACCACAGCCGTCACCTTCGTAAACACCCGAGGGGCGCTGGTAAGGCCAAAGGGTAGCACGGTATACTAAAAGTGCTCGTGGCCCACCGTGAACCGCAGGTAACGCCGGTGGGCCGGCAGGACGGGAATGTGAAAATAAGTGTCCTGCAAGTCCAATGCTACCAAACAGTTTCCAGGGTCGAGGGCAGACAGGGCCTGAGCTAGCGTCAACATTTTGAACTTCTCCTTCCGGAGGAAGCGGTTGACGTTCCTGAGATCCAAGATAGGACGCAGGCCTTTGTCCTTCTTAGGCACCAGAAAGTAGTGGGAATAGCAACCATGACCTACTTCTGGGGCAGGAACTCGCTCGATGGCTCCCTTGGCTAAGAGAGCCGAAACTTCCTGTTGGAGAAGGGCCAGATGATCCTCCGACATGCGATGGTGCTGAGGTGGCATGGATGGAGGGGTAGTCTCGAAGGGGAGGGAGTAGCCCCTTTGGACTATCTGCAAAACCCACCTGTCCGACGTGATGGTGCGCCAGTGGGGGAGGTGATGGCGAATCCTGCCGCCCACTGGCGATTGGTGGCCCTGAAAGGTCGGACTAGGAGGGTTTGGAGGCTGCTGCAGAGGGGGCGGTGGTGGACTGGCCCGCTCGCTGGCTCCCAGACCCAGGGTGGTGGGTCCCACGTCCCCAGCTGCGCAAGGGCTGAACAGCTTGCGCTGGCCTGTGGCTCTGGGTGAAATGTGGTGGGGCACCCCTTCCGTAGCCCCGAAAGGGGCAAAAAGCAGACTGCACAGGGCGGGTGGTGGAGAGGCCCAAGGACTTGGCCTTAGCCCGAGATTCCTTGAAGCGCTCTAGCGCGTTGTCTGCTTTGTCGCCGAACAGGCGACGGCCATCAAAGGGCATGTCCATTAGGGTAGCTTGGACATCCCCTGAAAAACCAGTCGACCTCAGCCAGGCGTAGCGTCGAAGGGCTACCGACGTTGAAATCGTCCTGCCTAGCAAGTCGGCGGTGTCCAGCCCACATCGAATGGTAAACTTGGCTGCGTCTCTCCCCTCGGCGACTGCACAGGAGAGTGCGGCCCGGGTCTCCTCCGGGCACTGAGGGAGCACCTGCGCCACCGTATCCCACACAGAGTGGGTGTAACGGCCCAACAGACATGCGGTGTTTACCGACCGCAGTACCAAGCTGGAGGAAGAAAACATCTTCTTCCCAAGGTGGTCCAGCTTCTTGGATTCCCTATCAGGTGGTGCGTCAGGGAATGCGCCCTTGGACGTAGAGGCTTGGACTACCAAGCTCTCAGGGGTAGGATGGGAAGAGAGGAAAATGGCCCAGGGCCGGGCGGTGGCGTCGGGCAATCATCCTGTCCACAGGAGCCCCTGTGTTGGGCTTGGACCAAGTGCCCAAAAGGATGTCCGTAAGGGCCTCATTGAACGGCAGCAGGGGCTCCGAAGAGGCCGCTGTCGGCTAAAGCACCTCCGTCAGGAGGTTAGTCCTGACCGCCACTGTAGGAAGCTCGAGGTTTGGGGCCTCGGCTGCCCTACGCAACACCACTGCGTAAGATGCACCCTCCTCCGTAGCCACGGTAGGGGGCGATAGCATGCCATGGTCTGGGGAGGTGTCCAGACCACTGGCCTCACCCAACTCCTCTCTCCAGTCTGGTTGCTCCAACTGGTCTGCAAGAGGGTCCACAGACCCCTCCCAGTCCTCTTCACCCTCTCCTGTGAGCCACTCAGGGCGGTAAGAAACATCAGGAGAGAACAGGGGTACAAAAGTACCGGTCAGCGCCGGTCCCGACGTCGAGGGGGAAGCTGGGGTCGATGCTGGCTGGGGACACAACCGGCGTCGGAGGCGGCGGGGGTGTCGTCACTGGATTCGGCGCTGGAGGAGGTGTCACGAGGTCGACCGAGCCGATCCGGATCCAGGCCTGGATCCTTGGGGGCCCTGCGTCGTTGGAGCCGAAGCCTCAGACATCGAATGCCTAGAGCCCCCAACCGAGTTTGCGGGGCCCAAAGGCGCGCCAGCGGAGTCGGGCTGCCCGAAGATAGAATGTAAGGCTTCGTAAAAGCTGCGAAGCTGGGCAGGGGTCGCTCCGGGCCCCAGAAAGGGATGGAAGGCCGGAGTCGACCCAACAGGCTCCGCGGGTGGAGCCGGACGACTACCTACCGCGTCCCGCGTCAGCCAACGGATGGGGAGAACGCAAAGAGCGACGGTGCTTCTTTGCCTTCTTTTTGTGCTTCGACTTACCCGAAGACTTCGACAAGGAGTGGTGGTGATGGCTCTGCGACCGGTCCCACGACCTCCCTCTCGACCGGGACCTTGGGTGGCACGAAGCCGACTGCCAGGCCTCCAGAAGCTTTCGAGACCGCTCCCGCAAAGACTTCGGGGCCATGGTCCGGCAGTCGGAGCACGACTTCGGGTCGTGGTCGCTCTCCAGGCACCAAAGGCACACAAGATGGGGGTCCGTCACCGACATCAGCTTGTGGCAGGAGCCACAAGGCTTAAAGCCGGTCCGCCGAGATGACATCCCTGTGCACCAGGAGTCGGAAGACTCGAGAAAAGAAGTCGAGAAAAGTCGCAAAAAGAGTCAAAAAGCGACTCGAGGTACCGCTCTCTCTGGATCTGCGCTGGCTGGTGCAGAAAAAGAAAGAACTGACGTCAGCGCGCGATGGCGGCGTCTAAGGAGCTACCGAGACGTCATCTCGGCGACCACGACGCCAACGACGAATGCGGAGCCGACCGACGCCACCTTGCGACGTGCAGGGGTACTGCTGACAAAATATTCTCCGGATCGAGTCTGACGCCTGGGGCTAATTTTACAGGTAAGGAATCTATAACTAATTGTGTCTTTCAGATATAAAGAAGCAGAGGGAGAAGGTAAAGTAACATAAAGAAGCAGAGGTAGAAGGAAAAGTACCATAAAGAAGCAGAGGGAGAAGGAAAAGTAACAGAGAAACAGAGGGAGAAGGAAAAGTAACATAAAAAAGCAGAGGGAGAAGGAAAAGTAACAAAGAAGCAGAGGGAGAAGGAAAAGTAACAAAGAAGCAGAGGGAGAAGGAAAAGTAACAGAGAAGCAGAGGGAGAAGGAAAAGTAACATAAAGAAGCAGAGGGAGAAGGAAAAGTAACATAAAGAAGCAGAGGGAGAAGGAAAAGTAACAAAGAAGCAGAGGGAGAAGGAAAAGTAACAGAGAAGCAGAGGGAGAAGGATAAGTTACATAAAGAAGCAGAGGGAGAAAGAAAAGTAACAAAGAAGCAGAGGGAGAAGGTAAAGTAACAGACGCGGAGGGAGAAGGAAAAGTAACATAGTGAAGCAGAGGGAGAAGGAAAAGTAACATAAAGAAGCAGAGGGAGAAGGAAAAGTAACAAAGAAGCAGAGGGAGAAGGAAAAGTAACAGAGAAGCAGAGGGAGACGGAAAAGTAACAAAGAAGCAGAGGGAGAAGGTAAAGTAACATAGAGAAGCAGAGGGAGAAGGAAAAATAACATTAAGAAGCAGTGGGAGGAGGAAAAGTAACGGAATCAGAGGGAGAAGGAAAAGTAACAAAGAAGCAGAGGAAGAAGGAAAAGTAACATAGAAAAGCAGAGGTAGAAAGAAAAGTAACATTAAAAAGCAGTGGGAGAAGGAAAGGTAACATAGAGAAGCAGAGGGAGAAGGAAAAGTAACAAAGAAGCAGAGGAAGAAGGAAAAGTAACAGAGAAGCAGAGGTAGAAGGAAAAGTAACATAAAGAAGCAGAGGGAGAAGGAAAAGTAACAGAGAAGCAGAGGTAGAAAGAAAAGTAACATAAAGAAGCAGAGGGGGAAGGAAAAGTAACAGAGAAGCAGAGGGAGAAGGAAAAGGAAAAGTAACATAGAGAAGCAGAGGTAGAAGGAAAAGTAACATAAAGAAGCTGAGGGGGAAGGAAAAGTAACATAAAGAAGGAGAGGGAGAAGGAAAAGTAACATGGAGAAGCAGAGAGAGAAGGAAAAGTAACATAAAGGAGCAGAGGGGGAAGGAAATGTAACATAGAAGCAGAGGGAGAAGGAAATGTAACATAGAAGCAGAGGAAGAAAGAAAAGTACTTAATAAGTATGATGGTTTCTGCTGCCAGCAATTAGGGATCCAATGAACACATTTATTCGCGGGTGCTTCCAGATATCTCCTAGGCCCATTTCAGTTAGGAAGAAGCTAAGAGAAGTCAGACATTTAATCTTTTTTTCCTTATCCAAGGCCACTACCTCTTTAAGGGCATAGTCATAACTGTTAAATGTTGTTATGTTAAAAGCTTTTGTATAGCGCACGTACACCATGCGGTTTCATGGCGCTGAAAAGGCAGAAAGAAGGTTGCAGAAAACTGAGGTTAGATGTTAAATGACTGAACAAACAAACGGGTCTAAAGCATTTTTTTGAACTGTGCGTAGGAAGGAGTCAGTCTAATCTCCGCGGGGAGAGAGCTGTCAAGAGCCAGTGTAGTTCTCAATCTACGCCAATATTCAATCGGTCTAAGTTTGGCCTTGTAAGTAACTGCTTTTACGCCAGTGTCCCAATGCAGTGGGAGAATGGGAGTACTCTTTAGCACGTTCAAGATGGATCTTAGAAAGTTATTTTCCCCAGCAGTTAAGGTCACAAGGCCCGTATGACCCAATAGTTCACCACATACAGGGCACCCCCATTGCCTCTGCATGATAAAATGCTTAGTGCCCAAGAGATCTGACTAGTTTTGGAGGAGTGGTACAACCTTAAAACACCCTCCCCAAACTGGTACCTTCCAAATTCATGGAGACCCTAAAAGTCATATGGGGACTAATAGTCATAAGTGTTGTTTTGCCTGAATTTATTACCAGCCCCCATTCCCTGCAGAACTCGGAGAACCGATCCATCATGGTCTGTAAACCCATTGGGGATCTGGAGACCAACAGAGTGTTATCTGCAAAAAGCAGTATTGGTGTTCTCCAGCTGGCTATCATCAGTGCATCCCCTCTCCATTGCTCCATGGAAGCCACTACACCATACAGGTATAGAAAAAAAACTGTAGGGGCTAGCATGCAGCCCTGGTGTACCCCTCCCCTTGCTGTCCCCATTTGACTTGTGCAAAGGTATTCATGTGTAAATGTATTAAAATATCAAGTAGGGACGGAGGGACACACATAGCTTGAAGAGTCTCCCACAGTTTTGCTTGTGGGACTAGGTCAAAATGCTGTTTTTAGATACATGAAAATAACGTCGACATGTTGTTGTTACTGGATGACCACAGTCTTTCAGTAGATAGTCATGAATCAAACATTTTGATCTACAGTGCTGACGTGTTTTCAAAATCCCGCCTGCAGGTAGGACAGGGCACCAACCTCATTTATCCATGTCTCAAGAGCGCGCAAAATCTGTTTAGCAAATATTTGTTGTGAGACATCTATCAGGCTAATCGCCCTATAGTTCAAAGGGATGTCCTTTGGACTTTTCTTGTGAATCAGGACTATTTCAGCAGCTTTCCATGAAGCTGGGATTTCAGCTCCCTCCAAAATCACCTTGGTGAGCTGGTTCAGATATTTCGCCCAGTTCTCAGTGTATGGAATGAAAAGATCCCCAGCAATTCCAACTGGTCCAGTGGCTTTTCCTGGGACAAGAATCTTTATTGCTTTTATAATTGTTTCTATATCTATTGTAAGAGTGGAATCTGGGCCAGAACTCTTTGAACTTTCTCTAGCAGGGATCAAGTGGATTGCTTCACTTGTGGTGTCATAAAGTGCTGAATAGTGCTCCCACCATGTCTGGGATTGGATGTAATTGAACCTTGATCAGCCTGTCTCCCATTGTCCACTAGCTTCAAAAAAGCTTTGAGATCTTTGGACTTAACTATCTTGGACATAAGGTCCCAAAGACGGAAATTCCATGATCTCCGTGCCTTCTGCTGTATATCTTTGCACTGAGCCCTCTTAGTCTTTTATCAGGTCATGTTCTACAGTTTCTATTGAACCATGTTTAATTAACTTTATTAGGAGCGCGATTCTTACAGTCACTGGACTGAAGAAGGTCTAAAAGTGGCAAAAAAAGGACTCAAGTATATCCTGGATGGATAAGTTACTTACCTGTAATCCTAGTTCTCTTCCAGGGCTATACTTATCAAAGTCATAAGCACTGAATAATCCCCGCCCGCGTGCGGGATCCCGGAGCATATATAAAAAATACATATATATGTGTATGTTTAGATAAACAAGTACAGAGTACTTCCAAAACATACATATATACATACACAAATATGCAGCCTAATGTATTTCCAATAGGGTAATATGCCAAAATTACATGGATTTTTTAGAAAAAGAAAATAATCTCTAATATAAACACTGCAACAGAGTACATATACTGTAATAGTCTTCTAACACAGCCCTTTATTTTCAGAAAAAAGGCAAGTAATAGCAGGCAATTAGCTCATAGGCTGCATAACAGAAAAAACGTCACAGTAATAAAAACACTGGCACCCTGCCTTTAAGGATTCCAAGAACCTGGGCACCGTGCCTTTAAGACCTCCAGGAGCCCCCTGCTCCCATCATGCACCACAGGTGACAGTTAGGTCAGTTCTTTTTTACGGTGTACAAACATAGAGGAATCATGGCAGGAAAATTGAAACAATACTATACTGTCAATACTCGTCCGGGGAGGAGGGAGGGTTGCTTATGACTTTGATGAGTATACCCCTGGAAGAGAACTAGGATTACAGGTAAGTAACTTATACTTCTCTTCCAGGGGATACTCATCAATAGTCATAAGCACTGAATAGAATAGCAAGCCCATACCCACTTCCCTGCGGACGAGTAGCAGTATAAGTACATCAAACTACAACATTATACGGATGAGATCACCCAAAAAGATTTCTCAAAGCGGCTTGCCCAAACTGAGCATCCGCCTGTGTGTCAGAGTCTAAACAGTAATGGCGAGTGAAAGTGTGAACTGATCGCCATGTGGCTGCTTTACAAATTTCTGCAACAGGTACATTCCTGAGGAGAGCCGTGGTAGAGGCTTTTCCTCTGGTAGAGTGGGCCTTAGGTTTGCCCGGAAGGGCTTTGTTGGCCAGTTGGTAGCAGAAAGACAATCCACCTAGGAGATAGACCTTTTGGAAGCCACAGAACCAGCATTTATGGAACCATAGTTTACAAACAGCCGGTTTAATTTTCCCAAGCCCTTTGTTTTGTCCAGGTAGAACTTTAGAACCCTCTTAAGGTCCAGAGAATGAAGAGACCTCTCAGGAGGAGGTGAGGGATTGGGAAAAAAGTGGGTGGAGTGCTGACCTGATTAATATAGAAATCCGAAACCACCTTAGGCAGAAAACTCGGATGGGTTCTTAACACCACTTTGTTTGCATGAAAAACAGTATAAGGTTCTTTACAACACAAAGCCTGGATCTCGCTAACCCTGCATGCAGAGGTGATGGCGACTAGGAAAGCAGCCTTCCATGACAAGTGCTGTAGAGAAGCCTTGTGAATAGGCTCAAAAGGAGCACCCATCAATTTAGCCAGAACTATGTTAAGCTCCCAAGGTGGAGCTGGAGACCTAATCGGTGGGTAAACCTTTTTTATCCCCTCAAGAAAATCTTTAACTACAGGGATTTGGAAAAAAGACACCTGTGTCGGAGACTGTCTGTAAGCAGTAATAGCTGCTAAATGAACTTTTAAGGAGGAGAACTGCAGACCAGATTCAGCTAAATGTAGCAAATACGGCAAGATCCCCTGCTCTTGCCCCCGGACTGGATCATGACCATTGTTCATGCACCATAAGTAAAAAACGCTTCCACTTGAAAGCGTACGATTTCCTGGTGGAAGGTCTCTTGGCTTTCTTGAGAATGTTCATACATTCCGAAGGTAAGTCTAAATGTCCGTATTGAAGGACTTCAGGAGCCATGCCGTCAATCTCAGGGATGAGATATTGGGATGAAACACCTTCCCCCTGTTCTTGGATAGCAAGTCCGGGCGGCATGGTAACCTCCTGTGTGGAACCTCTGACAGCTGAAGAAGGTCCGGGTACCACCACTGACGAGGCCACTCCGGAGCTATCAGGATCATTCTGGTGTTGGTCCTGTAGAATTTGTTGATCACTGCAGGAATCAACGGAATTGGTGGAAAGGCGTACAGTAATGTCTGAGACCATTTTATCAAAAGGGCATTGCCCCGTGAACCTGGTTGGTGAAACCTGGATGCGAAGACTGGGCATTTGGCGTTTGCTGCGTCTGCAAACAGATCGATGTCTGGCACTCCCCATTGCTGGAAGATGTCCTGCGTGACCTCGTCGTTGAGCACCCAGTCGTGAGCTTCGACGAAATCCCGGCTTAGGGCATCTGCCTGAACGTTTTGAGTTCCTGGAAGGTGAATGGCCACTATGCTTAGATTTCTTGCTAGAAGCCATTTCCAGATGGTCTGCGCTTCCAGAGAGAGAGGTCTCGACCTGGTGCCTCCCTGTTTGTTCAAATAATACATTGTGGTGGTGTTGTCTGTTTGAACCAACAGGGAGCTGGACTGGAGAGAAGGAAACAGTGACTTGAGAGCTAGAAGAACAGCTCTCAGCTCCAACAGGTTGTTGTGATATCCTCACTCTGCCTCTGACCAAAGGCCTTGCACTTGAAGAGGGCCCATATGAGCTCCCCAGCCCTAAAGGGAAGCATCCGTGACGATTGTCTGAGCAGGAGGGTCCTGGTGAAATGGAACTCCTTTTCAGAAGGTGGGAACGCTTCATCCACCATCTGATGGAATCCTTGGCCGATAGGGGGAGAGACACACGGTCTTCCCAGAGACCCAATGTCTGCATCCACTGGTCCTCCAGAGATTGCTGCAGAGGACGCATGTTTAATCTGGCGTTCGGTACGATGAAGATGCATGACGCCATTGCCCCCAGAAGCGATGAAACTTGTCTGGCTGTGGGTTATTTAGAGATGAGGAGATTGCAACATTTCTCCTCCGAAGGACACATGTTTGCCTTTACGGTATCCAATGAAGCACCCATGTAGTGGATTTTCTGGGTCAGATTGAAGATCGACTGTTTGAAGTTGACCTGTAGGCCCAATTTGTTCAGTAGCTCGAGGCAGTATGAGAGATGACTCTGAAGCAGAGAGGGTGACGAGCTCTTCAGGAGCCAGTCGTCCAGATAAGGGTAAATGAAAATCCTTCGTTTGCGCAGAAAAGCTGCCACCACTGCCATGCATTTTGAAAAAGTCCGTGGGGCTGATTTGAGCCCAAACGGGAGAACCCTGAATTGGAAATGCTGGTGAGCCACTTGAAATCGCAGGAACTTTCGATGTTTCTTGGACACCGGAACATGGAAGTAGGCGTCCTGCAAGTCTATAGCACACATCCAATCTCCTTGATGTAGGTGAGGGAAGATTTGGTGCAGAGCTAGCATTCGAAATTTCTCTTTGCGGATGAAACTGTTCAATAATCTCAAGTCGAGTATTGGTCTGTATTCTCTGGTGGGACCTCTTTTCTGTACCAGAAAATAACGGGAATATATACCTTGCCCTTGATGTTGAACAGGAACTTTCTATGGCCTTTGTTAGCAGAAGACTGTTCACCTCCTCCTGTAACAAGAGGTGATTTTGAAAGCATTTGCCTCGTGGAGGAACTGGTGGAGGTGGGGATTTGAATCTGAGCAAATAGCCATTCTGCACAATATTCAGAACCCACTTGTCATTTGTGATTGACTTCCACTCTGCCAGGTGAAACGAGATACTTCCTCCCACCGGAGTGGCTAACGGGCATGGAGGAAGCCATCGCTCATTGTTTTGCTGGTGGCTTTGATGTGGACGCAGGCTGTCTTGTAGATCCCCTTCCTCTACCCGGTCTCCTCTGATGGTAGTGTGACCTGGGCTGATGTTGCTGCTGGGTAGACCACTGAGGGGTTTGAACCCTCTGCTGAAAGGAACGCTGGTCGTAGGGACGGAACCTTCAACGGAATTCCTTCCGCTTCTCCAACCCAACGGCCTTAACCGTGTCCAGCTCCGTCTTCATTATGGACATTTCATCGTCCGCATGAGATCCGAACAGCGAGGAGCCATTAAACGGAAGATTCACAATCCTCCGTTGTGCGTCCGGTTTAAGGCCAGTGAGACGCAACCAGGCTGAGAGCCTCAAACAGATGCCGTGGGAATAGCCGTGTGCAGCTAGATCGGATGAATCTGCTGCTGCACTAATCACCTGGTTCGCTACCAAGCCACCTTCCTGCAGGATTTCCTGGAAGTCTTGTTGATCTTCGTTTAGTAGTTTCTCAGTGAATCGTGACAGGGAATCCCAGAGCGATCTGTCGTACCTTCCCAAGAGAGCGGAAGCGCTGGCCACCTTCATCACTGCCGCAGAAGTAATACACATCCTCTTGCCCAGAGAATCCATGTTTTTACTGTCCTTCTCTGGGGGAACTGACGAAGAGGACGTAGCAGAATGTGCCTTCCTGGCCGCTGCCACAATGACAGAGTCCGGAGGAGGGACCGATCATAGGAAAAGTGGATCTTGATCTGGTGCTTTGTATTTCTTGGAAATACGAGAGGGCACTGAACCCACTGTTGCAGGAGTGAGAAAAGTCTGCATTGCTGGTTCCAAAAGACCTGGGACTAAAGGTAACAAAGGTCTTGCAAATGATCTATGATGCAATGTTTCAAAAATGACAGATGTAGAGACTGTCGGAGCGGACATACCAATGTTCAGCTTGGTGGCACCTCTGCATAGGACCTCATTAAAAGTCCCTATGTCGTCGATCGGGGAAACTCTGGATGGTGGCGTTGCAGACAGAGTCGGAGAATAGTCTCTTATAGAAGACCTTGTAGAAGTGGACCAAGATGGTGATCTTCGTCTCTTCCTTTTCGGGGTAGGAGAGTGACGAGAACGTGATCGCTCCCGAGAATGTGAGTGACGGGTTGATGGAGACCTAGCCCTTCTCGGGGTCCTACTTCTTGTGGATGCAGTAGGAGGAGGTCCAGAGACTCTGGAGGGAGAGTATGTTCTGGAGAAATCCGAGCCCGGACTTCTGCGACCGGTTTCAGCACAGGGACCCTTCCATTGTTGTACGCTTTCCAGCCATCTTGGAGAAAGATTGACAGGAGGGGTCTTTTCACCTTGAACCGGAGATCCCTCCGGTGTAACCTGGATGATATGAATGCCAGGGGATGATGAGGCTTCCCTCGATGTCGAATGCATCCTCGACGTCGATCGTGGTCTTTCTGGCACTTGTTCTGAAGCCACCGCAGGCTCTTTGTCTCTCGACGTCGAGCGACGTCTCGCCGACGACACCGATTGTGCCGCTTTCGTCGTCGACCGCCCCTGCGGTGAGATGCTCGAGGACTCTAGCCTCAGCGAAGGAGTCCTCGACGTCAGTCTTTTCGACGTCGACCGTTCTTGGGACCGGGAATGCGTCTTTGACGTCGATCGTCTATGGTCCTTCTTCGACGTCGACTTCTTCGCCAGCGAACGTCTCGACGGCGATGGAGATTTTGACGCTGTCAGTCTATAGGCTCGCGGCAAAGTCTTCGCCGCCGAACCTCTCGACGCCGACCTTTGCGAGAGAGGCGGAGATCTAGACGATGACAAGTGCCTCGACGTCGACGGGTGCTTCGCCGTCGACGGAGGTCGTTCGTGACTAGCATACTTCGAGCCCGAAGTAGCATGCCTCGACGTCGACTTACTTCTGTGCGACAGAGGCTCTTGCCGTCTCGACGGCGATCTGTCCCTCGACGGTGACGAATGCCTTGCCTGCTTTCTCGACGTTGATCTCGACGCTGACGGCAAACATTCAGGGATCTGTTTCTTTTTTGACGCTGGAGAGGCAGATCAGCACCGTTTTCTGCGTTCTTCATGAGAGGAGGGCTCTTTGAGAGCAGGAGTGCTCCCAAGGCCACTTTTGGGATGACTCTTTCCTCTCTCCAGCAAGGCATAAAGTTTAATCTTCTCCCTGTCACGGAGGGTCCTCTTGGAGAAATGCTGGCAATAATAACATTTCTCAGGGTTGTGTGAAGCTGGTAAACACACGATGCACACGGAGTGTGGGTCCGATTTTGCCATCTTCCCACAGGAAGGACATTTATTGAATAAAGCTGGCATTTCTGACAGACAAATTTGTTAATTAGTCAGAAAAACACTGTAAACAGCTACCAGCAGTCAAAAATGTCGAATGTAAGAAGAAAAAATCAATTTCTGACTAGAAATAGCCAAAAAAAGACGAGCTCAAGCTCCAGGATCCTCACAGAAGGAGCCGGAAAAAATAACTGACCTAACTGTCATCTGTGGTGCATGATGGGAGCAGGGGGCTCCTGGAGGTCTTAAAGGCACGGTGCCCAGGTTCTTGGAATCCTTAAAGGCAGGGTGCCAGTGTTTTTATTACTGACGTTTTTTCTGTTATGCAGCCCATGAGCTAATTGCCTGCTATTACTTGCCTTTTTTCTGAAAATAAAGGGCTGTGTTACAACACTATTACAGTATATGTACTCTGTTGCAGTGTTTCTATTAGAGATTATTTTATTTTTCTAAAAAATCCATGTAATTTTGGCATATTAGCCTATTGGAAATACATTAGGCTGCATATTTGTGTATGTATACATGTATATATGTATGTTTTGGAAGTACTCTGTACTTGTTTATCTAAACATACACATATATATGTATTTTTTATATATGCTCCGGGATCCCGCACGTGGGCAGGGATTATTCAGTGCTTATGACTATTGATGAGTATCCCCTGGAAGAGAAGTCCCCATTTCTCAGGGCATTTTTATCCAGGTTATCTATATGGTCTAGGGCATCATAGCCTCATTTATGCTATCTAAAATCTTGGGCTGAGTATTGACTGAAGTCCACTTCAGGGTGCACCTATTATTTCATGGCCCAATATCCTTAGCAAGGAATGGGCGGTGGGGGCTTACATTGTACTGTAATATCAGCCACTGTGCAATGGATGGAGTGAACCAGGCCCATTATAGGTATATTGGGCGGAGAAATCCGATTTGGAGCGGCCATTACAGGTTCACAAGCCACAAGAAAATGTGAGTGATAGGAGTTTGAGAGCTACCCCCATGCATCTCTTAATAGGTTGAATATCCAGTGACTGGATACCCCACTCCTCATCCTCAGTTTCTCCTATGGCTTCAATAAGGTCACCCAAGGCTCAAAAGTAGTGTTAAAATCACCCCCGATAACCACAGGGTCTTTGGGGTTGTAATTTTTCTTAAGTGCCGAGAGTGCTAAAGACTCCCCCGGGCCTCTTGTTCCTCTATTATAGAAATTGTAGTTTAAACTGGACTGCAGAACCCGAGGGGAGATTTTTAAGTAGACCCAAACCAACAAGGTCGTCCAGAAGATACCTATGCCTTACTCTGAGTTCAATGAAATCCCAGTTTGCTGATGTTGGATCGCAGATCTTGTCACTTTAACTATATCAGTATGGATTAGTGAAAAGCATTTGTGGACATACCTTATCAAATGGGTACATTTATTTATAAGGGATTCCTCATCCTCTTTTGCCCCTGCTTAATCTTGATACGTTAGTCAAAAACACGCTAGGGAAACTACCAGTCGAATCCCTAGAATCTCCAATGCAAACGGGGTCCTCTCTTATCAATTTTGATTGGGGTCTCCCATTTATGTTGTTATGATAGCCTATGCTGGTAAATCTGGGTGATATCGCCCGAGCCCTAGCTGCAGGGTGGTCAACCCCTTGTTGTGTACTTGTCACAGCTAGACGCGCATGAGTATTACTAGCAGAGTGAAATTGCAAATAGTTCTTACCCATCACGTAACTCATTAGCTTGTGCACTTTTCCTCTTATTTTGTTCCTCGATAAGTGAGGTGTACATAAAGTTAGATGGAGAATTTGGAACAATGCCACTCAGAGCACTTTCAAGGAGTATGCAGGGTTGCCATTGCCTTAGAGTCCCAACTTAATCATCTAGGGCCACCAACTGGCCCTCAAGTTGCTAACCTCTGTTTGTAAATTCTTAACCAAAGTAAGGATTTCCTCCATCCCCCCACCTCCCTTGCACATACAATTGCATAATACATCCACCCCCCTTGCCTCCACTACAATTTGTTCCACTGGAAGCCTCGAAGTGCTGGCAATAATGAGATCCGAATGGACCTCATATCTATTTTTACAAACAATAGTGGGTTCCAGTATAGTGGAAGATAATGATGTTCCCAGTTCGCAGAGTCCTCCTCAGGGGCCTTTTGAATAGTGCTGGACACAGAGGGGTCAATATCAACAGGTGGTCCAGCGAGTCTCACAGATGCATGTTTGGATTTGTTTGCAAAAATAGGGGCAATTTTCCCATGTGCCTTTGTGTGTAGTCTTGCTTGAGACTATAGCCTGGCCTTGTCCCCCCCCCAAGAGAGATTCAATGACTGCGTATGACTACTGAGCGCGCGCACTCCTGATCTGAAAGCTATTAACATTGCTCTTAATTTTGTTAACATCGCAATTTAAATGTTTTAAACGCTGCTGACATCAGTCTCCTACTGTTTGACTGCATTTTAAATATTGGAACTCTGCTGTTTTTATCTCACAGAGCGCAATACTCTCTGTTTTTAAAATTGTATTTCCTACTATGCTGCATTATCGTCATTTGCACTATTTGCATTACTTTGCACAACTCGCTTAATTAGGTACCTGACTGCTCGCCCCGGTCCATCCCGGCTGAGTGCCGTTTGTGTGGAGGGCGTGACAGACTTCAGCAAGGTCACTTGAATTTCACTTCCGGGTCAGAAGGGCTCGGCGGAACTCTCCCGCTCGGTCACCTTTATTAGACCGATGTGCCTGCGTCCGCGCAGCGGATGTGCCTGCGTCCGCACAGCGGACGCGCCGCTGGCGCGCCTAAGGCAAGCCCGTCTGCGTCCCGGGGGCGGCCATTTTGCCAAATTTACCCCTGGGTCCGGTAAGCCTTTATGCTATAGCAGGCTGCAGCTTATGGCCATAGGTAGGAATGCGAGCTACTGCTCTCTCATACTTACGCCCAATCACTGTGACACTTTGGCCTGTTCCCATTGCGGTTGGTCGTCCTCGAATATAAATATGGGGGCGACCCATGAAATGAGGCGTACGGGCGACCCTCATCCCTATGAGATTAAGCCCGTCAGGATAAAAAGTCATCTTAAGGCCTCACTCCTAAACACCCGATCCCTGAATAAACATGCCCCCCATATTTATGATTTATTAGTTGATAAGAGCCCAGATTTCCTCTTTTTAACTGAGACCTGGCTCAGAGAATCATCAAATCCCACTATTGCCACGGCCATTCCTCCGGGTTATCTGATGATCAGGAAGGATCGGCCGGGTGGCCTGGGCGGAGGCCTTGCCATAATTTTTAAACAACACTTCTCTTGTTCCACGGTCCTTTCAGACGATATAGCGGGTGCCGAAAGTCTGGGGTTCCATATAAGGGTATCAGCACACCAATCCTTGGCTGGTATCCTTATCTACAGACCCCCTGGCCCTGCGGCCAGTTTTTTGGATTTCATCTGTAATGCGGTCTCCCCTTTGGCCAGCAATTATAAACAATGTATAGTTTTAGGAGATTTTAACATCCATATGGATAATCCCACAGAACAGGAACCTACCAGACTAAGAGAGTCAATGGATTTGTTTAAAATGTCTCCTTACGTCCATCAAGCAACCCATGAGAAGGGCCATACCTTGGACCAGATTTTCTCAACAGATAATATAGTGACATCCGCCCCAGTTCCCTTAGTATGGTCAGACCATTTCATCATTGATTTTACCATTGAGAATATGCAGCAGCCGCGTGAAGTACAAGGAAGGCCCCACTCCCGTTGCTTTCGATCTTATAGTAAAATTACCACAGAGGCCCTTACCACTGCCTTAATCAGCCACCCGATCCCCGTCAGCAGTACTTTGGAGGAGGATGCGGTCGGTCTAGACAATTGGCTCCAGTGCCGTTTAGACGAGCTTGCCCCCTCCTGCGCGCGACGCGCTAAGGTATCGTGTGCCTCAGCGCCATGGTTGACGGCGGCCCTTAGGGAAAGCAAGAGTGCTTGTAAACGCCTAGAGAGGACATGGCGAAAAAATTACGACCCCCAACGA
Source organism: Calotriton arnoldi (assembly GCA_963921515.1). Classification (NCBI taxonomy): domain Eukaryota; kingdom Metazoa; phylum Chordata; class Amphibia; order Caudata; family Salamandridae; genus Calotriton; species Calotriton arnoldi. Next base: position 2,929,478 of record CAWUFW010001008.1, on the reverse strand, counting down.
CAAATTAGCTTACAAGTTGGCGCTTAAGGGGCATTATAAAAGAATAATGGAGGGGAAAAAACTCTTTCTCTCTGTTAAAATCTTACAGGCTGCGAACCAAAGCAAAGAACTTTTCAAAACAGTTAAAGTGTTCTCTTCTTCCAGCGCGGTTACTAGGCCATTCTTGCCAACTGAGGCCTGGACGAACCACCTAGCCTCTTACTTCTACGAGAAAATTAAAAAAATTCAAGACACTTTTTCCCTGCTGCCTCCCTGCCCACTTGGCCAGAAGCCCCTCAGCTTTTGCAGTTCCTCCTTATACCCCTGGAGAAATCACTGGATATCATGAAGACCCTTAAATCAGGTTTACCGTCTGACCCTTGTCCAGCCAAAGTGCTGGCATCTATAGCAGAGGTAATTAACCCTGCGTTAAACCGGATCCTAAATGCCTCCTTGGAGCTGGGAACTGTTCTTGACAGGTGGAAGAAGGGCAAAATTCTCCCCCGTTAAAAAAACCTCGGTTAGACCCTGAATCAGCAGCCAACTATAGGCCAATATCTCTGCTTCCTGCCTTCGCTAAAGTCCTGGAAAAATATGTCAACAGTGTTATCACATCATATGCTGAAACTAATCAAATCTTCCATCAGAGCCAGTCCGGTTTCAGGTCAAACTTTTGCACGGAAACCGCGCTTCTAGAAGTCTCGGAGACCATCAAGGAGACTCTAGATAAAGGTGGGAAGGCCGTATTGATATTACTGGACCTATCCGCGGCTTTCGATACCGTGCCCCATGATCAGCTCCTCCTGAGACTTCAAGAGTGTGGCTGCGGGGCACGGTACTTCGGTGGTTCTCCTCCTTTTTGAAAGACAGTCAACAAACGGTCTGGGCTCCGCCCTTTGCAGCATCTATCCCCGTTCTAAAGGTGGGGGTCCCGCAGGGCTCGATTCTGAGCCCCACCCTCTTTAACCTTTATATGACCCCCTGGCTTACCTAGCTGAAGCCCATGGAGCCAAGATAGTATCCTACGCTGATGATACACAACTTCTTTTTACCTGCGACAAGGAGGCAGTTTTTAGAGAAGTGATGAACACCTGCCTCACTGAGGTATTCTCTTGGCTCCAATCACATCAATTGAAATGTAACTCTGAGAGATCGGAGATTATGGTTTTTGGCCTCCCTACTGATAATATCTGGCGTAACTGGTGGCCCCAGGATATGTCTCCCCCAACCTCCTCAGTGAAAGTGGTAAAAAACTTAGGGGTCAGGCTTGAGGATAATCTATCTATGAACGCCCAAATTCAATCTGTAGTGGGCGCCTGTTTTGGAATACTTATGATGCTCAAGCAGTTCCTTCCTCTGTTGTCAGTAGCACACAGGAAAATTGTGGTCCAGGCGCTAGTTACTTCTAGGCTGGACTACGTCAATGTTCTGTACTTGGGTATCCCTAAATACCTGCTAAATCGACTACAGGTAGTACAGAACGCAGCAGCTAGGGCGATACTCATGCTCGGCCCCAGGACTCGGATATCCTCCCACCTGAATGCTATGCACTGGCTCCCGATCCGCAAGAGGGTAACTTTTAAAGCAATGGTTTTGGCCTTCAAGGCACTCCACGGCTCGGGGGCCCCATATCTCAGGAACAGAGTCCAATTTTACCGCCCACCTCGTGCTCTGAGATCTTCTGCGCTGCATCTCGCGCGTATTTCTAAATTCCATCGGGCACGTATAGGGGGTCGCTCCTTTCAGGTGCATGCAGCGCACCTCTGGAACAGTCTCCGTCCGGCACTTAGACTGATACAGGACCTTCTGTCCTTTAGGAAGTCATTGAAAACATGGTTATTTCAGCAATAGTATTCACATCTCAGCAAGCTTAGTGCCTGTTCGTCAGCCACGACCAGGTTGTTTTAGCGCCGGGACACTCAATCGAGTAGCCGTGCGCTCTATAAATCCCAAATAACATAACATAACGTCCTCTATCAGGTTGTCAATATCTCCGATTGTCGAGCTCCTCCGAGTTGGGCCAGGTACAGCCAAAGTAGCGGTCTTCAAACTTTTGGACCTTTTCCCCGCTTGGGACTCGGCTGCTTTTCTCTTACCCATATTATGGAAGCAGGGATATTACAGCAAACACAAGATCCAAACGGCTTAACAGTGAAAGTGGTCCCAGCGCAGATGTTCCAGGGGTTGTCCAGCCTCAAACGGCCGCAGACGGGCCCATCCGTTGCTTGGGCACAGCCCGCGCTGCGGGATTGCGAGTGCGCTTTAGAGTGCGATGATAGACCATGCCTCCTTTGGCCTCCACTCAGCAAGTGCGCCTCCTGGCACGTGTTAAGATGGGAAATGGAGTCCCCTGGGCTCAGTGGGGTCCCAGAAGCCCGAGTACCTCCTTACAGTGCTACACAGAGTCCTGCGCTGTGAGACTGCTGGGTGTGCTTTAGAGCACAATGGTAGGCCCGTCTCCTTTGGCCTCCACTCAGCAAGAAAGCCTCCTGGCACGGGTCAGGATGGGAAATGGAGTCCCCTGGGCTCAGTGGGATCCCAGAAGCCCGAATATCTCTTTACAGTGCTGCACAGAGTCCCCCACTGCGGGATTGCCGGATGGGCTGTAGAGCGCGATGATGGGCCCTGCCTCCTTTGGCCTCCACTCAGCAATTGCACCTCCTGGAGAGTGTCAGGATGGGAAATGGAGTTCCCTGGGCTCAGTGGGGTCCCAGAAACCCGAGTACCTCCTTACAGTGCTGCACAGAGTCCCGCCATGAGCTATTATGTATTAGCTATGTAAAGGCATTGTAAACTGACAAAGACTTTTTAGGTCGAGCCTGAGCCAGCACGCAAGTGCTACTCTGGCGATCTGTTGTAGGTAGAGTACGGAGGAGAAGCCCTGCCCATATTTTTCATTGGCTTGTGTCTTTGTCCTTCGTAAATGCTGGCGTTTGATTCATTATTAGGCTTGTTAGTCCCTCCTTAGTACGGCCATGTCGTCATTTGTATCCTCCCATGGCTACTGGCCCCTTTACTTGGTTGTTACACAGTACGTGTACTTTTTTTCTCTTATTGAGCTTCTCCTACATTAGGCAGACGACGTGCTTCGCTTACATTCAGCGCACCAAGCCCGCTTTCACTTTCGAAGCAGGGACAATGGCGGCCGTTTGTTTGCAATGCCATAGGTCTCGCATTTAAATGCGAGACCTGTGGCATTGCAAATATTTATTTGTTTAAACGTCTTTAGCGCAGAAAGGAAAGGAACGTGAAGGCAGTAGGCTCCGAGCGAGGTGTTCCTTCTCTCCGCTCCTCAGAGTGCCGGGGAAGCTGCAACACGGCGACATGGTGTCATTTGTGGAGCGCTACATCATTTCAAGGGTAGGAAGGGTGTGTGGAGAGGACAGAGCATCGTCTTCGGCACAGCTTCCCAAATGGCAGAGCAAAGCTTGACACAGAGCTTTAGGCAGGATTCTGAGGTGTGGAAACAAAAACCTCTCGGAAATGAGAGCTGTTCTGGGAGCCGATGGGTGCCCCCTTCACACGGCACAGCCCGTCTCTGAGCAAAGAAGCCCCCGTCTCCGTTGCATGTAGACTTCTGCCCCCGTTCGAGATTCAGGATTTTATTTTTAATGCCCTTGGTATGTCAAAATTAAAATTCACCTGTGACACCCCGCCCCAACCCACACCACACACTTTCACCCCACCAACACACTCAGAACGCAGACATTTTCATTTTCTGCCAGAAGTGATTTATATCACCTTGGGGTCCTCAGAAGTTAACAACATTTTTGTTGTTGATCGGCTTCATTGTGGTGCTGAAATCTGTTTTACAGAAGGATCGTCAATGTAATTTCTATTGCGAATATAGAGAAAAACATCAACAGAGATGTAATCGTTTTAATTTAATAAATAAATGGGCGTAATAGTTTTTATTTGAACATACATAAATAAACTCCGCTCTGAGATACAATAGGAGTGTGTTGGGTTGTCGTAGTATGCTTAAACTAACAACTAGTGATGCTTTTTCTCGCAGGGCACTTAGCTCGGATTGTTACCACCTGTCTCGACATTCGATGGACAGTTCCTACTTTTTTGGGAGAAAGTTATCATTCTTGTCAATTACGTTTGATTTTTTAAAAAAAGAGTGCGCTGCATGTACCTTAACCTCCAGCAGAAATTTCCATTACATCAGAAAAATATTTTTGTGTGTTCTGTCTTTGGCAGCTCACTTATATTTCTTGCGTGCCCCAAAGCCCCCCGTATTTAGTCTGTAAGCACTATTTACTTTACTGAGTTTCTCTTACTGCAGGCCGGACATGCGCTGCTTCAGCTGAAACCACTTGTGTGTTTTTAAGCAGTACGGCCACCCCCGTAACATGGGCGCCTGCTTTCAATCACTTTAACCTGTGTCTGTTTCAACACCCCCCTCCCTAAGTAAAATTGATTTAGAAATGATTAGCGAATTAAGTCATGTGAATTCCAGGCAGCACATAATCCTGTGCTAATGGGCTGAAGCTGACAACAGCACATCTGTGTTACATGTCATCTGTACTAAAGCCACCTGACGGGTTGTTTTCAAAAGCCTGTTTTATTAACAACAACACCAACACCACCAATACCACCACCACCACTACCAATACCACCACCACCATCAATACCACCACCAATACTACCACCACCACCACCAATAACACCACCACCAATACCACCACTGCCACCACTACCAATACCACCACCACCACCAATACCAATTCCACCACCAATACCACCAATACCAATACCACCACCAATACCACCAATACCAATACCACCACAAATACCACCACCACCAATACCACCACTACCACCACCACCAATACCACCACTACCAATACCACCACCACCAATACCACCACCAATACCACCAATACCCCACCACCAATACCACCACCACCAATACCATCACCAATACCACCATCACCAATACCACCACCACCAATGCCACCACCACCACCAATACCACTACCACCAATACCACCAATACCATCACCAATACCACCACCAATACCATCACCAATATGACCAATACCACCACCACCAATACCACCACCATCAATACCACCACCGCCACCAATACCACCACCAATACCACCACCAACACCACCACCAATACCACCACCACCAATACCACCAATACAACCACCACCACAAATACCACCACCACCACCAATACCCCACCTCCAATACCACCAATACAACCACAACCACCAAGACCACCAATACCAACAATACCACTAATACCACCACCAATGCCACCACCACCAATACCACCACCACCAATACCACCACCACCACCACCAATACCACCACCACCAATACCACCACCACCAATACCACTACCACCAATACCACTACCACCAATACCAGCACCACCAATAGCACCAATACCACCACCACCAATCCCAATACCAATACCACCACCATATACCACCATTACAGCCACCACCACCCTCATCACTCCGAGAAAGAATTGGTGCAGACAAGGTGATCCTGCAATGGTTTACCTCCTTCCTTCAGAACCGCTCACAAAGAATAAAAATTAACAACTTTACGTCTGACCTTCTCCCCATAACCAGGGGAGTACCACAAGGATCGGTTCTCTCCCCATCACTGTTTAACATCTACATGGAGCCCCTCACCTCCATACTCAAAAAAGCAAACATCCCCTTCCACCTCTATGCAGATGATACCCAGATCTACCTAGAAACATCCTCAATAGGAGACATACAGAAACTAAACAACACCCTCCGTGAAGTCCAACACTGGTTATCCCACAACCACCTTAAGCTCAACCAAGACAAAATGGAAATCCTTTTCATTTCCAACAAGGAGCAGACCCCCCTAGTCACAAAATGGCTAAAATCCATTGACGCTCTTAATTGCAAGCTCACCCTGGCAGACTCTGTAAAATCCCTGCGTATCACCCTGGACCCAAGCCTAAACATGGACAAACATATCAAGAACTCAGCAAAGAGAGCATTCTTGAACCTAAAATTACTAAAAAAAATAAAACCCTTCATCCCCCCTAACGACCTTAAACTTGCCACTCAATCCCTGGTGCTGTCCAGATTGGACTACGGGAACGCAACTCTCACGGGCACGGCAAAATCTCACCTAGCTCCCCTCCGAGTAACCCTAAATGCAGCTGCTAGGATGAACACAGGAGCAAAGAAATACGACCACATTTCTCCCTCTCTAAGAGAACTAAAATGGCTCCCAATCGAAATGCGTGCCAACTTCAGAACTGCCTGTCTCACACACAAAGCTTTTCACACCGGGAAACCGGCCTACCTGGCTTCCAAACTCAAAAAGGCAGGACAAACGAGGAACCTCAGGAGCACCAATACCCTTCTTCTCATTCCGCCGAAAGCCCGCAAACAAAAAACCCTGTCTAGCTCCTTCTCGGGAAATGCGCCCAAAATCTGGAACTCCATACCAGTTCACATCAGGACCAACCCCTCCTTCATAAACTTCAAAAGCCAGCTCAAAGATCTCTTCCTCAACCCATCTCACCCGAAGAGAGAGATGCCTCACAATGTGACAGAGCCCCTTCACCAAAGGAATCTTACTAAGCGCAGAACCTAGACACCTCAATAAGAAGACTTTCCATCGCCTGTTCCTTTATTTTTTTTTTTTGTTAGACTCGTTCCCAAGACCGCCGGAACAAGATTCGACACAAGACAAAGCTGTCTACTGTAATACTGTAGAACTAATTGCTTCACGATATATGTTGTAAAGCGCTCTGATACCTCCGGGTCTAGCTAGCGCTATATAAAACTCTTAAATAAAATAAAATAAATCAATGCCACCAATACCACCGCCACCAATACCACCACCACCAATACCAATACCACCACCACCAATACCAATATCACCACCTCAGCGCCTCTCGCTCACTAGTAATAGCAGGTGCACTGTACGAGGCCGGAGCTGCAGCCGAGACCATCCCTCTCTCCCTCCATGCCTGCCATAAAGCACAGCCTGCCCTGCACCAGGAGGTGTAGCCAGGGCCCTACTACAGCTGGAGTGTTTTTTATTAGGCCAAAGATAGCAATGACATTACGCAATGCCACACTGCACACTCAAATCACGGAGAGGGCAGGAAATAGCCCCCTCCTCCCGCTCTTCCTCCTGAGCCGCGACAGTGTAATCACAGAGCGAAAGGTGTTGGAGCGCTTTGTTAGTGTTTATAGCTCGGATCATATGTAACTCTCACTTCACACTTTGTGTCTGTGTAATTTACACTTACACATCTTCTTCACTGCACTATTTATCACTACTTTGAAGTCGTCACAGGCCGGTTTCTTCCTCTGATATTTACAATCTAACAAGCGGTCGAGAAGGCCCTTTATTGCAATGTAATAGGTCTCACATTTGCAAGAGTTTAAGCTATTAGTATTGTAAATGACAATGCCTTTTATTTATGTTTTAAAACCCAAAACATAACTAAAAGCATTGTCATTTACAATGCCAATAGCTCAAACTCGCGTGAATGCGAGACCTATTGCATTGCAAATGCTTGTTTACATTACTCCTGCCTGATGCACTGTGAGGTGATATGGCTATTTATCTTGAATTGTGTGGCTACTAATGTGATCTTGTCTGTCGTCACTATTACAACACTAATGCAATTAGTTGCTCGTGAGGATTTTCATTGATCATAAGTAGTTATTAATACATAAAAGGTTGTTGACCTCTGGCCTATAACGAGGGAGATGGCTTTTAACAACCGGTGTAGCCTGAGGCAGAAAGGCTACAGTGCTAACACGCACCACTCTGGGTAGAATGTTCTAAAAAACAAAACGGGACAAACAGGAACACAAACATTGGAATGCTGCAGGAAAAGGTCTGTGCACATCCTTTATTGGCCCTGGGCCACTTCTTTGTCTTCAACGGTGAACCTAAAATGTCGATGTTCTAATAAAATTAATTGTAATTTCGATTTTGGAGGAATCGTAAAATTAAGATTTTGACTGAGCAGATAAAGCCTGAAAAGCCAAAACACAGAGCACTGGATTCAGTTAACTCTTCGCAACCTCATCTAGTCATTTACATTTATCCAAAATGAAATTTGCTTTAAAACCCATATTTGGGAGGGGAAGGGGGTGAAGCTGCAGACAAGCATCAAGAAAGACAACTTTGGTAAGGAGGCAGCAAATGTTGCCATTGATGACAATGACATCATATCTGAAGAGATGTCTTCGAAGGGTCTTTAAAGAGATTTATCTTATTATTTCTTACGATTGAACCAAAAGAAATACATGTTACTAAACCTGAAATAGGGACAGTTCAGAATATTGTGGAAAAAAAATCTAGTGTTCGGAAAGAAAAGCAATAGAAAGTTTCTTTAAAAAATCTTTCAATGTGGTATATATCAGTTTCTTATAGTGTACATTATTTTGCTGGTCTGGCTTTCAAACATCTTTCTAGGTAGCGGCAAATAAGTAATGGGAGAAAAATAATTATGAGATCTAGATATTCAATCTGTCAGACTCCATTTGGGGGAAAATGGGGCTAGTGGGGACTACTGGGTCACAGTCGTGGAGCAAGGGATCATTTGTCTCAGATACCCTGGTGACCATGCTACTACGACTCTGCAAACTGGGTAAAGTAAAACACATTTAGCAATTCAACCCCTTCAGCACTTGACCCTCAGTGGTAGTGAAGGTGAGCAGTTACAGACTTCTCAGGGAGAATGGTGTGGGGGGTATAACAGGTACAGCACTCATCAGAGACTTAACAGTGTAAAAATGTGGTTGCCCAGCACAGTGCTTATCTTTGTAAGAGAGAAGTATTTAAATACACAGTAAAACTCAATACTACACACAACACCAACTGTATCAGGTACTCAAGCATTTCTGTGCTAGACTACTGCTTTTCACAAGGAAGCCATCTCTGCCCTCTTCCATCGCCCTTACTTTAAATGTCAGCACCGGGGGCGTGGCCAAGATGGCGGCCGAGAGATGTTTTTCTCCGTCTCTCCGGCCCTACCGCCCGTATCCGCCACCATAGCCTTGTATCTCTGCCCGCTGCAGCCACCAGTGAACGACCGTGGAGCGGGGAGTGTGGAGCTGCCCCGGAGCCCACCTGGGACCTGTTTTGATGCCGGGACGCCGAAGGTCATGCTGCCGAGCGGGCGCATGGAGATCGGCCTGAGGAGATAGACGTCGGCCCAGAAGGCCTGCCTGCCGCGGCCGCCCTGCCCTGCACTGACATGCAGCCGCAACCCCACAACGCGAGAGCAGCTCTGACTGTGGGCCCGGCGGAATACTGGCAGAGAGACGGCTGCAGACTGCCCAGGACTAGTGGGCAATGGTCAGGGGGCATCGGACCACGCCTGCGGGGGAAATGATTCAGGCCCAGTGGGGCCTAGGACCTGCCTGACCTGCCCAATGAGCCAGGGCAGAGCAGACTGCCAGAGTACACGGGTATCCTCCAGCAGCAGATGAGCGCATGGGAGTCCTCCAGTCCCGAGAAGAGCCCAAAGCGCCAGACAGGTGAGACGCGCACACCAGAGAGAAGGCCTGGTGGTTGAGGCCTGGCACGGAGGCTAGAGAAGGGCCGCCTCGGCTTCTTTACCTGTTCCATCAAGAGCTCACCCCCTGGAGAGGGTGGGAACAGATTCCAGAGCCGGAGCCCCGAGTAGAACCTGGCTGAGCAAATAGCCCCGACCCAGCGGGGCCGAGGGCTGCAGTGGTGAACTCTGGGCCCGCAGGCTGAGCGGGCCAAATTTACCACTCTGCAGCGGATCCTGGGGAGTAGCGCAGATCCTCTCGCCACGAGGAGGACCCCCGAGGTCCTGGGTGGACCCAATCCCTGCACAAGCATTAGCTGGTCATGTGGTGCAGCCGGCTGGGGCACACCCCTGAGGGGGGCGAGAATAGAGTGCACTGATCCGCGGCTCACAGGGGAAGGCACTGAAGGCACCAGAGAGAAGAGGCGCCACCCGGGGGATCGCCACTGACAAGCACCCGTAGCACTGGAAACCACCGTGCACCACCACACACGCGGAACCCCTGGTGACCCTTACCAGTCTGACCGGCGATGACTACGGCAAGAACCAAGAAGGATTGCAGGGTTAAGGAGATGCTCTCCAGGGCGGCCAGGGCGACTTCTGGGGATCGTCCCTCTACAACCACCACCACCCCCCATGATCCAGGCGGAGAATTTGGAGGAACCGGTAACACGCTCCTTCCTGGAGTCCTTGTTCACGTCCCTCCGGGAGGACCTATAAGAATTCAAGAGGGACCTCTCTAGTGACATCAGAGAACTCAGGAAAGATATGGACTCATTGGGAGATCGCGTAGCTACTCTAGAGGACCACGACAACAGCCATGTGGAAGACGTTGAACTGTTGCAACAGGAAATCCTTCGCCTCCGTGACCAACAATTGGACCTACAGGCACACGCGGGGGTCCTGGAGAACAGATCACACCGGAACAATGTTCAGATTAGGGGTATTGCCTCTAAGGCAGGAGGCAAAGACCTTGCTGGCTATCTTGCAGATCTCTTCCGTGCCGTCCTCGATGCACCTCCGACCACCGAAATAAAGATGGACTGAGCCCACCGGAACGGCGCCGCATGGGCGGAGACAGCCCCACCAGCGGACATTCTGGTATGCATCCATGATTTCCAACTGAAGGAGGACATCCTACGCAAGGCCCGGAGAGAAACATCCCATCACCTTCCGAGATCAAAACCCTACTCTTTCAAGACTTGGCGGCATTTACTTTGCAAAAGAGACACACCTTTAGACTGGTGACCTCCCACCTTAGGAACATCGGAGTGTCTTATTTATGGGGGCACCTGTTTCACCTTATCTTCCCCCTGGAAGGGAAACTCTATCAACTACGGTTGGTGGAAGAGACATGCAAGGCGCTGGGTATTGAGCTACCACCAGAAGGCACATCGCCCCGAGCATCCCCAACCCGAGTGGCTGGGGGTCACCCTCTGTGGCGTTCTCGAGGGTCAGGTAGGAAATCCGCTCGCCCAGACTAGGTCACGATTGCCAAGGGCCAACAAGCTGCGTTGGACTCAATTCCTGGGGCACTGACTGAAGTTGACTCTTCATGTCGCAGCAGGGCAAGTATAATCATACGCGCACTGCTGGGGTGGGGTGGGGCAGGGGGTCGGGGGTGTGAGGCCACGAGTTGACCCTCTTAATGTCATCTGGACTTTCAGAACTGTTCCTTCTTCCCAGAACGCTCATGTTTAAGTATGTTTGCTTGTTTAATGTTTTCACTGGGGTTTTTGTCCATTTGGGGGACTCGCTCAAGTTCATGGCTACTATGACGTGGAACACACACTGTACTGATGGGCTCATTGGGGAACAACATGGTCTTATGGGGATAACTGCTTGCTTTTTCCTGTCAGACTATGGGGGACACTTATCTCAGGGTTCTTTCCCTTAATGTAAAGGGCTTTAACAATCCGGTTAAGCGCAGGGCAGTCCTGTTCTACCTGGAGGACTCACAGGCTTACCTTTGTCTCCTTCAGGAGACACATCTCCTCCCACAGGACTATCACAGACTCCGTTCCCAAGCCTTCCCTCACCAGTTTTTCTCATCGGGACGCATTAAAACAGCAGGGGTGGCTCTGATGGTGGCCCGTACCTTTAGGGGAGAATTTGGCCCGAAAGTGTTGAAGGTGAGGGGTCGCCTCCTGGCCTACCAACTTGCACTTAGTTGCTGGTCCTTTGTAGTAGCTTCCATCTATGTCCCAAATGAGGGCCAGGAGGCATTCCTACGCACAACTTTACCGGACGCCTCTCACTCTCCCGAGCGGAGAGTCCTGGTGGGGGAGACCTTAATCTAGTCCGAGACAGCACTCTAGACAGGTCCACACAGAGACATGGTCAGACTGGGGCACTGACTAAAGAGGGACACGGGTGGTTCAAGGACCTAGGACTTTCGGATATCTGGAGGACACTTCACCCACACTCCAGCGACTATTCCCACTTATCTCACACACATAAGACCTACGCTCGGCTAGATCATTTCCTGGGCACGAGCAACATTCTTGCCCTCACCTCTAGGGCAGAGATCCGCCCTTGTCATCCCCGACGTAGAAGGTATGGCGCAAACAGAGAGCTGCATATTCAGCTTTATCAAGGTCTATGCCTGCCAGTTATGCCAGCTATTCCCCCCTCCATGTTCCCAGCTTTGGTTTCAGCCATCCCTAAGCAGGGTAAAGATCACCAGAGACGCGGTTCATACCGACGGATCTCCCTACTGAATGTTGATCTCAAATTGTTTACAGGTATCATCCCGTCCAGACTAGGCCCCTGCATGCCGTCCATTATAGAGCCGGACCAGGCAGGCTTCATTACCCAACGCCAAACAAGTGACAACACTAAGCGAGTGCTGCATCTCAGAGAAGGCCTCCTGTGCCCCGGGGGAATATATGCTTCTAGCTATTGACGCTGAGAAGGCCTTTGACAGGGTTCACTGGCATTTCTTAGAACGAGTCCTAGCCCACTTTGGTATCACAGGGAGATTCCAAACTTGTGCGCTAAACTGCTACCACCTCCCTATGGCATCGGTCAGGGTGAATGGCTGCATCTCTGCGCCCTTTGCCATGAGCAGGGGGACTCGGCAGGGGTGCTCCCTGTCCCCCCTGCTGTTTGCCTTATATATGGAGCCCATAGCACAGAGAGTTCGCGATAATCCCAACATTGTTGGGACCACCTTCGGGAGGGGAGTCGCATAAGATCAGGCTATGCGCGGACGATGTGCTGGCAACCCTGGACCGCCCGGCGGTGTCCCTTTCAGCTTTCATGACCGAATTAGAATCATTTGGTCTTGCCTCGGGATTCCGAGTAAATGTAACCAAGTACCAGGCTCTGAATCTATTGGTGCCCCCTGCACTCGAAACTCGCCTCGCTGCGCAATACCTCATTCAATGGGCAGCATCAACGGTTTCTTACTTGGGGGTCAAGCTGGTCTCCACCCTCCAAACAACCTCGCTCCTTAACTACTAATCACTACATAGCCCCCTTAAAACTGAGTTAGCCCAATGGAGACCACACAAGATGTTATGGCTAGGAAGGGTCGCAGCTATTAAAATGACCATTCTACACAAGGTCTTGTATCTCTTTCGGACGCTTCCCCTAGCTCCTCTGAAAGGGATGATTCTGAAAGTACAAAAAGAGTTGCACCACTTTGTCTGGGCCGGGAAGTGCCCCTGACTGAGGAGAGAAGTTAGCTACTTGCCCCCGAATGCGGAGGCCTCGGGGTACCAAATCTTCAACTCTACTACCAGGCAACCCAACTGCGGTACTTGGCCGAATGGAACAGGGACGAGTCAGAACGACACCGGCTCTTCCAGCATCGCGTGGTGGTCGGCACATCCCTGTGGAAGATCCCCTTTTTAAAGAAAGCGCACAGGCCCCGGAGTCTGTATCGCTCCCCGATTACGAAGGTGACGATGAAGGCTTGGGACCGGTGTAGCACTAGATATGGCCTATCCTCCTTTCCCTCTCCTTTGACACCCCTATTCAATAATCCGGACTTCCTACCAGGCAACAGGCCTGGGGCATTTCTCAAATGGCGCCTGTCTTCCTGCCATTCGGCAGGACACATGTTTGACGAGGAAGGGGTGATCCCTTTTACCCAATTACGCGCAGACTACGCTATCCCTGAGGCAGGGCGACTACACTATTGGCAACTGCGCCACTGGGTCCTACAGCCTGACAATAAGATAATGATGCAGAGACACCTCACCCTGTATGAAAAATGGCTAGTTTCTACGACCCTTGACAAGAGATTGGTCTTGGTCCTTTACACCTTCCTCATCCAACCCTCTAGACACATCTACAAATCTAACGAATCTCGCTGGGAGAGGGAGCTGGTGAGTTCCTTGACCTGTAAAGAGTGGGAGGATATATATTACCGGGCCCTCCACACCACCTGCAACACAGCCCTCACCGAAACACTCACCGAAGTGGTCACATATTGATATCTAACTCCCGAAAGCTTGCACAAGATCGACCCGTACAAAAGCGCAACTTGATGGAGGGAGTGTGACACCGTGGGATCATTGGTGCATCTACTATAGGATTGCCCACACATTCAAGCTTATTGGTCACAAGTACACAACGACATTGATCTACATTTAGAAACACAACTCCCTAGATTTCATTCCTACACACTCTTAGGGTTACCTAACCCTCTCACTTACCCCCTGAAATCCAAACGGGAGAAGCAGATCGGCCTAGCCCTGGGCGCAGCGATTCAAAATATGTTATCACACTGGGGGACGGCACACCCGCCCTCTCACCTGGGCTGGCATCATTGCCTTTGGCTCATCCCAGGGATGGAGAGGATCATTCTCTCCCTCACCAATCAAGGGGCACCCTTTGGAGAACTGTGGCGCCCGAAATATCCCTCCTCACGCAAGAATTCCGAGAGCCGACTTGTTCCATGTACCTCCGAATCCTACGACTGAAAGAATTGGCCCCCACCACCGGCAGTGACAATGCCTCATGAACACATAGATAACTCCCACACCATGACACAGTTACGGGAGCACCTTGAGCGTTTTGGAGGGTGGGGGGAGAGATTTGGGGGTGTTTTGTTGGATTGCTTGTTATTTCTGTACACCAAGACTGTCCTATTGACTGTAGACCGTACAGCCTACATCACGGTTAGCGCTGTATTTCTTGGTGATAAATAATAAAAAGATTTAAACCATAAATTTCAGCACCAGTGCGCCACCTTTGGTCTGGTAGGCCCTAGCAGGCATTCGGTCTCTAAGTGTTTATCTCAAACACAATTGCGGTCTGCCTTAGGCCTCCCTCTCTCTCGAGCCTCACTCTTTTCAGTCCTGGTCCTCCCAAGGTGGGGGAAGACGCACTGGGTGCAGGTGCGTCAAGTGTCTCTCCCACTCCTCCCGAGGAGACCCAAGCCATGCAGTAGTGTCTAGAGGCAGAGTCAGGCATGTGGCTGTCTTCATTCAAGAGCCTTCTTGCAGACATGGCATAAGCGGCAAATGAGCCTGAAGGTCTCTGCAGGGCCTCCTTCTCCTTCATCCAGTAAAAGTCTTCGTCCTTTGTGGGTTGAGGTGGCAATGCAGTCTGCTTTGAGTTGCAGGTTCGGAGACGGCTGGTGAGTCATTTCTAGGCGCTTTAGTACAGCAGTGGAGGCTTGGTACGATTGGGCGCATTTCCGGTCATCGCCTTGGCAGCCGCAGTCAAATGGGCACACAGGTGCAAGTGTCTTGAGGCAGCAGCTTCTATTGTAGTGCAGTAGTCTGCACAGGTGCGCACAGGCACGCATTAGGCAAGTATCACTGGGCTAGCCATTATATAAGTTTGTTCAGGCACACATGTGGAAAGTGCCACAAGTTTACGCACATCTCTTCTTCAGTGGCACAGAGTTCTCAGGCACAGTTGGGGAAAGTGCCACAGATGCAACAGCAGGGTTGATGGGGCAATCTACTCAGGCACACTTCAGCAGTGCCCCAAATCCCCAGCGTCAGTGATAATGACTGTCTCAAAGCTCACACCACAGCAGTTATGCTTCCACAAGCCTCTGACAGACTGATCCACAGCACGAGGGTCAACTGCTCTTGGCCACATAAGAAGTTTGGTCCTCCTGCTAGTATTTATGGATTATCCAAGTTCATCGAGCAAGAAGAGAGCTGGATCTATCAGGGGCCCCCTCTGAAAGGCTGGGGCCCTGGGCTAGAGCCCACTTGAAATACCAGCATTTGTAAAGCACACAGCTACCTCCGGAGAGGTGTCCCAGCGCTGGGGGCCGTCAGGAAGATTAAGCAAGCTATTGCCCAGAGTCACAAGGTGCTGGGCTAACCTGCCGCCGGCGATCGAACCGTGAGCCCCTGTGTTCCGGAGTCAGCCGCCCTGGCCGCTGCACCACACCTCTTCTCTTCTCATAGTCTGGCTCCCTTCTTCTCCCTTCTTCCAGGCAGAATCGTCCAGGTGTTCCAGGACAAGGCACAGCTCTTCTTTCAGGTCAGATTCCAAGGGGAACCAGCGTTTACATCGCATGCGCTACAACGCATGCGATTACAACGCAGTCCTTACAACGACCGCGTTGTTACAACACAAGCCATTACATCGCAAGTCGTTTCTACGACTTGCGGTAGGGGGCGCGCTAAACTAAGGAATAGTTATAATTTACTATTCCAACACCTTCCCTACTGTTGCACACGCTGGAGTTGGAATAGTAAATTATACTATTCCTAAGTCCAGCGCGACCCATACAGCAAGTCGTAGAAATGACTTGCGATGTAATGGTTTGCGTTGTAACAATGCGGTCGTTGTAACAACTGCGTTCTCATCGCAAGCGTTGTAGTGCATGCGATGTAACATCGCATATTCAATTCCAAGTGATATCCCCTCACCTTTCAGGATCTGGCTGTCAAGGAAGCACCAGCCCTAACTACGCAATAGTCCTCTGGGTACTCTAAGAAGCAACCTCTCCTTGGTCGAAGAGAACTTGGAACTGGAATAACAAGTGGTCAACAGCTCCCGCTCTTACACAGGTAGAGCAGGCAGGCGATGTGTATACTCTGCCTGCACTACCAGAACTGGTTTGGGTTAGTTCTTCTTGCAAGTGTCCTTCTCAGGCTGTCTCCCAGACTCAGAATTCGTATAGAGTTAAGGTAGGGTTGTTTCCAGGCTGGATTACCCACAATAGAAGCACTAAGAGGTGTGAGCAGGAAGAGACTCAAAAGGCTGACCCTTTCTAAAGGGCCCTTCCCCTACTGACAACAGGAACTGCAGTCCCACCCTTCACCCCTACACCAAATGGCATTATTTAGCAAGACTAATCAACAGCTCCCAGTAGCAAAAAAGTAACCTGTCTCCTCAAGTGTCTAGTTCCCCACTCTCCAGTCACAGAAATGCCAGCAATACACCTCCAGTGTCTCAGAATGTAACCTCACTTCCATCTTGTGCCCATAAACAGGCCAGAGCCTTCCAAAATGGAATCCACAGGGACACACACAACGTGTGTAACACACCAACCATACACATACATGTATACACACATGCTCTTGAGCTATCAGGGATTCAAGTTCACCGGTAGCAGTGGGACGTTATATGAGTGGGCCAGTATGCTATCACTTCAGTGACCAAGATATGAAACATCTGGTCACACTAGAATTTAAAAAAAACACAGTATGCTACCACCACCACACTACAATACTGAACCTGTAGTCTTCTGTCACTATGGAGAGAGCGCGTTGTGTGCCCCTCAAAGTAGACGACAGAACACACATCAAGGGACAGGTCTAGGCTTCACACACATGCTACATTAGCTTGAGGTTGGGACCAAAAATAAAAAAAACTAGGGAACCAAATACTCGTAGTTGGGCACTCAGGGGAGGGGACACAACTGTACCCATGCAGGAGACATTTCCATCCCAACACCATATTTTTTACATTAGTATACAGCATAACAGGATTTGTGTTAGATGTCACTCAGTTCATTATGTTGTTTAATACATTTAGAGCGAGTGCACCTTAAATCCTGGGTGCCTAAAAACATAGATAATCCTCTCAAGCCCTCTAAGTATTCTCAAAAAGAAACAAGCATTAAAAATGCAATAGGTCTCGCCTTTCATTAAGTTAAAGCCATTTGATTTGCTATACAATACCATTAGCAAAGCAAATGGCTTTAACTTAATCAAAGGCGAGACCTATTGCATTTTCAATGCTTATGTTAATGTTGACAGAAGTGAAGGATTGCATTGCCCTGGACACGCACCCACACGCAGGCACGCACACACACACAGATGCATTCACATACACAGGCAAACGCACACAGTCATGCACACATACACAGATGCACACACTCGCACAGGCACGCACACACACAGATGTAGACACATACGCGCACACACAGATGCACACACACACAGATGCACACACGCGCTCGCACACACACACACACACACACAGGCACACACACTCACAGGCACAGATGCGCACACACACACACATGCACACAGACACACACATGCACACACACATGCGCACACAGATGCCACACACATGGACACAAACACACAGGCACACACACACACACATTCATGTTTCCGTCTGCGAGGCTGGGAGAAAGAGTTAATTCCAAACTCCCTGAGTGTTCAAATCTAAGACAAGAGCAGAATTTTCTAGAACAAAACTGCTCCATCCGAGGCTCCGGCAGGAAGTAGTGTCAGAGCTCCAATGGACTGAAAACAGCATCACACCAGCAGAAAAGACTTAACCAGAACTACACGTTGAAAGAGAGGCCGCAACAGTGTTTATTTTATTCTGACTACCGTAAAAGTTACACTAGAATGAAATCTGCCTCCTGGAACCTCTGACGCCGGACTCCGCTTTTCACCAGGGCGGGGGACGGGTGCAAGGACTGCCGGACTCCGCTTTTCACCAGGGGGGGGGGACGGGTGCAAAGACTGCAGAAGGAGCGGTGCGGGGTTGGCAGCGAGGCCAAGAAAGGGAGGTGCAGGGCTGCTTAATGCCCCGGGGATGGGGGGGGCTCTTCTTTCACTCAGCACAACTGGGCATTGCCGAAGAGCGTGTCAGGCAGAACAGATGCACACACACACAGATGCACACACACACATGCACACACACACACAATAAATGCAAATGCTTTAATTGATTACATTATTTAGCACGGCCACAAGCACTTTTGCGGATCACACAGAAAAGTCTCTACTTTGCTGTAGTACTGGCTTCGTCCATTTGCTTTGAATAAACACACTTACGCCTTCTGCCCTGCTCTGCATGAGTTTAATGTCCCCAGATGAAACTGCGCCCTTTGCTTGTTTTCCCGACAAGCTTCACATTAACCAGAATATTTGTGATTAATCATTGGACTTGTTTTTCACTGTACAGACAGTACACCTATTAACAATATAACAGTCTTTAAGTTGTAAGCAGATTTTAAATAGTTTTTTTTTTAATCTAGTCACGAAAAAACAACGCGTTCGCGGTAAGAATGCGAAACATAATGGTGGGCGCTCCCGGCTGATGCGTTTGTTCCTCCTGAAGCGCGCTGCTCAAGTGATCACACAATAACATCAAGGTCCCTGTAATGACGTCACCGTGCTCTGCCAAGGACTAAGTTATTTACGAAATGTATGTGTCCCCGTTTTAAACGTTAGCTGAAGAAAACACGTTCTAAAGAGGCTTTGGGTTTTCTTACATAAATCAGGGGTGTAACGGATGCCCCAGCAGCCCCCGCGGTGCGGTGGGGGGGGGGGGCTGCACCTTAGAAGTCAGAGGGGCCCCTACAGATCCAGCAGCCCAGGATCTATATCATTTAAAACAGTGCAACAGTAAAAAGAACAAGCCGTGCCAGAGACTAAAACTACAAAAACAAGCCGCAATGTAAGCATGAACAACATGGTTACCTTAACGCGCTCGAACCTGCCCATATTAGAACTAGCCACGCCAGAGACTAAAAAGAGAAATGAAAGGCGCGTCAGCCATTGTTGAAGGCAAACGCGGTAATACGAAAAAAAAGTGCTTAGCGGCTAATTAAGAGACACTGTCTCCCGCCGCAAGTAAAAGATCCAATCCCGGTGGGCGGGGCCAAAAGAGGACAGGGTGGCAACCAGGAGGGACTAAAAAAAACCCGGTGCAATTATCACACTACGTTCTGCATAATCCGTGACGCAAAATGACGCACACCAATCAAAAATGCAGGCGGAGCAGAGACACGACTTCTGGAACCGTATTGATTCCAAGAAGCCCTCGCATGGCGAGAACAGCGCATGCGCGCTGCTAACGCCAGGCGAGACTTAAAAAGCTTTGAGTCTTCTCTAAATAAGAGCTGAGGTTTATTGTTTCTCTTGAGTGGGAAATTATTCCATAGCTGCAGAAACTTCCGCATGGAAACATGGAAGCAAAGGACCTTAAGTAGTAAAAAGACTTGGACCTCAGGGTTCTAGATAATAAGTCTCTAATAGTGAACAAAGCCTCCAAAGCTTGTACCTCCTACGATATCCCAGAGATCGATGCTTCGGCTAGCGCCTCCTGTGGCCAGCAGCTTTGAATTAGGACTGAATTTGACGGCATTCACTTCTGAATCGAAGGTATCCTGAAGGAAGACATCATAAAAAGTATTTATGGTTATAGATTGACAGCTCTAAATTCTGCAACTGTGTCAAGAGCCTAAAATAATTCTCTTTACAATAAATGTAAGAAACAATTATTAAGAACTTTGACGATTAATGTACAGTAAAATTAGATTCTCAAGCAAGCAGGAGAACAACATCATTAGAAGGAAAAGTTAGACTAAGAGGAGACTTTGTGTCTCCCCCTTGCTTATTACTCGATGGCTTGTCTATCTCAATCCCCTGTGTCCGATTTGGTGGCTTTCCATCCTATTCTTGCACTTGTTCTGCTCAAGAAGCATTTCAGCCTCACTGTTTTTGAGTGGATCAGTTGTATTCTTCCACAGCTAACATTAGGACCTTGCATTGCATGGGGCACTATATTTTCTCCCTTTCCCTCTCTCTCTTCTTGCTCTCCCTACTCCCCCCTCTTTGGTCATCGTAGCTATACTCTTTGAAAATGTGTCCACTTGTCCCCACCACACTTTGTTTCCCGAACGCCTATATCTTTGAATGGTTTTTTAATCATTCAAACTAGGCTGCCTAGTGTGCACACAAGTACAAATGCTGTGGCTACCTTGAAATGATTATAACAAGCTTTAAATGAAACATTGCAAGATGACTGGTGTACATGCACATGCCCAATGGCCGCTGCGGAAAGCTGTTTCTTAAGCTTTATGGAAAAGTATTTCCAGATGGCTTTTCCATAAAGCTTAGGAAAAGCATCCCAAATTAGGGAACCATTAATGTGCATGCACAGTGGTCATCTGAGGGAGAAAAAAACATTAGCAGAGCAAATAGGTCAGCGCCCTGTATCACAGGTGAAACCAAATTGGCTTTGTCAATGCTCATTAAAAAGGAAACATGACAGAAATAAAATTGAATGGAAACGTATGGGCAGCAACTTTGTAAAGAAATGTAAAGACTTCACCTTTAATGGAAGTAAAACTCTTGCAACCTTCATTACTATTTTTTTGCAGTTGATGTTTTAGTTATTTTTTTTATAGCACAGCAGATCCTAAATCATCTCAAATAACACTTCACTGATGGGTGTTTCAGAGAATTAGCCTGTAGATTTTCCTTTACACCAAACCGCTGAAATAGTGCTACTGCATGTATCCCTGATGTGTGGGACACATGTGGGTAACTATGGGATCCAGGACCCATGATCAATGAAACATTCTGCTGGAGCACAGAGCACTATATCCTGCCCTCAACCTTTTTCAGTTCCTCTTCACAATTAAATTCTGTTTCAAAGGGACATCCTTGTGCAATAAAACAAGGGGCAACCCATCATTCCTAGGAACCTGGGTAACATAATTGTTATGCGTACACAGTGGTTTCTTCGGATTTTGTTTGCAACCTTTATTTATTTACATAGCAGTAAAACATTACAACGATGAAAGTACATTGATCTGAGCTGTAGGCAAGAAAAAAACAAGTACAGGGAACATAAATATATCCAGTGTCAGGAACGGTTTGGGGGCCTGATTCACAAAGGACCTCCGCGCATCAAGACCCCTCTTAGAGTGGCCTTCCCAAAAGCCCAGAGGGTCCTAGCAGGGTCAACAGAGCCATTGTTATCCGCCATATAGGAACATAATTGGCTCCTCAAGGTTTCCTTATGGTCTGGCAGTGTGTAGGCATAAACCCGCATCAGCCATTTACTGGAAGGGGGGTAAACTGGGCCGAAGTACAAGTCCAAGCAGACCATACCGTGGTCCGTGACAGTTGCCTCCAGAATAGTACAACCCGTGAAAGAAGAGAACAGTGGGTGCTGGAGTAAAAAGCAATCAATGTGGTATTGGGTGTCATGTGGACAGGAGAAAATGGTATATTCCCTCTTTGTGGGATGCAGAAGATACCACACATCAACCATAGTGCACGGTCATACAAGAGGAGAACCGCTCTGTCCAATCTTGTACTGTCGTGTGGTCATATTTTAGGCCCGGGTAGAAACACCACCATTCTACATGCTCATGTTTTGAAGTTGCCTTCTTTTCTTAAACACAATGACATTTGACACACATTTGCTTGCGTGCCTGTGCAGGATAATATTCTCTGAACTAGCTTTGCTTACAATTCCACTTCATAGGCATATTATCAAATACCTTGAACATCCTGTACAAGGGCTAAGTTAATTGCGCAAAATGTTGTCGTTTGTTATTGTCCGCTCGGCAACAGAGCTATCACAAAAGAACAATAGCGGCCTGACTGGGACTTCGGCATGGCAACATGGATGATGTTTATTATATAAAATACATCATTCCCTTGTTTAGTTAGAGGAGCATTTTGTTGGCACTGAGAGGATGCCCCAAGCCGGAATTCCAGGCAAGCTGATTCCTGTATACCTCTTGCGAGGGATAATGCCCAGCACTCCACCAAGACGGGCACCCTGATGACACTTACTCACAGGTAACAGGGGAGTTAGATCACACTACAGGGATTTGGAAGATTCACCCAACCTAGGTACACTAAGTTACATAGCGCTAGGTTAGGAGTACAATATATTACAGTACTTATATGCAAGCATATATTCTCTGTAACAGCAAAATGGTTGAACCATTCTCGATATGCTGATCACGTTATTCTGTTTCCTTCCATTGATTATTTCAGCACACATATTTTACTCAAGAATCACAATGCTTCAATAAATATTGAAACGCTATGTTGTGTATTTCTTGTGTATCTCTTCGGGTATGCATGAGTGACCAAATGAAAAGGTTTTAGATCTGTTACCACGATTTTCTTGGGGAGTCAGGGTTGTCATCTTCAGAGGTTACACATTCCATTTGTTACCTTGTCAGGTTTGGCGTCCATATGGTGCACTGTGAGCTAGCAGGACTAAGGCCAACATATCCTGATGATGGGCTCAATCAGTCTCACACAGTTTTGACGTTTATGTTGTCCAACAAACGCACAGTTTTAATTGAGAAACTATAAGCCGTACAACAGTCTGCCTTTACAGTTCAGGAGCGGGCCTGGGGTCAAATTCCAGTTGCTGCCTAGAAGTAGGGGAGAGCAGCCGAAGGCTAGAAGCATCTGAGAAAGGATGGCCAGAAAGCAGGTCTTATTGCGGTTGGGTACATAAATAGAACAGAGGATCAGCGTTCTATCAGGGAAGCAGATTTTCGCGAAGACCCAACTGAGTTACCTGTCTGATCAAGTCTTGAGCACTCGCCAAGAAAGGCTGTGTCAGAGCAGAATGGCCATCCCACAATGGAGCACCTGCGAGACGGTGATGTAGTGCCGTCAATACCCACCTAGTGGCTACTACTGATTACCGTGCCCACCCAGTCCTGTTTAAGTTTCGGAGACTCTTCAGGAGTTAGCTGCGTTTCTTGAATCAGAGCAATATGTACCTGGTTAATTTTCAGGTAGTGTAGGACATTTTGGGCTGTATGTAGTGTTACATGCCATTAACATTAAGCAAATCGATGGGGGCATAGACTTCGCTTGAGAAATGTCTTGAAGGAAGAAGTATACAGTCGAAAATACTTGTGAGTAAGCGTGAAATGGTGCGGGATCAACAAGGAGAACCTTCGTGCGGATGGAGAGACAGGGAGGGTGGCAAAGGGTTAAGAGGGCAGGGAGAAGGGGACAAGGAATGAATAGGGAGGAACCCTATGTGGTATCCTGAGCCAAAACCTGCACCTGTCAGTGTCAACTTTCCGGCGGGCCCTGATGTGTGAGAAATGATGTAGAGAATGCAGGCAGAGGGGAAGCTATCCAGATCAGCTTCACTTATCCCTGAGTGGTGGCTGCATGTGGGGCAGCAAGAAGTGAACCTGGCTCTCAGGCCAGGAGCGGTATGCAAGTCGAGGTTGGGGTGGGTGGAGGGAGAGAGAACAGGGAGCCAGGGTTGGCCCCCAGGGCAGTCAGTCCCGCATGGGGGCTTTAGGTGGGAAGGGGAGTTCAGAGAGGGGCGCTACTTGCCCATATGAGATCGGGGCAGCCCAGTAACACAAGGAGAACTCCATCCGCCTGGGTGGGCGTTTTGCTAGTCTCACAAACTGGCACTGAAGTAGAGAACCCATAGGCTCTTAGGCCAACAAGGAGCCTGGAAGCTACTCAAGCCAGAGGGTAGGTAAGTGGTTTTCCAGGGATGAGCAGTCCAATGCCATGTGCGCCCATCCCCCCAGTAATACTGCGTGAAGTTCAGAATTCAAAAGCAAGTCCATTAAGGAGCAGGCACTTCTTCTGACCCAGGGTCCAGAGATTGCATGATGGGCGAGCGATATTTGTCTCTGTCTTTAGTTAAAGCTTCCATCACCTGGTTAAGACTAGCACAATCCCATTCCTAGCGCCTTGAGGCTGGGGCGTGGTGGCAGCGTTGCAGAGAATAGGGTAGAGACTAAGGTGCGTCGTCTGTCGGTGGTTCTTTGGAGGCATTCAAGGGGGTTCCCATGTTGATTAAGGGAGCCTCGAGCTCCTCCAAGAAGGATTCCTAGTCAGCTGGGTCGGTGTATTCCCTTGATTTTCTGTTGCAGGTGACACACATGTGTGTCAGGTCCAACAGGCCGAATTTGAGGGCCCCAGTGTTGAAGGCAGGGATAGAAACTTCTTGCTCCTGCTGTTGGTGGCCGAGGAGTATTCCATCAAAATGGAGATGAGATGGCCATCAAAGAGCAATGTGGATGGTGGAAGATTTGCAACCTGTATAATAATTGTGGCCGTTTGATGGCGGAGAAGATAGGCGATGATCGTGCGGGGTGGCCTATCGGGGGCCGTGGAGCGGGACCGTACCCTAGTGCTCTTTGGAATTAGAGTGGTGCAGAAAAGTGGAGTAACAATACCTTGGGCAGGAAACTCCCAAGGAAGGCAGCATGTCTTCTCCCTCTGCCCCCTTGGGGACACCAAAGATGTGAATGCTATCTCTCCTTGACCTGTCTTCCAAATCTGTGACCTTATGTATTAGGAAGTCAATGTTTCTGACCCAGTCCTGCATTGCGATTTCATATCCTCACCACCGCCATCAAGTGAGTCAGGCTGGAGCGAAAATTGGTCACCTCTAGACGTAGAGATATAACCACAGTTGAGAGGTCTGTCATTTTTCCATCCATGGTGGAGAGGGTGGTTGCGATGGCCTAGATTTCCTACAAAATGGTTTCCATGGTCATTGCTAGGTCCTTTGACTGTTGGGTAAACAGTGTGGATGGAGATGGGTGCTTATGGCGAGCCTCAGAGAAGAGCAGTTTTCAGACAGCAGGCTTTGGCATGAAGAAGACAGGGAACTCTGCTAGCCGACTGCCTGATGATGAGAAGATGAGCGTGTTGTCTCAGAGATTGAGGGAAACATCACTTTGTGAGCCACCTATTGTCACAAGAAGTGCAGAGGTCTGGTCGGTAATGATTTCAGGTTAGGGTAGCCCAACCAGTGTGTGATGGGGTTCCCAGCTGGCATACGCAACAGCGAGAGCAGTGAAACAGTTCACTGGAATCGTCTAAGGCAGGAACACCCCTGTCGGGGGCCACTAGGTCGGCACTTAGTCCCCAATCTCACTACCGGAGCTTGTACAATGGACCCCGATGGGGGGGGTGGAACAGAAGAGAAAGGCCTGCCCCCTGGGCATCACTGTCACTGTCTCCTAAGTAGCACCTGGTCCTCAATTCAGGGGTGCCACCCTCGTGGCATATCCAGGAGAGCCTAGGCCAAAAAACTCATTCCATCGCTAGGTCAGCGCTACCAGGTCTGCTGGCTTGCCGGGGGAGCCCTCCCCGGGGCTACTGTGACTTGTACCAAGCCCAGCAATCTCTACACCCTCAATGTGCAAGTTTCCACCCTGTAGCTGGGTCAGGCGGGTGGCCAGGCATAATAGGAGTGATCAGCAAGTATCATTACAGTAGGTCGGTGGGCGCAACGCCCCCCCGTGAATACAGAAAAAGGACGGGGCCCAGAGAGGCCTACTCACATGTTGCTGCTAACGCTCTCACTTTGGGGGAGTTTGGCTCCTCAATCCAAAGGTGGGGGCGCTGGAGAACGCAGGGAGGCCATGGGGCCTTGTACAGAAAGTGTCTGACGAGGCTTGGACCCCTGGGCTCAGTCCATCGTCGAATCAGGTGAGGGGGCGTGGCCCTTGCCACCGGCTCTCATCGTGGAGACGCGGAGTGGGGCCTTATGTTGTGTTCCGGGGGAGGGGCTCACTCCGGTGCAGGTGCGAGGCATGCCAATCCAGGCTTCCGGGGGTAAAAGAATGGCTCTTGCGGTCAATGCGTCTGCACTCAGCCACTCACAGACCCCTCATGCATGACGAGACCAGAAGAGAAAAAGTCTGATACTGTAAGGCGATTAATAGTTTGCAAAATACACTGTTTCTCTTGCAGAGAAGAAAGTTTCTCCTCAGATGGCTATACTTGTTCTCTAATGTGGCTATACTGTATTCAGCAGAGACCTCAGATACTGAATGATTTGTATTATGTGGATTGTAATTTACTCTGCTAAAGAATTTAGATAAACATTTTAAAACTTCCTGAGTCAGTGATTATTTCAGGTGGTTAATGAAAATTATGTTTTGTATGATCTCATTTCAACCCCAGTTATCAAAGGTCCATTGGTAAGTCATTACTCTTCAATCAGAAAAGGTAATTGGTAGCAGGGATATTGATAAAGAGTACAACAGGAACAGAATACATTTTAAGCATATATCTCGAGTAGCAGGAGTCAGAGAAGTGAAGCAGTTGCTTGACGATCATTTTCAGCTTTTGTTGAGACAATGATTCTACAAGCCATTTATCTAGGTAGGGGTAAAAATAGTAGTTCCAAGATGTTTTTCTACCACTGCCATGGACTTTACAACATTCACGGTGCTGATATAAGCGTTAATATAGGGATTTTGTACTAATAGCTTCCACACCCTACAAACGAAGAGAAGGAATATGCAATGTTTTGGAATGTTTAAAGTAGGCACCAAGTAAGTCATTGCCACATTTCCGGAAACTTGTAAGAGATGACAGAAGATCTGATGAATGACCAACTTCCTGAAGTTTGTTTTTTTCTATTCCACGGCGTCACTTCTTGAGTATATGTCTGAATTCTTGTGCCCGACTTTTCTTTTGTACCAGAAAGTATGAAGAATAAATCCCTTGCTTCTACATAAACAGCCAAATCTTTCTGCAGTTCTAGAAGGTAGTATTTGTCAGCCATTTTTGAAACAACAGTAGATGGAAGAATCTTCAACATCAGAGCATAGGCATTTTGCAAAATATTCAGCACTCATATAGTCTTTGAATCTTTTTTCACTCTTAAAAATGGCACATGATGCTTCCACCACATCAAGATGGATGAAGTAAGAGGTGGGAAGGAAGGACTCACTGCTCGCTGGCAATGGTTCCTGTAGCTATGTAGGGCAGTTACCCCACCCTAAACTTGTTTCAATGCACCAGTGATGAATGTGAAAGACAAGTTATTGTAGCCCTGCAAAACACTATTCAGTGTGTAACTGGCATAGAAGTATTGGTTTTGGGTTACTAACAATCCCCTAAAGTGATCAGGGGCACCGTGAAAACGGCAACAACCTTATTTTGTTATTCACAGTATCACACACACTGTACTAAGAAGAATGAACACTTAAGTTAAAAGTATTTATTACTACAGGAACAATCTGTTTCTTAGCACATCTAAAACAACTACACAGAATATTATAAAAACAGTAACAAGACAAGTTATAACTAACAAGAATATAATGAACATTTCCAACACAGTTGGACAAGTTACTTACCTTCGGTAACGATTTATCTAGTAGAGACATGATCTAGCCGTAGATTCCTTACCTTTGAACTGCCAGGCGTCAGGCTGGATCCGGAAGATTTTTCCTAGCAGTACCCCTGTGCGCTGGTCGACTCTGCGTGACATCGTCAGCGTCGTGTTCGTCGTCGTGACGTCCGCGGCGTCAATATAATTGCCACTAAGGCACGCTGACGTCAGTACTTTTCACGACTTTGCATGCCAGAAGCGCGAAGCCATGAAGTGACTGACCATGGTGTGTTAAGAAATTAATAGCCAGGGACCTGAAGGGGAACATCCCTGACACTTACAACCAATTCCGCGGGGAGGGTGGGTGGGTTTGTGAGGAATCTGCGGCTAGATCATGTCTCTACCAGATAAGGCGTTACCGAAGGTAAGTAACTTGTCCATCTGAAAGAGACATCTAGCCGCAGATTCCTTACCTTTGAACAGATGCCCAAGCAAAACCATCCCCGGAGGAGGGACTGCGGAATGGCTTAGACCAGAAAATCCTATAACACAGAGCGACCAAACAGGCCTTCTCTGCGAACCTGAAAATCCAGGCAGTAGTGTCTGACGAACGCGTGCAGAGATGCCCACATGGCAGCTTGGCAGATATCCGAGACGGTAACACCACGCTGGAGAGCTGTGGTGGACGCCTTTGCCCTGGTGGAATGGGCCCTAAGCCCTTCAGGGGGATCCTTCTTCGCTAAGGCATAACACATTTTTATACAGAGGATGACCCATCGGGATATAGTCCTCTTCTGGACAGCACGGCCCTTCTTTGCACCCATGTATCCTATAAAGAGTTGCTCATCCACCCGGAACTCTTTGGTTCGCTCAAGGTAGAACGACAATGCTCTTTTTGGGTCCAGACGATGGAGACGCTCCTCTTCCTTGGAAGGATGCGGAGGTGCATAGAAGGTGGGCAGGGTAACTGACTGTCCCAGATGGAAGGGTGTTACCACCCTAGGCAGAAAGGATGACCTAGTCCAGAGTACTACTTTGTGCGGAAAGAACATCAGGTAAGGAGGCTGTAAAGATAGTGCCTGCAGTTCACTAACCCTCCTGGCAGAGGTTATGGCCACCAAAAAAGATGTCTTGATGGTGAGCAACCGCAGAGGACAGTTATGCAGCAGCTCAAACAGTGCACACATCAGAAAAGTGAGAACCAAATTAAGGTCCCACTGTGGCATGATGAAAGTTGAAGGAGGAAACAAATGGGATAACCCATTTAAAACTCTGCACTAGAGGAGATTTGAACAGAGAGGGCTGATCAGGTAGCCGGAGAAAAGAAGAAAGGGCCGAAAGGTAGCCTTTCAATGTGCCCAGAGCAGAGCCCTGCTGGGCTAAAGAAAGTATGAACAAGAGGACTTCAGATGAGGGAGTAGATAGGGGGGTCGATAGACCGGTCTGTACAAGATTTACTAAATTTGTTCCATCGGCAGGCAAAACTGAATTTGTGGAGGGATGCCTGGCTGCCAAGATAACCTCACAGACTTTGGGAGAGAGGTCAAAAGCTGTCAACTGTCGCCGCTCAATCTCCAAGCAAGGAGGTGGAGAGTGGACAGGTTCAGGTGGAGAACCCTCCCCTGCTGGTGCGACAGAAGATCCTCCCGAAGAGGCAGCCTGATCAGAGGATCGATGCTCATGTTTAGAAGCTCCGGATATCAAACTTTCCATGCCCAGTCCGGAGCCACAAGAATAATTTGTGCCCGGTCGCTCTTGATCTTCTTGAAAAGCGTATAGGAGGCCTGAGCTCCATTCGCGGCGAAAAGCGTCGCCGAGCGAGAGCCACCTTGGAAACTCCAACGCGCAGAACAGCTGACATTGTGCGTTCTCTTCAGAGGCAAACAGATCTAACCAAGGCTCTCCCCACCGCTGAAAGAGACCTTGTGCCACCTCCAGATGGAGACACCATTCGTGATCCGCAAGGCACCTCCAGCTGAGCTCATCCGACCTGGCGTTCAGAGAACTGGCCAGGTGTTTTAACCACCAGATAAATGCCCTGATGGTCCAGCCAAGTCCAGAGACGCAGGGCCCCTTGACAAAGTGTCCACGACCCCACTCCGCCCATTTTTCTGCAGCACCACATGAAGGTAGTGTCCGTTAACACCTGTACGAGCCTTCCCTTTATTGACGGCAAAAATTCTTTCAGTGCCAGCCGCATCACCCAAAGCTCCAACAGATTGATATGGAGCTTGGCTTCCGCCGGATACCAGAGTCCTCTGATCTCCACCTCCCCCAGATAGCCACCACATCCCAGAAGAGACTACTGTAAGATCTGGTTTGGGAAGGGAGAGGGGTCTGCCATTGAACCAATCGCTGTCTGTTAGCCACCACTACAGGTCTTTCGCAGTGCCCTCTGAAATCTGAACCAGGTCGGTGAGATTTCCTCAATGCTGTGCCCATTGGAACTTCAGGTCCCACTGCAGAGCCTGCATATGCCACCGTGCATGGTTCACTAGCAGGATGCAGGAGGCCATGAGGCCCAACAGTGATGGAGCAAGGACTCACAATGAGACTAGCTCGGAAGCAATCCTCTCACAGTATTAATTAATTTGTACTAAAACCTTGTAATGTCATTATTAATAATGTGCAAACACAACATTTTTATCTAGAAGATGCTTGCCTGTGTTTTCCACTAATAAGTAATCCTTGTCTAATCCAAAATGGCCGCTAAAGCGCGGGAAATCTACTGCGCATGTGTCAACCATGTCACGTGGTATGACGTCTTTCTTTGCTTGGAGGGAATCTTTTGTTTCTGCGTAGTGTATGCTAAAATGGCCGCTTAATGTTCTCACATGCTAACGCTTTTGCATTGCTGCAATTAATAATGTGGTATTCTAACGCTACTAATGCGGGATAGACATTTATAATTAAATGGGAGTAGGGTAGAAGTAGGAGGTATACAGTGAAAACATTTATTTTTGATTTTAATATGTTTCTTCTTTGACTTTCTATTAGTTCGTAAATGGGGCCTGGGTTGGCTAAACAGCAGCACGAGAGCCATGTGACCTGCGCATGCGCCCTGAAAACTAACAAAGCAAAGCGATGAAGTCAACTTGGAAGATGTCCAAGGACATG
Source organism: Calotriton arnoldi (assembly GCA_963921515.1). Lineage (NCBI taxonomy): Eukaryota > Metazoa > Chordata > Amphibia > Caudata > Salamandridae > Calotriton > Calotriton arnoldi. The sequence goes on along the minus strand of CAWUFW010001008.1, from coordinate 2,898,580 downwards.
ACCCGCTGATCACCTTCAAAGTTCATCCGAAATGTCCTACGAAAAGATACATTTTGTATATACTTTGTATTAAAATTGTTGTGAAACGGGTGGGAAATAAAGCAAATGTATTAATTGAGAGGGGCAGTATTTTAAAAACAATGGGCTTAAGAAAATTGAACTAAATTGACATGGTGTGAAGATCAACCCCCTGTCCAATCAGAATTAGTGGGCCCATAATTTTGAAACATTAATGGGAGGTACATGGGCGTAGAAGGGTATAATAGATATAGAATTCGCTAATTAGTTAGCGCAGAGCACACACACAGAGAGAGAGGCGCAGATGGATATAGATGCTGTAGCAGAGAACCGATGCTGCCACAGAGAGAACCGAGCAAACTGAACTGCTGTCCAAAGAAATCCTGAGGTGGGGGCGGCAGACTATTAGAAGAAGACGCGGAAGAACCGAGGAGGAACGAAGTGTCAGAGAGGGGAACGACGCAGGCGTCGTTGGTAGAGAGGTCATCTATCCTGTCTTGAATCCGGTCTGGAGGTCTTGCTCTTCATTCTATCCTGGGGACCCTTTCCAACTCTTTGGCCAAGGGGTTTGGTTTTCGCAACTTTAGGTAACTATAAATGCGTAATCTTTAGTTTGTACTGCTGTCCCTAATCTTCTCCTTTCTGAGGGGCCGTCATTTGTGATCAATAGGTGACAATAGTGTGTTTCCTCCTTGATATGCGATTAAGTATTATGTGGATTGTAATTTACTCTGCTAAAGAATTTAGATAAACATTTTAAAACTTCCTGAGTCAGTGATTATTTCAGGTGGTTAATGAAAATTATGTTTTGTATGATCTCATTTCAACCCCAGTTATCAAAGGTCCATTGGTAAGTCATTACTCTTCAATCAGAAAAGGTAATTGGTAGCAGGGATATTGATAAAGAGTACAACTGATTCCCACCAGCGGTGATTACTAGTTAGTGTGAATGAATGGGCCCAGGTGAGTATTTAGCATATGAATGCTTGTTGCTAGTAACCCGCTGGATCAGTTTTCTGGCTATCAGAGGATGGTTATACTTTGTTAATTGGGTAATGAGAATTTTATTTTTATGAACTAACATCCGTTTTAAAAAGTTTTGTTTTATGTTGTCTAGAAATCCCCAGGGAATTTGAATAGCGGATGGTAAGTGGAAGCCATACTGCAGTGAGGTTATCTGTCAGGCAGAAATAGTACTGAAAAGTTAAGCAGGGCTATCAGTACTTGTTAGGGACTCTGTGTGTGTATGAGTGACAGCAAAGGAATACGCTGGTGAAATTTTGAAGTTATATCACCTAGAAAGGGTAACATTGAAGGAGTAGCAGGTATTTCCGAAGCTTACGTGAAGAGTAAACGGAAGGGTTTTGCTCGTAGTGTATGTCTAGTAAACGGAAGGGTTTTACTAAGTGTGAGAAAATCTATCCTTTTCAATTTAGGGAAACTGACAAGATAGCAAATGTTTTATGTTATTAAAATTTTAATGAAAAGTGTTGAGGAATTTAAGTTTGAGTAAGATTTTTGTAAAGGGAGGGTCAGCTGCCGGAGTAGGAGCTGACGTCACAAGTGCCGCGCTGGGATTGGCTGAAACAGCGGGCCTAGAACGAGTCTTGTAAAGGAGGGGTCAGTAGTTAGGAGTAATACTGACGTCACAGGTGTCGCGCTGGGATTGGTCGACACAGCGAGGGACAGAGAAGCGCAGATTGTAAAGGGGGGGTCATCAGAGAGAGTGGATAGACGTCACAGAAAAGCCGCGCTAGGATTGGCCCTGAGACAAATGCAAGCTGGAATTTGATTGGTTGTCAGAATAGAAATTGAAAAGTTAGTGGACAGTGGAAATTGTATGTGGAAAAACGATCCGACTTTGATAGGAACACGTCCAGACAGGAGATTCTTAGGTTTTGCAGAATATAATTTAATAAATATTTACCCAAAATGTACGGAGAAAAGAGAAAATTGTCATTCCTACAAAAGATTAAGAATTATTTTAAGAAGGATAAGCCAATCAAAACTAGGGAAGGAATTCTCATTCCACCAGCAAAAACGCCCGCCTCATTCATGATGATGGATAGGGGTTATCATACTTGTGTATGGTTAGAAAATTGGATAGAATATACAAAAGATGACGGAGTATTAGCTTTCCCAGAGAATGGTACTTTCAATGGGAGAATTCTTCAAAATTTAAGAATGAGAATGAATGAATTAGAACCCAGACCAAGACTAACGCAGTACGAAGCCCTAGAGGAATGGGAAACAGAAGCATTTGAGCGTGATAGACCCAGGAGTAATAGGGGTTATAGGGGATTTTTCCCTAGATACCAGAATGGGTCAAGAGAAAGTCAGATGAAACAGTGGAGACGAGCAATGATTTCTGAGGGTTTGTATCCAGTATTTATGGCTGATGAGCAGCTAGGGAGCAAATGCAAAGAAAAGACTAAACACATGACAGGGTTTGGAGAATCCGAAGATGAATTCATGGAAGAAATATTAAAGAACCCTCCCCCATACCAGGAAGAGTTGGGTGGATGTTCCCCAAGTGCTCCTGTTTTGAGAACACCGTTAGTACCTCAAGTACTGCATAATCCACCAGTTAATAGGGTACTTCAGGATAAGGAAAGAGAGGCTTTAGAAAGAAACAGATGCAAAAAGAACAGTTGATGGACAGAATGCAGAACAATGCCATACATTCACCCCAGTACAGAGATCTGGGCCTAAATCCATCGTTTTTTTGCTCACCATGCCATTCCAGTTTGGACCCAGCCATATGCAAATCAGTCTTGACCCTGCACCCGATGGGAACAGTCCAGCCCGAACTGCCAGGCCAGGTCCTCCCTGGACTGGAAACAAGCATCCTAGGACCGGTTTCGGGCTTTCAGCCCTCATCAGCCAGGATAGCTTGATTCCAGTGGCATGGACTGGACTGTTCCCATGAGGCACAGGGTCAGACTGATTTGCATATGGCCATGTCTGAACTGGGGTGGTGGAGTGAGCTAAAGAATGATGATGGATTAAACCCAGATCAGTTGACTGGGGGTGAGTGTTTGATTTTCTCTAACGCTCCGTCCATCATCCCCTTTGGTATCGCTTTAGACAGAAACAGAGAGGAATTAATACAGAAAATAACCCAGTTGAATGTACATCCTGAATCTCGGACTATATCTGTAACCATTGGTCCCGTGGTCCCTTTATATGGAGACAAAGTAAATTGCCCAAAGCCTCAAGTTATGACCACGCCTATGGATATCCCTAAAAATGAAGCTGTAATAATGATGATCATATCAGTGATTGTGAATCTATGATTTCACTAATGGATTTGCCTGTTCGAGAATCCGCAAATAGCACCCCCAGAAGAGTCACACCTGGTTACTCAAAGGATGTAAATATAATAACCTCTTCAGGAACTAAAAGTGCAACAGTAGTAACTCCAGAAGACTTAGAAAGATGGGCACAAGGAATAGACAGACAGAGTTCACCTCCAAAGATTTTGGACATTTATAAATTAAAAATAGAGTTAGAAGAAATGATAGCAGGAAACGTAGGAGTAGATCGTCTAAATACCTATAGTGAAGAAGAACTATTGTTCGTATGTAGGAGCATAACCAGAAATGTAAAAATATTCCATGAAAAGTTAACAGATTTGGCCTCAGAGATGGGAATTGAAATAAGGAAGTCAAAAGTATTGCAGAAACCATATAGAGCAGAATTTACTGACAAAGACTTAGAAAATATGAATACATCTGGTAGAAAATTACAAGTTAAAGAATTAATGACAGTTTTACAGAAATGGGGAGAATTGGATAAATGGAAAACTAGATGGACAAAGAAAAAGGAAGAAGCACGTTCGAATAGAACGACATCTGAGTATTTATTGAAGGAAGCAGGAAAGGTAGAACAGATGTACCCAATGCGAGAGGTTCCAGGAGGAGGCTATGTTCATGTCTCATGGAGTAGGCAAGATATTTTGTCATTCACAAATGATTTTCCAAAGTTGTGAGAAAAACCAATTGAATGGTACAAGCAGGTTGAGAGGTTTGTGAAGGTTTCAAAGGTTTTGTTAAAGGACCTAGATGGTTTGTTTGACATAGTGGTACCTGCCAATTTATGGACAGACTGTAAAATTACAATCGACTGGCCTAGTGAAGAGTATCCTAGGGATCCAAAGACAGGTGCTCCATCAAATGATGTGATGAAAAAGTATCACCAGGTAATAACTTATTTGAAAGGAAAAATACCACCAAAAGAAACAGATTGGGTGAAAATAGACAGAACTACACAAGAAGCAAATGAATCAGTACATGCCTACTATGAACGTCTATTACAGGTGTTCAAACAGTATAGCGGTTTTGAGGATATTGGAGACAAACATGTGAGTCAGTTTGTCTATCGATTTGTTTATGGTCTAAAACCAGAGATTTGTCAAATGATTAAGCAACACATGTTATGCTGGCAGGGAAAGCCTATTGAGATTTTGAAATATGCTAAATATTGTGGAGATGATATTGAGGATAGACACAAGAAACTACAAGAAAAAGTGATGTGGATCAAGTGAAAATGGCTGAGCGACAGGGAATTAATTTAGATAATCCAACAGAAAGTCAGGGAAAAGATTCTGGAACGAATGGTGACACAGGGAATGGTGGAAAGGTAAGAGGACGAATGAGTAGAGAAGAGGCTAAAAAGAAATTTCCTTGTCATGGATGCGGAAAGTTAGGACATTGGAAGAACGAATGTAAAAAGATTCAAAATAATAATGGCCCAAATCATAATTTAAATCCACAGACGCAGAATGACTCACAGCAGGGTGTAAATCCTCAGAGTCAGTTGCCACCTGCCCCTATACAGGGTAATGTAAGCAGAGCAAAGCACGGTACAGACGTCGGATATCAAGGAGGAAGTGGTAAGAATGAATATGTAACTTCACAGTTTCTTTTACAGGATGATTTTAATCCATATGATTATCAATGACGGTGCCTAAGAGAGGGGAGAAGGAATGCGTACTTGGCGCATCCTTGCCGGTAGATCAGTCAGGTCCATATGTTGAAGGGAAAGTAAAAGGTAATGAAATCACTTTTCTGTTGGACACTGGTGCTACCCGTTCTACTGTGAGAACAGCAGACATCCCAGACCTCCCTCTCTCTGGAGAAGCTATCCAAGTTGTAGGTGTAGCAAATCAAAAGATTAGAATACCCCTTACCGAACCCATGGAAGTAAGAATTGGAAACTTCCGAGAAATGCACCAATTTGTGGTGTGTGATTCTAGTCCAGTAAATTTATTGGGCAGAGACTTGCTGTGCAAAATGAATTGCACTATTTTCTGCACACCGGATGGTGTTGCAATACAGAGCCCGGATGAAAATCATGTTTACAAATTCATGATAGCCAAGCAAGGTACGGAGGTGGATGAAATGTTTTCCTTGATAACCAAAGATGAATTACCAGAAGAGTTAAAAACTACAGTGAGTTCAAAAGTATGGGATTTTACTGGAAAAGAAGTAGGTCTGATGGCAAATATAGACCCGGTAAAAATAACCGTACAAGAAGGCGCAATTTTCCCAAATACCAGACAGTATAAAATGAGTGCTGAAGTGAAAGCAGGAGTTACTGAGGAAATTGACAGAATGGTGAAACAAGGTATATTAAAAGAAGTTATGAGTAGCCCTTGTAATTCGCCAATCATGGGTTAGAAAAAGCCGAGTGGAAAATATAGGATTGTTCAAGATTTACGGAAAATTAATAAAATTGTGGTACATTGTTGTCCTATAGTACCAAATCCTGCAGTAATCCTATACCAAATACCATGGAACGCAGAATGGTTTACCGTACTTGATTTGTGCCAAGCATTTTTCTCAATTCCATTGCATCCAGATAGTCAGTATTTGTTTTCGTTCAAATTCGAAAATCATGTTTATGTGTGGAATCGTGTTCCTCAAGGGTACACAGAAAGTCCCTCCATTTTTAATCAAATACTGAAAAGGCGCCTAGAAAAATTAGTAATGCCCAGGAACTCAGTCTTGGTACAATATATAGACGATTTATTAGTCGCATCAAGAACTCATGACAATTGTATCACCGACTCAATTGCATTACTAAATCATTTGGCTGAGGAAGGACACAGTGTCACCTGAGAAGTTACAATTTTGTACAACAGCAGTTAAATATTTGGGACACCAAATTGAAAGAGGAAAGAGAAGAATAACCTCTGAGAGAATAAAAATAATTAAGCAAATGAAAATGCCAGTAACACAAAGAGAGGTGAGAATGTTTCTTGGAATAGTAGGATACTGTCGACAATGGATTGTAGGGTTTTCACTACTAGCGAAGCCTTTAATTCAGTTAGCCAAAAAGAAATCAAAAGATCCAGTTGAATGGGATGATGAAAGTGCCAGTGCATTTGTTAAACTAAGAAATGCTTTGTGTGAGGCACCTGCCCTGGGCATGCCTGACTATACAAAAGAATTTACATTATTCTGCTATGAGAGAGAAAGTTGTGCACTTTCAGTCTTAACCCAAAGACATGGACTAGACAGGCGTCCTATAGCATATTTTTCTGCTACATTGGACCCAGTGGCTGCAGCATTGCCAGGCTGCTTAAAAGCAGTAGCTGCTACCTGTATGAGCATTGAACAAAGTGAGTCAATCGTAATGGACACTGTGTCAAAGTGTTCGTCCCACATGCAGTTGTAATCCTGTTGACAAGAACTAGAACTCAGCATCTCACACCTAGTCGGATGACAAGATATGAGCGAATAATTCTAGGAGCTGAGAATGTGACCATAGCTAGATGCACAGTTGTAAATCCTGCAACATTGTTACCAGATCCATATTGTGAAGAAGTCAGGGACGACACAGATCATGACTGTTTGGAAGTCACAGAATTGTGTACCAAACCGCGTCCTGACATTCAGGAAATGCCTCTTAAAAACGCAGACAGGGAGCTGTTTGTGGATGGCTCATGCCTAAGGCATGAAGATGGCAAATTGAGTGCAGCCTATGCTGTATGTGAACTTTCTGGAACAGTCGAAGCATCCTATTTACCAGGAGTCAAATCTGCACAAGTAGCTGAATTAATTGCTTTGATCAAATCCTCCAAAATTGGGAAAAATTTAAAAGTAACCATATTTACGGACAGTCAATATGGGTACGGGGTTGTGCATGATTTTGGCCAACTATGGAAGCAAAGGGATTTCATGACTTCTTCAGGATCCCCAATCAAAAATGGGCAGTTTGTAAAGGAATTATTGGAGGCAATACAATCACCAAAAGAATTGGCAGTGGTGAAATGTGCCGCACACCAGTCAGGAGATGACTGGGTGGTAGCCGGTAACAGATACGCAGACCTAATCGCTCAATACTGTGCCAGAAATAGAGTTGCAGTAAACAGAAAGATCGAAAGAATGGGAATCAGCTGCCAACTTATGCTATGTACACCTGAAACATGGAATGATGTGAGACGATTGCAGGATGATGCTGAAGAGAGTGAAAAGGATGTTTGGATAAAAATAGGGTGTACACGAAGAACAGATGATGACGTGTGGGTTTATTCAGATGGCAGACCAGTCATGCCTGATTGCCTGATTTCACAAATGGCCAGAATGCATCATGGAGACACACATGTAGGGAGAGATGCCATGATTAGACTTTTCAGACAAAATTGGTACAATCCAAAATTTAGGGCTGCAGCAGAGAGTCTTTGCCAGAGGTGCTTAACTTGTCAAATGAATAATCCAGGAAGGAGAACAGTAATTGGTTTGGGAAAAATTGGAAAGGCAGAGGGTCCATTTGTGAGATTGCAGTTAGATTTCATTCAGTTACCACCATGTAAAGGACTGAAATATGTACTTGTCATAGTGTGTCTGTTTTCAAGGTGGGTGGAGGCTTACCCTACCAGGAGGAATGACAGCATAATAGTTCCAGTAACTTTGGAATCAGATAGAGGAAGTCACTTTAATAATGATGTAATTCGAATAATCTGTGAAGCATTTAAAATTGAACAAAAATTGCACTGTGCGTACCGCCCAGAGGCTTCTGGAGTGGTTGAACAAATGAATGGCACAATAAAATCAAGATTGTCAAAAATGTGTGCATGCACATCGTTGGATTGGCCAGATGCGTTGCCTCTTGTCTTAATGGGACTCAGAAGCATTCCTGATAGAAATACAGGATTGAGTCCACATGAAATCATCATGGGAAGAGCAATGAAACAAGCCCATGTACCTGGAAATAAACTGCTGAACATAACTGATGATATGGTTCTAGATTATTGCAAAGCATTGGCTGACCTAGTGCGTTCTGTCTCTCACCAGGTTGGAGAAGACGCAGTTTCCAGGCAGCCTGAACAAGAACATGATCTGAACCCCGGAGACTGGGTGGTAGTGAAGCATCACACCAGAGAAACGTGTTTATCACCCAGGTGGGGAGAACCTTGTCAGGTTATATTGGTTACAAACACAGCAGTGAAATGTGCAGGCTTACCTAATTGGATTCATGTAAGCCACACCAAAAGGGTGCCAGCTCCTGAAGAAAGAGATCCTCAGTCAGCATCAATAGCTGAGGAAGCTGAAGGTTGGACAGCTGAAGAATCTCAAGTGATAGATTCGGGAGTAGCAGAAGAAGAGCAACCGAGCACAAGTCAGGACTGGATACCAGTGGTTGATATACCTGAAGTCTTTATCAAAACAAGGAGCAGAGATAGATTAGAGGAAATTAGAGAGGACCAGATAGGTGAAGAAGAACAAGCTCAGGATAGGGAGATTGAAACTATAAGAGAACCTGAGCAGGCCCAGATAGGGAAAGGAAATTGGGCTCAAATTAACAACGAAACAACAAAATTTGAGCAGGGACAGACAGGTTCAGAAGAATGCGGTCAGGCTGCAGAAGTACAGAGTGCAATAAGCCCTGATCAGAACCAGTTAGGACAAGAAAAACACGTTCAGGGAGAAGAAAGCCAAGAAAACATCAAACAAGAAAGCATCAAGCATGAAAACGTCAATCCTGAACAGGGCAAGTTAGCAAAAACTCACATTCAGGCAACTGAAGAAACATCAATAAAACCTGAACAAGAGCAGATAGAGTGGGAAACTGAAATCAAGGACAAACAATTTGTGCCACACCTTGAGAATAAAGGAGTTTTTGGAAAAGACTCGGAAAGCGAAGATACAGTGCAAACCAAGAAGGTCAGAAAGGGTGATCATTGGCCCAGTGTCATTAAAAGAGTGAAATACCATATAGTAACACGAAGTGAGGACCCAGAACAAGTAAATGAAGTAACAAGCTTATCTGGACAAACAAGTGGGGCTGAAAAACGAAAAAGCAAAAGATTGAAAATCGTGAACAATAAGTTTAAAGGCCCTGATTGGACTTATATAATTCTCGAAGACTGCGAAAGTTCAGAAACAAGTGAAAGTGGTGATGAAGGAACAAGTGCAGAACTAACTTATGAAAAAGACGTGAAACCACCTTGATATCATTAAAGTTTTGAAGGAAAAAGAAAAGAAGAAAAATCTCCTTGGACAAAAATGGCTGACGACAGAGTTTCTGGGAGACCGAAACGGAAATGTTGTAGAAGATGCTGTGCTATATGCATATGTAGTTTGGTAGTGGTGCTTATAGTGTGGTTAGTTGTGATTGTAGCAATTCCTTACCTTATGATAATGGACAAAAAGAGTAACAACGACACCAAAGGAAGGATAGATAATTTGAAAAGTGATAGAGTAGAAATAGAAGCAGAGGATGAACCAGATTTTCATCACGTTCTAACAGATAACGATACTAGTTTAAGTGTTTTTACTAAATTATTGTTTCAGTACGTAGATACAATGGATGTTAGTGACTGTTATGTTTGTATGAAGTTACCAGAATCAGTAGCAGAAGGTTTAACATATCATCATTTGCCTTTAACTTATGGTATATCATGTAGTGTACTAACTAGTTTATTTTATAGAACAGGAAAACTTCAGTATTATTATTCAAATATAGATGTGATATTTTCAGAGGTTCCTATTCGGAAGAATCTGAACCCAGTGCTTAGTAGTCAAAATGCACAATTTATGGGAGAATTTTTCTTAACAATGAAATCGATAGACATAACACATGCACATAGAAGCAATCTAACATGTTCATTACGTGAAGAAGAAAAGATATTTTTAAACTTAGTTGAAAATAGAAGACAGAATTTCCAAAGGAAAGCGTCTGAGCAAAAAGCTCACCTTCCACCTTGGGCTGAGAAAGAGGGTATTTATACACCTGGCAAGGCTCAAGCTGCTATGGCTCTCGATTTTGTAAAGAGAGGGAAAATTTGTCTTCATAGGTTAAAGACTGAATATAACAATGTTTTTATTGGTACCAGTGAATGTGAACATAATTTCTTAATTCTTGGAGGTTGGGGACTAAAAGGAGGAACAGATTCAGTTTTTCCTGGAATATATTGTGTGTGGGGGAATAAGGCTTACTTTAGGCTTCCTGCACGGTGGTATGGAAGTTGTTATTTTGGAATAGTTTTTCCAAAGGTATACCACGTAAAAAGAAACACTGGGAGCAATGAAAATAATAGTGAATTAACACGTAGTAAAAGAGCTAGTTTTTCAGAAATTGTAGGTGACATATTTGGTGCATTGATACCTTCAGTGGGAGTAATTCTGAACTCAAGGAGAATATGTAAATTGTCTACAGTGGTTGATCGTTTATCGACGGATACTGCTGGAGGATTTCTAATGATTAATGCGGAGATGGTTGCGATTAGATCTATGATTATGCAAAATCGACTTGCTCTTGATATATTGTTAGCAAAAGAGGGCGGAGTCTGTAAATTGTTGAAAACAAAACATTGTTGCACGTATATACCGGACAAAAGTGCAGAAATCGGAAAATATATAAAGAATATTACTAAACTTGAGAATGAACTGAAACCACTGGAAGTTGATAGTGTATGGGAAAGATTGACAAATAGTATTGCGTCAATTGGTACCTGGTTTACTAATGTAGGGAAAGGACTTATAGGTCAAATAATAGTACCCTTAGTAGGGATAGCAATAACAGTATTGTCAATAATGATATGGTGCAAATGTTGTAGAAAGAAGGAAACATATAGGGTGACAGGAAGAGGCAAGAAAAGAAAATTTGAAGATATTGAATTAGAGGACCTAAGAAGTGAAATTTACAAGAAACTGAAAGGAAAGAATAAGAATGGACGGTGTAAAAATGAAAATGTGACTGAAATATGCTAAAGTTGGCATCTGGTTGTAGGTAATTTGATGGCTCAGAAACGCCATCAGAGAGGGGATTGATGGAGCAAGGACTCACAATGAGACTTGCTCGGAAGCAATCCTCTCACAGTATTAATTAATTTGTACTAAAACCTTGTAATGTCATTATTAATAATGTGCAAACACAACATTTTTATCTAGAAGATGCTTGCCTATGTGTTTTCCACTAATAAGTAATCCTTGTCTAATCCAAAATGGCCGCTAAAGCGCGGGAAATCTACTGCGCATGTGTCAACCATGTCACGTGGTATGACGTCTTTCTTTGCTTGGAGGGAATCTTTTGTTTCTGCGTAGTGTATGCTAAAATGGCCGCTTAATGTTCTCACATGCTAACGCTTTTGCATTGCTGCAATTAATAATGTGGTATTCTAACGCTACTAATGCGGGATAGACATTTATAATTAAATGGGAGTAGGGTAGAAGTAAGAGGTATACAGTGAAAACATTTATTTTTGATTTTAATATGTTTCTTCTTTGACTTTCTATTAGTTTGTAAATGGGGCCTGGGTTAGCTAAACAGCAGCTCGAGAGCCATGTGACCTGCGCATGCGCCCTGAAAACTAACAAAGCAAAGCTATGAAGTCAACTTGGAAGATGTCCAAGGACATGACCCGCTGATCACCTTCAAAGTTCATCCGAAATGTCCTACGAAAAGATACATTTTGTATATACTTTGTATTAAAATTGTTGTGAAATGGGTGGGAAATAAAGCAAATGTATTAATTGAGAGGGGCGGTATTTTAAAAACAATGGGCTTAAGAAAATTGAACTAAATTGACATGGTGTGAGGATCAACCCCCTGTCCCTGTCCAATCAGAATTAGTGGGCCCATAATGTTGAAACATTAATGGGAGGTACATGGGCGTAGAAGGGTATAATAGATATAGAATTAGCTAATTAGTTAGCGCAGAGCACACACAGAGAGAGAGATGCGCAGATGGATATAGATGCTGTAGCAGAGAACCGATGCTGCCACAGAGAGAACCGAGCAAACTGAACTGCTGTCCAAAGAAATCCTGAGGTGGGGGCGGCGGACTCTATTAAGAGAAGACGCGGAAGAACCGAGGAGGAACGAAGTGTCAGAGAGGGGAACGACGCAGGCGTCGTTGGTAGAGAGGTCATCTATCCTGTCTTGAATCCGGTCTGGAGGTCTTGCTCTTCATTCTATCCTGGGGACCCTTTCCAACTCCTTGGCCAAGGGGTTTGGTTTTCGCACCTTTAGGTAACTATAAATGCGTAATCTTTAGTTTGTACTGCTGTCCCTATCTTCTCCTTTCTGAGGGGCCGTCATTTGTGATCAATAGGTGACAATAGTGTGCTTCCTCCTTGATATGCGATTAAGTATTATGTGGATTGTAATTTACTCTGCTAAAGAATTTAGATAAACATTTTAAAACTTCCTGAGTCAGTGATTATTTCAGGTGGTTAATGAAAATTATGTTTTGTATGATCTCATTTCAACCCCAGTTATCAAAGGTCCATTGGTAAGTCATTACTCTTCAATCAGAAAAGGTAATTGGTAGCAGGGATATTGATAAAGAGTACAACTGATTCCCACCAGCGGTGATTACTAGTTAGTGTGAATGAATGGGCCCAGGTGAGTATTTAGCGTATGAATGCTTGTTGCTAGTAACCCGCTGGATCAAAAGCCTCAGATTAATTCTCACCGGAATCCAAGATAGAAGCTGAAACATCGGTATCATAGCCTGAATATCTTGGAATTGCCGTTCGGGAGGATAGGCCCAAAACTGCACCGTGTCCAGAACTGCCCCAATTAAAAGGAGCATCTGAGAGGGAGTCAAGTGTGACTTCGACATGTTGATAGTGAACCCCAGCAAATGCAGAAGGTTCGCCGTAGCCTGGAGGTTGGAGACAACTCCTTGGGGCCAGCCAGATTTCAACAACCAGTCGTCGAGATAGGGGAAGACTGGAACCCCTGATCTCCGCAGATGGGCTGCCACCACCGCCATCACCTTTGTGAACACCCGAGGGGCGCTGGTGAGGCCAAAGGGGAGCACTGCAAATTGAAAGTGCTCATGACCCACCGTGAACCGCAGGTAACGATGATGGGCAAGCAGGATGGGAATATGAAAATAGGCATCCTGCAAGTCCAGCGCTACCATCCAGTCTACTGGGTCCAAGGCAGACAGGACCTGAGCAAGGGTGAGCATCTTGAATTTCTCCTTTTTGAGGAAGTAGTTGAGGGCTCTGAGGTCTAGGATAGGACAAAGGCCTCCGTCCTTCTTTGGGACCAGAAAGTAGTGGGAATAGCAACCACTGCCTACTTCGGGCCTGGGAACCCTCTATATAGCTCCCTTGGCCAAGAGAGTCGTGACTTCCTCGCGGAGCAAAGCAAGGTGATCCTCCGTCAGTCGATCGTACACTGCATGCATAGATGGAGGGGCAATCTCAAAGGGGAGGGAGTAGCCCCTTCGGACTATTTGCAACACCCACCTGTCCGATGTAATGTTTAGCCAGCGGTGGAAATGATGACGTATTCTGCCACCGACTGGCCGAGAGTGATCCTGGGGGATCGACTAGGAAGGTTTTGTGGTGGAGAAGGGGATGGTGGCTTGGCTCGACTTCTGGTTTCCCGACTTATGAGGCCAGGGTGAACCGTGTCCATGGCCCCGCAGAGGTTGCTGAACTTGCAGGACCCTCTGGCCGGAATAGGCTTGGTGCGGCTGGTAGCCCCTTCTGTAGCCACGAAAGGAGCGAAAAGTGGATGAAGCCCTGGGGCGGTGGTGAGGCCCAAAGACTTGGCCGTGGCCCGCAAGTCTTTAAAGCGCTCAAAGGCAGCATCCACCTTGTCTCCAAAGAGACGGGAGCCATCAAAGGGCATGTCCATGAGGTTAGCCTGGACATCCCCCGAAAAACTAGACGTTCTCAACCAGGCGTGGCGATGAACGCCCACGTCGTGGAAATCGCTCTACCTAGCGAGTCCGTCGTGTCCAAGCCATATCTGATGGCGAACTTAGCTGCATCCCTCCCGTCTGAGATAGCTTGGGAGAGTAGAGCCCGGTCATCCTCCGAGACTCTGGCCTGCACCTGTGCTACCGTATCCCATATGGAATGGGAATAACGGCCCAACAGGAATGCAGTGTTCACCGAGCGCAATGCCACACTGGCGGAAGAAAAACTTTCCTTGCCTAAGTTCTCCAGTCTCTTGGATTCCCTTTCTGGGGGTTCAGAAGGGAATGCACCACAAGAAGTGGAAGCTTGGATCACCAAGCTTTGAGGGGTGGGGTGGGTGGTGAGGAAAAGTGGGTCACCCAATGCAGGGCGATGGCGGCGGACAATCGTCCTGTTCACAGGAGCCCCTGTGCTGGGTTTGGACCAAGTCCTCAGAAGGACGTCTGTTAAGGCCTCATTGAAGGGTAGTAGGGGTTCCGAACTCGAGACCCCAGGCTGTAGGACTTCTGTCAAGACATTAGTCTTGACCGCCACTGTAGGAAGCTGCAGGTCGAGGACCTCCACAGCCCTACGCACCACCATGGCAAAAGATGCTCCCTCCTCCGTAGCCAGGTTAGGGGGGAAAGCATGCCAGAGTATGGGGAGGTGTACAGGCAGCTGGCGTCACCCAGTTTCTCGTACCAGTCCAGATCTTGTTGGTGCGGGATTTCTAAGGGATCCTGCTCCCCCCTCCCAATCCTCTTCCTACATCCCTAACCCTTCAGAAAAAGGCAGGGTGAACGGCATGGAGTCGTACGGCTCGGTTGGCACCGGTCTCGGCATCGGAGGACACCCGACCGGCTCTGTGTCATCGGGAATGAGGATCTGGGAGGCGCCGCTGGTGGGCACTGGCGGCGCTGAGGACCTCGGCACTGGACGTGACCCAGGAGCGGGTCCACTCGAGAGGTCATGGCGCCGGGGACGGAGCGGCCGGCATGGGAACCACGGGGCCCCTCCGTCCTCTGAGCCTGCAGGGCCCGAAGGCATGCCGGCGGGGTTGGGCTGCCCAAATATGGCGCACATAGAGTCATAAAATTTCTTCAGCTGGGTGGGGGTCACTCCCGGCCCCGGAAAGGAAGGGAAACGCGGAGCCGACCCAGGCATCCGATCCACGGAGCAGGGCCTCGAATGCAGAGGTTCCTCCGCTGTGTCGCAAGACGGGCGGGGCGAAGTCGAAACACGCTTCGACTTCTTGTGGTGCCTCTTACCTGACTTTGATGAAGAGGATTTCGATTCACCGGAGCGGTTCTCGGACCTTCCTCTTGACCGAGACCAGGATCGAGACCGACGAGGCGACCTCCGCACTGCGGGATGCCGGGCCACAAGAAGCTTTGGGAACAGCTACCTCAAAGCCTCAGCGTCATGGCATGGCAGTCGGAGCATGACTTGGAGTCGTGGTCACGCTCCAGGCACGAAAGACAAACTAACTGTGGGTCTGTGACCAACATGGCACGGTGACAGGTGCCGCACGGCTTGAACCCCGAAGTCTTCTTGCTTGACATGACTTCCTAACACACCGACAAAGTCGACAAAAAGTCGAAAAAAGTCTGACAAAAAATGACAGGGGGTAGCTCTCTTCAATGGATCAGCGCTGATGGCGCGGAAAGAAGAGAACGGACGTCAGCATGCCGGAGTGGCGGTTATATTGATGACGCGGATGTCACGACGATGACGAACACAACGCTGACGACGTCACGTGCAGTCGACCAACGCCATCTACCGGCGCGCAGGGGTACTGCCAGGAAAAATCTTCCGGACCCAGCCTGATGCCTGGAAGTTCAAAGGTAAGGAATCTGCGGCTAGATTTCTCTATCAGATAAAATGTTATTTAAAATGTTTATCTAGAGCCTAACACCCTTATGCCTACTTCTATGCTCTATACTATGAGAGCATGGAAGGCAGCGCAACTTGCAATCTAGAGTTTCTTAGGGAGAAGAGATACACTGCATACCTTGTTGACAGTAAAGGCTGTTTTATCAGCGGATGCGTGAAGACAGGGTTCCCGGTGGAGGGCAAACACCCACTGCGGTAGCAGTCAGTCAGGCTTCCTACGGGATTTGGCTTTATCAGCTTGTCTTCAGGTGAAATGCATCAACTGCGAAGTGTGCTGACAGCAGGTGAGACCGTCTCTGGCAGAATCGTGGGTGATAATATGGGCGAAGGAGCACTCCTGGCAAGTGGTCAAGTGACAGTCCTTATAATCTAAATTTTATCAGATATTGGAATTTCTGACATAAGTTTAGGAATGTCTGACATTGATAAGGTGCATTAAGGTATCTGTCCCAAATGTTTCCTTATGAACATAGAAGGCAAAAGGATGTCAATTCAGTTTACATAATTTTGGTTATATGTCTGTATGTGTTTTTATTTGACCTTGTCATGGTGAGGAGCAGACATGTGACCCAGACGAATGTTGCATTAGATATTGTATTTATGTCATTAATTGAACTTGACGCTATCACAGTTCCTAGAAAGATAAGGTCTGGCAACATCTGCGTTAAAAGGCAGACATGAAAATGATTCTGCATAAATCTAGGAATATGGCGACTTCAGTTGTCTAAGTTAAAGAAGATGACGGCCTCCGTGAACTAAAATGGAGACGGAGCCTATATAAGATGGAGTCGGACCATAGGGACTTTTACATCACACCACAGACTTCCAGAGAGCCATGTCGTATGTATTTAGCTGCACTACCGGCCAAGAATGCCCCATCTGCTTAATGGACCATCTGTCAAACTCTAAATAATGCTTAACATTTGATGGAAGATTGAATTTCAAGAAGCTCATCACTTTATATTTTTTCAGTACATAGGAAAAAGAAGATTTGGTGGTGGCTGATTTAAGAAAAATGTCCATCATTGGTTCAAGAAGACACAGAGCCAGGGGAAGAAGCAGTTTTGAGGGAGTATGATGATGGAGGGGCAAGGGATAAGTGATGATAGCCTGTGGAGTAGAGAGAGAAGGAAAATGCTACTTACCAGTATGCATCTGTTCTTGGCATGTAGAGCTGCAGATCCTCACACTGTGCATTAGATCGCCATCTGGTGTTGGGCTCGGATGCTTGCACTTTGTTGTTGTCTTCGAAGAAGTCTTTGTAGTCATGTGATAGGTGACTCCTCCTTTGGACAATAGTGCGCATGGGCATCGACTCCATCCTCAGATTGTTTTTCGCCATATTGGGGAGTGATGGAGTTAGTAGAAAAGGAAAGAGATGTCCATGTGTGTGTATCTAATTAAGATAGGACTGGAACACATACAGGTCCCGGGGAGGTGGGTGGGCGTGTGAGGATCTGCAGCTCTACATGCCAAGAACAGATGCATACTGGTAAGTAGCATTTTCCGTTCGAGGCATGTGAGCTGCAGAGCTCACACTGTGCATAGACTGTACAGCAGTATCTCCCTAGCGGTGGTCACCTGTATGTGTTGCAGTAGTTTGAAAAAGGGTTTTAAGGACAGCTTGGCCACTGAAGCTTGTTGCTTGGCTTGCACATCAACACAATAGTGTTTAGTGAAGGTGTGTGTTGTAGACCATGTGGCTGCCTTACATATGTCTTCTAGGGGAATGTTCCCTAAGAATGCCATGGAAGCCCCTAGTTTGCGTGTTGAGTGCGCTCTAGGGGGAACTGATAATGTGCGTTTGGCTTTTTGGTAGCAGATTTGGATGCATTTAACAATCCACCTTGCAACCCCGGCTTTTGAGATGGGATTACCCTTGTGTGGTGGAGAGAAAGCTACAAACAATTGTTTGGTTTTGCGAAAAGACTTGGTTCTGTCAATGTAATACATAAGGGCTCTCTTGACATCTAGGGTGTGGAGAGCTCTTTCTGCCACGGAATCTGGGTTTTGGAAGAACACGGGTAGTTCTACCGATTGGTTAAGGTGGAAAGGCGAAATGACTTTGGGAAGAATTTTGGGTTTGTCCTGAGAACTATTTTATTATGATGTATTTGTAAGAAGGGCTCTTGTATAGTTAAAGCCTGTATCTCACTGACTCTCCTGAGAGAAGTGATTGCAATCAGGAAAGCAACTTTCCATGTAAGGAATTGAAGTTCACATTTATGTAGGGGTTCAAAAGGTGGTCCCATGAGCCTGGTAAGTACTATATTAAGATTCCACACTGGGGAAGGTGGTAATCTGGGAGGTATGATCCGCTTAAGGCCTTCCATAAAGGCTTTAATGGCGGGGACTCTAAAGAGTGATAAGTGTTGCCTGTTTTGTAAGTAAGCAGCAAGGTCTGCGAGGTGCAGACGTATGGATGAGTATGCAAGATTACATCTTTGCAAATGTAGCAAGTAGCAAATGATGTTTTGCGTGGAGGCCTGTAATGGTTGGATATGATTGTTAGTGCAGTAAATAGCTAATCTTTTCCATTTTGCTGCATAGCAGGCTCTGGTAGTTGGGCGTCTAGCCTCTTTAATAATGTTCATACAGTCTGGCGGTAGGTTAAGGTAACCGAATTCTAGGACTTCAGGAGCCAAATCGCAAGGTTCAGTTGAGATGGATCTGGGTGCCTTATCTCTCCATGGCTCTGCGTTAGCATTGATGGGGAGAGGTGTAGTCTTTGGTATGGGACTACCGATAGTTCTTGTAGTGTGGTGAACCACGGTTGGCGTGCCCATGTGGGAGCTACTAGTATCATTTTTAGAGACTGTTGTCGGAGCTTGCGTACTACAAGTGGGATCAGTGGTAGCGGTGGAAAAGCGTACACAAATCTGCCGGACCAGTTCATCCATATCGCATTGCCCTGGGACTGCGGGTGTGGAAACCTGGCGGCGAAGGTTGGGCATTTTGCGTTTTGGTGTGTGGCGAACAGATCTATGTCTGGCTGGCCCCACATCTGGAAAAAGGTAGAAGAACTTGTGGATGTAGTTCCCACTCGTGAATCTGTTGTATCTGTCGACTTAACAGATCGGCAATCTGATTGTGAACCCCTGGTAGGTGTTCTGCTAGAAGGTATATGTTTTGTGGAATGGCCCACCTCCAAATGTCCTGTGCCAGTTGGGACAGTTGTGGAGAGTGTGTCCCCCCTGTTTTTGTATATAGTACATGGCTGTGATGTTGTCTGTTCGGATCAGGACAGCCTTGTTCTGTACGTGGAGTTGAAAAGATTTGAGAGCTAGGAATATAGCTAGTAACTCTAGGTGGTTGATGTGGAGCAGCTTCTGTTGAGTGGTCCACTTGCCTTGTGTTGTATGATCTAACAGGTGTGCTCCCCATCCTGTGAGTGATGCGTCCGTGGTTAGTACTATTTGTGGAACCGGCTCTAGGAACGGCCGCCCTTTGGACAAATTTTTGGTGTTCCACCACTGCAGAGAGCGATGTGTGCGGCTGTCCACCAACACCAGATCTGTAAGATGTCCGTGAGCCTGGTTCCATTGGCGCGCTAGGCACTTCTTTAGAGGACGCATTTGAAGTTTGGCATAAGGGACGATGAAAATGCAAGATGCCATCATGCCGATTAGCTGCATAAACACTCTGGCTGGGAGAGAGTGTTGTATTTGAAACCTGGGGATAAGGGTTTGTATACTGGCTATCCTGGCTGGGCTGGGGTAAGCTAGAGCAATGGAAGTGTTTATTGTGGCTCCCAGATATTGAAGTATATGGGAGGGCTGAAGGTGCGACTTGGTGTAGTTTACTGTGAACCCCAAGTTGTGTAATGTTTGTATTGTTTGGTGAGTGTGTTGGACACACTGGTTGAATGATCTGGCTTTGATGAGCCAGTCGTCCAGGTATGGGAAGACATGTATTTGTTGTCTTCGTAGGTGCGCTGCTACTACTGCAAGGCATTTGGTAAACACTCTTGGAGCAGTGGTGACTCCGAATGGAAGTACTTTGAACTGGTAGTGCTGTCCATTGAGTACGAACCTGAGATACTTCCTGTGAGCAGGATGTATGGGAATGTGGAAATAGGCGTCCTTGAGGTCTAATGTGGCAAGGAAGTCTTGTTGTTGTAGTAAGGGAAGCACTTGCTGGAGAGTGATCATGTGAAAATGATCTGAATGTATATACTGATTGAGGGGTCTGAGGTCTAAAATAGGCCTTAGAGTGCCATCTTTTTGGGGATTAGGAAATACAGGGAGTAAACCCCTGTGCCCCGCTGTAGTAGAGGAACTGGCTCTATGGCGTGCTTTTGAAGCAGGGAAAGTACCTCTTGCTGTAAAAGCGTAAGATGGTCTGCGGACATTGGACGCTGCTTGGGTGGTATGTTGGGGGGGTAGCTGTTAGTTCCAGGCAGTAGCCATGTTGGATAATTTGTCTTACCCACCTGTCTGTTGTAATGGAGTTCCAGACAGGTAGGAACTGTGATAGCCGTCCCCCGACAGGGGTGGTGTGGTCGGGGGAAGTGGAGGGAAGTCACTGTTTAGGAGTGGTGGAGGTACGGGTGTTGTTATTACCTCGACCTCTGCCCTTAGTCTTGTCGCCTCTGTAACCACCTCTAAAGTATCCTCTATTGGGAGTGGTTTGGGTGGTGCTTTTATATGAAGAGGAATTGTCTGTGGTGTTCCTAGAGCCCCCTCTGTAGAAGGAGCGGCGAAAGGAGCCACGTTGTTGTGGGGACTGCAATGCTCCCATTGACTTGGCAGTGTCAGTGTCCTTTTTCATTTTTTCCAGTGCTGTGTCAACAGCAGGACCAAAGAGTTGGTTTTGGTTAAATGGCTGATTTAAGATGGTAGTTTGGACTTCTGGCTTAAAACCTGAAATACGGAGCCAGGCGTGCCGTCTGATGAGTACGCTAGTGTTGACGGACCTAGCGGCGGTGTCGGCTGCATCCAGGGCGCACTTAATGGAGGCATTTGAAATAAGTTTGCCCTCCTGAATGAGGTCATTGGCCTGTGTCTTGTACTGATCAGGTAGGTGTTGCAATAGGGTCTCTAGCTGATCATAGTGGGCCCTATCGTACCTAGCTAGTAGTGCCTGGGTGTTAGCTATGCGCCAGATGTTGGTGGCCTGCGCAGCTACACGTTTGCCAGATGAATCCAATAATTTTGACTCTTTGTCAGGGGCGGAGCATCCCCTGAAGTTTGGGAATTAGCTTGTTTACGAGCATTAGAGACGACCAGGGAGTCAAGAGGGAGCTGACCTTTGATGTAGGCGGGGTCATCAGGGGCAGGTCTATACTTTTATCTATTCTAGGGTTAAGGATCCTGGCCCTTACAGGGTCGTTGAATATTTCAGGGGCATGTTTAATGACACATTTGATCATGGGTAAAGTTTGAACAGTTTTTTGAGACTGTTCAAAGGTGTCTAGAAGGAAACTTCCTCTGGTTGGTTGGTGTTTATATGCACCCCGTGAAAGACAGCAGCCCTTTGGATAAGTTGTCCAAAACCAATGTGATCATCTGGTGGAGATGGTTTTGTGGGATAAGGTGCAGGGCTGGGGAGGTCTGTAGGATCTAGGGGGTCGTTGTAGCCCCAGTCGTCCTGTGGTGGGTTATCTGGGTCTAGAAGTAGATTATCAGGGTCATCACCATACCCCATGTCGTCCTAATATTCATGTGGTGGAGAAGTTACAGGCTGAGGCGGTGTAACAGGGATGTGGAGAGGAGGGGTGTTAGATAGAGGTATAGGAGAAGAAGGAGGCATAGGGGAAGTAGAAGAGTCCTTCTTGTTTGGAGGGACAGGCTTGTGGCGTGGCACAGAGGAGATATGTCCAGTGTTAGGATTAATATGTATTTTCTGTTGATTAGGATCGATGGGATCCGGTCGAAACAGTTCCTCCTCCTGAATATTTGGCTTCGGCGCCGACTTTTTCGGTTCCGAGCGCGGTGATGGCTTTTTGGATGTTCTTTTGTCTTAGAAGGCGCAGGGGAGTCCTTCGGCTTAGCTATCGGCTCGAACAGCTTCGGTTTAGGGGCTGTGTCGTGGAGCCTGGGTTTCGGCGCTGAGTGATCCGCATGCTTGGAGGCGGATTTTGGGACCGAACCGGATTTCGGCGCCGGGTGTTCTTTCGGTTTCGGCGCCGAAGGTGCCTGTGGAACGGACACGTGTGGTTTGGTCAGTGCCGAGGAGCCGGAAGGCTTTATTTTCTTCTTCGGCGCCGAGCCAGAAGGCGGGGCGTCCGAAGCACGTTTACGGTCGCGACTGGGGCCCGCAGGCAAAGTGTTGACCGGTGCCTTCGTTTTTGCAGGTGGGGTTGGGGCAGGGGCGGTAGTACTCACTCGTTGCCCTGGAGTGATGGAACCGTCTGAGTCCTCTGCCTCCGAGATGATAGTGAGGTCTTCGGAATCTTCCTCCGGAACATCGGGACCCTCATCGAAGATATTGACGGGTTCCGGAGCGGACCGTTGCGCCATGAAGTGCCTACGGGCTCGACGATCGCGAATGGTCTTTTTGGAGCGGAAGGAAGCGCAGGCTGGACAGGTGGCCTCGTTATGGTCAGGTGAGAGGCACAGGTTACAGACCTTGTGGTGGTCACTGTGGGGGAACTTTGCTCCACACTGGGGGCATTTCCGGAAGGGCGTCCTTTCCATGGGCAGTAGGCCTTACGGCGTCGATGGGCCCAACGGCCCGCGTCGACGGCTGGAAAGGAGATCGAGGAAGGGACGTCGAGATGTTGATATCAAGTCGTGAAAAACGCTGAAAATGAAGTTTCGAACCGGAGGGTCGAAGTTGCATCCGAACCCGATGGCGGAAAAAAACAATCTGAGGATGGAGTCGATGCCCATGCGCACTATTGTCCAAAGGAGGAGTCACCTATCACATGACTACAAAGACTTCTTCGAAGACAACAACAAAGTGCAAGCATCCGAGCCCAACACCAGATGGCGATCTAATGCACAGTGTGAGCTCTGCAGCTCACATGCCTCGAACATTCAGTTTGGCTGCTCTCCATCTCTAAAACTTACAGACAGAAAAGTAGATGTCATCAATAGGTGATGCTCTTGACCGCAGAAGAAGTGTGTCTGTCCGCTGTGCACATATTTAGGTCGTAATGAAACCTTAAAGTGCCAGCTTCTTCTTATGCTTTCCAATGAATCCTAAGTGTTCTGGAATGCATACGTCTGGGATGGAATTAGGGTGATCTGGATCACCATGGATGTTCTGGAGGTCTAGAGTCTTGGTTTATGAGGACTTCTTGAACATCGTGGCAGTGAAAGTCTATGTAGTGATGGAGTGAATTTTCTTCATTTTTACAAACAACACATTTAAATAGAAAGTGTGAAAGTTTATGCTAAATAACATGTATAAAAAATGCAAATTTCATTGAAGGTAACAATACTTAGGCATTGCAAGCATGTAAAAGAAATAATAACATGCTAATTTAAGTTAGACTAACTACTGATGCCATATTAACATTGATTCTTACATCAGGATTGAAAGGCATGTTTTTCGCATTGAACTGCTGTTTTGCAGAAGATGTTTTTCTCTTCCACTGTAGATGCCGTAACTTTCCAGAAGCTTTCTGTTAGCTAGTGGAGAGATATTTGTTATGTATTAGACAACTGACAGTGAGGTTCTCACTGGGAGGAGAGGAGATGGCAGGAAATATGACTTATGGGAAGAACTGTCTGAACTGCAAGATGTGGACGAAGTACCCTTTAAAGTACATAAATCTGTGGCTTATTGTGAAGACATGAGAAACTAAGAAATCTGCCTGCTCCCAGGCTTTGCTGAAATCTGATTGGATGCAGAGTACAGGAACTGTATCAACTGTAACAAACTGTGTTTTAGTTAATGTATATTAGCGTGTGTCGCTGGAGTAGGTTAAGACTCCCACTTTGGGATTCCTAGGATTACCTCTCCTCAGGAGAAACCTCCTTAGAGCCATTCTCTTTTCTAGCAATGTCAGCTGATTTATAACTGAGAATACTTTTCAGCTTGCAAAATTCTCTATTGATTGCCAGGGCTTCATGCCACAATACTCCCTTTCTCTCATCAGAACTCTTTATTTGGGTTTCTGAACTGAAACCTTTTTCCCTTGCCTCTTGAAGAAATTGCTATTTTAATGCTTAATTTAGTATAGGGAATTCCTCTATGGAAAACACTTGTATTTTCTCTATTTTATTTGTAATACTCACTAATTTGGCATTTTACCTTATTTTGAAATACTGACTAATTGATTATTTGAATTTGTGATAATGATGACTAAAAGATTAATAATTTACAAATAAAACAATTTGAGCTTATTAAAATTGTTAATAAAACCCTTTAACTCACACCAACTCTCTTCTGAAAATTCTTGTGAAATCTTAAATGGGCTTCACTGTTCATGTTTGATGTAGATGATTGTTCCTTCTCAATTCTCCCTGACGATGAACAAAGGTCCATACGACCAATGGAGGAGATTATTTAATGATTATACTTGAAGACTGAGATGCATAAATCTCCACACGATCAGTAGCATCAATGAAAGGTGGAGTGTCTCAAATTAAAAGTGTGACAATGACTAAACATGAGCCATTGTTGGTTTCAGCATCTCCGAAAAACAATGTACCATGTATCTTGGGCTTCTGCATCAGAGGTAAAGCTGCAGCTAAGTAAAATAAACCTGAATTTTGTCAAGTGTATAAATTATACTCCAATGCTGAGGGCTTCAGCAGCATAAATAGACAATGATATTGACGCCTGGAAAGTCTTCAACAGTGTTGGTGTTCTACAGAGGAAAGCTGTAGCTGGAGATTTCAATGTGAAATCTATGAGTAATAGGCTGAACCGATGTGTGACAACTTTGAATCCAAATATGTACAGTATGATAACACTAATAAGAGGCTTTATGGTGGCAAAGAAGTCATTCTGGAAAGCTCATAGAAGCCTAACTCATGTTTAATGCAAAAATAGCCAGCAAGCATCAATAAATTCCAAGTGCAAATTGCCATTTGAACAGACCAGTGCTCTAATGTCTGATCAATTGGAGCATGAAACGTTAAATTCTATAAATTTTGGTGCTGCATTAATACAATTGTTCTCGGGGGAAACAACACATGATTAAATAGAAACTACAGATAAACAGTAACAAGCAGGTGCCAGGCTCTTCTCGTGGGAAGAATGTGAGAAGACCTTGAGGAAGAGATACAACAAGTTATGGTAAAAGGCTTACTTCACTAAATGTGGTGCTACGCTTACTTACACAGTTTGGCTAAATGTTCCTTGTACAACACGGATAAGAAGATGGCAGTACGTTTAAAATATATGAACATTACCAATAATGTTAAGGCTTTAATGCGCTTTATGCAAAAAGAACAATTGATGGACAGAATGCAGAACAATGTCATACATTCACCCCAGTACAGAGATCTGGGCCTAAATCTATCGTTTTTTTGCTCACCATGCCATTCCAGTTTGGACCCAGCCATATGCAAATCAGTCTTGACCCTGCGCCCAATGGGAACAGTCCAGCCCGAACTGCCAGGCCAGGTCCTCCCTGGACTGGAAACAAGCATCCTAGGACCGGTTTCGGGCTTTCAGCCCTCAATAGCCAGGATAGCTTGACTCCAGTGGCATGGAGAGCACGGGACCCACGTCTGGGCATACCCGTCCCACTCGGGGTGACAAATGCAAAAAGAACAATTGATGGGCAGAATGCAGAACAATGTCATACATTCACCCCAGTACAGAGATCTGGGCCTAAATCCATCGTTTTTTTGCTCACCATGCCATTCCAGTTTGGACCCATCCATATGCAAATCAGTCTTGACCCTGCGCCCAATGGGAACAGTCCAGCCCGAACTGCCAGGCCAGGTCCTCCCTGGACTGGAAACAAGCATCCTAGGACCGGTTTCGGGCTTTCAGCCCTCATCAGCCAGGATAGCTTGACTCCAGTGGCATGGAGAGCACGGGACCCACGTCTGGGCATACCCGTCCCACTAGGGGTGACAAATGCAAAAAGAACAATTGATGGACAGAATGCAGAACAATGTCATACATTCACCCCAGTACAGAGATCTGGGCCTAAATCCATCGTTTTTTGCTCACCATGCCATTCCAGTTTGGACCCAGCCATATGCAAATCAGTCTTGACCCTGCGCCCAATGGGAACAGTGCAGCCCGAACTGCCAGGCCAGGTCCTCCCTGGACTGGAAACAAGCATCCTAGGACCGGTTTCGGGCTTTCAGCCCTCATCAGCCAGGATAGCTTGACTCCAGTGGCATGGAGAGCACGGGACCCACGTCTGGGCATACCCGTCCCACTCGGGGTGACAAATGCAAAAAGAACAATTGATGGACAGAATGCAGAACAATGTCATACATTCACCCCAGTACAGAGATCTGAGCCTAAATCCATCGTTTTTTTGCTCACCATGCCATTCCAGTTTGGACCCAGCCATATGCAAATCAGTCTTGACCCTGCGCCCAATGGGAACAGTCCAGCCCGAACTGCCAGGCCAGGTCCTCCCTGGACTGGAAACAGGCATCCTAGGACCGGTTTTGAGCTTTCAGCCCTCATCAGCCAGGATAGCTTGACTCCAGTGGCATGGAGAGCACGGGACCCACGTCTGGGCATACCCGTCCCACTCGGGGTGACAAATGCATAAAGAACAATTGATGGACAGAATGCAGAACAATGTCATACATTCACCCCAGTACAGAGATCTGGGCCTAAATCCATCGTTTTTTTGCTCACCATGCCTTTCCAGTTTGGACCCAGCCATATGCAAATCAGTCTTGACCCTGCGCCCAATGGGAACAGTCCAGCCCGAACTGCCAGGCCAGGTCCTCCCTGGACTGGAAACAAGCATCCTAGGACCGGTTTCGGGCTAAGGGGAAGGGTATGCCCAGACGTGGGTCCCGTGCTCACTACACCACTGGATTCAAGCTAGCCTGGCTGAAGAAGGGTGATGCCCTGAAACTGGTCCTAGGATGCTTGTTTCTGGTCCAGGGAGGACCTGGCTTGGCAGTTCGGGCTGGACTGTTCCCACAAGGAACAGGGTCAAGACTGATTTGCATATGGCTGGGTCCAAACTGGGGTGGTGTGGTGAGCAAAAGAATGATGGATTTAACCCAGATCCTTGTGACTGTGGGTGAATGTTTGCATTGTCCAGCATTCCGTCCATCAACTGTTTCTTTTGCATTTGTCGCCCTAAGTGGGAAGGGTATGCCCAGACGTGGGTCCCGTGCTCACTACACCACTGGATTCAAGCTAGCCTGGCTGAAGAAGGGTGATGCCCTGAAACCGGTCCTAAGATGCTTGTTTCTGGTCCAGGGAGGACCTGGCTTGGCAGTTCGGGCTGGACTGTTCCCACAAGGAACAGGGTCAAGACTGATTTGCATATGGCTGGATCCAAACTGGGGTGGTGTGGTGAGCAAAAGAATGATGGATTAAACCCAGATCCTTGTGACTGGGGGTGAATGTTTGCATTGTCCAGCATTCCGTCCATCAATTGTTTCTTTTGCATTTGTCGCCCTAAGTGGGAAGGGTATGCCAAGACGTGGGTCCCGTGCTCACTACACCACTGGATTCAAGCTAGCCTGGCTGAAGAAGGGTGATGCCCTGGAACCGGTCCTAGGATGCTTGTTTCTGGTCCAGGGAGGACCTGGCTTGGCAGTTCGGGCTGGACTGTTCCCACAAGGAACAGGGTCAAGACTGATTTGCATATGGCTGGGTCCAAACTGGGGTGGTGTGGTGAGCAAAAGAATGATGGGTTTAACCCAGATCCTTGTGACTGGGGGTGAATGTTTGCATTGTCCAGCATTCCGTCCATCAATTGTTTTTTTTGCATTTGTCGCCCTAAGTGGGAAGGGTATGCCCAGACGTGGGTCCCGTGCTCTCTACACCACTGGATTCAAGCTAGCCTGGCTGAAGAAGGGTGATGCCCTGAAACCGGTCCTAGGATGCTTGTTTCTGGTCCAGGGAGGACCTGGCTTGGCAGTTCGGGCTGGACTGTTCCCACAAGGAACAGGGTCAAGACTGATTTGCTTATGGCTTGGTCCAAACTGGGGTGGTGTGGTGAGCAAAAGAATGATGGATTTAACCCAGATCCTTGTGACTGGGGGTGAATGTTTGCATTGTCCAGCATTCCGTCCATCAATTGTTTCTTTTGCATTTGTCGCCCTAAGTGGGAAGGGTATGCCCAGACGTGGGTCCCGTGCTCACTACACCACTGGATTCAAGCTAGCCTGGCTGAAGAAGGGTGATGCCCTGAAACCGGTCCTAGGATGCTTGTTTCTGGTCCAGGGAGGACCTGGCTTGGCAGTTCGGGCTGGACTGTTCCCACAAGGAACAGGGTCAAGACTGATTTGCATATGGCTGGGTTCAAACTGGGGTGGTGTGGTGAGCAAAAGAATGATGGATTTAACCCAGATCCTTGTGACTGGGGGTGAATGTTTGCATTGTCCAGCATTCCGTCCATCAATTGTTTCTTTTGCATTTGTCGCCCTAAGTGGGAAGGGTATGCCCAGACATGGGTCCCGTGCTCACTACACCACTGGATTCAAGCTAGCCTGGCTGAAGAAGGGTGATGCCGTGAAACCGGTCCTAGGATGCTTGTTTCTGGTCCAGGGAGGACCTGGCTTGGCAGTTCGGGCTGGACTGTTGCCACAAGGAACAGGGTCAAGACTGATTTGCATATGGCTGGGTCCAAACTGGGGTGGTGTGGTGAGTAAAAAAATGATGGATTTAACCCAGATCCTTGTGACTGGGGGTGCATGTTTGCATTGTCCAGCATTCCGTCCATCAATTGTTTCTTTTGCATTTAATGCGCTTTAAGCAAGTATAAAAGCCCAACTGTTAATACAAACAGCTAGGTATACAAAAAATTACGTCCTTGAAGGGTAATGCTCTATATTAGAAACTCACAATGCTGATTTGCGGTGGTAAATTTGCCACAACACTAGAGCTGAAGGTCAGGCTCATAAAACAGCCTGGTAAGGTGGCCTCTACAGAGAAAAAAAGAAGGATTTCCTAAAACCATCCCAGTCCTAAAGGAGGTGGCAAAGGAATAACATGGCCTTTCATACATACCCCATTTCATTTGAGGACGGCACTGATGGGCCTGGAACTGTCATGAACTGTTGTGTAACTCTATACTCATACTTTGCATCTATTTTCATTAGCTCCAGTCGAAGGAAGTAATGGCTGCAGCTAAACCAGGAACGTCAGTGACATTTGACAAAAGGTTTTGCATCTTTGGAGTACGCACTATGCAATGGCACCACGCACAAACTACATAGCTAATTAGTTCCGAACTGTCACGTCATTTGGGAATAGTGGCGGCAATCTTTTATGTTTCCTCATGGTCCATGGCGTCCTTGTAGGCAATCAAGATGATTACTTGCTGCAGCAGGGATTTTGCTATCAAAACCCAAAACAACTTGAGAAGACTTGCTTCCAAAGCCACTTTTACATTATGGAACGCATCACTATGTTCAGAGAAGTATTCTAAGAACACAATTGTGCTAAGGAAGTGAATTTGAACATTTATATTTGGAGACTATTCAATTTGATACGGTGGAAGCTAGAAACTAAACAATTACTATAATTTAAAGGGATTTCTGAGGAATTGTTCTCTGTGCATTTGGATCTGTGTTACCTTACTTTATGGAGAGGATCCTTAAGGCTCAAGACATTTGTAATATTTATAATGTGCTTATTGTGTTTAAGGTATTGATGATTTAAGGAGGGTACTTACTGTAATCAGCAAAACAACACAATACTAATTTGTGGTTTAAGTTTCATTCTACAGAAGTCCCAAACAGAAATTCATACTACATGCATCTAAAGTTGAAAGTGTAACTACAGCTAAAGGTAGCATTTACTATATTAATAGTGATAAAAGGGCAGGCTACAATGTACGCAGGACATTAAATTCTTATCTTTGATTTCATACATGTCAAATGTTTCACTTCAGAAGAGAGTTAAGAACATAGAGATAATTTAAAGGTATATCGTTGCCTATATATTTATGTCAAGAATTTGACGCAGAGTAATTCATGGGCACTGACAGTCTTATTCATTTTAGATAACCACTATGACAAGAGGAAGTCCATTCCCAGCGGAACTGACGAGTCAGAGAGGCAGTCCCTTTTTTACCCATTCTCTTTTTCCCCAGATCTACAGCTAACTGCAATACTGCAACTGTGCTGGGTTAGGAGTGGATATAGATTGTACATCAATCCCAATGGGTATGGACTACAAGGTTAGTGCTTTCTGGCAGGAACAAGTATCCTCACACTGCCTGAGCTTAAACAGACAGTACAGTAGTTGACAAGGCAGGGATTGGGCAGGAGTTCCATTTGTATGAATGTCTATACGATTTCGACTTATGGAGATGCCTAACTAGAAACCCCGAGGAGCACAGGTGTACACTGATAATTTAGCCGCATATTAGGAGAAACATCCAATTCCACTGAGGTTCCTTGGTCCAATACCAAGAGTCAAAGAAAAAGGGAGACTCAATCATTTGCAGAACTCTCTGATCTACAGACCTGGATCAGGGTCTAATAAGCTTACCCAAGCAGCACATGTCAAGTTCTGTTTGTCCGACAAGGCATCTCTCACCAGGTTCCAGTGTTAGATGAGTAGTACACCTCAGGGTGGCCACTATGGTAGTGGGGCCTTACATTTTGAGAGAGGGAAGAACAAATGAGCTATTTGGTTGCCTGTGAAACTAAATTTCTTCTCACAGAAGTCTAAAGAGGCATTTTTGCTACAATCTCCTTAAGAACCCATAGGATGAAAAACAAACAAATGGAAGTCCACTGAGAAGCCTCTTGTTTAGAAGCTGAAAACAAAGACTCTCATTGTGGGTCAACTTTGGAGAAGCAGGACTGGCATGACCATAGTTCTTGATGATTAGCAGAAGACACAAAGGCAGGAAAAGGAGCAAAATATGAAAGCCAGATGTCGATCTAGCCAGGGCCTTAAGAAATTTTAACACATAGGCCATGTGCTGAACACAACACACCCAATCCCTCAGGGCACAAGGAGAAAAATAGTTACTTACCTGTAACTACAGTTCTCAAACATTGGTATCTTTCATGCTTGAATCATCCCCATTGTCGAAGTGGGAGCCCCAAGTTATCTTTATAAAGCAGTAAATGACAAAACCGTAGGCTACAATACAATGAATAGTCTCTGCAATAGCCCATCTATATCCTTTTGTAAAAAGGACCAAACTTGAACCATAACTAATCAGGAGACAGCACCCTATAGGACACTCCTAAGAGAGGCAGAGTCGCTCAGATTTTCAAGCACAAGTGTGATAAGACTATTCATGGCTTACATGTAAATACCTCATTTTCTTCTCCAGTATTGGATCTTTCATAGATTCACATGCTTGAATCAGAATAGCTAGCAGTTATTGTAGTAAAAGATTGCAGAAATATGCGTACCATTAGAAAATGGTGGGTACAACTTAATACATATCTGCATTTCCACAATATAATAATTGTGTATGTGTGTGTATATATATATATATATATATATATTCACTGAAAAAACCATAGGTTTTAGGGACAGTTATAGTTACTTGGACATTGCACTCGTACAAAACCCGTGAAATTCCCCCGTTATAGTTAGTTCAGCTAACTATAACTCGCGCCCGCAATGCACTGCTGATGACGTCACATATTACATCACTCATGACATGGTCAGTGACATCACTGATGACATCACTGATGACATCTCAAATGACATCACTGATGACATCATCCAGTGACTGTGTGTTTCTGTAAAGTTTAAATATTTTTAATATATATAGGAAAAGACGTATTGAAGAATGAGTGGGTGTGTAAGTGTCTGTATGGATGATTTAGTAGGTGCGTGACTGACTCTATAAGTGAGTGATTTAACGTATCTTACTGAATGCATGCGTTAGTGACTAAACTGGGTGAATGTCTGTATCCGTCTGTCTGTTGCTGTGTAAGTGGCTGCATGTGTTTGTGAATAGCTAAATGAGTGTCTATATGAGTTATTGAATGCTTGTCTGAGTATCTGTATGGGTGCCTGAGTGTTTGTGTGGGAGGGGTGTGTGCAACTCTGTGCATAGATGTGTGAGTGGGTGATTCACTGGGTGGATGGTTTCAAGAGTGCATCTGTGATAGACTGTATGGGTGGGTAAGTGTGTGTAAGAGTGTGTTAGTGAGTGAATGTATGTCCCAGTGGTACATGTGTGAGTAACTACATATGTGAAAGGCAGTATATATGTGTGTTGGAGTATATAAATAGCTATAAGCAAGAGTGAGTGATTGTGATAGTGGCTGTATGGATGAGTGTGTGCTTGTATCAGTGATTGTATAAGAGCGTAACAATGTGCTACTATTTGTATGAGTAAGTGAGCTGGTGTGTGTATAACTGTATAGGTGAGTAAATGGCAGTGTGTTTAATTATTTGCATGACTGACTAGGTGTCTGAGTATCTCTATGGATGAGTGGCGTTGTTTGAGTGTCTATATAGGAGTAAGAGTGCATATGATAGTCCTGTACTGAGTGACCGTAAGTATGAGTGACTGTACGGGTGAGTGAGTGGATGTGTGTGTGTAGACCTAAGAATCAGTGAGTGGGTATGTAGTTATTGGTGTTGGAGTGTCTATGGTTTTGCGAATGGCAGTCTGTAATTTAGAGTGGGTGTATCAAAGATTATATTAGGGTGTGAGGAGGTGCATCAGATTATCACGTGGATGATGTCATCAGTGATGTCATTTGAGATGTCATCAGTGATGTCATCAGTGATGTCACTGACCATGTCATGAGTGATGTAATATGTGACGTCATCAGCAGTGCATTGCGGGGCGCGAGTTATAGTTAGCTGAACTAACTATAACGGGGAATTTCACGGGTTTTGTACGAGTGCAATGTCCAAGTAACTATAACTGTCCCTAAAACCTATGGTTTTTTCAGTGAATTTCAAAGGTTTTTTAAATGCTAATTTGTAACTATAACGTGTCTGAAACCTATGGTTTTTTCAGTGAATTTCAAAGGTTTTTTAAATGCTAATTTCTAACTATAACGTGCCTGAAACCTACGGTTTTTCAGTGAATTTCAAAGGTTTTGTAAATGACAATTTTTAAATGTATTAATTGTTATATTAATTTTTTTCATACTGATTTCCAACATTTTTAGAAACAATTTTTTTTTACAGATTTTATTTTTTAAATTACATTGTAATTACATTACACATTACATTACAAAAAATACTTTCTCAGAATGAATTACTTTAGTTTAAATACTTTGCACATAGGTAATAGACTTTTAAGTACAGTAGTTACAGTTGTTGCAATGGGCAACACATTTTCATACACAATGCAACATTCAGCTCAATGTGAATTTCTAGTTAAATGCAATTAGTTACTTTATGGATTACTTTTCTAACCACAGGACTGGATCCTAGATTCAGTCCTGGTACATCTCCTGTAAACAGTTGAGTAAAAGCTTTTTGGTTACAGTCGTGATTTTTAAGGAATATTATTGTATTTTAAAAGTTGACACTTAGAAACTTTTTCTCATAGAATCACCAATGTTATCCTATGGAAGGAAATTCACTTAGCAGGTAAAAACTGTTATCGTTACTTTTTCTTACTCAGTGTTGGATCCTGGATCCAGCACTGGTGCATCTCCTGTAAACAGTTGAAAGAATGCGTTTAAGTCATACAGGTGATTTTTAAGGAATATTTGTAGTTTGTAAAAATCAACACTTTGAAACTTTTTGCTGAAAACCAGACAATGGATTCCTATGGAAGAAAATATAAGTTACTGGTAAGTACGGTTAAAATTACTTTTCAGGATTAGTACTGGGCTGAAAGATGCAGCACTGAGGTCTCTCCTGATAACAGGTGAGTAAATCGGAATTCGTATTTCGGCTGATTTTAGAGGAATATTTTAAAGTTCCAAAACTCCACACTTAGAAGAATTTCCAAGTGAAACCAGTCAATGTTAGCCTATGGAAGGAAATTCAAGTTACTGGTAAGTACGGTTAAAATTACTTTTCAGGACCAGTACTGGGCTGAAAGATACAGCACTGAGGTCTCTCCTTATAACAGGTGAGTAAATCGGAATTCGTATTTCGGCTGATTTTAGAGGAATATTTGTATGTTTCAAAAATCAACACTTAGAAACTTTTTCAGCAAAAAGCAGGCAATGATATCCTATGGAAGGAAATTCAAGTTACTGGTAAGTACGGTTAAAATTACTTTTGAGGATCAGTACTGGGCTGAAAGATGCAGCACTGAGGTCTCTCCTGATAACAGGTGAGTAAATCGGAATTCGTATTTCGGCTGATTTTAGAGGAATATTTTAAAGTTCCAAAACTCCACACTTAGAAGAATTTCCAAGTGAAACCAGTCAATGTTAGCCTATGAAGGAAATTCAAGTTACCGGTAAGTACGGTTAAAATTACTTTTCAGGACCAGTACTGGGCTGAAAGATGCAGCACTGAGGTCTCTCCTGATAACAGGTGAGTAAATCGGAATTCGTATTTCGGCTGATTTTAGAGGAATATTTTACAGTTCCAAAACTCCACACTTAGAAGAATTTCCAAGTGAAACCAGTCAATGTTAGCCTATGAAGGAAATTCAAGTTACCGGTAAGTACGGTTAAAATTACTTTTCAGGACCAGTACTGGGCTGAAAGATGCAGCACTGAGGTCTCTCCTGATAACAGGTGAGTAAATCGGAATTCGTATTTCGGATGATTTTAGAAGAATATTTGCACAATGGTGAAGGGAGGGGCGGGGCATGAGGTGACATCTGTGCAAACGCGCCCCGTGGCGCGTTTTAAGTTGGGGGATTAAGTCCCCTTGAATCCTGAGGGTCCCTAGGGGCCAACTAGCCCACCAGGAACCTCCAATATGCGCCAGGGGCTGCGTTGCAGAGACGTGTAGAGAGGCCACACCCCTTTACACCTCTCTGCAACGCAGCTCTGTGGCGCTTTCTGGATGTACCTGTTGGGCTAGTTGGCCCCAGGGACCCTCAGGATTGAAGGGATTTAATTCCCCATCTTAAAACGCGCCACGGGGCCTGTTTGCACACATGTCACCTGAAGCCCCGCCCCTCCCTTCACCACTGTGCAAACGCGCCCGTGGCGCGTTTTAAGCTGGGGATTAAGTCCCTTGAATCCTGAGGGTCCCCGGAGTCCAACTAGCCCACCATATACCTCCAAAGCGCCACAGAGCTGCGTTGCAGAGAGGTGTAAAAGGGGTGTGGCCTCTCTACACGTCTCTGCAACGCAGCCCCTGGCGCATATTGGAGGTTCCTGGTGGGCTAGTTGGCCTCCAGGGACCCCCAGTATTCAAGGGGAATTCGTTCCCCCTCTGCAAACGCGCCAGGGCGCGTTTGCAGAGTGGTGAAGGAAGGGGCGGGGCCTGCGGGCCCGATCGTTTTTTTTTATTTTTATTTTTTTTGTTCCCTGAAGGGGGGCTGTGTGGCCCCCCTTCCTTTTTCCTGTTTTTGGGCCATAGCAAACTACAGTGTCCCGGGGGTAGGCACCCCGGGACACTGCAGGAGCCGGCCCTGGGGAGTGGCGGTCCCCAGGGCCATCAAGGGCTCCAGGAGGGGGCCGCGCGGCCCCCCTCCCTACATCAGCACAGCCCCGGGAGGTGGTGGTCCCCGGGGCTTCGGGGGTCCAAAACGGACCCCCATTTTAATTTGTTAGTGCCCCGGGAGGTGGCGGTCCCGGGCGTGTGGGGGGCTGGAGCCCCCACACAGGTTGTTCAATTAATAAAAAAAAGCCCCGGGAGGTGGTGGTCCCGGGGCTGCGGGAGGCTCAGAGCCCTCCCGCACCATTTTAAAAAAGCCCCGGGGGTGGCGGTCCCCGGGGCTTGGGGGCCCTTGAGGCCCCCACACATAAAATTAAACCCCCACCATGCCCCCGGGACTTGGGCCACCCGGGGGCAAATACAATCGAAGCGCGGGAGACAGCGCTTCGTTTTTTTCCCGGCAGGATTTGCGCACCCTGAGCGCATCCTGCCGATTTTTAAAAAAATTTTTTATTTTTTTGCCCAGGGGGTCCTTGTGGGACCCCCTGAGCAAACCTAGGGGGTCAGGGTGTTTCTACCCTGCCCCCTTTGTGCGCTTTGCGCACTTGTTTCTGTCCCTCGGTTCTACCGAGGGACAAAATGGCTGCCAACATTTCCTGAATCGGAATGTTGACAGCCAGCTGACAGCCAATTAACATGCAGCTCGTGATCGGGAGGGTACGCGGACCCTACTCGGCCATAGATATCACTATCTTTTTACTTTTGATTTTCTCAGCAACTACTGAACGGATTTACACCATTTAACAAAAAGGGTTCTTTCTGAACCAAGAACTACCTCTTTGCCAAATTTGGTGTAATTCCGTTCAGCAGTTCGGGCTGTAGCCGTGTCTAAAGTTTCCTATGGAAAATTGCATGGGGAAAACGCGTTTTGGGACCCCCTTTCTTCTCGGCCCCCGCTTGACGAATCCCCCGAGACTTTCAGGGTAGGAGCGGACCGGAGCGGGCCACAAAGTTTGAAAATTTCGCGAAGATACGTCAACCGGCAAGAGAGTTATTTCAAATAGAATGTCGCGGATTTCCTATGGATAATAGGTTGTAACTATAACTATCTACTGGCGACCGCCAGTAGATAATATATATATATATATATATATATATATACTGTGAAGTAATATGCAACATGAGGAAGAAGAGACACCTCTATGAATAGAGGCTTACCTTATTGGAAGAGATGACGTAAGACCGCTTGTCCTCCAGCTGCGTCACTGGGGTGTGCCAAATCCAGGCAGTAGTGCTGCTTGAAAGTGTGGGTGTTCTTCCACGTTGCAGCACGGCAGATCTTTTCCAGCGGGACACCAGCATACAGACCAGTAGAGGTGGATACTGCTCTCATGGAATGCGCTTTAGACTTAACTGTGAGCGGTTTGCAGGCCTTAAAATGGCAGAACTAGATTGTTTCTGGCAATCCATCTTGCAATATTAGCTTTTGTGACTGAAGTACCTTGTTATGATAGACCATAAGACACTAACAACTGTTCCGTATTTCAAATTTGTTTAGTCCGTTGCAAATACAGTTTAATACATCGTTTAATGTTTAGAGTGTGTAGAGATCTCTCAGCTGGCGCAGAAGGATTTGGAAAAAAGGTACGAAGTATAACAGGTTTGTTGAGATGGAACCTTGGGAATAAATCTTGGATTCGTCCTGAGAAGAACATAGTCCTCAGTAAAGCACAGATAGGGTTCGTTTGTTGTAAAGGCTTGAATTTCGCTGACTCTTCTAGCTGAAGTGAGAGCCAATAGTAATGAGATCTTCCAAGTGAGAAATGTCAGTTCTGCCTTGTGACCAGGTTAGAACGGTGGCTTCATAAGCTGCGAGAGAACCACATTGAGAAGCCATTCCGGAGGAGGAGCTCAAATTGGGGGAAAAGCTCTAAATAATCCCTTCATGAATTGTTTGACAATTCTTATAGAACAGAGCGATAAAGTGTGCGAAGAACATCTGTAATCTAGAAATAGCAGTCAGGTGAACCTTAGCAGACGCATGTACTAACTCTGATCTAGAAAGAGAGAGAAGGTAGGGTAGAATTTGCTCTAGTGATGAGTCTAGTGGGTGGATATTGTTCTGTAGACACCATGAACAGAACCGTTTCCACTTTAATTTTTTTGCTTTGTTTGTGTATTCAGCTCTTGCTTTGGATAAAATCTACCTACAGTCCTAGGGAATGTCTAAATCTTTTAATTCATTGAATTCAGGAGCCATGCATGCAATTGAGGAGAGGTGGAGTCCGGATGCAGAACTTGGCCCTTGTTCATGGTTAACAGTGTTCTCGTTATGGGAAAGCGAAAGTGCTCGGATTCCCAGAGCAGAAGGAGCTCAAGGAACCAATGTTAGCAGGGCCAACATGGAGCAATTAGGATCAGCCGGCATGGCTACCTCCTCATTTTGATGAGAAGCCTGGGAATGAGAGGGTAAGGGGGAAAAGCGTAAGCATAGATCCCTGACCATCTTATCGAAAATGCATTCCCCATGACCCTCTCCGAGGTTCTCAGATAGCGAAGAACTGGCATTTTCGATTCTCTTGAGAGGCGAAGAGATCTAAGTTCAGTTTGCTCCATTGTTGGAATATGGAGTTAAGAATTGTTTGATTGAGCTCCCACTCGTGGCAGGCTTCTGCTCAGGGTGTCTGCTAGATTGTTGCTCACCCCTGGTAGATGTTCCGCCTTGATGGATATCAGGTGTAGCAGAACCCATTTCCATAATCTTTGAGCATCCAGAGACAAAATGTGAGACCTTGTACCCCCCCCTGCTTGTTTAGGTAGTACATGCAGGTGGTGGTGTCTGTCTGTATGAGGACGGATGATGCTTGTATCCTTGGTAAGAAGGACTGAAGCGCTAGGAAAATTGCTCTCAATTCCAAGAAATTGCTGTGCATTTTGGACAGAGACATACTCCAGCTACTTATTCGGAGATCTTAAAGATGGGCTCCCCAGCCTTCCAGAGAAGCGTCCGTGGTGATTATGAAGTCCAGAATTAGAGATAGGAATGATAGCCCTGATGAGAGATTCTTGGAGGTTTGCCACCAAGGAAGCGTCTTTCTCATGGCTGGTGTGATCTGAATGAGATCGTCGAACGAGCCGGTCATTTGGACCCATTGTTTGTCCAGTTCTCCTTGAATGGGTCTCATCCTGAGACGGGCATAGGGCAACAAGAGAATGGCTGAGGACAAAGACTTGAGGAGATGGACAGAAACAAACTCTCTTTTGGACAGATTGTGAGCTAACAGCATTATGGTCCTTTGACTCGTCTGCGGACAAGAATGCTTTGTCCTGTAAGGTATCCAGAGTTGCCATGAGAAAGGTTATCCTCTGTGAGGGTGAAAGAAGAGACTTTTGGTAGATGATTGTGAGTCCCATAGAATGAAACAATTGTAGGCAGGTTGTTGTCGCCTCCGACGCCTGCTGAAGAGATGGTGCTTTTACAAGCCAATCATCGAGATACGGAAAGAGTTGCAGGCCTTTTTGTCTGAGATGTGCTCCTACTGGAGCAAGACATTCGGTGAAAACTAGGGGAGCTGACCGGAGACTGAAGGGAAGAACTTTGAACTGATAGTAAGTACCTGCTACAGTAAAACAGAGGAACTTTCAATGTTTGGGATGGATAGGGACGTGGAAGGATGCAACTTGTAAATCTAGGCTGGTCATATAATCTGTGTGATTGAGCAGTTGTAATATCTCTTGGAGAGTGACCATGCGAAAGGATTTTCTCTGCAGGTAATTGTTGAGTTTTCTGAGATCCAGAATGGGACACCATTCTCCAGATTTTTTCTTTACTTGGAAAAAACGAGAATAGAAGCCCATTCCCTTTCGAGAGTGTGGAACCTTTCCTATAGCACCCTTCAGGAGCATGGCAAGTGCCTCCTTCCTGAGCAGGTGGCGATGGGATGTAGCTGATCTTTGTGGAAATTGAGTGGGTGGAACTGAGGTGAACTCCAGAGTATGGCCATAATTGATAAGATCTAGGACCCACCTGTCCATCGTAATTTTCTGCCATTGGTGGTAACAGTGAGAGATGCGCGCTCACAGAGAACAAGATGCAGAGTGGGTTGCAGCAGGTACCACAGTAATATCACTGTTTTCTGACAGTGTCCCTTGGCTGTACTGGCTGTTTTTGCCCTGATTATTGCCTTGAATATGCAGCTGTTGGTGGTGCACAATATGTTTGGTGTTGTTGATAGGCAGGACGAAAGGACTGATAGGGCTGGAACGATTGGTATCGTTGGCATCCGCCACGAAAGGAATAGGTACCTCGTCCGCGGGCCCTTCTAAAAGGTGTTTTTCTGTACTGAAGTGTTCCTAAGGACCTTACTGTATCTGTGTCTACCTTGATGGCTTGTAAAGCATCATCAATATGTTTTCCAAAAAGTGCATCGCCACCAAAAGGCATGTCTAAAATCTTGGCTTGTACCTCAGGACGGAAAGTGGTTGTTTAAAGCCAGCCCTGGCGACCAGAACCTCTGTGCCTGCTAGCTGACGAAACCTCAGGGAGGCTACGTCCGTAGCACAATCAATGATTTCGGAAGCAGATCGTTCTCCTTCCAGCAATATCTTTCGTGCTTCCTGTTTCTTGTCATCCAGCAGGAGATCCAGACATGGTGCGATATCCAACCACATCTGGTGGTCATACCTTCCCAAAATTGCTAAAGAGTTTGCAGCAAGCACCGTAGTGCCTGAAATGGTGGAGAACCTTTTGCCTATGTTGTCAAGGCGCCTGCCTTCTTTATAAGGTGGTGTCGTAATAGGCACTGAAGGGTTCTTTGACCTGAGCTGCGCAGCTTGGGTTATTACCAAGTGTGGTTTTGGGTGTCCTACCAAACATGCTAGAGAGTCGTCAGGGATTTTATATTTTTTGGCAATCCTAGGAAGGACTGCAGTCACCGTAGCTGGTGTTTTCATTCTTTTTATTCCTTTTCCCCATATATAATGAATCAGAGGGATTGCTCTCACTGAATTCCTTGACTGCTCCTTAAAATCGTAAAGACAACAGTCAAACTGCATGGCCGTCATTGGAAGTTGAAATCGCGTAGCTGCCCTCTCCATTAAGGTGTGAAAACCACCTATATCCTCCGGTGGTGAAACTGCTAGTTGAGGTGCTGGGGGGATGGTGTGGGAATAAGATATTCATCCCACTTGTTGGCAGCTGAACGGGTGTCCTGAGGTTCTCCTTCCTCCCTGTCATCATTGGAGAAAGATGGATCCTGTCTTGGTGGCATGGCATTGGTTGAAGCCGGCGTCATTCGAGGCGTGGGAGGAGGCATAGGAGGTGGAGATGCCGGAGCTGGAGGAGACGGGGGTGTTGCTCCCTCATGTTAAGGAAAACGTCTATGGTAGTCCTGCAACATTGATTGCAAGTCTTGTACTAAGGCCACCAAAAGCTGGACCATGGGTTCCTGAGTAGGACCCATATATTGCAGAGACTTGCCTCCATAGCGCTGATAATTACATTCTTGCTCACAATAGGCTGATTCATCCTCCTCCTCATCATCCTCTTTCTTGTGATACTTCACATGGAGCGGTGATGGGCTCCTAGCTGGCCCAAAAGGTCCATCATCAGATACTTGTAAGTCAAATAAGTTACTAGGTGGTAACCGAGATATTTGTGTTGGGTCCTGAAGGAAATGTCTTGCCAACGGTGTTGTCGACAGTGCCAAATCCGGTGTGAGAAGCAGACTTGAAGGCCTTCTCGATTTCAACAGTGGCGTCATCGACGAATTCTACGTTGACGGTGGTGGGAGCGGTGAAATTGCCGCCGACGGTGAGACGATGGTTTTCAATGACGAGGTTGTAGTCATCAACGTTGTAGACGTGTTCGTCGTCGACGAGGTGGTTGTCGTCGACGAGGTGGTCGTAGTAGACGGTGTGGCGTTCGTCGACTGTGCGGCCGCCAACGGTGCAGTCTTGGTCCGCGGTGAGGCTGTCAACGAGGAGAGAGTCATCGGCGATGAAGGAGAAGTGACCGTGGTCAGTGATTTTTTGACGTGTAGGCGTCGATGATGGTTTCAACGGCGTTGCCGTCGTCGAGGGCTTCATGGAG
This sequence comes from Calotriton arnoldi, assembly GCA_963921515.1. NCBI lineage: Eukaryota > Metazoa > Chordata > Amphibia > Caudata > Salamandridae > Calotriton > Calotriton arnoldi. The sequence continues at coordinate 2,856,916 of CAWUFW010001008.1, read as the reverse complement.
AGCTTGATCTTTATTATTGAAGAAACTGAGGAAGATTTTGCAGGTTTTAAGGCCAAAACAGATGATGGAGTTGGAGGGTCAGATATTACCTCAGAAGGAGCTGAATGCTTTCCTTTTTGTGAGGAGCTTTTGGAAGACTCGTGGTGTGTCTTTTTAAAAGCTTTTTTATGAACTTGTGGTCACCCTTGCAAACTTTCCATCTTCCTCTTTGATCATTCATGAGAGGTGTGAGAGCTTGCACTATCTTCCTCCTCAGAGACAGCATCAGCCTTGGTTTTAAGTGCCTGCAGTTATAATACCAAACTCCCCTCTCTATCCTTGAGGGTTTTGGTTGAAAAGGTTCTACAAAATTTGCAGTCCTTCACCTTATGGTGCAGATATAAACAATAAATATTATTTTTATGAGGATCCTCAACATGGAGCCTTTTCTTACCACAAGATCCACATGCTCTGAAGAATCCTTGTTCAGAAGATTCCAACATGGTATCATGGTAAAGTTGAAGAGAAAACTGAAGAAACTGAGCAGAGCTCAGGGAGACTCCCTCTCACACGACATGCGGTAGAAAATATGAGGGACCCTGCCTCTCTTGGGAGTGTTCTACAGGGTGCTGTCACCTCATTGGTTATGGTTCAAGTTTGGTCCTTCTTACAAAAGGATATAGATAGGCTATAGCAGTGACTAATCATTGCATTGTAGCCTATGGTTATGTCTTTTACTGCTTTATAAAGATACAGTGGGACTCCCACTTCGACAACGGGGATGATTCAACATATGAATCTATGAAAGACCCAATACTGGAGAACTGGTGTGTGGACAATCAAGTTAAAAAATCATGAGTGTAGGTTCAGTGGATGTGTGCATGGACCCCATAACTTACTTTGCCTGCACAGTGGCTACCTTACACACTTTCTTTCAGTCAGAGAAGCACAGAAAAGAGACATATTTATATTTGTACAATGTTGTGAGACCAAAGCACAGTTCCTTACCAAGACACAGAGAGGTCTAGAGGGCACTCGGGCAAGGACACAGATGGGCAAGGGCTGGTATCGGTCTTCGCTGAAATTGCACGTAGATTTTGATCTTGGTTTTCTAAAAAGAAGTAGGAAAATGCATTAAAGGTCAATGATAAGAGATCACAAGGAAGGGCAATAAGCCAAATTATAAATAATGAAGTAAGATGCATGGTATGCTCACCTTAACACAAACCAATACACGTATAAGGGCTCACACACGTGCACAAAGACACTAACAAGCACAACTTAAGGCAGAGAGTGGTTCAATTAGGAAGGAGGCAGTGACTAGTCTAAATAAACCAAGAGAGAACCTGAACAGGACTTACGTATTAGGTTCTTGGCTTATCAATATACTACTATGCACTGCACCTGTCAGCCCTTTAAACTACCTGGGTCTCAGACCGGGTTAAGATACAAAGGAGGTTCTTACACTGACTCTCCAGGTGGTATTTTACTCCAATATCTTGTTTTAAGAAATGATCGGAAAAAACTATAATATCGACCACCACAATGTCGAAAAAGTATGTACACATAGGTAAGTATGGGTTTGCTATTCTTATCTAATATATATAGATAGATAGATAGATAGATATATATATATATATATATATATATATGTATATCTTCAACGACTGCTCCTCAGTAAACCAGGAAACTTGAGTCAGGTTGTTTGCAATCAGTGTTGCTAGTGTTGCCTTTAAGCATGCAATGCTGTCATTCCTCAATGATTACATTGCAAAAGACTGGGATAACCTATGTTTCATACTGGGCATGTTAAAAGACGTGTGTCTGAGTCAGTTGGGCTCCCTGTTCAGTGAAGAATACTGATGTTGGAAGTCCTACAGAGTGGTGTTTCTTCTGTTACTCACAATTTTGCCTGTTCGCCATGATGTGCTGAGTAGTGCATTCAATATTGCTCCTGGTGAGGTACATGTTTATGTACTTACCTATAGCTTGAGAATAACTGCAGTAGAGAACATTTATATATACACTACTTTGTCTGGTCATTTTTGAATATTACAGTGGCGACGAGGACAACAAAGTATTTTTAGGACAGGTATCAAGCACTAAGCAGGTAGTGTCCGACCAGTGCCTAGTAACATCAGGCAGCCCAGGACTATCAAGAGTAGGAGCACAGAAGAAGAGAGGAAGGAAAAGCTAACCATAATTACTATCTGCCCTCAATCTGCCATCTGGTTTGCACATGCTGCTGCTGGAAAGGTGAGCAGTGTGCAGGAAATGCTGGGACCATGCTGGCATAAAGGAATTTTGGGCCGGAGGCTCTAAACGTTGTTTGTTTTGCTAAAGATTTTCTAAAGACTGGTTTATACACTAATGATGGCATACTATGCTGGTGAGCTATAGCCCTACAAGCATGAATTTCAAAGCCCTGTGTGTACAACTGGGTGCGAAGACTGACTGTAGTGGGACTGAGGTTGAAGGTATCTAATCACCGAGGAGTAATGGGTCAGAAATGTTGAGTGCGTCGATAGGGGCATTTGAGTTTATATACAAAGGTATTTTAAGATTATAGTATTGCCCTGTTATCTACTTCCCCCTAGGGCTGTTTTCTCTCCCAGTGATCTAAGAGTACCTGATGTAAAGGTCCGACCTCCTACCAATCTCAATTTGCAAAGTCAGCTTGTTTCTCCTTGGCAATTCATGGAGAATTGAGAGAACAAGATGTGTGTGGGTGAGGTTTCTAATGCCCCATGGGGGCACAAACACAGCTGTATCCCGGTTTCTCCTCATGTAGCATCTTTCAGAGAACTGCCACACTAAAGGGAAAGCCATGTGCTGCATTGTAGGCGCTAGTTGATACTTGCAGGGTGTGGGATTAGACTCTGTTGCTCAGGGTGCAAAATGTTATGGACGTCAAGGAAGGACAGGATGTTTGTGAACGCCACGTTTTATTTCTGAGGTTTAAGCTCATTTTTGTGAGGCAAATAAGGATGTGACACACATAAGAACAGAGAAGTAATTATTTTCTTTCAAAGCCTTCCATGAGAGTAGAGGGTACGCAAAAAGAGCAAATAATAAAATGAAACCAGCACTGTCAATGGACAACAGGTCTAGCTTTTTTAAAAGAAATATGCTTGCAATATTGAGTGGTGAACGCGAAATGTTAAGGAGTAGATGAATGACTGAATGAGTAAGTGGATGCATGAATGGGTGGATGAGTGAGTGCATTTATGATTTGGTGAATGGATGGATGGATGAATGCATCAGTGAATGTAGGCATGCATGGATGGCTGGATGGATGGATATATGTATTAAGGATGAATGGATATTGCATGGATGGGTGAATGGGTAAGGCCATGTGAAAGCACATGGATGACCACAGTCATCCATCCATCCATCGTCACACCGATTCACACACTCACATGCCCCCAGTAGTCAGTGTTTCACCAATTCATGCAACCCACACAAATCCATCGATTAAACGCCTGGGACGTTCTCCAACAAAGCCAGACTTATTCCTTTTGCCAATGTTTTTATTTTTAACTCATGATGTTCATGACAAAAGCTCTGACTTACCAGGATTAAAAAGGACGTTTACTACCATGTGTCAGGAATAAGAGTCATAGAACTGTAAAGACAACTGAATCAGGACACTTTTCATTGTTGTACACTAGAGCACTATTGCTACACTATAATTCATAATTATCTATGGACTCAATTATAAATGATGACTGATGGAATGTAGAATAGCAATAGTGCTCTAGTGTATTCTGTGAACCATAAAGGTATAGATGCCTACACCAATAGTGTCAAATGAGAATAGAGTGCTTGGGAATGATTCATGGGAGAGCAATCATATACCTTAAAAATGGGTCTTTTTTGTTTCACTGGTTTTAACATTACCCTTTATTTGAATCATATGTAACCTCCTCCCAGTCCTGATGATGGTCCTGATAAACAACCTAAACAGGGCTGAAACGTCGACATATTAGATAATCAGAGGAGTAGATCAAGTGGTGTGAATACCTCCCGGGGTGTTCTTGTGAAAGGATCTCATGGAACCTCTCTTATGTCACATCAATGAGATATCCTCCTTGTTGGTTTTATAATGTTGATATCAAGGTATACTTTTTCTTGAGTCTTTTCTATATAAGGGTTGATATTCTGGTGGGGTTTAGATGTACTTATGTATGTAATATTGTAGTATGAATTACATATTCATTCTTATACAATAAAAAGAAACATTTTGGATTTGGTATTCTGCTCCTTCTTTTTTTCTTCCTTTTCATCCCTTATCATTTATAATTATGTTCTGCTGGGACCATTTGATTTTTTTCTATTAACACATTAATGTACATATATATTATTAATCTCTGGCATGAGTCACCCTTTCAGCATTGCTGCAACCTGTAAGGTCAGAGGTTCGAATCCCAGGGAAGGATCAGCCTTCCATTAATCTGATGTCAATATCTTTATGAGGCACCACTCTGTGAAAGTGAGGCGAGGTGCAAACTGTTATTTCACCACTTTCCCGTTATTTAAATAAATGCAAACTTACTGTGTAATAGTTTTGATGAAACCATGGAAACTTGATGCGCGTGCCTCTACCGTAGAAGCAGATCTAAATTTGAAATGGAATATAAAAGGCACAATGAAAAAAAAACATATTAGGTTTTATGAGTATTCATCAACTGAGTCTAAATGAAGGCTGAAAATGCATGCCTACAACCAGCGGGGCTGAATACTTAATTAAATGGAATATTACCAGCCCAGTCAAAATATATGACAAGCTCAGATTTGATAAAATATCAATTTACTGCAAAAGCAGAATGAAAGAATATGCAAAATCAATATGTACATGTGCACCTGTGACACTTGTATGAAATTGAAACCATGCACAAATATCTACCAGCTATACTGCCAGAGACTCTGGCTTTGGGGTAAGGACTGGAGTACCAGTAAGACACATGTTTGCACCCATCATTAACCAAGATGTAATCGAATTTACATGTGTTGCAGATCCACGTGTGTGCATAATCCTTGGGAGGCCTGTCCGGCGTCTTGTCAGACTTTTTTGAGGCCTTGCAAGGCGGTCTTACCTTCGCCCCAATAAAGTTTCTGCAACTTTTCCTATTGTAGAATGAACTCATCCCTTGAATACGGAACATCGGTAGAAGCCTTCAAAAGCTTCCTGCAGTCCTTCATTTAAGGTTTGGCAGAGGATTCCCTACAGATCTTACAATAGAGGCACAACAGGCCAGGACAAGGATGATGGTGCCGGTGCCACTCACTATGCGGTCCAAAGTAAGCTGCCTGAGAGGGAGAGGTGAGAGCACAGGGGTCTCCATCCAAGAGCCAAAGGAAGGCACCATAGATCAAGGGAAAAATGTGAGAACTGAGGGAACTTCTGATTGGCTGAAGTGTTGTTTTTTAGGTCAATATGTAACTACAGGGTTTGTTTCAGGCCTTTTTGCCTTGTTTGAGGATCACTGCTATTTGAAGGCCACTGAGTGGCTCTCAGCTTGACCTCAGACAAATATTCCAGTGTGCGCATCCATGAAAGGTCCAATGCCGAAGAAAATGAGTGTTTCACCATCAAAGTTGCTGTCTCTGCGACGGGAGGAGTCAATTTGGAGAGACAATAAAAGTTCAATGCTTCTACTGCCTGTGCTGAAAAGTGGAATGACCACCAGAAAATGGGAGCACTGGAATTATATGCCAAAGGTGGAGTTACATTTGCAGTTCCCACATATTTTGTCTTGCAAACGTGCTGGGCAGTGTTTCCCAGCAATTCAAATGTGATCATAGTGTTAATTATTGGATATAAACATTTCAATTAATTTGCAGATATAATGTTTTATACAGGTCTGAATTTTAACAAGTAGGAGTCTCCAGATATTTCTTTAAGAGAGGAGTTGACTTGGACTAATGTTAGTGCCATTGGGAAAGTGGGGCATTTATGGAAAGGGGCATCAGACATGGTCCACACTTTAATGAACCTGGCAAGAACAGAGAATTTGGATTTCATGGGAAGAATCAATGTTGGGAAATTTGGATCAACAATATATGACCCTGGAAGAAAACGAGTGTGTCATAAGTGTGAGAGTTCCATTTTATATCCTCACCAGTACTGCTGATTTTCAAAAAAGGAGTTTGGTGATACTGGAAGCAAAGTGTGGAGAGTGCAGAAGCTATTGATTTTCAGAAGATGAATGCAGCATTTGAGTGTGACAAATAAGGCATTGGGGTGGATAGCCAGGATCACACTTCATGTCTATATGTGAGGAGATGGCCCCAAGTGGGGCTGATTTGGGTATCCCAAGCTACCTCTCCTTGAGTATGAAAGCCAGCTTCAATCGTAAATGCCCTAACTATGTAGGAGGATTGAGGTGACAAACAAAGTAGGGGAACGAAAAAGCCTTATGTATAAAAAAATATGTTGGTATCTACCAAGCCTACTTCAGTTCTTACACACACCCCTTCCCATAGAATTCTGCAATGGTCACCCTTCAAAGTCCTTTCTCTCCCAGATCTGGCTCACATAGTCAACTCCCTCAAAGCACTTCTTATTAGGATGCTGTCTTACCATTGTCATTCATCAAAGCTCACTCAGGGGATAATCTCTTAACCCTATTTACCATTGTCAATGCCCCCTTCACTCAAAGCACCTTCCCAGAGGCTCTGAAGACAGACCAGATCCCTCCACTCCTAAAGAAACCTCCAATAAACCACGATGAACTCACCAACTACTGGCACATTATTCACCTACTATTCATCGCCAAGATATTTGAAAAAGCGGGTCTATGTTCAACTTCCGGACCACATCAGTGCTAACCATCTTCTGTATGACTACCAGTCTGGATTTAGATCACACTGCAGCATGGAAGCTGCTACTTTACACATCATAGACAACGCCTCCTTGAACACAGATGAAAATGACCCTGGCTTCCTGATATTGCTGACTTCTGAGCTGCTTTCGACACAGTTGACCATCCCACCTTGGAACTCCAATGGTATTCACAGTCAATGTCCTCCACTGGTTTTTCTCCTACCTTTCCAACCAACACCAGTTGGTTCACATGGGTACGTCCAGAACACAAAAGATCCCTATCAATTAAGGACTCCCCAGTGCTCCATACTATCTCCTGTCATCTTCATCCACCATCCTTACATGAAGCCTCTTGGTGCTATACTCACAGAAAACAACATTGAGATTCACCAATATGCCGATGATACACAACTTTACTTGAAAGTGTCCCTGCTTCAGACATCCAATGCCTCAAACACTGTCTGCCCATCATCCAGACCTGGATGTCCAGCGCCAACCTAAAGCTCAACCCAACCAAAACAGAAATCCTGTTGTTTGCTAAGAACAATAGACAAGATACTGCACAAACGTGGCTCAGTGACATAAACATTGATGGCTGTGAACCTCAAATTTCAACGAATGCCAAATCACTTGGATTCACCTTCAACACTAACCTCACCCTCAAGGAACACTGTACGAAATTGGGTTATTGGTTGAGTTCAAGAATGGATCAGTGTTTCCAGTCACTTTGGCAAGTGTGGGATCAGGGGCGGTTTCTTTTAAAGGGCGTGGGGGCTACGCCCCACATATTTCTTGCCTCTTTCATTTTTTTTTAATACCATGAATCCTACCTGCAGTAAGTGTTGCTTGCTCAGCAATCGGCATAGCTTCTGACCCTCGCTCTGCGCAAGTGTCAGGCAGTCAAAGTACAGACAGGCTCAAGCACTTACTCGAATGAGCATGTCGCAGGATTTTCAGGGCTTGTCTGATTTAAGCCCTTGATTCTGCGGCCTGCGAGAGCGTAAGGCCACTCCTCTCCCTTGATGAACCCCACCCTCTCTTACTGATTGCACTTGGGTGCTTTAGGCTGCAGCCTGGGCTTCCCAAAGGAGAGTGTCAATCAGGGACGGTCCGGATTGGAAGCAGTGCATGCGACAGGCGGCATCACTGACGCCTGGTCACATGCTGTAAACAGATACAGTGCGCATGTTTCCGTTTTATAGAAACATGCACGCTGTAGATTTCGTAAAGTACTGCCTGTGAGATTTCCCCATTAACGTCAGCATAGACTAATCACTCCGTGACTCGGATGCGGTGGAGCGTGCCTCTCTAACATGTTACAGTAACTACAAATGAAAGCTGCTCGAAAATTGAGGTCACTGCCGCTGGCAGACACTGCCCAACACTTCCCTTTCTAATTATTTCCTATATCCAGCAAGCTGGATGATCTTTATTTCATAAAAACCGGAAGAACAATCAAATCGAGAACAACTTTTGACTGATCGCAGCATCGATCAAACAAACTTTCTAATTTATTTTTATTTATTTATTTATAAAGATTTATATAGCGCGAACAAGATCCCGAAGGATATCAGAGCGCTTTACAAAAGGATGGAAGGAAGGACATAAATGCAATGTCGACATCAAGTAAGAATAACAAAAAAAACCAGGAAAAATCGCATAATTACAAGACCAATTAGTCAAGGATAGTAATACAATAAACAGGTATATAGTAGGCTACACAGGGGAGCACACTATGCGGTAAGGAAGAGCAGCATCAAATGATGGTACAATGGGTGTAGGATCAATGGCTTCGAGCAGGTGAACCTAGCCCAATTAAGGTAAGAATTTATTCATTAGGAATCTTTTGGCTTCCAGTTTGAAAGCAGTCGTTGAAGAGATTCTGCGTACTTCCGGTGGAAGAGAGTTCCATATCTTTGGGGCAGCGCCGGAGAAGGCTCGGTGACAAGTTCTCTTTTTGCTAAGGATGAGTGGTTTCAAGAGGAAAGTGTTAGTGCTTCTTGAGGCTCTACCACCACAGGATAATTCAAGCTTTTGCGCTAGGTACCTGGGAATTTTGAAATGCAGGGCTTTGTGCGCCAGAACGGCAATATTTAACTGAATTCGAACTTCAGAGGGCAACCATTTAAGAGATTTTAGGACTGGGGATATGTGCTCATTACGTTTGGTACCAGTAACCAGTCTAGCCGCAGCGTTCAGTGATGCCCTTAGTGGAGCCAGGGTGTATTTGGGAAGGCCACAGAGCGTAGCGCTGCCGTAATCAAGCCTCGGCAAGACAAGCGCTTGGACCACCTGCTTGAAATCAGTTTGTGGAAGGAATGGTTTGATATTTCTAAGTGTCCTCATCAAATGGTTAGCTCCATTACACACATTGCTGATGTGATTTTTCATATTCAGGTTCTTGTCCAGGGTGATTCCGAGAGATTTGTCAGAGTCTATGATGAGAGGGGTGCAGTTGAAAGCAGTGAGGTGATTCAGCCAAAGGTCTAGCTTCGGGATGTGGTTTGGAGGAGAGATGAGAAGGAATTTAGTTTTGGAGGTGTTGAGCAGGTGATGGTTCTCGTTTAACCAATTTTGCGTAGACGTTAGGGTAGTGTTGAGTGAGATGATGTTATCCGGGGATGAGATTTTCAGATAAAGTTACGTATCATCCGCATACATATGGAAAAGCATGTTCGTGGAATTTAGAGAATTAGCTAATGGTTCCAAGAAAAGGTTGAAGAGGATAGGAGATAGGGCTGACCCTTGGGGGACACCCATGAGTACTGGAGAGGGCTGGGAGAAGGAGTGGTTTGCCTTGACTCTTTGTGATCTGTGGTGGAGGAAGGACGAGAACCATTGTAGCACGCGACCCGAGAAACCCATCCTGTTCTTCAGAATGGATAGGAGGTTGTCATGATTAACCGTGTCGAATGCGGAGGAAAGGTCAAGGAGGATTAGGAGGCAGGAATCATTTTGGTCAAGCATTTTTAAAATGTCATCCATAACGTGAGTGAGAGCCGATTCAGTACTGTGCCCCTTCCGAAAGCCTGATTGATGCTGGTCTAGGAGTTGGAAGTTCTCTATGTGAGCACAAAGTTGGGATTGTACACATTTTTCTAGGAGTTTGGCTAGGGTGGGGATGTTGGAGATAGGGCGGAAGTTATTGAGGTCAGCTTTATCTGCGTTAGGATTTTTTAGTATAGGTGACACCTCAGCCGCTTTTGGGCAGTCTGGGATCGTGCTTTGTGATAGAGAAGCGTTTACAATCCTTGTCCAGGTGGGGATGAGTACATTCTTGATTTCTTTGAAGATGGCCGGGGGCAACGGGTCATTGAAGTGGTTAGATGGGTTGATATTCTGAAGAATCTTGTTGATGTCTTTTTCACTGAATGGGGTAAAGGTGCCCCATGACGCATCGTTCTTAGTGTTCAGGCTGATATGTTTGCACTTTTCTAAGAGGTCAAGGGGTGGTGCGGACCCGGAGGATGGCAGGAGAGCCTTCTCAGAGGCGAGACCGATGGTGATGAGTCTTGATTTCTCAATGAAGAAAGCAGCAAGTTCGTCGCATAAGGGTGGGCTGCCTCCCGAGTCAGAGAGGTTTGGACCTACCACTGATTGCTATTTGACCAATTTGAAAAGTTTCTTGGGGCGGTTTGCAGCTTGATCAAGTTGGTGTCTGAAGTAGTCAGCTTTAGCGTTCTTGATTTGTTTGTTGTAGAAGCTCCTAACATCTCTAAGGAGTTTTAGTTGGTCCAAGGAGGGTTTGGATCTCCAGGAACGCTCAACTGCCCTGAGGTTGCGGCATTCCGTGTTTAAATTGTCGTTGTACCACGGTTTGGATATTTTTGTTGAGGCATTTTTATGTTGGAGTGGTGCAATGTCATCCATGATGTTGGAGATGGTCGAGTTGTAGGAGTCGGTGAGTAACTGAACCTCAACCAAGTCAGCTTAGGAGGAGAGGGCAGATTTACAGTGGGCTGCTAGTTCAACCGAGTTTATTGATCTGAGGTCCCTTTTCCAGATCTTTGATTTCGTTGGTTGACCCTTCGTCAGCGATGTGAGAAGTTGGCCTGGTATATGCTGTCCACTAATTAAAGTGGGCACCTTGCACCAGTCCAAACGACCCTTATTGATGATTAGGTTAAAGACAACCTTTATTGAAAGCTATCCTAGTGGTAGCTATGGAGAGCAGCCTTCAGGCTAAGTCTCGAAGGAATGTAAAGCAGCCTGTTTTACCAGATCATAACCTCCTGAATGACCAAATGAAAGGAGAACCACACAAGGAATATATAAAATATATGTATTTATTACTAAACACTCTCTACTAACCTCTTTATGAGATTAGAGAACAAAGCACACAATATTAAATCACTAGAACGACAGTAAATAGCACAATACACAGTAGGCTCCAGGGGAGACCAAACCATATACTAAGAAAGTGGTATAACAACCACGACTTGACTAGACACAGTGCCTAGAGCACGTAGAATCGCTGGGACCCCAAGGAACCACCCAAAGTAGTGACACAGGGGACCCACGGAGGACGAGTGCAGTGTGTGAACACAGGCGCGAGCTCCGTACAACTCTATGAGAAAGTCGCGGTTGGAAATTTAAAGATTAAGGACACTTCGGAGAGGACTTTAAGCAAACCCAGCTAAACATAGAAGGTTCTAAGGCCAGCACCATTGAGAGTACCGAAGTACCCGTGTTACCTATTCCCAGAGGAGCCGGGTGCATAGGGGTCAAGTGATGTCGGAAACCTTCGTCGTTTTCAATGGCGTGATGCGGAAAAGTGCTGCTGCCGTGAAGATGAAAAGTGTCCGGTGTGATCCAAGCCTGGATCGGAGATGAGAAGAACCTGAAAGCAGAGGGGACAGAGTCTGGGTCACTTCACAGTGACCAGGGGCACGATAGACGAATGCCCACCGATGTCGGGTGCTTCAGGTGAGAAGAGGTGAAGCTTGACTCTGCAGCCACGGGGACCAGGAGACGTCGACGACGACCAAAGTCCGGAGGTGAGCTGTCCCACGAAGGATGTCGAGTGCTGGGGGGTCAGTGTCCGGATTGAACACCAACAAGCCTTGGCAACTGCAACTCACGCAGTCAGAGGAAAGATGCTTCTGTGAGGACCAGCAAGGTCCTGGGGACTCTCCAAGCTATGGAGAGTCAGGGCACGTCTGGAGCAACCAGGAAAGCCCACGGAAAGTCAAAGTTACCTTCACAGGGACCCACAGGCCAACGGAACAGGGATCGCGAAGGGACCTCGAGCTGAATCACTAAATACCAGCCCACGGAACACTCGTGGAGTGTAGGCCGGAAATCTTCGGTGGAATTACTGCTCGGGGTCAGGACTACAAGTAGCCCAAAGCACAACCTCAGGGATCGCCGAAAATCATATGCTGCTGCAAATGTACACGGTGCACAGGGGTACGGGTTGCACGGTCCCCACGAGGGATACGGGCCTCAGAATTGCTGAGAGCACAGATCAACCTCAGAGACCTCGGGAACCCACCTCCTGTGTTGCAGAAATCTTCGGAGTCCTCAGGAGCTCGGGAGATGCAAACCGGTCAGATGCGTTTAGGTGCCTGCCTTGCAGGGGAGTAACTCCTTTACTACAAGGGAGATTTCTTCAGTCGTCCAGCAGATCGTCGAAGTACTTGGTTTCTGTAGCAGAGTTTAGTCCAGGTAAAATCCAAAGTCCTGTAGTCAGGGGTTCCTACTTTATACCCAAGGAAGGGGTGGGACAAACTCTGGGGACCCACCTATGGGAGGGTCAGGACAGAGGGCTGGCTACACCCATGTCCTTTGTCCAATTTCGCGCCAGAGCAGGAGCAAATGGCTCCTGCAACCAGTTTGAGCTGGACTATGCACAGGGTCACCAAATGTGCCCCCAGTGCAGACATGAAAGCACTCTCAGAGTGCACCCACCCAGCCCCAATACACTAAAGCCTGTCTGGGAGGTGGTCACACCTCCCTGTGACAGGAAACCTATTGTCAAACCTTCCCCTGCCGGAGTTTCGTCCAGCAGCAGGAGGGCAGACTCGTGTCTGTGGCTGGCAGCATCCATTTTGTGATGCCAGGGTCAAGAAAGCTGGTACCGGGTGTACCGGTGTTGTCATATTTCTCCATCTAGGAGGGTGGAATCATACCTCCCACACCAGTTACAGGTGTGGAGGTATGATTCCAAGGTGTTTGACACCAAACACGACATGTTTCTATGCAGCCGTTTTAAAGTTAGCATTTACCCCGAGGTTATAACGCCCTTAAGTATATATGGTTGGCTGCATCACAAACAACCCCGGAATATAGGTTCCAAAGGCTGCAGAAGGGCTCTGCTCATGCATGGGCACCCTCTCACATAAAACCCAGCACCCTGCCTTCAGGATTGATAAGGCCTGCTATAGGGGTGACTGATAGGTTTATATGTGCAGTGATTAGGATAGATATAGTGAACCTATATCTAAGTAAGGGGTGCATGCACCACCTTACACAGGCTGCTGTAGCAGACCTGTTGTGTCATTTTAAATGGTCTCGCAGGAGTGGCATAATACATGCTGCAGCCCCTGGGAGGCCTCTGGGGTACCTAGGCCCTGGGTACATAGTATACCATATACTAGGGACTTATAAGGGTACCCCAGAATCCAATCTGGAGTGTACCTAAAGTACTTGCACAACCAATTTAGGGAGTAAGCAGATGAACTGGGGTCCTGATTAGCAGGATCCGAGTCAGACTACTCAAAAACCAGCAAAACACCAGGAAAAAAGTGGGGGTAACCATGCAGTCAGATTCCACCTTCCTACAAGCGACACCTCCCTATTAATATAAAAGAGGATGCAGTGGTGGTCGGACCAATCGCAAGGGGTAATGGTATCCAGCGTGATGGTCTGCCCTTTCGAGATATTGAGGTCTAGAGTTTCTCCTTTATTATGAGTTGGTTGGTCACAGTGCTGAATCAGTTCTTGATCATTTAAGAATGATTTAAGGCAAGTTACCGCGTGGTCATTGGGGTTGGACCAGTGAAGGTTGAAGTCACCAAGGAAGATTTGGGACACGGCTGAGTCGACATTGCCAGAGATGATTTCCATTAGTTGCTCGATGAAGGGGAGATTGTCTCCCGGGGGTGATAAAAAGTGTGAAGTTTGCAAACCGGCAGGTTATTACTTGAGATGCTGAGACAGAGGTATTCACAAGAGGAAAGCGAAGAGGACTCCATGTGAGAGATCGAGAGTGTGTTCCTGTGAATACAGGCTAGGCCACCACCCAGCTTCCGAACTCTGTCTAGCCTAATTATGTCGGGAGTAGGAGGTACTAGGAGGTCTAAGATAGGAGTAGAGGCGGGATTTAGCCAAGTTTCAGTGAGGATGATAATGTCTAAGTCATTGTGTTGGATGAGGTCGAAGATATCGGAGGCGTGTTTACTGGCTGACCTGCAATTGAGTAGAACACATTTAAGTCGTAACGGATTTATGGGGGAAGGAGTCTGGATGACTTTCACTGTACTGAGGTTGTCTTTATTGATGACTAAGATTGTGAGGAGGTTCTCTGTTCGGGTTAGAATGGATGGTTTGTATTTGTCTCGGCGGGATCATGTTGGAATTGGAACTAGTAGAGTACGAGTTGTGAAGGTCATTGAGATCATTGGACGCCAGGTAGGACTAAAATCTTCTGGGGCGGGAGGGCGCATTAGGTAGGGGTATGGTTTTCGAGACGGAGGGGGCTAAAGGCTGAGCCATACGATCTCTAACCCTAGGGGAGGCTCTGGGCAGATTGGCGAGGGAGAGGAAGAAGCTGATCACGGGAAAAAGCTCATTTGAGAGGGCTTTCAGGTCATGTAGTTCAGTAGTGAGACGGTGCAACTGGAGAGATATATCATCCAGGCGCGCAACCACGTCTGAAAGGGGTAAGGGGAGTGTTGGGAAAGCGGGCGAAGGGGGGCCTCGGAGTAAGCCTGTGGGGTCCAGGGTGATGGTGAGTAGTTCCTGGGGAGGGAGTTGGTCATTTGGGACTAGCTGAGCTCCATGGCCTTTGGATATCGAGGTTTTAGCATTATCGAGGGTGGTATGACCATTGAGCTGAGGGTCAGGTACAGTCCAAACAGGAATGAGTGGGTTTGACCGATCATGGTCGGTGGAGGGCATTTGCCAGGCCTCCAGCATGGTATGAGGCATGGGGAGAGGGATGATGGAAGAGGGATCATTCGTTGAAGGCAATGACAGTAGGTCACACGGGGATCTCTCCGATCGAGGAACGGATAGAATCGGACTGGCTAGCTGTGCGACGAGCGAGCCCGAAAAGTTGCTTCCCTTCCGAGTCGGGGGTCTAGAGGGTTGGGGGACGTCAACAGGGGACAGAGCCGCTCTGTGATCAACTAAAGGCGAGGAGTGATTTAGATAGAATGAGGGCCTCCCAGAGGAGGTGGGTGGGGGGGTCTGGTAATGTCCCGAGTGATGGTAGAGTGAGTGCAGGTGTCATTGGGTTTCGCCGAAACCGCGTTTTTGAGTAGCGGGAAGATAATGGCTATCTTAACTAGATTGGCATTGGAAGCTTGGAATAGGATGATACCATTGTTATAGAGGGTGATTGTGGCATTGGCGTTGAGCGTGGACGAGGGCGCTGTTGTTAGTTTGAGACCATGAGGTGTTTTTCTGGTACCAGATATTCGGAGCATAGAGTGGAAGATTTTTCGCCAACATGCTCTTTTTCTGGTGTCGGAAATAAGGTCATTAACTCTACTCCCTTTGTTTGAACAAAAGTAGACGTCCGAGATTAACATTTCGGGCCTAGCCCTGAGTATGTGATGCTTGTGTTTTTTGGCGGCATTTTTCGATAGGTTGGGTGGGTAGTTGATAATGAATGCATTGGATCCTGAGGGATCGGGACTTAACTCCATTATGAAAGTGTGTCTATTGGCCGAGGGGAGTGACTTATCAGTGACTAAGGGTTTATTGCAATGGTGAGGCTGGCCAGGGGAGTTTTAAAGGGTCGGAACGCAGTGAACTCAAATATAACCACGTTACTGGCCTCCCGGATCCCTATTTTAAAGTGCTACCGATGCAAAATCAACTTAATCATCAACGTTAGTAAGCGCAATATCAGAATGAATTATTAAGACCAACAAGAGCGCTGGATGTAAGAGTATGCAGCAGGCAGCAATTCTAATGGCAGACGAGAGCATCTTTCTTTGGCGGTATTGTCGAGCTTGCTCTCTGCACCTATGGATTTATAAATCAACATTTTTCAGCGCTGACATCTACGGAAGCCCAGCAGGAGGTACCGTGAACTTTTCTTTACTTCACAACCATGCATCTGATGTGAGAAGGGTGGGGAAGAGGGAGGGTGTGGAATACATGAACGTGTCTGCCATAAGGGGGCTTAAGTGTATTACCGTTTCTGACGTGGCCCAGGTGTAACTCTTGGAGTAACTGCGGTGTTGAATGTGTGCATCTGAGAGACAAAGGTTGCATGTAAAGACTATGGGAGCTGTGTGTGGCTTAATCTTGTCTGTTTGTGAGAGGGCTGCTGGTGTGTTTGCTATGACACAAGGCAGGTATGTTTGTGATAGTGCTGGCTTTCATGAGTGGGGACATCTTACCCATAGTGTGATTGTGAAAGACAGCATGCCCCTGTGCTTGTTTTCCATGTGTAGCTGTTTTGAGGCCTGGCTTTGTTTAATATGTGCATAGGGAGGTTTTATGTTTAACAGATCTATGGTTAGTGTGCTTTTGTGAGTTTGGGTGCGGTGGTGTTGATTTTTTTTTAATGTGTCCGTGACCCCCTCCCCCTGCCCTTCTGCCCTACCACTTTGAAACGTCACCGGCTGCCACTGTCTGGGATCCTGGTAGGGAACTGTGTTCTCAATCCCTCGGGTAGTGTAAGTCCAGAAGGATAGGTCCTATGAGAAATCCTCCAAGCTCATGAGGAGAAGGAACATGGGAAGTGGAAGATCCAGGGCACGTATTAAACATAGGGTGCTCGGTGTCCTTTTGCGCCATGGCGCACCTTTCGAAAGGTGCACCAGGTGCAGACCAGGACAACGCACCTTATTACAATAAATACGCTGCCCTCAGGGCAGCCAGCCATGAACTTGCGCCTGCACTGGCAGCATAACATTCAGCGAAAGATTGAAAGGCTGCGTACAAGCTGCTCTGTGTTTCACAGTACA
This sequence comes from Calotriton arnoldi, assembly GCA_963921515.1. Lineage (NCBI taxonomy): Eukaryota > Metazoa > Chordata > Amphibia > Caudata > Salamandridae > Calotriton > Calotriton arnoldi. The sequence continues at coordinate 2,839,966 of CAWUFW010001008.1, read as the reverse complement.
AGTAGCAGACACCTGCACTTTAAAGCGGGGACAGAGATCCCCCTGCAAGTGGGTGCAGTGAGTGACCAAATCTGCCTGCAGGAGGATGTCTGGGTGGGTTTATGGTACCCCCTTTCCTTCCTCCAGAAGGCTGCCCTCAGGGATGCACTATCAGTGCACCTCCTATGTGCTTGTTTGCCTCTGTGCTTGCATCAGTAATAGGGCACAGAAGAAAACCAATACCCTTATTTGCATGGGGCCATAACCCCATGCTAATGAGAGAATGCCCTCTCAAGATAACTCTGGCACTACATGTCCACTAGCGCTATCAGTATTACAGAAGGGGACGTCCAAGCGTCTGCGGCCCATTCTGTATTACCTAGTGCCCCAGGGCACACAAAGCAAGCACACACATCTGTTGCACCCCCCAGGGCACAATCCATGATACGCCCCCAGAAATGATACAATTGATAGGGGCAGTTGAGGAGCAGGAAACCTCAGAAGATGTAAGTTGAGGAGTGAGACCCAAGAAGGAGGAGACCCCCTGAGGCTTTACAGAAAAGATTCATTTTCTATAACAAAAGTGTTACTTATATACACTAGGTAGCTGCAACAGGAGTGAGACCTTGGAAGAGGGAAACTGTTGAATGTGTACTGTGGAGGGTGAGACTTGTGGGAGGGGGAGAAGGAGCACCCTGAAATTATAGGGGAAACACAGAGATCCCAGAAAGAAAGTGTTGGACAGATACCCTCTGACCTGCAAGGAGAACAAGATTCCGGGACAGGGAAGAAACCTCCACAAGGTGCAGCCTAGTTTGTATAATGCAATTATTGACAATCCCTATAGAATCCTGTCACCAGTGTGAGAGGATGAGAGGGGGCTGCCCCCACTTTTACATTAGATGGATACAATAGCTATAGAGAGGCCTATAGGAAAGGAGGGGATGCAGAAGAAGGAGTCGGACCCCAAGCCCCAATAACGAGTGGTTTTAAAACAAATTGGCACATTTCATTTATTTTGCATGTTTTTTTTTCCAATAATAAAACTATGATTAAATGTAACATTTTGTTCGTGGGGTGTCTGCCTCTTTCACCTCTACTGGCAATCCCAGCATATTTCAATAAAGTTGCAGGGTGTGGAATGTTATACAATATCTACTTGTCCTAGGGACAAGGAAAAGAAGTCTACTTGGTCTGTAAAAATATCCACTTGTCCCTTTTGTTGGCATGCAGTAAGATGTCAAATTGTGTGAGCATTCTTATAAAGTCAGAGTTTTGAGTATAGCCTCTCTGATTAGGTTAGGGTTCTTATCAGGGTTTGGGTTTTAGCTAGGCTTTGATTTTACCACCTTCTGCAAATTTAAGTATGGGGTTGGAAGGTGGCGGGAAACGGTAACCTAACATATTTAAGGGTATTCGCGAACTACTTTCCAATCTCTTCCAGCACTGGAAAACGTTGGAAATGTACTCCTGACAAGGAGAGAGGAAAAACCTTTTCCAAGGTGGTGAAAATCAGTGTAGGGAGTGCATTTGCAATCACTCAGTAGATTTTCACTTCACCAAATATATAAATGTATATTTGCTCATTTGAAAATTTAATTCCAAAACATTTGTTAGGAGTACGGTTTTTATGCTGGCTTCTGGAAAGTCTTGTGAATTACTAAAGTCATAAATCTGCACTAACATAAGGACATGTGTTTGCGTGTGCATTTTTGTGACTAAATAGGACCCCCATTTATTTTTCATGTAGCTCATAATTTCCCCTAAACTGGTTTTACACTGACTCTCCATTATTCCTTTTTTTATTTATACTGGCATGCATCAAACTTGTTTGACTAAATGATGCCTCAGAGAAATTTCATTTTAAGTTGCACAACAGTTTAGCAAAATGATTTTTTTTCAAGTTGCACTTATTTTGTGTACATCTTATTTTAAAAACAATCATATGCTGTCACCAGTATACTTGTTTTTTGCATATAAATATGGAGCATTCTGCACGCCTTAATAATATAGGCTCAATTGTTATATTTTGTTAACATCTGTACATAGAAACCACTGTCAGTGATGCAAGCTGAGTTCACAGCTCACTGTATTTCTTTAAAGCACTAATAGTAAAATCTTTAGTATCAATGAATCATATACACAAGTTTGAACAACTTATATATATGGATTCAGATCTTGCCTTTAGTGTCACACAATCCCCGTTCACAGATCCATCCTGTGGTACTGTAAACTGGCATCTAAAAGGTTTGTGCTGCAGGGGGTTGGCCCTACTCGTCCAAAAGTCAAAGGAAACATCAAAACTTGTTGCCCTTGACCCCAAACAATATGTGCTGGGCGTCGGGTGACAGGAATGCCACACCCTTGTATAGGAGAATTTCATAACAGCTATTAAATCCTTGTGTGTTTTTCTTAGAAAGTACAGGACTACTAAAGATTCTGGGTCTCTATGTTATGCCATCCATTAGCCACCACTAAAAGTAGAAAGGAAGGTGCTGCTAACAGTATTAGTAGCCATCCAAGATTCAAAAGAAGGCAAAAGAGACTGGGGGAAGGACACAAGCTCTGCAGGGGCCACACTTAACTTAGAAGATTTATAGAGAGGTATGGGAGTCACAGAGGGAGGCATCAGAGACCAGGAAAAGGATATTTGAGAAGCAGGATGTCATTCCTGATACAGATGGAGCCACCAAAGGTTCAGCGAGAGGTGTGAGGATCCACCCAAAGGGAGGCCCGAGAGACCTGGGGAAGGATGCTGGAGCCTCATAGGCCTCTTATGATGCAGAGTAAGTCACCATGGAACGATGTATAAGTGCAAAGGTTTCCATCCAAGAGTCAGAGGAAGGCACCAGAGTTCAAGGGAAAGATGTGAGAGCTGGGGTACTGGGTCATGACCACAACCAATTTGTATAGGAAAAACAAAGGAAAAATACATAGGTGCAGAAATCCGAAGAAACTGCCTCTTTCCAATGGTTAGGTCACCTGGTAATTTAAATCAGGGCTCAACTTCCATTCCCATCAAAACAGAGAACATACTTTGCCCTTTAGGTCCCTCCTTAGAGAATAATAACGCTTTCTGTTTCTTCATCAGAGAATACTGAAACCATAGATTTCAAACTTAAAGGAACCTGCCTTCAATTATCAAAAACCTTGTTGAAAAGTCTAAAGAAACAAGATAAACAACACGTGGTTAATAACTCTCAAAGCAAGTAAGGCAGGTAAAATGAAGTACCAGACACTGCCAACCCCCACCCTAGAGACTGACCACAAAAACACATACCAGATGCCCTTGGGTGAAGGTAAATATAGAGTGAACCCACTTGGGGTATGTTTTACTTTTACTCATCTCAAGGACCACATTATATATTGTCTAAGAAATAGAGATGACAGGAGGTTAACAAGGTAACTTGCTTTTAACATGTAAAATGCCAATCAGAGCCAACAGCAGTCTACTAAGATGCACAGAGTTCATACACAGCCGCCTGTGACAGGTCCCTGCAAGTAAGACTGTCATAGTCCCATACAACATGGTGTCTGCCAGAAGCAAATGTTCACAGCCCTGACTGCTTACCTGGGTATCATTTAATTTGTAGAGTGGAACAAAGTGAGCACTGAAATAGGTCATCTTACCTCGTGGGCCTCTGAAGCGGCTGCTGATCATCAGGTTTTCCAGAACAATCATTTGTGCATTTCTCTTTGACATCAGGTGGTGTTTTCCCACTGTCCCTAAAGAAAAGGAAATTAAAGGGATCAGAGGAAACGGTTTCCTACAGATGAAAGGACAATGTTACTCATACTGTAACGATCTGTTTGTAGCATGCAGTGTTGTAGCTTCACATTCTCGGCATACCCCTGCCATTCCCTGCTGGGTGCAAATAGACTCCAAAATGTTTTTCTTCCAAGAAGCATCAGGTCTTGCACCAGGACGACTCCACCGCAGACCGTTTTTCCTCAGCACGTGAGTACTGTAGAATGGAGTTTAGTGAAGCACGAGAACATTCGTGTCCGGTGTATTGTAATATAAAAAAGGTAATAACAAACATCTTTGATCACTGCTCGCTTCTAAGGAGGCGGGAGGGCGCATGTGAATCTACAGCACTATAGGATATTGTGGAAAGGTAGGATCCTTCGGGCATAGTTACCCCCAACTATTGCCTGGTGTCAGTGTGTTTTTGACTAGTCTGACGGGGATCCTGCAAATTAGGACCCCAGTCACTGTGCTTTCTCCCTAAATCGGACTATGGTAAGTACTGTGGTACCTTCCTAATTGGCTAAGTGGTGTACCCTTATAAGTCCCTAGTATATGGTACTAAGGTACCCAGAGCATAGGTACACCAGGGGTCTCCTATGGGCTGCAGCATGTATTATGCCACCCATGAGAGACCACTCAAACTGTAACTACAGGCCTGCCATTGCAGCTTGTGTGAGCTGGTGCTAGCACCACTCACAACAGATATACGTTTCCTTATATCTGAGGTCACTGCACTTAAAACCTGTAAGTCACCCCTGAGGTAGGCCTTTCAATCCCGAAGGCAGGGTGCTTGGTTCTAAGTGTGAGGGGGCCCTGCACGAGCAGGACACTCCCTACAAACCCAGGAGTCGATTCTCCTGGCTTTGTAAGTGCGGTCAGCCATTTCATACATATAGTGGCCATCAAGTCAAACACGAGATGTCTAACTATATATTGGCTGCACCGAAATCGGTCATGTTTGGTATCAAACATGTTGGAATCCTACCCCAACACCGATTCCAGTGTTGGATGTAGGATCCCATGTACTGGGGGGCACCCCTAGGGAGCCCCTCTGTATTCCCGGTACCAGCCTTTCAGTGTATAACAGCAAGCTAGTGCTGCTGCCAACCACAGACACAAGTCTGCTCTCCTGCTGCTGAGCCAGGCTCAAGCAGGGGAAGGTAGGACAATAGGTATCCTGTCCCAGACAGGTCTTAGTGTATTGAGCTGGGGTGGGGTCGCTTGCCAGCGCCACCAGACTGCTTTGAAGGGCACATTTGGTGCCCTCCTTGCATACTCCAGTTGGAACCAGTTCAGGGAGCCGTTGGCTCCCGCTCTGGTGAGAAACTGGACAAAGGACATGGGAGTATCTTTCCCTCTGTCCAGCCCCTCCCCTGGGAGGAATCCCTGAATCGTCCCAACCCTCTCCTTAGGGTACTTAAGGGCTTACCTGTGGGTAGCTCTTTAGATATGCCATGGAACAAGATTCAGATCCGAAAACACTTCATCTTCATCCGTCTGGGCACTTTGGACTTCGTTGGACTTCGTTTTGGGTTTCGAGACTGCATCTGGAAGACTCCTGCTGCTCCTGGTCTCGTCGTCCTGCCAGTCTTCTTCATCGTCTGTGCCTGTGCTCCTTCCAGGTTCTTCTCCAGTCCAGTGGGCATCCAAGACACCCGAAGGAATCTCCCTTGGAGTGAAGGAGTCACTCCCCTGCATCTGCAGGCACCGCAACAAAGCTGACCGGTCTGCTGCTCCTGAGATCCCACGGACTCTGAAAGGTTCAGCAACACAGGTGGTGTTTCTGCAACTCCCTCGAGGCCTGCCCTGTCTTCATAGCAAGTTTGAAGTCAGTATCCCTCGTTAGAACCGTTGGAGCAGTACCCCTGTGCACGGCGTCGACTTGCCGTTGCCAAGGCTTGTTGACTCTCTTCTCCAGAGATCTCCAGGCTTCAAGAAGCTCCAGCCTCCAGTCTCTTCTTCTACCAAGATCTTCATCCTCACCGCATCCTCTGCACAGGGGGCCTGCATTCTTGGTGAGGTGCTTGAGGTCCTCTTGCGAGTCCTGTGCCTTCAGCCTGTGGGTCCTCTTGAGGGTCTTCTTTGGCTCCAGTGGGCTCCCCTGTTGCTCGGGGCCTGCTCTGACTCTCCTGCACTTGGTGAGCCCCTTGGACCTTGCTGGTCACTACACTGCACCTTCTTCGCTTTCCTCATCTGTTGCTGCTGCCAAGGCTTGTTGGTGCTCCCGCTGAACACTGACCCCCTGGCTCTCGACATCCAACGTGGGACAGCTCGTGAACAGCTCCTGGTCTTCCACAGCGTCGCCTGGTCCCCAAAGCTGCAGCGACAAGGTCACCGTCAACTCTCCTGCATCTTCGTTCATCGATGGTCATTGGTCTTCTGTGCCTCCTGGTCACTCCAGAGGGGCATAGACTCTGGCCCTTCTGCTTGCAGGTACTCCTCTACAAGAATCCACCCCTGGATTCCACCGGACACTTTCACCTTCTTTGCCAGCGGCATCTTCACTGAAGTCCTCAATTGTGGTCCACAGCGGTTTCCGATGTCACTTGACACCTATGCACACGGCTTCCCTGGTGTAAGTATCCTGGTTCCTGGGATATCCACGGATGGGGTGACTCTCCAATCTTCCATCTTCCACAGGGTTTATTCAGGGTCCTCTGGGAAGGGTCCTTCTTCTTTAAAACTGCAACCGCGACTTCCCCATTGACTTGTGTTGAGCACGTGGTCGTGTTTCCACTTTGCACACGGCCTCCATGGGGTTCCTAGGTACATACCTTGGGTGGTTAGTTGGGTCCCCGGCACTTCTAAGTTTTCTGGGTCCAGTCTCGACTTTGGTTGTGGCTCGCATTCAACTTTATTAGTATATGGTTTGGTCTCCCCCTGGAGACCACAGTGTATTTGTGATACTTACCTGTTCAATTATTGAAGTATTGTGTGTATTGTGATTATATCTCCGGGTAGGAGATATTACATTGCGTTAGTGAGTGTTTATAATAAATACATATTTTTATAACTACACTGTGTGGTTCTTTTTCACTTAACCTACACTATATGATTAGTACTGGTAAACAAGCTGCTTTACACTCCTTCTGGACTAAGCCTGAAGCCTGCTCTCCACAGCTACCACTTAGAGAGCTTTCTTTGGTTGTCTAAGACCACTAAAATCACCATAAGGGTTGCCTGGATTAGTGCAAGGTGCCTCACTTGAATAAGTGTGCACCATATACGAAGCCAGCCTCCTACAGATACAAACAGATGGTTACAGGGCGAGTAATACTTTTCGTATGTAACATGCTGCTGAAGATCACATGCTCTGCATAGAATGAAAAGCAGTAGTCCCCCATTAAGCGGTAACTAGAGAGTAGGTGAGGCAGATGTTAGGAATATAGTTTATAACACTGTTTGGCATACCAAAGCCCTTTGCCGGGCTTGAATATCCACACACTAGCACTTACTCAATGTTTGTGCAGTTGACCATGTAGCAGCTTTAAGATGTCTGCAATTGGTAGGTTCCCTAACAAGGCCATAGTTGCACCCTTCTTTCTAGAGGAATGTGCCTAAGGAATAGCATGCAGTGCATGTTTTACCTTAGCATAGCATTCCTGTAGTATGCATTTCACTATCCTTTTTGCATTGCCACACTTTGAAATGAGATTTTCCAAGAGAGGCTCTACAAAAGCAACAAGCAATTGCTTGGTGCTGCAGATGGAATTTGTTGTACAAATGTAATACATTAATGTTATCTATATATCTAAAGTGCGTAATGCCCTCTCTGCCATGGACACTGATGTGGGAAGAAGGTAGTCAACTCTATCATCTGATTCACATGGAAAGAGGAAACCACCTTTGGTAGAAACTACCAGAGGACGTCTCTGTCTTTGCGACCTTGTAGCAAAGGTTCCTCCGCTGTTGAGTGCTTGCACCTCACTAACTCTCCTTAGTGAGGTGATTGTGACTAGGAAGGCTGCCTCCCAAGAGAGAAATTGCATGTCACAAGAGAGTAATGGCTCAAAAAGAGGTCCCCTAATTCTTGTTAGCACCATATTTAGGTTCCATGCAGGGGCTGGTGGAGTCCTAGGAGTTATAACTCTTTTAAGCCCTTCCATAAAGGCTTTCACAAAAGGAATTTTGAACAAAAAAGTGTGTTATCTATTTTGCATGTAGGCTGCCACAGCTGCCACGTGTAACCGAAAAGAAGTGCATGGACTTCCTTAAAGACAGGGTCCAAACAGTTTCCATGGGTGCCTTCCATTCCAGGACTATTCGCCAGAACAAAGTAGCTCCCCAGGGCTCTTCCTTCAGCCCAACACTTTTTAATATTTACCTGGCCCGACTGATTAAATCATATGGGTTCGAGACATTCTCATACGCGGACGACACTCAGTTGGTCGTTTCAATCAGGCAGGACATTGAAAATGTCAAACAGAGATTCTCTACCTGCATGAGGGAGATTGCCATCTGGATGTCCCTCAACTGTCTTCAACTCAATGGGAGCAAAGGACAAGTTACTTACCTTCAGTAACGCCATATCCGGTAGAGACATGATCTAGCCGCAGATTCCTTGCCTTCGAACTTCCAGGCGTCAGGCTGGCTCCGGAAGATTTTTCTTAGCAGTACCCCTGCGCGCCGGTAGGTGGTGTCGGTCGACTCGGCGTGACATCGTCAGCCTCGTGTTCGTCATCGTAGTGTCGTCCGCATCGTCAATATAACCGCCACTCCGGAGCTCTGACGTCAGTACTTTTCACAACCTTCCACGCCAGAAGCGCAGAGCCATGACATAACTGACCATGGTGTGTTGAAAAAGAAAACAAGGGCCCTGAAGGGGAACAGCCCTGACACTAAAAAACAATTCCACAGTGCGGGGAGGATGGATGGCCCGGTAAGGAATCTGCGGCTAGATCATGTCTCTACCAGATAAGGCGCTACTGAAGGTAAGTAACTTGTCCATCTGCTAGAGACATGTAGCCGCAGATTCCTTACCTTTGAACAGATACCCAAGCAATATCTTCCCCGGAGGTGGGACTGCGAAAAAGCTTTAAACCAAGAAATCCTGCAAGACACAGTGGCCAAACAGGCCCTCCCTTCGAACCTGAGAATCCAAGCAATAGTGTCTGGCGAACGGGTGCAGAGATGCCCACGAAGCTGCTTGGCAGATATCAGCAATTGGAACACCACGCTGGAGAGCTGTGGTGGCTGCCTTCGCCCTGGCAGAATGGGCCCTAAGGCCTTCAGAAGACTGTTTCTTTGCTAAGGCGTAACAAATTTTGATGCAGAGGATAACCCAGCGGGAAATGGTCCTCTTTTGGACAGCACGCCCCTTCTTTGCTCCCACATATCGTATAAAGAGCTGGTCATTGTGAGAGGCTGGGTTAGTATATGATGCACATTTATTTAAGTGAGCACCTTGCACTAATCCAGACAACCCTTATGGTGACTTTAGTGGTCTTAGACAAACTTAGAAAGCTCTCTAAGTGGGAGCTGTAGAGAGCAGCCTTCAGGCTTACTCCAGAAGGAGTGTAAATCAGCTTGTTTCACCAGTACTTAATCTTATGTTATAGGTTAAGTGAAATAGAATCACACAGTGTAGTTATAAAAATATGTATTTTATTACTAACACTCACTAACACATTGCAATATCTCCAACCCGGAGATATTCCTACAATACACACAAATACTTAGGAAATAGAACGTAAGTAGCACAAATACACAGTGGTCTCCAGGGGGAGACCAAACCATATACTAAGATAGTGGTATGCGAACCATGACTCAAGTTGAGACTGGACCCAGAAGACGTAGAAGTGTTGGGGACCCAAGGAACCACCCAAGGTAAGTACCCAGGAACCCCACGGAGGCCATGTGCAGAGTGTGAACACGACCGCGTGATCAACACAAGTCAATGGGCAAGTCGCAGTTGCAGTTTTAAAGAAGAAGGACCCTTCCCAGTGGACCTGAAGAAACCCAGTGGAAGATGGAAGGTTGGAGAGTCACCCCACCCATGGATACCCCAGAAACCAGGATACCTGCACCAGGGAAGCAGGGTGCATAGGTGCAAAGTGACGTCAGAAACCGCCGTAGACCATAATGGAGGACTTCAGGAAAAGTGCCGCTGGCGAAGAAGATGAAGGAGTCCAGAGGAACCTAAAGGAGGATTAAAGATGAGAAGAACCTGCAAGCAGAGGGGACAGGGTCTATCTACCCAGGAGTGACCAGGAGGCATGGAAGATGAATGCCCACCAATGGATAGATGCAGGATGGTTGACAGTGCCCTTGAAGTTGAAGCTGTGCGGACCAGGCGACGCTGTGGAAGACCAGGAGTTGTTCACGAGCTGTCCCACATCGGATGTTGAGAGCCAGGGGGTCAGTGCCCAGCAGAGGCCATAAACAAGCCTTGGCAACGGCAACAGGCGTTGAAATCAAAGAAGGTGCAGTCAGGACCAGCAAGGTCCAAGTGACTCATCACGACTAGGTAAGTCAGGGCAGGCCCCGAGCAAGCAGGGGAGCCCACTGGATTCAAAGGAGACCCGCGAAAGGACCCAAAGATCTCTGGAGACGAGAGTCGCCCAGCCTTAGCAACGGCCAGTTGACTCGGTGCCCAAGGGCTCGGTTTCAGCAGTGCCGACGAGGGATACTGTCCTCAGACTCGGTTTGAACACAGTGCAGGCCTCGAGGGAGTTGCAGAACCGCCACCTATGTTACTGAGCCTGTTGGGGTCCGTAGAAGCCCAGGATCAGCAAACCGGTCAGCTAAGTTGTGGTGTCTGCAGATGCAGGGGAGTGACTCCTTCACTCCAAGGGAGATTCCTTCAGGTGTCTTGGATGTTCACAGGCCCAGTGTGGAACCTGTATGGAGCATGGACACTGATGGTGCAGCGAACTTGCAGGACGATGAGACCTGGAGCAGTCAGAGTCTTCCTGGTTGCAGTCTTGGTTCCCAAAGCGAAGTTCGATGCGGTCAGTCCAACGCAGTCAGTCCGACGCGGTCAGAGTGTCCAGACAGTTAAAGATGACGCGGAGTTGAATCGGAATCGAATCCCACGATGAATCTAGGAACCCACCCACAGGTAAGCCCTTAAGTACCCTTAGGAAAGGGTTGGGATGATTCAGGGGTCCCTCCCAGAGGAGGGGATGGATTGTGGGGAGGATACTCCCATGTCCTTTATCCAGTTTCGCGCCAGAGCGGGAGCCAACGGCTCCCTGAACTGGTTTGAGCTGGAGTGTGCAAGGAGGGCACCAAATGTGCCCTTCAAGCAGTCTCAGTGGCGCTGGCAAGTGCCCCCACTGTGCCCCAATACACTAAACCCTGTCTGGGAGGTGGTCACACCTCCCTGTGACAGGATACCTATTGTTCTGCCTTCCCCTGCTCGAGCTTAGCTCAGCAGCAGAGGGCAGAATCGTGTCTCTGGTCGGCAGCAGCCCTAGCTTGCTGTCCTGTTCTGGAAGACTGGTACCGGGAGCACTGAGGGCCTCCCGAAGTAGTTTTACAGTGCATGGAATCATACCTACCACACCGTCGACAGTGTGGAGATATGATTCCAACATGTTTGATACAAACATGACAGGGTTCGTTACAGCCAGTTTAAAGTTGGTCATCGCGTAATGACGCATGGCCACTCTAGGTGTCTCAATGGCTGATGCACTTACAACCTGGGAGAATGGACTCCGAAGGTATTAGGGGTGACCTGCTCATGCAGGGGCACCCTCCCACTTAGGACCCAGCACCCTGCCTTCAGGATTGAAAGGCCTGCCTTAGGAGAGTCATAGGTTTTAAGTGTAGTGACCTCAGATATAGGGAAACCTATATCTGTTGTAAATGGTGCTAGCACCAGCTTACACGGGCGGCAATGGCTGGCCTGGAATCACAATTGGAGAGGTCTCCCATGGGTGGCATATCACATGCTGCAGCCCATGGGAGACCCCTGGTGTACCTATGCGCTGGGTACCTTAGTACCATAGACTAGGGACTTACAAGGGTACACCAGTAGCCAATCTGGAGTGCACCTAAGTACTCACCATGTCCAATTTAGGGAACAAGCACAGAGACTGGGGTCCTGGTTAGCAGGATCCAAGTCAGACTAGTCAGAAAAACATAATGACACCAGCAAAAAGTGGGGGGTGACCATGAAAGCAGATCCTACTTTCCTACACAACCCCCTCTCCCCCCAACGTAAGGAGATGAGACTAACCTTGCCCAGTTGAGTCTTCATTTTCCAAGTGGAAATATCTGGAGAGTCCATCTCCGTTGGCATGGTTACTCCCAGGCCTATGTTTCAATGAATAGTCCATCCCCTGTAGGTAAATGGACCACCTCAAAAGTTTGGGATTTTCACCCTTAATTTGTTTAAGCCATAAGAGGGGCTTATGGTCTGTCTGAACAATGAAGTGAGTACCAAACACGTACGGTCTCAACTTCTTCAGGGCCCAGACCACAGCAAAGGCCTCCCTCTCTATAGCTGACCAACGTTTCTCCCTGGGGGTCAACCTTCTGCTTATAAAAGCTACTGGTTGGTCCTGGCCCTGTGCATTAAGTTGTGACAGTACAGCTCCTACCCCTTTCTCAGATGCATCTGTCTGGACAATGAAGGTTTTGGAATAGTCAGGACTGTGCAGAATGGGAGAAGTGCACATGGCCTGCTTCAGGTCATCAAATGCCTTTTGACAACTAACTGTCCACTGAACTTTCTTTGGCATTCTTTTGGAGGTGAGATCATTAAGGGGAGTCACAATGGACCTATACCGCTTAACAAACCTCTTGTAGTACCCAGTCAGGCCCAAGAAAGCTCTGACCTGAGTCTGGGTAGTGGGAGCAACCCAGTCCATGATGGTCTGGATTTTGCTCTCCAAAGGCTGAACCTGGCCTCTACCTACCAGGTGGCCCAAGTATACAACCTTGCTCTGTTCTATCTGGCACTTAGTGGCCCTGATAGTGAGGTCTGCTTTTTGCAGGGCCTCCAGAACATTTCTGAGGTGGACCAGGTGATCCTCCCAGGTGGAGGTAAATACAGCAATGTCATCTAGATATGCTGCAATATAAGCTTCCAGACCTGTTAGGACTTTGTTCACCAGCCTCTGAAATGTGGCAGGTGCATCACAATAAATTGATAATGCGCACTGGGGGTTGAAAATGTTGTTTTTGGCTTGGCATCCTCCGCTAGTCTGATTTGCCAGTAGCCAGAAGTTAGGTCAAATGTACTCAGAAACTTGGCTGAGGCCAAAGTATCTATGAGCTCATCTGCCCTTGGAATAGGATGGGCATCAGTCCTAGTGACTGCATTGAGACCTCTGAAGTCCACAAAAAACCTCATCTCTCTTTTTCGACCCTTGGTGTGAGGTTTTGGCACAAATACTACTGGACTAGACCAGGGGCTATCTGAAGGCTCAATGACCCCCAATTCCAGCATCTTTTGGACCTCTGTCCGGATGCAATCTCTGACATGGTCAGGCTGACTGTAAATGTTGTTCTTTACTGGCAGACTGCCACCTGTGTCTACTTCATGGGTACACCAGGTGGTATGACTGAGTGTCAGAGAAAACATATGCTGGTACTGATTTAGGACCTTCCTGCAATCAGCTTGCTCCTGGGCAGTGAGGCTGCCTGCTAAGGCTACTCCACCCACGAACTCATCAAGAGGGTTCTGAGAGAGGAGATTATGGAGAGGGTCACTCTCTTCCTCCTGTCCCTTATCAGTTGCCATGAGCAAGCTCATGTCAGCCCTGTCCACAAAAGGTTTCAGGCGGTTCACATGAAGTACCCTGTGGGGAATTCTTGGAGTGCCTAGATCCACCAAATTGATGACCTCACCTTTCTGTTCAAGGATGGTCTGGGGTTCACTCCATTTGTCTTGGAGAGCTGCTGGGGCCACAGGCTCCAACACCACACTTTCTGTCCTGGCTGTTAAACAGTCAGGACAGCCTTTTGGTCATGCCAGGCATTCTGAAGCTCTCGGCTGGCCTCAAGGTTTTTACTGGTCTTCTTCATGTACTCAGCCACACGAGAACGCAGGCCAATGACAAAGTTCACAATATCCTGTTTAGGAGGTTTGAGAGGTGGACACTACACAGCCCAGAGGGCAGGGTGCCATGTATTGTAGGACATGTATATTTAAAATTACATGTCCTGCTAGTGAAAAACTCAAATTCATTTTTTACTACAGCAAGGGCTGCCTCTCTGATAGAATAACATTGGGTTGCCTTATTACATTTAATAAGTAATAACTTTCAAGTGGGAGCAAGTAGGAATGCAGAGTTTGGACTCTGATGAATTGTAATTTAAAACACTCTTTAATGATAAAGTCTAATTTTAAGTCGGAATTCTGAAAATGTAACCTTTAGAAAGTTTAAGTTTCTTGTCCCAACTATTTGGTGCCTGCAGCCTGCATCCTGGGTGACATGACTAGGTGTAGCCGGCAGTTGGTCTTTGTGTATTCCTCCCAGACAGTGAGACAAAAGGGGAGCAGGTGTTGGCAAGATGGCCCATCTCTGTCAGGATAAGGGGGAGGAGCTGTACCACACTTGCACATCACAAATACTCTTCCTCAGCACACTCACAATGGGTCTCACACTAGTCTTTTGTGCCCCCAGACGAGCTGGGGACCAAGGCAGGGTAGAAAGAAATTCCAAACACCTTTGCAGGTGGAAACCTCTAGAAACTTCTCCTATTACAAAGCTGGCACCAAGTATAAATATTGGACCCTCATACCCAACTCTTCAGTACACATTTGGACATGTGGAAGACTCAGAAGAAGGACTGCTGTGCTGCTCTGCTGCAATAAGGGTTGTTACTCTGCTAGCTGATTGAGAAGGACTGGACCTGCATCAATTTTTTTTAAATTGTATATTTGTGGTTCTACTAATTGGATTATTGTAATTTTGATCTCAAATAATGTAATCTATTTTTCTGTATTGGTGTGGGATTTTTCTTGTGTTGTGTTTTCACTTTATTACTGTTTGAAGTGCTGCATTAATACTTTATAGCTGTCACTAAGTTAAGCCCGACTAATTAGTGCCAAGCTACCAGAGGTTTGAGCACAGGTTAATTTGGGGTTTGCTTGTGACTTCACTCGGACAAGAACTGTGGTTGCTGCTTGAGTATAGCTTCATCAGCCCCCCTAAGCCGTAACTCAATTTCCAAAGATCGGCAATTGATAAAGCTCCTGATGATAGAAATGGAGCAAAAGGGCAAACAGAAAACATGGAATGGGTTGCCTCAACAGAAAGTGCAGTTTTCTAATGATAACGTTTAATAATTCATAATGTCATATTTACTACATCTTGTAAACTCTTTCATGTGCCTACTGACTCCATCATTGCAAATAATTCTGTTGTATTTTAATGTATGTCAAAAGTGTGATGGTCAAACACAAATGGGAACCATTGTTCTCACATAGGTTATGATCAATATTGTTAATTCTTATGGCAAGTAAATGAAACAGGTAATTTTATAGACTAAGGATTGGCCAAATATTATTGATAATATATATTGTTCACAGCATGCTATTTAATTTTTTTCCAGATCTTACCACAATGTGAGTTTAACTTTGGCAAAGTCAACAACAGCCTAAATGGACTAGTTTGACAAGGCAGGACCAGCTCTTAAGGATTGGCAGGGCACCTCTTACTAAACAAACGCCAAAAACTCCTACTTACATGCGTGCAGCTTCTCGTGATATTCTTTTCAGCTCCCGCTTTTTGTTTTCTTGCTTTATCCTGTATAGAGAAAGAGTTAGCAATGAGAAGTGAGCTAATCACGTGACGGTAAAGGGGACTGTCCCAGTACCCTTGCCTTCTTAAATCATGTGCCTGATTCAGCCTATAACTAAACATTTACAGGTTGTGCCCAAGGATAGGCAAGCAAACTGTATACATACAAAGATTTAAAATATTTTGTGGAAACGATTCTTGCCTTTCAGACCATCATATGACCTTTGAATAGTAACATTCAGCCTCAAAAGCAATTCTCAATCTTGGCTCGAAAGGTAACCTGCACTGGAAAGCTGTAAAACAGCCAAGCAATTAGGCAAAGTATTTTCCGATCTGCTTCATTGTGCTCTAGCTGCAGAGTAAAATGGTACAACCAACGAGATTTATTAAAATGGCTTCAAAAGGGAGTTATTTTGCGGATCTGATAGGTGCTCATTCTTTTTAGTTTCGGCTGCAGAGAGCTGTAGCTTTCACTGCCATTGTAACACATGTACAACAGAAAGGATTCTATGCAATTCCATATGCAAATGACGCAAGCGTTGTTTTATTTCGAAGGACAACTAATGCATTAGACGGCACTGCACCCTTTGGATAAAACGCATTAAGTGTGACACTAGGGATGCTAATGCATCACACTTTTCTTTACCATATGGGCACTAGCCCACCACCAGTACACTCATCCTAGGGACCCTAATACTAAAAAGTGTATTTTATCCACAAACAATAAGCTATTGCAATGCACTGTAGGCACACTAACATGCCAAACTTCACTGTATCCTATGAGTGTATGAAACCAACACACTGAATCATATGGACATCAAAGCACCAAATTGCACAATAACGACACTCATACCCTACACAGACCTGCACCCCATGGACAATAACCGGCTAAACTAAACTGCAGTCTTCGAACATTAACCAACAACACAGGACACCATCAAGAGCCACTAACACACAGATTCATGCAGTATGTCTCCATCTCCATAATCTTGAGGCACGGGCACTGCATGGTGGTCTCCATCTTTAATTGTGTTCACTCAGTACACGTGTTGAGTGACTGTCTTGGTTTGCTAGATAACTATCCTACCTCTAGATATCACTAATTGACTGTAGCGAGGAACAACTACATAAGACGCAAATGTTCAGATTTACACCTGCTGTTTCATAGTTTTTACTTTTCTATTCCATACTTGAAATGTGTTCTAATAAGTGTTTCAATTCATATAAATATATTAGTTCACTGAAAAACGCAAAGGTTACAGGGACATTATAGTTAGGAAATAGAATTTTTTTTAAACCTAGAAAGTCACTGAAAAAAAACAAAGGTTACAGGGACGTTATAGTTAGTAAATACAATTTTTAAAAAGCTAGAAATTCAAGAATATAGGGATGTTATAGTTAGGCTCAGATTTCACTCATACAAAACCATAGAAATTCAGCAGTTATATTTACCTGAGGTAGCTATAACTTAGGCCCCAGTAATGCATTGCTTATGACCTCACATATTACAACACTCATGACATGGTCAGTGACATCTCTGATGACATCATCCACAGAACCAATCACACACCCACTCACGCCCCATACAACCTCTCATGCATCCATTCCCACAAAACCACTCACATATCAATTCACAGACCCTTACAAGTACTCACTGATCCATAGAGCCACTCACACATCCACTCACTCATACAGCCACTCACACAACCACTAACTCACCCATACAGCCACTCATGCACCCATTCACTCACACATATTTTTATTGTGTTGTGTTCTCTTCTTATTCAACGTTTTAGTACTTCTTAATGCTTTACACTTGATCCTTTGATGAAGTCGGACTGCTGTGAGCCACAGCTACCAAGGACTGAGCTAAAGTTTTACAAATTAATCTGACTGGACCTGATATGGAATTGTGTCATACAACCACACCATATAATAATCCATATTTCTTCACAACTTCCAACTGTACCAACTAATTATATCACACAAAACATTCACACGCACGCAATAGAGAAAAGCAAATCCTTACTAAATCTGGTCATTGTTCAGGAAACAATGCTCCCAATTGCTACTGTTGAGATTTAGACATGCTTTCTTAGTGTGATATAGGGCTGGGATAGTACCATTTACTACTGTTGCTTTAAGTTCCTAATCCAGAACTGGGCCAAGATTACTTTCTTTAAAGCACAAAGCACTCAGCTGTCTGTCACTGCTCCTTCAAGCATGAGCTCTTTGGTGTATCAAGGGTGCCCTCGGCCCTGATCCAGGAAAGGAGAATGGGCCCCTCTGCCGCTAGTCGTCAGTTAAAGAGCAGTATAACTAGGGCTCTCGGTTTTCCGTTTAAACGGATTTTTACATATAAATACAGACGGAAAACAAGTTTTCCTTTGTCTGTATTTATATGTAAAAACGGGAAAATACTAGCACATTTTGCCGTGCTCCAGCAGTGTTGCCTCGCCACGCCCTCTTCCTGATTCTAGAGCTGTGGCTGCCTAAAGTAACACGAAACACCAGCTTCAGGTTTGCTGGAGATTTCTTCTAATGAGGTGTCTTTTTGAGCTCCTGCCGACCTTTTGTTTGCTGCCCCAGCCATGTCCGGGGCACCGCTCCACCCCTCGAGTGAGCTCTGGCCAGCCATTTCAAAACAAAGGTAAGTGCTGGGGGGGGGGCTGGAGTCAGTGGCGTATACAGTTTTGGGGGCAGCAAAAGCAGGAATCGGATGCCAGCTCCCTCCCCCCCACTCCACCTGCCGTGGGGCGGCACAGCCTAGCTACGGCAGTGTAGTGATTGTCGAGTTTGTGGCCGGAATGCAGAGCAGTACACTGGGTGCGTGTGGCTGCAAGAACAGTCTGACCACAAACTCGGCAAAGCCTTGCTACGCCACTGACTGGAGTATTTGCAGAGTTTGTGACGGGGACTGCACAGCCCATACCCGTTGCTGTCTCTTCCTTTTTGCCCGAACAAGACAAGGACAGTGTTCACTTCTGCTGCCCCCCCTCTTTCTTCCCCTTATTCCCTCTCTTTCTGTCGCGCTTCTCCTCATTTGCAGAAAACCGTGACTGTTCTTTCCTCTCCTTTCCGTCATTCGTTCCCCAGTGAAATGGATCAAAAAAAAGAGGAAACACTTTTCTTTCAAATGTCTTTTTCTGGCATTTTTCTATTCCAAAACGCGGCCTCAGGAGGAGAGAAAAAAGGTTTTAAAATACGAACAATAAATACATAACTACATAAAACAAGACCGAGTAGTCGCAAAGTGGCCAGATTGGTTTTATTCACACCCAAACACATTAGCGCCACCTTACAGAGTTTGCCAGTGAGCGCTACTTTTCTTTTCATGTCCTTAGCTTTCTGAATAATGAGTGTAAAAGCTTTAAGTTGTATTCCCTATGAGTGTTTGTTTTTTCCAGAATGTAACTTTTTTCAGACAGCAAATTACTCTTGTCTAGTGTATAGTTTGAATTGAGTTGCTTCCAGGTGTTTATAGGGGGCACAATTGGGTTGTAGCTGAAGGCAGTGTGAGTTTCTCTCAGTGGGGCAGTATGGTGTTCAGTGGGGGAGAGGATGCAGCACTCTGTGCTGATGACAGAAACTGCAAGGCTCTGAAACAAATGGCTTGTGCTAGCACTTATATGCGTATTTGGGACATTCTGCGAATGGCAACGTTTTCAGATGAATGTATTGTGTTGACCAATAACAACCGAGTGCATGTGTGTATTGTCGATTTAAATAAATGTGGAAAAATACTAGCTGCATCGTCGTCTTCTGCTTGTGGCAAAAATAAATGCGGATAAATACAGATAAAATGCCCAAAAAATAAATATGGATAAATACAGACGGAAATGGCAAAAAAATAAATACCATAAAACCGGGAGCCCTAAGTATAACTAATTTCAGTTACCCCCATATGTCTGCACATGCTGCACCAATACTCGCTATGTTACTGCATGAGATCCTAGAGCAGTGAGTTACAAACTCCTTACTAATAGTTTTCTGCATGTGAATTTTCAAATGAAAATCTGAAATTTTGTGACCCTTTTCTGTTCCACTCCCACACAACGACTCACATACCCAATCACAGACCCATACAATTACTCACACATCCACTCACTGATCCATAGAGCCACTCACACATCCACTCACTCATACAGCCACTCACACAACCACTAACTCACCCATACAGCCACTCATGCACCCATTCACTCACACATCCAGATATACAGACACTAACACACCCATACAGCTGCACACCCACTCACTTACTCACCCATTAAGTCACTCATACAACCACTCACTCACCCATACAGTTACTTACACACCCACTCACTTACTCATACAGATACTAACCGACCAAGACCAAGGCTAGGGAGTTTGGGTATTTGGAGCCTGCACCTTTTCATTTTTTCTGCATTTTCTATGGGACTTGGCTGAAGCAGAGTCCCAAGATGGCAGCCAACACTTCCTGGTTGAAGTGTTGAAAGACAATCAGAGCTCTGCGGATCTCAGCACAAACTCGTCATTGTTCATGAAGGCTTCTCGGTCGTAAAAATACAAAATTTGGATTTCTTTTAATTTCTCAAAAACTACTGGACGGATTTACACGAATAACAAAAAGCGTGATCTGCGGAGCAAAATCTACCTTTCTGCCAAATTTGGTGTAATTCCGTTCAGCAGTTCGGGCTGCCGGCGTGTCTAAAGAGTCTATGGGAATTAACATGGGAAACACACTTTTGCATAACTAGAATCACCAGGTCATGTTTTTGGAAAATGTATTGAAGATTCGTCAAACGGCGCCAAAGATATAGGCAAGTCAATGGAAACACGGTCCTAACTATGACTACCTACTGGTAGCCGCCAGCAGGTAATATAGATATATATATCTATATCCTACTGGCGTTTGCCAGTTGGTAGTTATAGTTATAGTTAGGTCTGTTTTTCCATAGACAGAGCATTTTCTGGTGTCTGAGGGATGGGCGAAAAACAAATCTGGGAGGCCAAATGTGTCTATCAATTTTGGCGTTTTAAAAAAATGTTATTTCTTAAAGGAACTCCGTCAACAGTAGTATAGGAGTAACATAAAACATGAAGTTTGTATTGATATGTAAGACGGGCGATGACGGCTTTGGCTCTCCTTTCTTCTTACGACTGGTCTTCTTCTGCTTTCCTTTAATGTGCGCTCATGTTTCTGTGGTGGCTCACTCCCGGGGAGCATGAAAAAAGATAAGGGGAAAAACCATTAAATGTCATGCCCTTGATATGCTCTTGCGCAGGATAGGCACCGTCACCACACCCTAGAGTGCTTGTAAGGACTCTTTTCTGATGAGGGCTGTGAATCTTAGGAAGGGACGGTTTTTAGGTGGTAGAGAAGAGAATGTGCTAAGAGGAGGTAAGGGAAGCAACCTCAATCACCACTCCTTCCAAGTCGAGGCAGTTTTATGCCAGCTGTCCCCCATTCGCCCTTTTTTAGTATTGTTTATCTCTCCTACATCGTGGAAATCCCTACAAGCCAACTGTTTATCTGCTTCAAGTCTTAGTCTCACTCACTTTGCGGTTACTTGCGACAGACCTTACTTTTCCATCTGTCCCCAAAAAAAACATACCCTTGCAGAAGAAAAGAAAAGGAAAACATCAAGGAGAATAAATAACAAAAGACGTAAGCAATCCTCTCAAATAATAATACTAGCTTGCTGCTTTTATCATTGAGCCCCAACCCTTCCTTTCTCCCTCCCTCCTCCGACACGTACCGCAATAGCCGCAACACTCTCCGGAGTTTACGCCTCCGGGGGCAACCACCACTCGTCGCTCCAAGCTTCCTGGGTCTAGTCTTCCTCCGTGGCTTCTGGGGCGGCCGTCGGTATCCTCCCTGGTTCACAATTACCAGCAGCGTTTCCGCAGTCCTCCCGGGTAACCGAATAGGATGGCGTCTTCTCCTGCCGTTCTCGTCCGTACGCGCTCCACTCCTCAGCGTCTCCCGGGTACCGCCTTCTGTCCACCCCCTCCAATACGGTTGTTGCCTCTTTACCTTCCACCTCCTGCTTTGATTGGTTCCCGTCGCTTATGTACCCGCCTCCTTCTATCGTCAGCGGATCCACGATGGACAACGTAATTCCTTTTTCTTCTACTTTCCTGAAGGGGAGCTGGTCGTCTTGCTGGGACAAGAAAGGTAAATTAGAGGGTAATATGGATGTTGGGTTGGGGTTCCCTGGGGTAACACTATTACATCCATAGAGCGGGGCATGATCTTCCTTCCACTGGTTTGCTAATAACTTTGGCCCTGTTTGACGAATCTTCATAAAACTTCCCAAAACAAAGTTAATCCGCCTCACCTCCTTCCTGGAGAGTTTCAGGATGATCCATCAAGCGGGGGACTAGAAAAAAGGGAGTTCCCAAAACATAAAATCGCCATACTTTTTCCATAGACTTCTTTAAGACACGTTATAGCAAAAACTGCTGAACGGAATTACACCAAATTCAGCAGGAAGCAAGATTGTGGGCCACAAATTGTGCTTTTATGAGTTGGTGTAAATCCGTTCAGTAGTTTTTGAGATATTAAGGACAAAAATAATTGTACATTTTGGCAGCTGGGTTCGCGAGAGTCCTGCGAGTGCGCAAAATAAAAAATGGGGGCCTGTAATTGGTTGATTTTTTACTGGGAGCCTTCACGCTCTTGCTGCAGCGAGAGGTTCCCGTGAGTTTCGTAAGAGCGAGCGTTCTGATTGCCTGGATATTGGAATGTTAGAAATAAAATGGGCGCCATTACAGTTTACTGTGAAAAATTGGAGGTGTTTTGGAAATTAATTAAAAAGCTATATAATGGGGCATCAGAAAGGCATGTTGTCCCATAGATTTAGGGAGAAGGTGTCTAAGGGATAACTACTGTGAAGATAATAAATGTATATTGCTTTTAACTAATTTTAATGATCTTGCAGGACTCTCGCAGGATCATGAATAGTAAAGAGGAGTATATGAGTCCTCAATACACTATTATCAGGAATGCATATTGTGGTCCTTGTTTTTGAGAGGAAGTGTGTAAGAGATAAGTACTGTGATAATTTGAAGCTTAAATCTTTTTTTTAAATGTTATGATCTCACGAGACTCTCACATGTTTGTGAAAAGTAGGAAAGAGTAGGTAATGTTTGAATACACTCTGCTATGCACACTTGTTCCTGTATGAAGGAGACTTACTGGTGATAACTATAACTTGCACCCTCGCCATGCACTGCTTACGACCTCACATTTGACATCACTCATGACATGTTCTAGGACATAATTTATGACATCACTGATGACATATGAAATGACGGGGATGGGGTCCCTAGGGTCCGATAAGGCCGGGAAGGTGGCCGCACGGCCCCCCTCCCTTTTTAAAATAAATACGGCCCTGGGGGATGGGACTTCCCAGGGCCTTATAAGGCTCGGGGATAGAGGGGGCCACGCTGCCCTTCCCCTTTTTAAGTGCATTTGGCACCGGGGATGGGGTCCCCGGGGCCTGAGAAGGCTCAGGGAGGGGGCCGCATAGCCTCCCTCTCCTTATACAAAAAAGAAAAGCACAGCCGGGGTATGGAGTCCCCGGGGCTTATTAGGGGTCAGGCTGGGGAACTGCACACCCACCTCCCCATAGATTTTAGCCCCGGGATTCGGTCCCTAGGGCCTAAGAAGGCTCAGGAAGGGGTGCTGTACATGGCTAATCCCCTGCTCCACATGGCCACAGGCTGTGTGCAGCGTGGGGTTGGCTGCCTGCGGGGAGTTGAAAACAGGGCCTGGTTGCAAGACAGGCCCTGCGGCTAACTTCACGCACGACCAAAGGCTGTGCACAGCATGGGGTTGGATGCCTCCAGGTGGCTGCCTGTGGCCAACCCCACTCTGTGCGCAATGAAAGCCCGTGTGCAGCGTGAATTTTGCTTCTACAGGGGAGGGTGGTAGGTTGGCTGCTTCCAGGTGGGTTGACCACAGGGCCTGGCCGCAGACCAGGCCCTGTAGCCAACCCCCTGCTGTGCACAACTGAAGACCATGCGCAGCCTGGCGTTGGCTGCCTGTGGGGGGTTTGCTGCAGGGCCTGGCCTTTGGCCATGCACAGCAAGGGGTTGGCTACAGGGCCTGATCTGCGGCCAGGCCCTGTGGCCTTC
The DNA here is from genome assembly GCA_963921515.1 of Calotriton arnoldi. Classification (NCBI taxonomy): domain Eukaryota; kingdom Metazoa; phylum Chordata; class Amphibia; order Caudata; family Salamandridae; genus Calotriton; species Calotriton arnoldi. The sequence goes on along the minus strand of CAWUFW010001008.1, from coordinate 2,816,416 downwards.
CCACCCAGAGGCAGTCAACCCCAGGGGCCCGAAGGCCAACCTTATGCTGCGCACGGCAAAGGCGGGGTTGACTTTATGTACGGTGATAAAATATTACTTTACATTAACAAAACTTTGGAATTTTACTGAAAAAAACAAAGAATAAAGTAACGTTATAGTTAGGTGACTATGTCAGTGAGAACATTAACATTTTCAACTAAAAACAAAAACACAGAAATTCACCAGTTTTAGTTAGCAAAGCTAACTATAACTTGCGCCCCCGCCATGTACTGCTTATAACCTCACATATTACATCACTCATGACATGTTCTATGGCATCAGGCATGGCATAACTGATGACCTCTCAAACGACATCATTGCACATTAATCACTCCCTTAGCTACAGGGTGTTGGAATTCCCAGGATGTCTTTTGAACCTTTGATCAAACAATTGTGGCAAACCTGGAAAATTGCTATTTTACAAAGTCTTTTTAACTGTTTTTTTTATCCTTGCATCACAAGATGTCAAAAAGCTTTATTTCGAAGTTTCCTCCACTGGATCAACTTTCCACTGCAGATGATGAACTATTTAAATTTTGGGAAATTCCAATCCAAACGCACTTTCACTGAAGTCTTGTCCTCCCCTTAGACCAAATCAACAGTCTCACAATGTTTTGGGATTTTTTTATCAAGCACCTTTTTATTCTCTCAAACTCACTCATTATCCACAGCACAACGGTTTCATCACACTTCCCTGCTGGACCTTGGTGTGTGCTTGGACCTTAGTGTGTCTTGCGATTATTCGTAACCTACTGCTACTGCTGCCATACTTCAGGCACAGTGTGACCAGCGGAGTCGCAAAGTCATGTGATGAGTAAGGGAAGTGGTTTGCAAAATCCTGACACCATTGGTTACGATGCCACACCTCTTCCAAGGTACAGGTTCCCTCAGCTACTGTATGCAGAGAGAGCCTATTGTAGTTCCCTAATCCTCATCCTCACAACACTTTGAGACACCCTACCTTTACACACTGACGTATGTCGCCCCACACTACTCGCCGACTGATGCTGACCTCGCTTAATGTTCACAGACTGACACATTTCATGAAACAAAAGAAAATGCTTACCTTTTTAAACCATAGGAAGCCCACTGTGGCCCTTCTACAAGAAACACACCTCACCCCCGAGGAAAGTAACAAACTGAAAAGAGACAGGGTGTGCAGCGTTATATATGCTAGCACAACACCTTCTTCAACTGCGCCACCTGAGGCCCATCTGCTCTCAGGGAGCGCAGAGTGGCAATTTTATTGCACAAGAAGCTCCCCTACACCCTCACCCTACTCTATACACAGTCTGACATAGCGGGGAGATACAATTTTGCTAAGCTTAGGATTCAAGATACATGCATTATCGTTGGTTCCATATATGAGCCCAGGGCAACAAGTCAGACTTCCTTTCCAAAGTCAATAGACTGCTTACATCCCCTGGCACTCCAAAAGTCATCCTAGGAGGTGACTGGAATGTCACGATTGACCCATCCCTAGATAGGTTGGGGTGACTTAATTTGCATCATGACAAAGATTGGATCGCTTTATTGGATGTGATTCACGATCAGGCACTGCAGGAGCCTTGAAGACTCCTGCACACCAGGGACAGAGATTACACCTTCACAAGACCAGGACCAGGACTGACTGCACATACTCACGGTGAGATCTTACTTCCGCCAAGTATACTCTCATTATACACAACAGAGGCAGAAACCAGCCTCTTCTGTCTTCGGCAACAGCACTATGAGAGTAGGGGGGGAAGAAGGATGACTGCCAGCCTCCCAACTTAAACATCTGGAATCATCTAGAGCGACCCCAGCCCTGGATAGTTCAGATGGCTACCTGCTCACAGTTCCTATGGACATAACCGCGGAATTCCACTGCTACTATGAATCCGTCTACACCTCCGACTCTGGCACAGTAATGCTGGACGAAAATGCATCCTTTGAAGGTTTGCACTTGCCTAAGCTCACACAGGCCCAATCCCAGGAGTTAGAAGGTGGAATCACAGCGAAAAGTGATAGATGACATGGCCACTGTCAAGGCACCCAGAAAAGATGGCTTTCCAGTGGAATTTTATAAAATGACCAAAGCACTGAATGTCCCCATCCTAGTTTCGTCATTTAATGAAGCATTCGACAAGGGCCATCTTGACGATGATTTTATCAGAGCCCGGTTTACGGTAATTATTAAACTGGGGAAAGGCCCACTGGAATGCTCTAGCTATAGACCAATATCCCTAATTAATGCTGATGTTAAAACTCTAGCTAAAGAACTAGCGAACCGTTTGAATAAAGTAATTTCGTCTCGGATTCATCCCACTTAAGTGGGCTTTGTACCAGGACATCCCTCCTCTAACAGCCTCAGTACTCTTTCCCACAACATTTAGCAGGGGCAACATGATCTTGTGGATAGGGTCCTGATATCCCTGAAAGTCGAGAAAGCCTTTGAACAGGTGGAATGGAGTTATCTCTTCAGAACAAGGCAACGCATAGGAATCAGACCCAATTTCCTTACCCCATCAAAGGACATGCACCATACCCCTACAGCTTCTGTTCAATGTGGTGGTTTTAGCTTCCTGTACGTCCGCATATACAGCATTAATCACCAGGGAAGCCCGCTGTCATCCTTACTCTTACTACCAGCCTTAGAACCCCTGGTGATTGCTATTCGTGCCGATAATAGCATAAAGGGATTGTGACGACAGCAGGAGAAATCAAGGCGTTCTACTATGCGGACGACATTCTCTTAATCTTATTTCACCCTTTCGCCTCAGGCACATCACTCATGAACTTCCTAGATGCCTTTTCCAAATTCTCCGGATACAAAATTAATTGGTCCAGGTGTGATGCTCTTCCACTGACTCCAACCATTATGACAGCAGCACTAAGTACTTTCCCGTTCAAAAGGCTGACAAGTAAACTGAAATATCTGTGGGTCCACATTAACTAGGGCTTGTAAGACATGGTGTGGGATAATCTGCTGCTGAATTTTGACCAAATGAAAAGAGACTTTTGCAGATTGGCCGACTTGTATTTTCCCTGTGGGTCAAAGTCCAAATAGTTAAAATGAACACAATTCCCAAATTTGACTACTTATTTAGTATGCTACATCTTTCGATACTTGCACCTTTCTTTGAGGACAATCAGAGCTGCATCTCTAGAATCGTTTTTTGGGGGATAAACCGAGACTCAGCGGCTCCAAGCAGAACGCCTCTTCGGTGAAAGATGGCCTGTGTCTACTGGTTAGCTCAGCAGCTAGCACACTCTGATTACATGTTAGCCAATACCAGGGATGCGTCCTGTGGGTTGCAATTGAACATCTTCTTCTATGTACAAAGGATGAGTTGGCAATATTTACGCATCTCAACCCCGCTTTACCCCGCTCTCCAATCCCATTATCGATCCCATTATCTATGCATTCCAATTAGCTTTGAAGAGGGCCCACACTATTCTGAAAACCCTCTCCTGTTTCCATTCCAAGGCACCGTTATGGCACCGTGCAGACATCCAGGTTGGGGAGAGATTACTCAGTCCCTTTGGAAAAAGTGTAAGATTCTTTATACAGATGACATGCTGTCACACAGTGGGTTGAAAACATTTCCTGAACTTGCCCAACTTTATGGCATCTCCGCCACCCAGTATTGGAGATATCTTCAACTAAAGTACGCTCTATCTCAGAGACTTGGGACCCCCCCCCCCTCCCTTCACACCAGTGCAGTCCTCCATCACACACTATCTGAGAACAAAGAAAGACTACGGGAGCGTTGTCTCAGAACTTTACACGACATTGATACATGTTGGAGTTGGCCCTCTCTGCAGAGTCATCCCCAAAGTTTTTGCCTTCACCTTCCAGTTTTCTGAACCTGTTTTGTTGGCTTTTAGGACTATGTGCACTTTACCACTGCTAACCGGTGCTAAAGTGCTAGTGCTCTTCCCTAAAACATGGCAAAATTGGCTTACATCTGATTGGCATACTTAATTTACTTATAAGTCTCTAGTAAAGTGGTACTATATGTACGCAGGGCCTATAAGTTAAATGCTACTAGTGGGCTTGCAGCTCTGATTGTGCCACCCACTTAAGTAGTTCTTTAAACTTGTCTCTGGTCTGCCATTGCACCCTGTGTGTGCAGTTTTAAACTGCCATTTAGACATGGCAAAATAAAACTTTTGCCAGGCTTAAGCCTTCCTTTTTAATACATACAAGTCACCCCAGGAGTAGGCACATAACAGACCAGAGGACAAGGTGCAATGCATTTAAAAAGTTGGACAAGAACTTTTAACTTTTTATTGTCCTGGTAGTGAAAAACTCTTAAATTCATGACATTTAATAAGTGATAACGTTTGATTGAGTACAAGTAGGAAAGTCATGTTTGGTATCTGATGAATAGTAATTTAAAACCCTCTTTAATGGTAAAGTCAGATTTTAAGTCACAATTCAAAAAATGCCACTTCTAGAAAGTTGCTATTTTCTTGTTCTAACCATTTGGTGCCTGCAGCCTGTTCCTGGCTCACCTGACTAGGTGTAGTTGGCAGTTGGCCTTTGTGTAATCCTCCCAGACAGTATCAAAATAGAGAGTTAGTGTGTTGACAGGGTGGGCCATCCTGGCTTACTGGGGGTGTGTGGGGGTGCGGAGCTGTCACCTACCACACTTGTTTTTCAAAGGCACAGCGCACTCAAAAAGGGCTTCACGCTAGCCTAATGTGCCCTCAGAAAGACTAAGACCAGGGCAGGGAGATGGGAAATTCCAGACACCTCTGTGGAGGGAAGCTTCAGAAGTTTCTTCCACTTTAAAGTGGGCACCAGGCATAAATAGTGGACTCTCAGAACCAACTCTTCAGTACACTTTCTGGAACTGAGGGGGTCTCTCAGAAGACTGCCTGCTGCTACAGCCTGCTGTATACTTCAGAAGACTGCTTTACTGTGCCAAGGACTGCTCTACTGCTTGAAGCCTGCTCTAAGCCTCCAGAGATCTGCCCTCCTGCTTGAGCCCTGCACGTCTTGAACCAGAGTGACTCCAAGGGCTAGTGGGCCGGCCAGCTGTTCAGAGCCTCAGCGACAGAAAAGGCTCCAACCATACTGAACCTGCACCTAGACCCTGCAGGAGTGAGTCCTGCCCCCCCCCACCCCCCCACCCAAGTGGTGTTCCTCATTCCTGGACCCTGTCAGGTGGCGCTAAAGGTCCCCAGATAGCCCAAATCCCAAACTTGGGACTTAGAAAATGTTCGACCAAAAAGTGCTCTAAGAAGCAAGAGGAGACCGGGACCTACCTGCTCGTCATTCTGCCCAAGGTGCATCGCCCATCGGCCTGACCTCACAACAGCACCCGCTATGTTCTTCTCCACATCCTGCAGCTTCGTCCCAATGGAAATTGTCGACTTCCAAGAAAGAGACTAAGGGCCTGATTTATACTTTGGTGGATGGGCTACTCCGTCACAAACATGACAGATATCCTTTCCGCCATATTACAAATGCCATAGGATATAATGTGAATGTAATACAGTGAATGGGATATCCGTCACGTTTGTGATAAAGTATACCATCTACCAAAGTATGAATGAGGCCCTAAGTCTGAACATAGGAATATTCACCGCTACTTCGTACAGGCTTCACAGCGCCTCCTCCTCGGGAACCGCCAGCTGCCTTGCTCTGTGGAACTTTACCTTCTCAGACCATTTTGTTCAAAATTTCTTCTAAGTACGAATGTTTGTGTATCTGAACCGCGCTCCATCGCGGTCAGCCATAACTTTCGACTCTGTCCAATTCTTGCGCGACTACATGTCCATAGTTGGCGCTTTAATCTTTTAGGCCCTATTTTCCACTTAAAACTTTAAAAATTCAATACTGGGTTTTTGCCATTTTGGTGTAAAATAAATTATTAAAATGTACTACATTTTTCTAAATTGGTGTGGGATTTTTCTTGTGCTGTGTTTTTACTTTATCATTGTTTGTGTACTGCATAATGCCTGTAAGTTAAGCTTGATTGCTTTTGTGCCAAGCTACCAGAGGGTTAAGCACAGATTTATTTAGTGAATTTTTGTGGTTCACCCTGACAAGGATTGTGGCTGCTGCTTGAGTAGGGTTTCACCCCCCTCACAGTAGATCACTGTTTTTCATCCATCACCTCCTCTTATTTGTGCGTTTGGTGGGAAACCGGATTTGGTAAGTAGTTCCAGGATCATAAGTGGGAACTCTTTCTAGCTGACTATACTAAGGGCCTCCGGGATTCTCACTGAAAGTATAGCTTCTTTAAAGTGTTATATCGCTGGCTCTGGTCACCGGTGACATTATCGGCAGTGAAGCTCTGCTTTAACTCACACTGTTGGAGGTACAGGCCTGTGATAATGTCCATATTGTCCTTATCCTGTGCGACTTAACCTGTGGGACTGTACCAAGCTCTGTGGGTACTGGCATCAGTTCTGGACACACCTACAAAATACTATTCCCATGACTGCCCCACCACAGGCCTGTCTAATCCTCTTACATAATGTCTCTGGGGTCCCCGCTCTCGCAACACACGTCAATAGGTAGTCACAGCAATGGGAGTTGTCAAACTAGACATCCTGCATTACTGGAAGTCATATTCCAACCACATGTTTTGGACTTGGCTGAGAATATGTATTAGTTGGCCTAAATTGAGCGGTTGAGTTACAAAATCAATGATCGATTGCAGATATTTGAGGACTTGTGGGGACCTCGAATCCAAAGCCGACCCTCCCTGAGGTATAATGCCCATCAAACATGTCAACAATTACTGGCAGGACTCCCAAGTTATGTGGGTTTATGTTGCACATTCAGTTAACCCCCCCATTTCTTGTTCCTTTCTATTTTGTGCACCAATGGGTTGGAAAGGGACCCGACTCTCAAATATGGATTTTATTTAAATATCAGAGGGTGCTGAGTTGGTATCTGTGTTTAGATCGGTTCACTATGGCTATGACATTTTGTATATGTCTGTCAAGGTATCCTTTGGCATTTCACTGTGTTGTAATTTGGTGTGTATCGGGGACACTATTGGCTTGTTGAACAAAGCTGTCTTCATTATTGGTTGCTATAACTGAATATTCAATAAAGAATTGTGATATAAAAAAGAGGGTGGTCGTTAGGAGCTAGGCCTTACCAGTAGGGGCTGGCAGGAATCTGCGGTGGAGGGGTGGGGGTGGCGTGGGGGGAGAGAGAAAAAAAAATAGCACTTAGCTTTTCGCAGGCCGCCACCTCTCCTCTGTCTTGTTCAGCTTCATTCTTCCTGCAGTCCTGGCAGCAGGAAGCACCCGGCTCCCGGGCTCCCCTGAGCCAATCAAAACGTGCAATGCAGCGTTGTGATTGGTCTGATGCCCATGGTTCGGCGCTCAGATGGGGACAGAGAGGCTGTGCATGTTCCTCACCAGGCTGTGTAATGCAGCCTGGTGAGGAACATACAAAGTGCGCATGTTTGTTTGGTCGGCCCAACAGGGCCGGCCAAACAGTCATGTGCACTTAGGGAGTGTGCAAACCGCTCCTCTCCCTGTGCCATCAGCCCCGCCCCGCCCTAACCCAGCCCCGCAGCTACAAAAAATAAAATGATAATAACGTTATTATCATTTTATTTTTGCTGCTCTGCTCTGACAGTAGTGGGGCGACGCTCCACCGCCTTAGCGGAGGAGTTGCCCCTGGACCTTACCTATTTTATTAAGTTGGATGGTGTACTAGCCTTGATCCCGACTACTCCACTGCGTAAATTCACCCAGGCTTCCCTGCTGAGGACGTTGCTCTAAAGAGCACTCTCTGGGATCTAGGCAATATACTTACCTTAATGGAATTATCCTTATTGTAAATACACTGCCCGTCCCCTCACGGTGCCTTTACAAGAAACTGTGCTCAGCTTTTTTTGTCTTCCTACAGAGCAGCAGAGCATCCCTAATTCCAATCCAGAGGTGGAAAAAACAGGCAAGTTTTGCAAGTACAAAATTATTCCAAATATTTCGCCCATCCCTAGAAACAACTTCATCTTTTCAAATATGCATAGCAGTTAAACTTATAGTCATTTTAACGGACTGTCGCTTATGCCATCATTTAGCGTCTTGTATTATGCCAAGATGCCTACTACTGAATGATTCAATCATAAAATGCAACAAAAATAACATACAAGTTCCAATTCAGTGGTTACAAGACTTAGTTTACAGCATTAATGTGTTGGAGGTTCACATGCAGTGCATTTATTGCACAGAAATAGCTCTCCCTCATTGAAGCGTAGGTGGACGTGGAATGGAAAATAAACAAAATAATGACTTAAGCATTGTTTGTCCACCCAGGGCTTCTCGAACGACTTTAGGGCTATAAAATAATTTTACTGAATATCAGCAAAGGAAGACCACATAGCTGCCTTGCAGATATCTGTTAAAGGAACGCAATGGTAACCCAATCTTTGCGATAGTTAAAAGTTGCATTTTGGCTTGCTGAAAACAAAGTTGAAAATGCCCACTAAAACATAACTCAAAGCAGAGTTAGTTATGCGATTCCCACTGTGTGGGTGAGCAACATCTACAGCAAACTGTGTAGTTTTGCTGAAAAACACAGTGCTATGAATTTCAGGTCAGCTCTGTGAACATCCTGTCAGTATGGAGAGCATTCTGGTGGTGTTGGTGAACTAAGAAAAAATGTAGATAACTGACTGATGTGAAACAGTAATACAACCTTTTGGAAGAACCTTGGATGTGTACTGAGGACAACTCTGATATGAATGGATATTGTAATATATACCTTTAAAACTTGGCTTCTCAGAATCTAGGTCTTCTAAGATGCAATAGTTGGTGAACTGTTTTCAATGGCAGGTATAACAAGTCAGTGTTGCGGGTTCCCCTGCATCCTTCAGAATGTTCACGCATTCTTGTAGCAAATATTACTCTCTGAATTGTTAGACCCCAGGAGCAAAACTCGCAGATTCAGCGATATGAGGTCTGGATGTACTGTTAGTTCTCAGTCCATAGTGAGAAATTCTTGATTAACTACTAGCATCTCCCTAGGGTGAGAGTAACATAGTTCCCTAGGGTGAGAGTGACATAGTTCCCTAGGGTGAGAGTGACATAGTTCCCTAGGGTGAGAGTGACATAGTTCCCTAGGGTGAGAGTAACATAGTTCCCTAGGGTGAGAGTGACTTAGTTCCCTAGGGTGAGAGTGACATAGTTCCCCTGCTCATATTGGTTGCATGAGAATAATCATTATCGACATCTGCTTCATCGTTTGTAATCCTTGTGGCACTAATGGAAGCAGAGGGCAAAAGTATGCAGAGATCTCTGATAAACTATACACTGGACATTCCTCCTCAACTACAAATGAATTTAGCCAGATGCCTAATCTGTACCTTTTTTGCTCTTTGTGTCAGATCAATCCATGTTTTGTAAACCCCGTTCATTTTATATGTATGTGTTAGTCATACAGCACGAATAATAACCTGAACCTAGCCAAAAGGAAATGGACACTGTGCAGGGACATGAAAGTATCTGTGCAGCTTGAGCTGATATGCAGTAAAAGCGCTGTAAATGGTGCAACTGTTGCCTGTGGATAGTTTAGCATAGGCGCAGATTGTGCTTGTTTGCGTTTTGTCCCAGCAGTTACCACCCAATATTAGCTGCTGGGGTCTGCTAATGCAAAACGGTGAACAACAGAGTGATAACATGCACGAAAGTGACAGATGATCACTACATCCCCATTAAACCTCTTTCCTCCAACCCCCCCCCCAACCCCCACATTATAATGGGTTTGCACTTGTAAGTATCCATGAATCCTAATTCTCTGAATTAGAATTTACATTTTGGTCCTCTCTGTCTATGAATAAACCTGTGCCCAGTAGTGGTGTATGTTTACACACAGATTATTAAGCAGTTTCATCTCCCCCCTCAATACAATAACTGATCAATAAGATCCTCACACTCCCCCTCAAAGTTTTTTTCTTGTAAATATGCATATTCAAATTGATATGGAAAATGGTGCACAATTTGATTTGCTACAAAGTGATTTGGAAGCTTAGAGACTCTAATTCCCCAAGACTCCATTAATGGCACCTGGTGATTGTAATTTACATATGGACTTTGTAAACAGTGATGACGCCTTAGATCAACTGTTAGCATTTGATACCCATATGTAAGTTTCAAAAGCAAAAATCCTCAGCCGTTGCAAGGAAAATGAAATCCCTTCTCTCCAAATTTAATTTATTTTGCCTGAAAGGAAATCACGCATTCAAAATTGGAGTCGGCAAGGGGCCTATTGATTACATTTTTGCATCTGTGAAATAACTACACTGTTTTAATATTCTTATGATTCAATATTTGATTTGGAAATAAAGCGATCTTGCTTTCTCTTTGAATTTAAAAGCGTTATTGAGAATGACTGTAGAACCTGTTCTGACAATCCCCACATCGTATCCTCACTGACTGTGAACTAGGGTAGAGCTTGAGTAAATCGAAGAAACTGAGACAAAACACTATAAAACCTGATATTGCAATCTGTCGTCTAATGAGGCATTGGATAGGTACACTACAGCAGTTTGAGTTTTCTGAAATGTATACAAAGAACTCTCGAATCTGATAATAGAAATGGTGCTAATTTCTATTATGGTCACCATTTCTTGGTTTGACAGTGAGCGTAAGGCAATGATAAGGAATGTATGGGCCTAGTTACACCTATTTACATTGTTCCAGATGGAGCCCTATGGATACTTTGTATGATGACCCAGAGGGCTGAATTTCAGAGGTCATTAAGGGAGGATAAAAACATTGTTTTAACAGAAAGACATGGGAGGAGTTGCGCCAAATTACAGAGAAAGGCAAAGGACATGGCATTTTGGCGGACTTTTAATTTATATTTCCCCACTTCACTGCATCATTTGAAGTGCTCTATTCCTGAGACTGCCTGATATAATTTTCGGCCCTCATTTACAATAGTGAGGAGGGCTTACCAGATAATCCTGTAATTATGGACTAAGGGCCTGATTATGAGTATGGCGGTGTGGGAGCAGGCCGCCACGCTACCGCACTGCTCCCACACCGCCAAACCTCACTGCCGGCTGCAAGTCGGCTTATGGGTCATCTCGTGGTCTGGCGGGCAGTCCTTTGGCATTCCTACGGCGGTGCCTATTAAAAAGGCACCGGAATGGGAGCACCAAAGCCCGTTCCTGAATGGCATGGACTGTAAAGTCCTTGCCATGCAGGAAAGGGGGTGAATGCACACAGGGTTGAACAACATGTGCCCCCCTGCAGGCACCCCATGGCTATGAGGCAACAGGGGGCCCTGTAGGGCCCCTTTGTTTCCTCACTGCTACAGTTTTCATGTCGGCCTCACCGCCATGAAAACTGTGGTGGTGTGGAAACTCCTAATATGCTTGGCGGTGCCGCAGCGGCACCACCAGCATATTAAGGCCTCTCACCGCCACACCACCTCCGCGGGATCCATGATGCCTGGCGGCTGCGGCGGGCCTGTGGCGCTCCCACCGCCATATTCGTAACACCGTGGGTGGAGCACCACCATGGGTTCGGCGGTCCATCCGTAATCAGACCCTAAGTGCTATACAAGGAGCTTTTAGAATCAATACCATCTAGTTGACATAGCCAGCCCAGATAACCTTCCAATGATTCTGCCTCGGTCTAACGCCGAAAGTCTGGCATCTTTATTAGCCCCACTGCTTATATTTTTTCTTTCTTCAGTCTCTTCCCCCTTGAAATGTGCTATTATTAAACCTATTTAATTTTCAAAAAGGGACATCCTAATGATCCCTCAATATAGACTGATCTCTTTTGGATGGAATCTCAAAGAAATATGTGAATACTGTGAAGATCAATCAACAGCCAAACTTTGTTTTTCTCTTTGTGTCTTGATTAGAAAAGCAGTTACAATAACTAGGGGCCCCTTTCTATATTGGCGCTCCTACCAAAATATAACAGAGAGTACAAGTTGATGTATGTCTTTCTGAAAGGCTCACTTCTTGTTTTTTTGTTAATTATGGCCTAAGAGAGGGCTGTGCATTACCCTCAGTTCTATTTAGTTTCTGTTTAGCCAATTTATGACGAGAACTGGTATAAATTATTTTTCTCCTAAACTGGGGTTACAGTATGTCAGCTGTCTCCTACATGCTGATAATCTTATACTGATGGGCATCTTACCAGTAAGTCTCCAAAGTAAATTTACTATGCTGAATAATATTTATTCCCAAAAGAGGTTGATTAGAAATATAGATAAAATGAAGTTACTTGCATTTTCCAAGGACAAACTTTCCAATAGAACATGGAATTGTATGGGACCCAGCATTGAGTTGACAGCTTCTCGTAAATTCCTACCAATCAATCGATCTGGAGAGCGTATCTTGCCACCCGTGAGGGTATTCAGGCACTAAGATTGTATTTCAACTTAAAGGTGCTGTGGTTTGACACCTTTGTTTTGAGAAGACAAAATGTTTTGGTGTATTGGATGCATTATTAAGATTTGGCTGATCTCACAGATTTTGTACATGTAAATCTCCTTTAAAGGCAAATGGTTACCCTCAGTGTTATATGGTTCAAAACTATTGGTACTAGAGAAGCAGATGGATTGGCTCTCTTTGAAGAGTGCACTCCTAAGAAAGTTGCTAGGCTCACCGTATCACACATTGTTCAGTCTTCTTGGATGGAGCTTACTTTGAATCTCATAGCTGGAAGTATGTGCTTCCAATTTTTACATACTCTTTGATTCTCCTCCTCTTCTAAGATTTCTGCTTGTTTAGAAGTGGTGAAAATGGGAAGGACATTTTTTAACGGGACTCTGTAAAAAGGATTGGCACGTTATCCAACTTATTGTTTGGCATGAAACAAATCCCTTTAAGAAACATTGTTTTTATAAAAAGAATACCTTAAGTAAGTCTGGCAAGGGACTAAGATTATGGATTCCCAATACCTAAAAAAAAAAAAAAATTACAATAGCTTTAACCTTGCCTTCTTTGGGAAATAATGAAGTGTTTCCTTTTTTCAATAAAGTGCCTGAAAGAAAATGTTATGCTCAGAGGTGCTGATATTCAGAATTGGGTATCATCCGATCTGAGTATCCTCTGACCTGAGGAGAACAATCTTAGGATGATAACAGGAAGTATTCTTGTTGTTTGAATGCAAAATGCTATATTGCCCAATGTTTTTACTGTATTGTCCTTTATTCCTATCTCTTCGTCAAAATACTGTGTGTTCTTTGTTCCTTATGTATGTGCAACACTTAGATTATTAAAAGAAGAGTTAGGTTAATCACGCTAACATAACAAATGGGCATTTTAGAAAATATGTGATGTATATCTCAAGTTTTAATAGATTTTAAAAAATTTATTTTAGAAATATGTTCCCTTTTTGCTATCAAACTTTACTACTCCTAAATGCCTTTTGTGAATACCAAAAGTCGTAAAGTTACGATTTTTCTCAGTTTAGGAGTAGTAAAGTTAAGAATCCTAACTTTAGTACTCCTAAATGCCTTCTGTGAATACCAAAAGTCGTAAAGTTAGGATTTTTCTCAGTTTAGGAGGAGTAAAGTTAGTTAGGAATCCTAACTTTAGTACTCCTAAATGCCTTCTGTGAATACCGAAAGTCGTAAAGTTAGGATTTTATCTCAGATTACTTTTGTGAATCGGGCCCAGGAGTCGTAAGTGATTTCTGTAAATACCAAAAATCGTAAGTGCCTTCTGTGAATACCAGAAGTCATAAGTTTAGGAGTTTGTCTCAGATTAGTTCTGTGAATCGGCCCCTCCGTTTTTTCTGTAGTGGATTAAGAAGCATAAACAATATTGGTGCATCATGTCAGACATCCATTTTATAAGTAACATTCTCAGGTGCTATCTAGAGGCAGGTGATTAAAGCAACTAAAGAACAAGTTACTTACCTTCGGTAACGCATTATCTGGTAGAGACTCTATCTAGCTGCAGATTCCTTACCTTTATATTTCCCAGGCGTCAGGCTGGTTCCGGAAACTTTTGCTGAGGAATACCCCTTGCGCGCGACGTCAGGTGGCTCCATTTGGCTCCGCGTGACGCCGTCGGCGCCGGTAGTGTCAGTTATGACGTTGCAGTGCCTATATAGGCGCCACCCAGGCGCGCGGACGTCAGTACTTTTAATTTTTTCCAATCCAGAAGCGCAGAGCCACGAAGTAACTGACGCAGTCATGTGCAAAACTAGGGCCCTGAAAGGGGGAAAAAACAACCCTAGTCCTACTACATCAGTCCGCAAAGCGGGGAGGCATGGGTGGGGCTGTATGGAATCTGCAGCTAAATAGAGTCTCTACCAGATAATGCATTACCGAAGTTAAGTAACTTGTTCATCTGATAGATACTTCTAGCTGCAGATTCTTTAACTTTGAATCAGATACCCGAGCTATACCATCCCGGCGGTGGGTTGCGGACTCATGATCTAAACTAAGAAGTCTTGCAGGACTGAACGGGCAAAGTGCCCGTCCCTGCGCACTCGACCATCAAGGCAATAATGTTTTGCAAACGTGTGCAATGATGCCCACATTGCCGCCTGACAGATGTCTTGGACTGGAACACCCCGAGCCAAGGCCGTAGTCGCAGCCTTTCCCCTGGTGGAGTGGGCCCTTAATCCCTCAGGGGGCTGCTTCTTCGAAACGGCGTAACAGATTTTAATGCAGAGAATGACCCAGCGAGAGATGGTCCTTTTCTGCACTGCCCTTCCCTTCTTTGCTCCCACATACCCCACAAATAGTTGGTCATCCACCTGGAACTCTTTTGTGCGGTCAAGGTAGAACGACAACGCTCTTTTTGGGTCCAGTCGGTGGAGACGCTCCTCTTCCTTAGAGGGATGTGGGGGAGCAAAGAAGGTGGGCAAGGTAATGGACTGACCCAGATGGAATGGGGTCACCACCTTTGGTAAGAATGATGCCCTGGTGCGAAGCACCACCTTGTCCGGAAAGGACATAAGATAAGGAAGCGAGCTGGATATTGCCTGCAATTCACTCACCCTCCGGGCCGATGTAATCGCCACTAAGAAGGCTGTTTTGATGGTCAACAGCTGGAGGGGACAATTGTGCAAAGGCTCGAAAGAAGCAGCGCACATCAGAAAAGTGAGGACCAAATTAAGGTCCCATTGTGGCATAATGAAGGGCATAGGTGGAAATAAATGGCCCAGCCCTTTCAGAAATCTATTTACAATAGGAGATTTAAAGAGAGAAGGATGGTCTGCCAGCCGCAAAAAAGCAGACAGAGCAGAGAGGTAACCCTTGAGAGTTCCCAAAGCAGAGCCCTGCTGGTCAAGAGTTAGAATGAATAAAAGGACAGTAGAAAGAGAAGCAGAAAGAGGGTCAATGGACCTTTCTGTACAGTATAATACAAATTTCTGCCAACGACAGGCGTATACCGTCTTAGTGGAGGCCCGACTGGCCGCCAGAATAACGTTACAGACTTCGGGAGGAAGGTCAAAAGCTATCAACTGTCGCCGCTCAGTCTCCACGCATGGAGGCGCAGAGTTGACAGGTTCGGGTGGAGAACCCTCCCCTGCTGCTGAGACAGAAGATCCTCCCGAAGGGGCAGCCTGATCGGAGGATCGATACTCACACTCAGAAGTTCTGGATACCAGACTCTCCTTGCTCAGTCCGGTGCCACAGAATGACTTGGGCCATGTCGCTCCTGATCTTCTTCAGAACCCTGGGCAGAAGTGGTATGGGCGGAAAGGCATACAACAGGCCTGAGCTCCACTCGCAACGAAACGTGTCGCCGAGTGATAGCCGCCTTGGAACTCCAGCACGCAGTACTGCTGACATTGCGCATTCTCTTCGGAGGCGAACAAATCTAACCAAGGTTCTTCCCACTGCTGAAAGAGACCTTGCGCCACCTCCGACTGGAGACGCCATTCGTGATCCGGAAGGCATCAACGTCTGAGATCGTCCGCCCTGGCGTTCAGAGAACCTGCCAGTTGTTGAACCACCAGGGACATGCCCTGCTGTTCCAGCCATGTCCAGAGACACAGGGCCTCTCGACAAAGGGTCCACGACCCCACCCCGCCCTGCTTGTTGCAGTACCACATGGCGGTGGTGTTGTCCGTGAACACCTGCACTAGCTTCCCCTTGACAGAGGGAAGAAATGCTTTCAATGCCAACCGAATCGCTCGGAGCTCCAACAAGTTTATGTGGAGCCCCGTCTCCACCGGAGACCAGTGACCCCTGATCTCCACCTCTCCCATCTGACCGCCCCATCTCAGAACTGACGCATCTGTCACGACTGTGAAATCTGGTTGGGGAAGGGAGAGAGGTCTCCCGTAGACCCAATCGCGGTTCATTAACCACCACTGCAGATCCTTCGCAGTTCCTTCTGAGATCTGAACCACGTCGGTGAGATTTCCCCGATGCTGTGCCCATTGGAACTTCAAGTCCCACTGCACAGCCTGCATACGCCATCTTGCGTGTCTTACCAACAGGATGCAGGAGGCCATGAGACCCAACAGCCTCAGAGTCAACCTCACCGAAATCCAGGATAGATGCTGAAATATCGCAATCATAGCCTGAATATCCTGCACTTGCTGCTCGGGAGGATAAGCCCGAAACTGAACTGTGTCCAGAACAGCTCCGATGAAAGGGAGCGTCTGAGAAGGAGTCAGGTGTTACTTCGGCACGTTTAAAGAGAACCCCAGCGAATGCAGAAGGTCCACCGAAGTCTGAAGGTGTGAGACGACTGCCTGGGGCGAAGCTGCCTTCAACAGCCAGTCATCGAGGTAGGGGAAGACTGACACTCCTAACCTGCGCAGTTGAGCTGCAACCACTGCCATCACCTTGGTGAACACCCGAGGGGCACTGGTAAGATCGAAGGGGAGCACGGTAAACTGAAAGTGCTCGCGGCCTACCTTCAACCGCAAGTAACGCCTGTGGCCCGGCAGGATGGGAATGTGAAAAAATACGCATCCTGCAGGTCAAACGCTACCATCCAGTCTCCTTGGTCTAGGGCAGACAAGACCTGAGCCAAAGTGAGCATTTTGAATTTCTAATTTTTGAGGAAGAGATTGACGGACCGAAGATCCAAAATGGGCCGTAGCCCCTTGTTCTTCTTCGGAATCAGAAAGTAGCGCGAATAACAGCCACTGCCTACTTCTGAAGCTGGGGCCCTCTCTATAGCTCTTTTGGCCAAATGAGCTGAAACTTCCTCTTGGAGCAACTTTAAATGATCCTCCGCCAGCCATTCCTGACTTGGCAGAATAGTACGAGGAAAAGAAAGGAAAGGAAGAGAATAGCCCTCCTGGACGATCTGCAAGACCCACTTGTCTGTTATCGATCTCCAGCGGGGGAGATGATGACGAATTCTCCCACCCACTGGAGTAGTGTGGTCCTGCAGAATCAGCCTAGGAGTGCTCGGAGGCTGCGGCTGCTGGGGGTAGTGTGGTAGACGACTTCTGGTCTCCATTCCGAGGACGGAATGTACGCGTCCACGCACGGCTTGGGTAGTCTGAGCCGGACAGTGGCTAGGATAGGGCTGACAAGGCTGGAAACCCCTTCCATTGCCACAAAATGGGCGAAAAGAAGACTGGCCACGAGGAGTGGAGGAGAGGCCCAAGGATCTGGCCGTAGCTCGAGAGTCCTTGAACCTGACCAGGGCCGAGTCTACCTTTTCCCTAAAACGGAGGGTTCCATCAAAGGGCATGTCCATCAAATTGGCTTGGATAACCCCCAAGAAGCCAGTTGTACGAAGGCAGGTGTGGCATCTCAAGGCCACCGTCGTTGAAATTGATCTGCCCAGCAAATCGGTCGTATCTAAACCACACCGTATAGAGAATTTTGCTGCATCTCTCCCGTCGTTGACAGCTTGGGAGAGCACATCCCGGGCCTCCTCCGGGACTTGTGGCAGCACCTGCACAACTGTCTCCCAAAGGGAGTGGGAAAAACGGCCCAATAAGAACACGGTATTCACCGACCGAATACCAGACTGGAGGAAGAAAACATCTTCTTCCCAAATGAGTCAAGTCTCTTGGATTCCCTATCCGGAGGGGCGGAAGGGAATACACCTTGTGACGTAGAGGCCTGCACCACCAAACGTTCCGGGGTGGGGTGTTGGCTGAGGAACTTTGGGTCGCCCAGAGCTGGGCGATGGCGGCGTGCAATCGTCCTATTCACAGGAGCCCCTGTGCTAGGCTTGGACAAAGTTCCTAGAAGGACATCCGTAAGTGCCTCATTAAAGGGCAATAGGGGTTCAGAAGTGGAAGCCCCAGGTTGAAGCACTTCGGTCAGGAGATTAGTCCTGACCTGCACTGAGGGCAGCTCCAGTCCAAGGACCTCAGCTGCCCTCTTTACCACCATGGTATAGGACGCCCCCTCCTCCGTAGCCACTGTAGGCGGAGAGAGCATGCCAGCGTCTGGGGAAGTATCCAGACCACTGGCTTCCCTAAGTTCCCCATACCAGTCCATTGTCTCCTCAGAGACATCCTGGTTCTCAAGAGGGTCTCCAGACTCCTCCCATTCCTCTCCTGAGCCCAGCAAGTCCACAAAGTGCTCAGGTGACAACATAGAACCCCTGGGTTCTGTCGACATCGGAATCGGTGTCGCTCCGCAGAACTGTGCCTAGAGCGTTGGTGCTCCTTACCTTTCTCAACGACGGACACCAGTTGAGGTGAAGTCGAAGTCCGCTTGGTCTTCTTCTTCTTCTTCTTGTGCCTCTTCCCCGAGTGTCCAGAGGACCTCGAATTGGAGGAAGAGGACTTAGGGCTCCCTTGAGCGGTCCCGCGACCTCCTCTTCTTCGAATGGGACCGTGACCTCCTCGGAGTCTCGCTTGAGGGTGTCGACTGCCGGGCCGCAAGCAACTTCATCGCTCGCTCCCTCAAGGTCTTCGGGGCCATCGCCAGACAGTCTGAACACGACCTCGTATCGTGGTCGCGTTCAAGACACCACAGACATACGCGGTGGGGATCGGTGACCGACATCATGCGGGAACAAGTCCCACATGGTTTGAAACCTGTCTTTCTCGAAGACATCCCTCGCACACTAAGTCAAAACCAAAAATGTCGACAAAAGTCGAGAAAAAGCCTTCCAAAAAGCGCAGAGGGGTAGCTCTTTCCGGATCGGCGCTTAACTGGCGCGGAAAGAAAAGATCTGACGTCTGCGCGCCTGGGTGGCGCCTATATAGGCACTGCGACGTCATAACCGACGCCGCTGACGTCACGCGGAGCCGAATGGAGCCACCCGACGTCGCACGCAAGGGGTATTGCTCAGCTAAAGTTTTCAGATCTAGCCTGATGCCCGGGAAATTCAAAGGTAAGGAATCTGCAGCTAGAAGCCTCTATCAGATCATTTGGTTAGTTTTACATTGCAGTTGTGCAGCATCTTTACAGTACCTTGTATTTTCTAAATGTTATGTTATGTTATGTTAAATGTATTTTATATAGCGCAAAAATCACCTTCAGGCCTCTAAGCGCTTTTAAAGAGAGTGACCAGGATCACTGGCGGCAACTGGTAACACAAGGCAGCAGAAATTACACTGTGATTAACGTCTACCTAAATAGGAGCGTTTTAAGTTGTTTCCTAAATGTAAGGAGGACCGGTTCCCTACGAAGACGCTCAGGTAGATTGTTCCAAATTTGTGGGAGCATGACAGAGAACGCTCTGCCCCCTTTGGATTTGGTAATATATCGGGGAAAGACTAGACGGCAGGCCTCAGATGAACGCAGTGTCCGGCCAGGGACAAAGTTCTCCAGGCGTTCTTTTATATACACTGGTGCTTGGCCGTAGATTGCTTTATGGGCAATACAGAGGCCTTTAAATTGAGCTCTCTGTCTGATGGGGAGCCAATGCAATTTGTGTAGAAGAGGGGTAGCGCAAGTTCTTCTGGGAAGTCTAAAAATGAGCCTGGCCGCATCATTCTGCAGTACCTGCAATCTCTTAATACGTTTCTGGGGAAGGCCAATATAAAGGGCATTCCCATAGTCTAGCCTAGAGATGACAGTGGCGGATACAATTGCCTGTAGTGAAGCCGTTGACAGAAGGGGGGCAAGTTTCCGCAGCTGCCTCATCAGCCCTATACAGGTTCCCACCACCGTGGTGACCTGGCTGGACATGGACAGTTCTGAATCAATTTTTATCCCCAGGCTTTTTACAACCGGGACTGGTATGGGTGCCGTGCCCAGTTCCGGTGGCCAAAAAAGGTCACACCAAGGGCTGTTTTTTGTGGGGATGACGAGCACTTCAGTCTTGTCAGGATTTATTTTCAGAGAATTGGCCGTCATCCAATTCACTGTGAATCCGAGTAGCTTTTGCGCCGATTCCTGGGCCTGACTAGAGTTATTAATCCGGATGAGGAGTTGAGTATCATCTGCATAATTGAAGACCCGGCAATTCATATGAGCCAGGGTCTCCACCAGGGGTTGCAAGTAGATATTAAAGAGGAGCGGGGACAAATGTTACAAATGCAATCGTATCTGTATGCCTGTTAACAGGTTACTAATTCATGAACATTCAGTGACCTATAGCGTATTGCGTTGTGCAATAAGTGCAAAGCTTCTCCAGTTGAACATAGATACTGTAAACAGAAATAAAAATCAAGAACATCTAAACTTTCTCCCATTCACCAAGGCGTGAGTGAAATAAGAGCTACGAAAAATGGCCATTTGATGTATAATACCTCTACGTGACTATTTGTGAACTAAAGCCACTGAAGAAGTAAGGAGTACGGCAGTGCTGTCCCACTTGAATGATGGTTGGAAGTGGCAGAAGTCTGTTCATAGCAATCTTGGCGCAGGCAAGGTTGGCCAGCTAGAGTGCAATAGTGGCATATAAGGTTTGGGGACCGATAGTGGGGTGTGGGAGAAACTTGACAGGCACCCCTGGGTCACCCCCTCAAAGGGGCCGTAAATCGTCCCATCCTTTTTCTGCCAGTTCTGCACATAATTCATCCCAATTTAATCTACCGTGATAACATAAACCCCCCCCCCAACATCTGATGGAACCACAGGAATGGAAGTAGAGTTTGTGGGCCTGATTCACAATGGTAAGTTACACTTTTGAGTAAGTTTACACTTAAGGTATTCACAAATTCTGGGTGTATACTTACTACAAAAGTGCAAGTTACATGTTTCCACCCCCAAAGTCATCCAATTGACTTACTCTTGTACTTCCCTAAACCCCTACCTGAGCCTCCCAATATCCCTCTTACCCCTCTCTAATCCTGTCCCCTTCAGTAGTAAGCCTGCCCCATTTCCACTCCCCCGAGACCCTGCGAAAGTTATGACTAAAATCCATATTTTCAGGTGCGGAGACCCAGTAGTAGGGGTGGAAAACTTTGCACATATAAATATCAGCAAAAGTTACACTTTGTAGTATGTTTTTACTACAAAGTGTAGTTTGTTTTTCAGGTCTGTCATCAACAGACTGTTTTTAAGTGAGGATTTGATGGACTGATTCTATGCTGCATGAAGTGTTTTTGGAGATACTTACTTGGTCTCGAACTAACAGTGCAGTTTCTCATCTATGTGAAGCTGCATGCCTACAGAAATATTTCTTTGTCATTATACCTTTTTAAAAGGGGGACACGAAAAGTAAGTTGGACAGAAACACTACTATTTATTTAATAGTTTTATAAGAAGATAAAAAGATACCGTTGCCTTTACATAGGCATTTTCTAGTCTTACGTGGAGTTTTTTCACTTTATTGTAAAAAGGTTTTATATAATTTCATGAAAAAGTCTGAGTTTGGGAATGTGAAAAAACACAAAAATAAATTAATGTGTAAATGTAGATCAGAGTCATATTTCCGCATCCAGCCATTTCCATAACCTTCCATGTGTGTGGATTTTTCTGGTGTGACCCTCGGAATGTCTGAGAAACTTGTAAACGTTAGAAATTTTATGGGTGGCCCTGTGGAAGTAAATAGCTGCCTTATTTTCAGGCCTTTGTGCATTGCATCACTTATAAGGAGATATAGTCTGTCTCTAATAACCTCTATATGTATGATATTCATAACTATTTGTCTTCTATGTTGTTGCTAGTGGTGTGTGCTACCATTTTCATAACGTGTTTGAACTAGTTGTGTTTTCAGTATAAAGTATGTTTTTTTAAAATATATTATTTATAGTTGTAACAAACAAGTTACTTACCTTCGGTAACGATATATCTGTAAGAGACATAGATTAGTTATGGATTCCTCACCTTAGAATTACCCCCAGGCGTCAGACTGGATCCAGAAATTTTTCTTCAGCAGTACCCCTGCGCGTCGGTAGGTGGAGTCGGTCAACTCCGCGTTCGTCGTTGGCGTCGTGATCGCCAGAATGACGTTGCGGTATCTAATTAGACGCTGCCCCTGCGCGCTGACGTCAGTTCTTTACACGACATTCCACTCCAGAAGCGCAGAGCCATGCAAGTCACTGACCACTGGTGCACAAAACTAGGGCCCTAAAAGGGATTCCCTGACCCTAGAAGTCAGTTCGAAGAACGGGGAGGATGGGTGGGGCAGTGAAGAATCCATAACTAATCTATGTCTCTTACAGATACATTGTTACCGAAGGTAAGTAACTTGTTTATCTGAAAGAGACAATTAGTTATGGATTCCTCACCTTAAAATAGATACCTCAGCAATACCAACCCCAGAGGTGGGTCTGCGAACCTAGTTCACAACAGAAAGTCCTGGAGAACTGAACGGCCAAAGAAGCCGTCTCTCCGGACTTGGCTGTCCAGGCGGTAGTGTTTGGTAAACGTGTGCAATGAAGCCCACGTAGCTGCCTGGCAGATGTCATGAAGAGGGACTTTACGCCCCAAAGCAGTAGTGGCTGCTGTCGCCCTGGTGGAATGGGCACGCAACCCCACTGGAGGTTCCTTTTTCGCTAAGGAGTAGCAGATTGTGATGCAAAGAACGACCTATCGAAAGATGGTTCGTTTCTGCACGGCCCAACCTTTCTTGGCGCCCACATAGCCAACAAAGAACTGGTCATCCACCCGGAATTGTTTTGTGCGATCCAGATAGAATGAAAGCGCACGTTTTGGATCCAGACGGTGGAGCCTCTCCTCCTCTTTAGAAGGAGGCGGGAAGAAGGTGGGCAAAGGGATGGTCTGTCCTATGTGGAAAGAGGTAACCACTTTGGGAGGGAAAGAAGGCATGGTGCGAAGGACAACTTTGTCCAGATGAACAGCCAGGTGAGGAGGTTTTGAAGAAAGAGCCTGCAGCTCACTCACCCTGCGAGCAGAGGTGATGGCGACCAGAAAAGCAGTTTTAAGTGTCAGAAGTCTGAGAGGACAGTTATGTAGCGGCTCGAAGGGAGTGCACATAAGATAGGTCAGAACCAGGTTCAAGTCCCACTGAGGCATTACGAAGGGAATTGGAGGATACAAGTGAGTAATGCCATTAAGGAAGCGATTTACAACTGGGGACTTGAAAAGAGAAGGCTGGTCAGGAAGCCGAAGAAAGGCCGAATTGGCCGAAAGATAGCCTTTGAGAGTGCCCAGAGCAGAGCCCTGCCGGGCCAAAGAAAGAATGAAGAGGAGAACCTCTGAAAGGGGGACAGAAAGGGGATCCACAGCCTTTGCTGCGCACTATGCCACAAATTTGTTCCATCTACAGGCGTATACCGTTTTGGTGGAGGGACACCTGGCTGCCAAGATAACGTCACAGACTTCGGGAGGAAGGTCAAAAGCTGTCAACTGTCGCAGCTCAATCTCCACACAAGGAGGTGGAGGCTAGACAGGTTCGGGTGGAGGACCGTCCCCTGCTGCTGCGACAGAAGATCCTCCCGAAGGGGCAGTCTGATCGGAGGATCGATGGCCATGTGCAAGAGCACGGGATACCAGACTCTTCGTGCCCAGTCCGAGGCCACAAAAATGACTTGGGCCCGTTCATGCTTGATCTTCTTCAGCACTCTGGGTAGAAGTGGTATAGGCGGAAAGGCATATAGAAGACCCTCAACTCCACTTGCGACGAAAAGCGTCGCCGAGCGTGTGCCGCCTTGGAAATTCCAACGTGCAGAACTGCTGACATTGCGCGTTCTCTTCGGTGGCGAATAGATCTAACCAAGACTCTCCCCACCGCTGAAACAGACCTTGCACCACCTCTGAGTGAAGACGCCATTCGTGATCCATCATGCACCATCAGCTAAGTTCGTCCGCCCTGGTGGTCAGAGAACCTGCCAGGTGCTGAACCACCAGGGACATGCCCTCATGTTCCAGCCACTTCCAGAGACAAAGTGCCTCCTGACATAGGATCCACCCTGCCCTGTTTGTAGCAGTACCACATGGCGGTGGTGTTGTTCGTGAACACCTGCACTACTCTCCCTTTGACAGAAGGAAGGAATGCCTTCAGTGCAAGACGGATCGCCCGAAGCTCCAGAAGGTTGATGTGGAGCCCGGACTCCACCGGAGACCAGAGGCCTCTGATCTCCGCCTCTCCCATGTGGCCGCCCCACCCTAGAAGTGATGCATCTGTCACCACTGTGAACTCCGGTTGGGGAAAGGAGAGGGATCTGCCGTTGACCCAATCCTGGTTCGTCAGCCACCACTGCAATTGGTGTGCAGTGCCCTCCGAGATCTGGACGCAATCGGAAAGATTCCCCTAATGCTGTGCCCACTGGAACTTCAGGTCCCACTGCAGAGCCCGCATATGCCACCTGGCATAGTCCACCAGCAGGATGCAAGAGGCCATGAGACCCAGTAGCCTCAGGGTCATTCTGACCGAAACCGGAGATAGAGGCTGAAAGATCGGAATCAGAGCCCGAATATCCCAGACTCGCTGCTCGGGAGGATAAGCCCGAAACTGCGCTGTGTCCAGAACTGCTCCGATGAAAACGAACTTCTGAGAGGGAATCAGGTGTGACTTTGGCACGTTGATGGTAAACACCAGCGAATGCAGGCGGTCAGCCGTAGTCTGGAGGTGGGAGACGACAGCCTGGGGCGAGCCCGCCTTCAACAGCCAGTCTTTTAGATAGGGGAAGACTGGAACCCCTGATCAGCGCAGATGAGCTGCGACCACCGCCATCACTTTCGTGAACACCCGAGGGGCGCTGGTAAGGCCAAATGGGAGCACGGTAAACTGAAAGTGCTCGTGACCTACCATGAACCGCAGGTAACGCCGATGGGACGGCAGGACGGGGATGTGAAAATAAGCATCCTGCAAGTCCAACGCTACCATCCAGTCTCCAGGGTCGAGGGCAGACAGGACCTGAGCCAGTGTCAAAATTTTGAACTTCTCCTTCCGGAGGAAGTGGTTGATGTTCCTGAAATCCAAGATAGGACGCAGGCCTTTGTCCTTCTTAGGCACCAGAAAGTAGTGGGAATAACAACCACGACCTACTTCTGGGGCAGGAACTCGCTCGATGGCTCCCTTGGCCAAGAGAGCCATAACTTCCTGTTGGAGAAGGGCCAAGTGATCCTCCCACATGCGATGACATTGAGGTGGCATGGATGGAGGGGTAGTCTCGATGGGGAGGGAGTAGCCCCTTCGGACTATCTGCAAAACCCACCTGTCCGACGTGATGGTGAGCCAGTGGGGAAGGTGATGGTGAATCCTGCCTCCCACTGGCGAAAGGTGGCCTGAAAGGTCAGACTAGGAGGGCTTGGAGGCTGCTGCAGAGGGGGCGCTGGTGGACTGACCTGCCCGCGGGCCCCCAGACCCACGACGGTGGGTCCCACGTCCCCGGCCGCGCAGAGGTTGGACAGCATGCGCAGGCCTGTGGCTCTGGATGGAACGTGGCAGGGCACCCCTTCCGTAGCCACGAAAGGGGCGAAAAGCAGACTGCGCAGGACGAGAGGTGGTAGCGAGGCCCAAGGACCGGGCCGTAGCCCTGGAGTCCTTAAAACGCTCGAGCGCGTTGTCTGCTTTGTCGCCAAACATGCAACGGCCATCAAAGTGCATGTCCATAAGTGTAGCTTGTACATCACCCGAAAAGCCAGTGGACCTCTGCCAGGCGTAGCATCGTAGGACTACCGACGTTGAAATTGTCCTGCCTAGCGAGTCGGCGGTGTCTAGCCCACACCGTATGGCAAACTTTGCTGCATCTCTCCCTTCGGCCATTGCACGGGAGAGCACAGCCCGGGCCTCCTCCGGGCACTGAGGCAGCACCTGCGCGACCGTATCCCACACAGAATGTGAGTAAAGGCCCAAGATAATATAAAACATAACTATAATCTTTCTGTGACATAAGGAGGGACAGAAACAAATTGTGTCTATTGCAAAGTACAAAATTTATTTTTAATGAAAAATAGATAATAAATATATGTACAGATATCTTTGAATTTGTCCATGCACAGACGGCATTAGGCCGCTCTTTTTTGGCCCATAGCGTTTTATTCTTATGACGCCCGGACCCTGATTTCCGCTCATCGGTAGATCTTCTGCATCCAGCAGACAAGGAACCTTCCAGACAGCCCTCATCTTGAGATTGTCTTTAAATAATCAACACTGCATATCGACCACCTCTGCAGTGAGCTTCAATGATTTTATAGAAAATTATTTCCCCTAGGAGTTCTGTGAATTACTCAGCCCTCTATCAATTGGGCGGACATACTCCTTTTTGAGGATATTTGAATTCATCTGCTGTGGCTTTTCCTGAAGAAGGCACTGCTGTGCCGAAACGCGCATAGGATACCATCCGGGTTGCAGCCACTCATTGACAAAGACACAAGTTTTAAATTTATCTAATAATTTGAATCTACGGCCTACAGTTATCAATGACCTAATCACAAATCATCAAAGAGAAGATATGATTACAAATATGACAAATTCATAGATATCTGTCCTACACATTATCTGCCTTTTATGTATACAATTTGATTGTCGGGAATGAATAGTGTGCAACAAGAGTGAACGATGATACGGTTGTGGTGTGCCTGTGGATTGTTTCATATTTGATTTGTACATATACTTATTATCTATTTTTCATAAAAAAATAAATTTTGTACTTTGCAATAGACACAGTTGGTTTGTGTCCCTCCTTATGTCAGAGAAAGATTATAGTTATGTTGTATATTATGTTTGAGTTGCCCTAGGAATTTGCATTGTGCATTATTTCCCTGCCTAGAGGAACTCCCTATTAGTAGCAGGGGGCCTTTTCTTATTTATGCTCAGTAACGGCCCAGGAGACATGCGGTGTTCACCGACCGCAGTCCTAAGCTGGAGGAAGAAAACATCTTCTTCCCAAGATGGTCCAGCTTCTTGGATTCCCTATCAGGTGGTGCGGTAGGGAATGCACCCTTGGAAGTGGAAGCTTGGACCACCAAGCACTCAGGGGTGCGGTGTTGGGAGAGCAAAATGGGGTCGCCCGGTGGCGTTGGGCAATCATCCTATCCACAGGAGCCCCTGTGTTGGGCTTGGACCAAGTGCCCAAAAGGACATCCGTGAGGGCCTCATTGAACGGCAGCAGGGGCTCCGAAGAGGCCGCTGCCGGTTGAAGCACCTCGGTCAGGAGGTTAGTCCTGACCGCCACCGTAGGAAGCTCGAGGTTTAGGGCCTCAGCCCCCCTATGCAACATCACTGCGTATGACGCACCCTCCGCCGTAGCCACGGTAGGGGGAGAAAGCATGCCAAGGTCTGGGGAAGTGTCCAGACCACTAGGCCTCACCCAACTCCTCTCTCCAGTCCGGTTCTTCCAACTGGTCTGCCAGAGGGTCCACAGACGCCTCCCAGTCCTCCTCACCCTCCTCTGGTAGCCACTCAGGGCGATAGGGAACACCAGGGGAGAACAGAGGTACAAAAGTATAGGTCGGCGACGTCGGTCCGGCTCCATGTCCACGTTGAGGGGGAGGCCGGGGTCCTCATTGGTTGGGGACACAACCGGCGTCGGAGGGGGCGGGGGTATCGCCAATGGTCTCGGCACTGGAGGAGGTGTCCCAAGGTCGACCGGCGCCGATCCGGATCCAGGCCTGGATCCCTGGGGGCCCTGCGGCGCCGAAGCCTCCGGCATCGAAGGCCTAGAGCCCCCAGCCGACTCCGCGGGGCCCGAAGGCGCGCCAGCAGAGTCGGGCTGCCCAAAAATAGAATGGAGAGCTTCGTAAAAGGTACGAAGTTGGGCAGGGGTCGGTCCGGCTCCCGGAAAGGGAGGGCGGCTCGGAGTCCACCCAACAGGCTCCGCAGGCGGAGCCGGGCGACTACCTTCCGCAACCCACGTCGCGTCGGCCGACGGACGGGGAGAACGCGAAGAGCGACGGTGCTTCTTCGCCTTCTTTTTGTGCTTCGACTTACCTGAAGGCGAAGCCTTCGACGAGGAAGGGTGATGATGGCTCCGCGACCGGTCCCGCGACCTTCCTCTCAACCTGGACCTCGAGCGGCACAGAGCCGACTGTCGGGCCTCCAGAAGCTTTCAGGACTGCTCCCGCAAAGACTTCCGGGACATGGCCCGGCAGTCAGAGCACGACTTTGGGTCGTGGTCG
The DNA here is from genome assembly GCA_963921515.1 of Calotriton arnoldi. NCBI lineage: Eukaryota > Metazoa > Chordata > Amphibia > Caudata > Salamandridae > Calotriton > Calotriton arnoldi. The sequence continues at coordinate 2,788,080 of CAWUFW010001008.1, read as the reverse complement.
CGCTCAAGGCACCAGAGGTACACAAGATGGGGGTCCGTCACCAACATCAGCTTGTGGCAGGAGCCACAAGGCTTGAAGCCGGTCCGCCGAGATGACATCCCTGTGCACCAGGAGTCGAAGCGACTCAAAAAGACGTCGACAAAAAGTCACAAAAATGGAGTCAAAAAGTGACTCGAGGTACCGCTCTCTCCGGATCTGCGCTGGCTGGCGCGGAAAAAGAAAGAACTGAGTAAGTAGGTACCGCGACGTCATTCCGGCGACCACGTCGCCAACGACGAATGCGGAGTTGACAGACGTCACCTACCGACGTGCAGGGGTACTGCTGAAGAAAAATTCTCCGGATCCAGTCTGACGCCTGGGGGTAATTCTAAGGTGAGGAATCCATAACTAATTCTCTCTTTCAGATTGGATAAGTTGTATTTTAAAATATGCGTCTTTCTAAAATATGTTAGGTACATTCAAAGTATTCCTTGTAACAAAAAGTTGAATTATAAACAAACATTGGCAAAGCAAATGAGCCTGGTGTTGGTCTTTCTCTTTGGCAGTTTTGTTCTGTTTTATCGTGGTTTTTGTAAAGGTTTATTCTTGGGCAGTTACTGGGCCCTTGGCAATATAAAAACTGTTGACTAAAAGCACAAATATGTTTTGGTCTTAAAAAACACACTTTGCCACAATAGTCTATTGTACTGATGAGAACTACTGTGCTGATAAGTTCCTTGTGCAAGAGCAGAATGCCGTCACTCACTGTGAAGTTATACAGTGGCTGTAGTGGGCTGACACACTGCCCCATGCTGTAAGCTGTAGTGGGCGGAACTAAAATGTGAATGACACAACAGATCAATAGATAAAGAGGGCTGGCTGAAACCCCCATACGTCAGTATACAATTACAGAAAAATACAAATAAACTCTGTTCTAATCCCAGACCTGGAAAGGAATGCTTCAAGGACCTTTACTTCTGCCAGAAGAAAATAAAATCAGACTGAAAAATTGCTAAAGTGTGTATTGGTTTATGATAGTGATTGGGTAGCAGAATAGAATCAATTTGCGGCCTGTTTAAAAAAACAGGGATAGTTAACTGTATCTATCGCTTATTCTAAGTTACTTATGTAACAACAGACTAGGAGTACAGCTAAAGAATATAAGGCTGATTCACAATAAACATTTATGTGTACAGCAAGTAGTACTACAGGAGTACTCTTTTTGCATACTCTTACATGATGTTGTCAATTGTCCCCTAAATGTTCAACTTCTTACTAATAAAAATGAAGAGGGCACAACCCTGTCTATTTGTACTAATTGTATATGAATATTCATATTTCATTTCCATTTTAGATGTTTTGGGGCCTACTCAGAAAATGTTGTAAGAGCAGGCAAAAGAGTACTATAGGAATACTCTTTTACCTAGCTTAAATACCTTTGTGGATAGGCCATTAGATTCCTTTTCACCCTAAAACACACTCGAGCACTCAAGTGCCATAGAGGGGTATGATGGCACCACAGATGACCTTGTTAAACTACTTACTGGAGATGGTGGTAATGCCAGTAAACTGCAACTGGGCTAAGAAAGTTTTACTCCAAACAACCGCAGCTGAGTAAATAATGGAGAAAAACAACAAATGCAAGATCTGTGGAAGCTACTGTTCTCGTTCCAAGATGAACTCTAGGACAGCTTCATAATGAGATGGTCATCGCAGAGAGAGCTAACATATACCGGCGCAAAGATCGCGTTAGGTTTGGAGGAGGGCGGGGTGGTGTAGTATTCTTGGACTGCAACAATGTCTTTGATTGTGTTTGACAGAGAAGGCAAACAAAACAATAGAGCAGCTTATATGTGAGCATAAACTTGGGGAAGTGAGTTAGGGAAGTCTAGATCAAAAGAGAAAAACTGAGTTTAATCCATGAAAAGTTAGGATAAGGAAAAACTGTAGCGGCAAAATGATAAGAACTACAACCAGGACTTTTCAATGTCATCACTTGACACTGACGAAAGTCTAGAAAAGGTAGATCTACATCTTTGCACTGGCAATGGCTTCCAGAACGGAGATGATAGCCCATAAACAGAACAAAAAGGAATGAAGGATCCTGTGAAACTCAAAGTTTGTGCATAGAGTTGTCAAGTAAGGGTTAGGGTAGTCAAGCAGAAAGTAATCAATTTGAAAACGAAAAATCATAAGTGGTGGAGCCAGGGTATTACTAGAGGATGTGAAAGAGGTAAGAAGGCCGTGCCACAGGAGAAATGTCTTATCTAATGAAAACAGAATTTCCTAACATTGTCAAATGCAGTGGATGAGCCACAGTAGCACTGGGATGCACAGTGAAATAGTGAAAAGCAGGTTTATTTATCCCAGCTTGAAGCACAGGCAAAACCTCACCTGGAGCCCTAGGCCATTCCTGCAGACCGCATTTCTAAAAAGGTTTAGCTAGTGAGGAGGTGAACTACCCATGTGCAATAGGTTGACTAAAATTATTTTGGAATTAGAGGACAGGACATAAGTCTGTATTGCCTCAAAGAGGAGAAAAGGGGAACATTAGATGAAAATATCTAAATATCCCAGGGGTAAAAGTATGGTAGGAAAGGAGAACAGTCTGTAAGATTTGTGATGACACACAACCTTCATGGCATAGGCCTGGGAGAAAAATGAAGATGATATTTACAGAAGAGAAAGCAAGCCACTAAACCACCATCCACTGACAGTGGTGGGAGCAGAGTTATTAACAGAAAACAAAATGGCATTTTGTTTGACAAGAGATGTATGCTGGTTAAATAACAGATTATTCAATGATCAATCAGCAACACTTTTCTTTACAAATATACTAACCTGTCATTAATTGCGTTCTGACGCTCAGCGTTATAATTTTTGATTGACAGTATGCCTTTCACACAACATTGCTTCAGGTCTTCGGCTTCTCTTAATTCTTCCTCCGTGCACTCTCTGCTATTGAGAAGGTCATCGTAGGTCATCTTCAATTCCAGATTTGCATTTTCCAGTGTTCTAACTTCTTCACGACACTCCAATGCCTCGTTCTTCCGCTCCTCAACATTCTTCTCCTCCTCCAACATTCTACATGGAGAAGGACTATGTTACTCTCAAATGGCACAGATATGCCTGATTTGTTAATGTAGAGCTGTGAAGTTAGTAGCCCAATATGTACACTGATAGCAGGCGTTCTAAATTATTTTACTGGAAGCACTGTGTTACACTCCCCTTTGAGAGATGTGCCATGAGTAGAGGTCACAGTACTTTGAGAAATCAGTCTGTTATCAATTCTTACATACATGTTGGAAGGTGTCAGGTAGACAGAGGATTGGGGCAACTTCATGGTATATGTTGCTTTAGGAAGCATCACATATCCCATAAGACATTAATCTTAAAAGCAATAGGAAACCAAGCATAGGCTCCACTAGGCCCGTGAACACAGGAAAACTGCAGAATATTTTACTGGTGGCGGGGAATTCCTTCTAATATCTCATTAGAGCCCTGGGAGAAAACGTCTCTGGTGTGGGGAAGAGAGCGTCTTTTGTGACTCCTCTAAAGTATCTTTTTGGGCCTTTTGCCTTTATGGCAGCCTAGGTCACCCGCGGCACCCAGACCACAGAGAGTAAAACAAGGAGATGACAGCATTCATTTCTACAAGAAGTGAAAACACTGTATTTCCCAGCATCCATCTCTACAAGAAGTGAAAACTCTGCATTTCCCAGTATCCATTTCTACAGAAAGAGACATTACGAGTTTCTGGGGGGGGGGGGAACCTTTAAATGAATCCAGTCACACGGACATGATTCCAGAGCATTTATCTCTACATGGAGTAACATCACTGAAGATCGCTGTATCCACCTTTACAGTAAGTGACATTGTTGCATTTCTCAGCATCCATCTCTGCAGGAAGGGATATCACTGATTCTCTCTTGCCTCCTACCCTACTTCAGTCCTCTCGACCTTCAGTCCTCAGAAGACTTCTGTACACATGAATGCCCCCAGCCAACTGCAGATCAAAGGTATCACCGGTTAGGGCCTTTTAAGTCCACAAAAGTCCATAATCCAAAAAACATGATCCACTGCAACCTCAGCAAACACCTACCAGATAAGACCACATTCTGTGGCTTGCCCAGCAACCCCCACTACCCATCCCCACAATCGCTCCCAGACATAAATATACATACCACATACTCATAACATTAAAACAACCACAAAACACCATACACCCAGTGCTAAGCACAGTCGCGCCGCTGCCTCTTCGACGTTGATCCCCAAGGCGTTCTCGGGCAGAAGAGGTGCGCATCGCTCAGACTACAGGTAGAGTTTAGGGAGCGCCGGCAGGCCGCTGCGTTCCTTGCATAAACTTACCTTACAGCGGTCGGCCCGCAGGTATGAACCCCTGTACCTCTGTTCCTCTTCTTAGGGAATAACCGACAGGAGGAACCTCCAGTGCCTCCATTCCCTAAAACTTCTTCCCAGAATCTTCTAGTGAAGATTCTTGGTATTTAATTAGTCCTAATCCAAGATGGCAGCCTGTCCATTTACTATCATCAGGCCTCCCAAATCCATCATGATGGAAGAGTATTCCTGATTTCATTTCCTGTTTTTTTCGGCATAAAAGGGCTTAGAATTCCTTTTCCTTTGAGCGGCAGTGCATCGTCAGTCCTGTTCATAGCTTCATTGCTCCAGCTCTGTTTTTAGTTATTCCTAGTTACAGTTCGGCAGTTATTCTCTCTACAGTTGCTCCCTGGATCTTCATGCAGTTCAGTCTCCTGGTGTTCTTTCTGCAGCTTGATTTCCATTGTTCCTTCCTGGAACTCTGCTTCCATCCTGGAGGTTTTCTGCCTCTTCATGCTTTTTCCCCCAACTGGGGCTTTATCTGGAAGGCACTCGCTGCTTAGGAGCACCAAGTGTAGGCGGCATCATGGCTACTGGAAAGGGTTGCCTAACCTCTGGCACACCAAGGCTGTTAAAACTTGGGCCTCTCGATCAGCTCGTAATAAATGGTCCTTAATCAGTCCAGAGACATGGCAATTTATGCTCAGTAATGCATTCTCTGCAGTACTCTTCAAATCTCACAGATGCCATCACCTCTCAAAAGCTTGACACACTTTTCATCACGTAAATATGTCTCACCTCCTGTTAGAAATGGGATCTCTGGTTGGCTAAGGCTTGCGCCAAAGCCAGGCAGAGACCACCACTCTAGTCAGGGCAAGGGAGTTACACGCCAAAGATAACCCCTGCTCACCCCCTTGGTAGCTTGGCACGAGCAGTCAGGCTTATCCCGGAGGCAATGTGTAAAGCGTTTGCGCAACACACCCACAGCAACAACATACTAGGCACACCACAAAAAGGAACTCCACACAAGGTTATATATAAAAATAGCCTTTGTATTATCATAAAACACATTAGAATAGTACTCACATAATATACATCATGCCAACTGGCACGGGGTCATATTTACAAGGGATTATTTACACCTGACAGGGCCAACTGGACCACTGTCAGAACCAGCACAAAGCGAACTTAGTATATGTATCACTTATAATAAATGTAGAACACATCATAAACGTACAACCAGTAATCACTGGTAATCACTGTACTTAGCATCAGCCTGTAACATAAACCACATTATGCACAGCATCACATTAGGGGCGAATTACATTCTGCGCCAACCTCACCAGCATAAATACATTATGCAATCCTCTCATAAGTCTAAACACATTAGACCCTAACCTCCTAAGTATAACTCACACTAGGGGCGTAAATCACAGTAGAGGATAACTCACAACCTAAACGCATTAGGTAATAATAAAATCACAGGCATAAACATATTATGCAAAACCTCATAATCATGAATAAATGTAGAGGTATAACCCAGGGTGCGTAAACCACAATATAGGAATCACATTTCCTAGCACCCAAAATCACATTAGCACCTAATCTCAGATTAGGGCCTGGCGCCCTATAAACCTAACTGTCCCCCTGGCCAACTGGCCATCCCTAAAGGGGCTCAAATGCCCTATGTCCACAGAGTCAGGGCGCGCTGCCAACGCAGCGAAAGTCAAGGGTGCGCAACTGCGCAAACCTAAACGTAGCAGCTGCCCACTACTTGCTGGGCAGCTGTGAAAGTCAGGAGCCACGGAGTGCATCTCACTCCTAAATTTAAAACATGTGTCCCCCTAAGAAAGAATAACCTACACGGTGCAGCTGCCCACTACTTGCTGGGCAGCTGTAAGTACCCATTGAGGCCTGGACACTCAATGTGCCCTCTGAATCAATGTGCCACCAAGGTTGCAGCTGCCCGCTCACTCTCGGGGCAGCTGTGGAAGGAACTGGGACCAACGCGGGGCAAAGCACGGGCCCCTCTGGGCCTCAAACAATACATCTGCCCCTCGTGGGAGCCACACGGGGCTCTAAAACAAATATGCGCTATGTTGGAGCCATCTGGGCTCTGAAACAATTATGCCCAAGCGTTGGAGCGGCCGCGCAACGGCGGGTCCGCTCAGGAGGAGGGATCCGGCACTACGACTGTGCCAAGGAATGCCCCCAAGTCCCCCAAGCACCGGCAACGTGCCTCGAAAGGCACCAACACACAGCAGGCGGCGGCCACTCACCGGGTCCTCTGCCACGACGCAGGACTCCTCGGGTCTCCTTCTCGCTGGAGCCGCTTCTCCTCTCCTGAGCTTCACCCGGGCCCCCTCCTGGGACCCGGAACTTCTCCTTTCTCGCCGGCTCCGGGGCTCCCAACAGCTCACGGGAGCCCCGCTGGACATTTCCTGTCTTCCTCGCTTCACCCGGGCCACCTCCTGGGACCCGGGACTTGGATGTGGAGCCCGCGAGGCTCCAGCCGCACTGTTCTTCTGCCTGGGCCCTCTCCTAGGGCTCAGGACTTCTCCGGTGCTTCGCCGGGAGGCGGGTGGGCTCCCGTTCTCCCTTCCTCTGCACACCGGGGCTCCCTCGGCTCATGGGAGCCCCGCACCGGTACCGCCATCACTTCCGGTCCTGCCGCCGGCCCCGCCCACGTCGCAGGCAAGGTTGCCTGACTTCCGGGTCGCGCTGGCAGCGGCCCGGCAACGTTTTCTTCTCGGCTGCGGCCATGAGGGGTAGGCTCCCTCGGAAATTAAAATATAGAGCGGGGTGGGCTCCCGCTCCATCAATAAAGGCAAAGACGCGGGGTGGGCACCCGCGCACTCTGAGCATCACGGGGGAATCCCTCGCATCGGGATTCCCTCCAACGAGGCGAACAGCATCGCGCTGCACAGCCCCCGCTCCTGCTCAGCTGGGCAAATAAAGGATAGCGCTTCCAGGCGCTAGAGGAAGCATAAGTCCTCAAAGGTGATGGGGCAATGCAGGGCCCAGGGAGGCAAGCCCTCCTGGCAGCCCCCCCTGGGCCCCAACAGCAGCACGCCCCGTAGGAACAGTAACCAGGAACTGCACACTGAACATTTTCATGGGGTCACAGCCCCTTCTTTTATACACATTTCCCTTTGTGTCACAGCACAGGGCTGGGGAAAAACCAGACGCAACTGGTTTGGGGGAGCTTTGGAGCACTTTGTTTTGCTCAGCTCCTCTCTCCTTTCACTGGACAGGCTAGGGACATCAGACGCACCACAGGGGGTGGAGCCAGCATTGTGGAGGGAAGGCCCAGCCCTATTCAGGTCCCAGGTGCAACTCCTCCCACCCATCTAGATGCAGATCTCCCTATTCAGCCCTGCGCTGACTCACCCTGCCCCTGTCACTCACAAGCCAGACATGCAATTCACATCAGGCAGGCAGACACAGAGCACACATAAATGCCAACTTCTAAAAGTGGCACTTCCACACCAGCCATAATAAATCTGCGCACACCATTGCGCAGCATTTATTCTCACGAGTTCGCACATACTAAACTCGCCCCTGCACTCCTCTCACACCAGGAATTACCATGGACACACATATCCCCTATGCATTCCTATGGGAGGGCAGGACAATCTCACCACACTGCACTCAGCGCGCACGCACTTTACACTGGACCACAGTGCTAAAGTGCCCAGAGACTTAAAACTACTGACATACAAGGCAAAAAGTTTAGGGGTGAACCGGCCAAAAAGGGCCAAGTCCAACACCTCCACATCCTTGCAGATCTTACAAGTCCTCGTTCCCAGGCTACTGTATAGAGCATGCGGACTGTGCACATAAGTAGGGAGGAGGTCTCTGTCATCCATACGTCCTCCTGGTCCTGCACCATTTGCATGCAAGAGGCACTCAACACCATGAAACTCTTCACATGGTACATCCCACTCTCCACAATTCAGTCCGCCACCTTCCACCAGATCTGTTGTCCCCCCTGGGCACAGGAAGGACTTCATGGATGAATTTTCTGACCTTCTCCCCATCTCATTTATCCGACGCGCCCTCACCACTTTTCCTGAGTGATTTCAACCAAGGAGACGACTTAAGTATGAAGAAAATATGAACCACCATCAACACTTTCAGCTTGGTACACCATGTCACTCAATCAATACACCCCAAGGGCCACATTCTCAATCTTGTCTTAATATCAGAGGTCATTCAATGCAAATGTCCCATACCACTTGACTGGACCCACCACTTTGCTAGCCACACTACTCATCAACCAGTCAACATCCAGAGGTCTACCAAAAACAGTACAAACCTTCAAAACTTTCAAAGACTTTTCCATTGACAACTTAGGACCTGATTTAGAGTTTGGGGTGGGTTATCCATTACAAACGTGATGAATATCCTGTCTGCCTTATTAAAAGTGCATTATGTGTAATGGCATTTGTAGGATGGCGGATGTGATATCTGTCACATTTGTGATGGGGTAGCACGTCCGTCGAACTCTAAATCAGGACCTTAATTGTTAAGCTGATCTCTTGCCCTGGCCCGTACGCATCCACATCACTATCCATCTAAACAACTTCAGGCACAAACTAAATTTTTCAGCATCCTCGTAGCCAACTGTAAGAAATTGGGTTATTGGTTGACAGGGTGAACCATTACACAAGCAACAACTACATTCCTTGTCAGAGTGAACCACAAAAGTCATTAAATTAACCTGTGCGTAACCATCTGGTAGAATGGCACAAAAGCAGTCAGGCTTAACTTTGAGGACTAGTGTAAAGTATTTATGCAGCATACAACCAGTAACAAAGTGAAAGCACAACACAAGAAAAGAAAAACAGAGTACATTTAAAAAAATAAAATGAGACCAAAAAGACAAAAGTCCAATCAGTAGAACCGGATAAATGCAATTTGAATGTTTTAGGTGAAAATAGCGCCTACAAGCATAAAGCGTCACTCACGGTCATCTGGTCATGCTAGACCAGGGGAAAGACAAGTTCAGGCTGACCGCAATAGAGCGCGGGCCAGATAAGGGGACCAATTAAGTCCCACTGAAAAAGTTACCCTCTAAAATACAGTGCAAACAGTTCCACTGGTGGTTGAGGAAGCTGCAAGAATCAGGCCGGGCGCCACAGATGGTCATCGCTGTAGTGTGAAGATTCAGTCAGGCATTGCAGGCGGTCATGGCTGGAGCTTCGCAATGACGGACACTGTGGGCTGTTGTTGCTGTAGCTTGAAGTGCAGATCTCGCATTGCCAGTGTCACTGGCTGTGGCTGTAGAGTGAAGAGTCCGGTTCATCGGAGCTTAGAGTTGGCGGTCATCACTGGCAGAAGCATCTGGAGAAAACATGTCCGTTCGCAGTCATGAAGATCCCAAAACTTCAGGATTTTTGACATTCTTTAAGAGGAGTGCTTTGTGATGCAAGCCTAAGGTCCAGGACTTACGGATGCACCTCTTGGGCGCCAGGGGCTCACTCTAGCAGAGGCCAGTAGGGTTCAGGCAGGTCCATTTCCAGGTTTCGGCAGGCCCAGCTGCAGCTGGTCAGCTGCAGGGAGACCTCTGGAGCTTGTTCTGAACAGGAGATCAGCCAACTGATCCTTGGAGTCACTCAGGTAGCCTGGGATGAAACAAGCAGGTCCAGCATTCCTTCTCAGACAGCAAGGCAGTCGTCCTCAAGCAGCAGGGCAGTCCTCTGGCAGCAGGGAAGTCCTTCTTCTGTAGTGCCCACAAGTCCAGGAGTGTTCTGACGAGAGACTCAGGAGGTCTAATATTTCTACCTGGCACCAGACTTTGAAGAGGAGAAAACACCCTGGCCTACCCCCACATTTAGTGCTGGGAAATTCTTCCCTTCCCCTTCCAGGCTCTAAGAAGTCTGGGGTGACAAAAGCCTAGTGTTAGGTTGCTTTGTGTGTGTGAAGGTAAGTCCCATTGAAGTGCAAGCAGGGCAGGCAACAGCTCCGCCTCCACCCATCCTATCAGGATGGCCCATGCTGCCTACACCTATGCCCTATTGTCTCACTGTCTGAGAACAATATACAAATCCTAACAGCAGGGTCATGTGACTCAGGACACTGGGAGAAGGCACCAAATGGTTAGGATAAGAAAAATCCAACTTTCTAAAAGTGGCATTTTCAGAATAGTGCCTTAAAAATCAGACTTTGCCATTAAATAGGATTTTAAATTACGATTCACTAGAGTGTAAAAATGGCATACCTACCTGCTCCCAAATTTTGTTAGTTATCATGTATTAAATGTAATAAGGTAACTCAATGTTTTCCAATGGCAGAGGTAGGCCTTACAGTAGTGAAAAACTAATTTAGGAGTTTTTCACTACCAGGATATGTAAAACTTCAAAACACATGTCCTACATTTTAAATACAATGCACCCTGCATATAGGTTGTTTAGGGCTTTCCGTTGGGGTGACTTATATGTTTTAAAAAGGATGTTTTGGGCCTGAAAAAAGGTTTATTTTGGCAATCTGCAAGTCCCTTACTTGTAAAACTTCACTGGCTCCCTATCATTCAGCGGGCAGCCTTTAAGACAGGGTGTTTAATTTTCAAAGCCCTTCACTGTAGGAGCCCTAAATTCATCAAATGCATGATATCAAAACATGTTCCCAACCGTAATTTGCGATCGGCACATCTCCAGTTGCTAACTACCCCTACCTATAAGCTCAAACGTCAGGGAGGGTGCAGGTTTTCTTATCTGGCCCCTAGATTTTGGAATTCTCTTCCACTAGCAATTAGGTCTTGCAATAACTTATTGGGTTTCAGAAAAATGCTCAAGACATGGTTGTTCGAGCAGGCTCATGCTTAATCCGCTTCTGCCGTGACTCTGATCAGGTTTAGCGCCATGAAACCTCTGGGTGTACGTGCGCTTTAGAAATTTTTATTAACATAACATAACATAACATAACAAAATGGCAGGTTAAAAACTGCACCACAGGCTGCAGTGGTAAGCCTGAGACATGTTACATTGGGGGGGGGGGAGGTGGGGCTGGGGGCACAATGAGTTGTGCAGGCCACTAGTAGCATTTAATCTACAGGTCCTAGTTACCTGTAGAATCATATTGTATGGACTTACAAGTAAATTAAATGTGTCAATTGGGTGTAAACCAATTTTACCATGTTTTAGGGAGAGAGCACAAGCGAGAGCACAAGCATGTTAGCAATAGTTAACAGTGGCAGAATGTACAAAGTCCAAATGACAACAAAAACTAATTCAGCAAAGCAGGAGGGGTGAAGGCTAAATGTTTGGGGGTGACCCTGCAGAGTGGGCCAAGTCCAACACCAACAACAAATGTTCAATTCACATACAGGAAAGAAAATGTACGAAAGACAGAACACCGATGACATCAGGCTGCTCGACATACAGTCAATTCATCACATCAGACAAAGTCAAGTACTGTACCAACACCATCATTGGAGTTGTCAAGAGAAGCAGAATGCTCTTCAAGACAATCAGGCACAGCATAAAGCCACTGCCTGAACCTCCAATCTCACTATCCACAGAAAGGTTCATGGCAGCAATCACTCCTTCAGTTATAAAATACAGAAGGGCTGACAGGGCATCAACAACAACATACCTGCCTAAATATCCCGCAATCGAAATTTCATCCCTCAATGGTCATCCTTCTAACCCTGTTTCTCACACAACTCACCAATGTCCTCAGCTCCTGCAAAGCCACATTTTAGGAAGATATTTCATCCAGAGTAGCTCTTTTACACCTGCACACAATTGTTAGTGCCTACCTCACTCAAAACATTATCCCTGAAGCTCTCAAAGGAGACCATATCCTCCCACCCCCAAAGAAACCAAAACTAAACCATGATGACTTTATTATCTACCAGCCCATCATTCATGGGAAAATCATCAGTCTAAGCACAACTCCAGGATCACATGAATACCACCCATCTCCAGTAGGACCACAAATCTAGCTCCAGATCATGCCACAGCATGCAAACTTTTATTTATTTATTTATAGGTTTTATATAGCGCTAGCTAGACGCGAAGGTATCAGAGCGATTTACGTAAAATGACAACTACACTACAAATCACAGACTATGTCTTCATGACCCCCTTCCTTCTGATATTGCTAATCATCTCTGCTGCTTTCAACACCAATCATTCCACCCAAATCCACACCATTAAGTCTCAAAAGGGATTCACTGTCAACATCCATCATTGGTTCTCCTCTCACCTGTCCAGCTAACACTAGCCCGTTCACACTCTAGGTTCCACCTGCAGACTTACGAACATCGATTTGTCCCTCGTCATCTTCAATATCTACATGGAGACCCTTAGAGCTCCACTCACTGAGAGCATTATGAAAATTCCCCGATATGCAGGTGATAAAAGACTCTATTTGATTATCTCCTCACCTGCCTGCACCCTCATCCAGATCTCGATTTCCAGCCCTTACCTGAAGTTCAATGAAAAAACAATTCCTACTACTCACCAAGAACAACAAGCAACAACTAATCCTATCGACATGGACTTAGACACACTGGAACCCCCAACTTTCAACCAATATCAAGTCACACATATTAACCCTGAATACTGTTCTCATTTTCAAGCAATGCCAAAAAATGAATACGGTATGACCTCAGAACTATTATTTAAGCCCTCGTACTCTTGCAACTGGATGGAGGAAATGCCATTTTCTTCAGTCTCACAGACTCCAGAGTCAATGCCATTAAGGTCATTCTACATGTGGCAGCATATCTCATCAAGGGCCTAAAAAATATGACATCACCCACACCCTGATGAAACTCTACTACCTCTTGACCTCCAACACCATCTCCAACCAGTTACATCACCTAATAAGCATCACAGCCTACCTATCTGATAAGCTCACCAACGTTTACACCCACCACCAGACTGGAGGCAAAGAAGTGCATTAAAGATAAAAAACAAAAACAAAAGGGATTCTCTAAGTTATACATCAAGGATCTGGAACAAGATGCCTGTATCTATGAGGTCCACCCCAACCCACCTCCAAATTAGGAAAGAGCTGAAGACACACCTCTTAAAAGAACACTTTATCACAATGAAGTTACATTTCACATACACTCACAGACCTAGCTTCCCCTTCAATCACTCTTTGACTACAGGTTTGTGCTATACAAATACCATTTACATACCTAGATACATATATACAAGGAAATCTGCCAGAGTCTCCATGCACACAGAACACAGAATAAGACTTTGTCTTATTAAGAACAGTATGCAGGCTGCCTTTGTCACTACTGAAACAAGAAGGTATGTTACAGTGCCACTGGATGGGCTGGACTCATCTGCATGGGGTGAGCTCTGCCATCACACCTTGTGTTGTGTAAGTACGGTGAGATATCAGCCTTTATGTAATAAAAGTCCAGTGTCTTAGAGCCAAAAACATGAATTTTAAATGCCCAAATATGGCCAAGCCTTTGTACTCCAGGGGATACAAATGATGAAGAATATTACAAATATTCCATGACTTGAAGCCATTCCACAGGTCATCTACATTGCCCATAAGCCTCACTGAACCCGGATGGGTGGTTTTATCAGCAACATGGAAGCACCATAATTTCCATCTAACATACAACTTCCATTTCACAGCAATAAAAAGGTGAATGGCTAAGAGTGGCACAGAATCAATTTGCTTGGAGAACACAATACGGCTATTATTTAACAGGAAGAAATAGGAAAATGGTCTCACCATCCATTGAAGTGCGAAATCATGGAAAATAAGAATAGACCTCTATTGTAACACACACTGCTAAAAGGGCCAACTGTTACTCCACACCAAGATGTACTAGTTACAAAAAAGGATAATTTACAACTCTACCTTGAAGTGCTCTGGGCAAAACCAGAAGTATAGGGCAGAATGAAAAATTTCCTAGCTATCGTAACGGAAAGTTTCAATTCTATTAAGGACTCGGAGGCGAGGATTATGCTATTCTTTCTTCACTTTATTGAATAGCAGCCATTCAAAGTAAAAAACACAATAAACTATCATTCCCATGAAACCTTGGGAATATTAAGAGAAACAACAATAGAGTCCAACAGGTAGATTGTCCTTCCGCATTCCACCAATCAGGGGTTCCAGCCAGATCATAGTCCCTTGTCACTGGCCCTCCCTCCTCTTTTGTCGTGCGAGATCAGCCTCCATCAGCCTCCATCAGCAATTCTTCAGCAATTCATCAGCAATTCATCAGCAATTCATCAACAATTCATCAACAATTCATGAGTCTTGTTTGCCTGCGTCCATTCCTGCAACCAAATGACATATTTTAAGACACGACCATGGATAAGGATTAGCCCTGCAAGAGAAGATTATGCAATCTTGTACCCTTAAGCAACGACACAGTTACAATAGAATACAGGTTAGAGGTATAGTCAAAGCATTACTTTCTCCACAACGAGGGTGAGGAGGTTTCAGATATAGGTGAACCTTGGGTGGGATAATCCTCGCCTCCGAGTCCTTAATAGAATTGGAACTTTCCGTTACGATAGCTAGGACATTTTTCATTCTATGTCAGGACCAGAGGCAAGGATTATGTTAGTTTAAAGCTTACTTACCACCAAGTGGGCCATCTGCAGAACCGGTTTGAAGTAAAACCATTTGAATGTAGAGTCCGAAGACCAGTCTGCAGCGTTAAGGATATCCACCAAACGAGCTCCTAAGGAAACTGCTTTAGAAGCCATTGCCCCCCTGGTATAGTGAGCTCCACACATCTGCAGGTCAATGCTCGCTTCCTGCATCACCCAACGTACCCACCGAGCAATCGTGGGGGAGAAAACAGCTCAGTGTGGTTTCCGCAGAGAGATGAGAAGTTGTCGTTCGCCCGGTGGGTGGAATTCCTCTGACATCTCTTCATAGGCCTTGAGGCAGGACACCACACACAACTTGGGAGAATCTGGGCAGGCCGGATACGAGATGGATTTCGTTCCACATTTGGATTGTCTATGGATAGTGAAAGTAACCCCGGAGGGAGAGACGATTCTGTCGGAGACATCCAGAGCCCTGACGTCCGACACTCGCCTACAAGAAATCAGGCAAAGGAGCATAGCTAGTTTTGCCGAAAGTTCCTTTCGGGAGAGGAATCTATTCGGTTGCCAAGAAAGGAAAAGGTTGAGCACCTGGTTCACGTCCCAGTGAGTTGAGTATTTTGGTTCCGGGGGAAGGGAAAGTCTTATCCCCCGTAGGAGACGACAGACGAATGGATGTTCCCCACCGGGGATCCATCCACCGCTACATGACCTGCCGATATGGCGGATCTTAACGTATTGATGGACCTGTAAGCCAAACCTTCCTCGGCCAGAGAAGCCCAAAAATTCAGAATTTGAGTCACATCTGCTGCCACGGGATCAAAATCCCATCGCAAACACCAACGAGACCAACGTCTCCAAGTGGATTTGTATCGTTTAACTGTACTGCCTGCCCAGGCCTTGGACATGAACTTCTCAGCCGCTCCTAAAAGGCCTGGGACTGACCATCGTCCCCTGTAATCCGCCACGCCATAAGGGCTAGAGACCCTTGCAAGATGAGCGGATGAGGCTGTTTTAGCCGGATTGAGAAGGAGTGTTGGGAATAGGGGGAGAGTGATTGAAGAATTCCAAGAAAGTTTCAGAAGAACCGGAAACCAGACTTGCGATCTCCAAATCGGGGTGATCATCACCACGTCCGCCACCTGTCGCCGAACTTGGGCCGAGGCCCTGGTGATCATTGCAAACGATGGAAAGGCATAGCCCTGCTCGTCCTTCCAGTTCTGGAGGAATGCGTCCGTGTTCTCCGCCAGGGGATCCGGTCTCCAACTGAAGAACCTGGGAAGTTGGTGGTCCAGGCGAGAGGCAAAGAGGTCCACTGAGAAAGGACCCCATTTGTATTGGAGATCCGCAAACACACCCGCATGCAGCTTCCACAGGCTCACGTCGTGGAAGTGGAGTGACTGGAAGTCTGCTGCTTGATTGTCCTGACCGGGCAGGTACTCCGCCGTGACCGAGATCTGACGGTCCAGGCAGTATTGCCAAAAGTTGGCAGCAAGGTCGGGGAGGGCTTTCGAATGCGTGCCTCCCAAGCGGTTTATGTATCGTACCACTGACACATTGTCCATCTTGAGGAGGACACAGGATTGGATTGAGTCTTTGATTCAGCATTGGATCGCGAAGGAGCCCGCCAGAAGCTCCAAGCAATTTATATGTAACTGTTGTTCTAGAGGTGACCACACACCTCCCGTGGTGAAAATCGCCACACCTCGCTCCCCAGCCTACTCTGCTAGCGCCGGACTCTATGACAATATCTGGCGTGGAACCGAAAATTGCCAGACCGTTCCAAGCTTCCATGTTGGCAAGCCACCAAGTGAATTCTTCCCTGGCCTCCGATGTCAACGCCACCTTCTGAGAGTACGAGAGACCTCTGCGCAGGTGGACGGCCTTCATGCGTTGAAAGGCGTTGTAATGCAATGGTCCTGGAAAGATGGCCTGGATCGATGAGGACAGGAGCCCCACAATGCGGGCCACCTGCCTGAGGGAGATGCATGGCTTTGTGAGTGCCCGCCGGATCTCGTGGCAGATTTTGTCACCTTCCTGGAAGGGAGGCTGAGAGTAGTCTCGACGGATCGATTAAGAAACCTAGAAAAGTCACCTTCTGGGAGGGAACCAGGGTGGATTTTGCTTCGTTGATCACGAACCCAAGCCTTGCAGGAGGTCGACCGATGCCTGGAGTTGCTGTGTGAGTGCCCGGGGGCACTGGGCCATCATCAGAATGTCATCGAGATAGACAATGAGTCTCATCCCCTGCGCCCGCAGGCGCTCCACTACCGGCCTGAGGACCTTGGTGAAACACCATGGGGCCGAGGATAGTCCGAAGGGGAGAGTGGTGAACTCGTAGGTCCTGCCCTCCCAGGAGAACTGTAGGAACTTCCGGGGGCGGAGGGGGAGATAGGAACCGAGAGGTAGGCGTCCTTGAGATCCAGACACGCCATCTAATCTCGTGGTCTCAGGATATCCCGGAGAAGGAGAATACCCTCCATTTTGAAGTGTCGATAAATCAACCACTCGTTGAATTCGCGCAGATTGATTACCGGGCGCTGACCACCGACCACCTTGTCCACTAGGAAGAGGTTGCTGATAAACCCCCTGGGGTGGTGAAGGGTTTGGGAGATCGCTCCCTTGGCTAGGAGAGAAGCAGATGGGCCATGGGGTTACGGGATGGGTGGGATTCCCATAGAACTCTATCCGTAAGCCCTGAATAGTCTGGAGAACCCAGGCGTCCCCCGTGATGGAAGTCCAGGCCTGGAAACCAAACTGCAAGACGGCCCCCTACTTTTAGAAGGGAAGAAGGTATGACACTCACCGGCGCTCCTGGCCTCTCTGTGCTTGCCACGCCGTCCTCTGGTGGGATACAAGTTCCCAAATCTTCCCTGGTCCTGGTATTGGCCTTGGTGGGAGCCTTGTCCTCTGGGAGTATATTGGTTAGGGCGGCCAGTCGAGCGGCCCCTTCCTCGACCGGCCCCGCGGAAAACTCAGGAGTGAAACACCTTTTTAATAGAAGACTGGGCCTTATCTAGGGAGGTAAAGGTGTTCACGAACTTCCCCAGTTCATTAATGAAGGGTTCCCCAAACAGGCCGCCCTGCGCCACCGGCCCCGCTTCCGAGTCCACCAGATCCCCAAGTTTGGAGTCCACCTTGATCAGCAAGGACCTGCACTGTTCAGTAGACAGGGCGCAGTTGGCGTTGCCCGAGAAAACCACGGCGGGTTGCGCCCATGAGGACAGGGTATCTGGGGAGATGAGGGAGTCCGACGCTTTAGCCTCCTCCGCCATATCCAGGATCTTTGTGAGTGGGCCCAGAGTGTCCAGCAACTTGTCCTGGCAAGCCCGCCAGGACCTATCGATCCCTTTCTTAGGATCCTTAACAAACTTCTGTAAGAAGGTGGCCATTCGTGGGTCGATATCAGGTGTTAGGGCCACCTTGCCCTCCAAGGATGGGCGGGAACATTCTGCCCTGAGGCAATTGCAGGTATCCTTCTCGAGGGGCTTCCGAATGCGGCTCGTCACATATTATGCAACCTTGTCCGACGGAGCCCATTCTGAAGACCTCGGGTGAAGGATCTCATCTGGGTCCAGCATGTCCCCACATAGACCCTGGTTGTTATGAGCAGTAGGGGGGCGAGTGGGGGGTTGCGATGAGGGAAGCCAGGGTCAGGAGGGGCCTGCGTCATCGTCTGTGTCCCTGTGATCCCCATCCGTGGGGTCCGAGGGGAGCGCTGGGGGAACAGTACTGGCCAAGAATGCCTGCTTAAGCCTAGCGAAAGCATCCAGATCTACTCCCGCATTGCGAGAGCGCTTCGCTGGTGGCTGCTGTACATCGGGGGGGGGTGCATTAGGAAGCGTTGGGATTGCGGAACCCGGGTTGGCCCCTGACAGAAGCTTGTGCGATCTGGCGCGAAAGACGCTCTTCCAGAGGGGCCATAGCTTCAGAAACGTCCCTGTAAATTGATGCGTCCACCGGATCATAAAACCCATCATCCCAAGGGAGTGCACCAAGGGGGTCCTCCTCCTCCCCTTGGTCATCAATGTAGGGATCCATGTGAGAGATATGCCCTGCCGCTCAGAGTGTAGTACACTGCGGCGTGCTATAGCTGGTATATGAGCACAAGTTGGATTGGCAGGAATATACCTTATGTGGGGGGCTGGGTGTCATCCTAAGTTCACTGCGGGCGAGCCGCACTATTATGGGGCTGTAGCCCGGGACCCTGCAGCCCTGGTGCAAAAATGAGGGGCGACACGTCTGGGAGTTGATCCCAGCAGGACAGAGCTTACACACTACTGACTCCCCTTGGAACGTGAAACAACTGAACGAGTACTCTAGAACGGAGCGTGAAGCAAGCAGAGAGTACTCTATTATAGACCCCAACAGGGCGTAGACCAAACAAGTGCCACTAGGCGATACTGACCCGCACACGAGGGCGTAACCACTCAAGACGGGACAAGGCTCACCGCAGCTCTGCGGCTCCGATTCCAGAAATGCGCGGAATGCGGAGCACATGTCGCGGCCGAGCGGCGCCAATCAGTCGCCCTCTGGCGGCGGGAGGACCGCACCGCCTAGCCTGCACCAAGTGTGGCCGCAAAGGAGCAGAAAACGCTCCCGCGGCCGCAAACGGGCCCCCGAGTTGCCGGAAGGCCACAAAAAGACTATTACCGCGTTAGAGAGCGGTCCCGCAAATACACAAAAACCAGAAATTGAAGCACATACGCAAGCGCCGCATAAGCATGAAGCGCGCGCAGCAACAAAGCTTTTCAGTGAGAACACGCGTTCATATCGCAATTCGAGAAAATTCGAGCAATTCAAGCAGGTACAAAGATTTTATACCACAAACATGAGGGAATGAAAATATGCACGTATCTCTGGCTGCGCGCAGCGAAGAAAGAGGGGGAAGGGTCAGTGACAAGGGACTATGATCCGGCTGGAGCCCCCTGATTGGTGGAACGCGGAAGGACAATCTACCTGTTGGACTCTATTGTTGTTTCTCTTAATATTCCCAAGTTTTCATGGGAATGATAGTTTATTGTGTTTTTTACTTTGAATGGTTGCTATTCAATAAAGTGAAGAAAGAATAGCATAATCCTCGCCTCCGGTCCTGACATAGAATTCACCTTTGCCAATTTTGGTGACTTTCCCATCCACCCTATTTAGAGTGCATACATAGGTAAACATTGCACATAAAGCTGATGGGAAATACGCCAATATTTGGTGGATATCCTGCATCTGTCAAACTCTAAATAATGCCCTAGGTCTCCAATTGCAACTCCATGCAGGGATGTAATGTAGAAAATATATTGTACCTGCTCTGTTACGATGACAGTGAGGGCCTGCTTTAACTCCCGAAGAAAGCAAAGCTTCTGAACACAGACAATCATTGGATTCATTTGTCACAAAAAGGAATGTTACAGAAATAAAACAGAAAGACATTGGTACGAATGGTAATACTCCAACCCAAAAATTAAACCTACCAGTGAAACTGGGGTTTGTTTTCTGAGGCCGCTTAGATTAAGGGATCTAATAGATTTAAGCAGTAAAACAGCTTGGACACATCAATAGTTACTATTCTGTCTTTCTCCATATTCAGTACACAGATAGATGATTCACAACATTAAAATAAAATACGCTGAGGCCCCATCCATGTTTGAGTTATTAAAGATACTGAAGTTAACCAGCCATCCAGCCTAAGAAGGCTCTCATAATCATCACATTAAACACAGACTATCAAATTGAGAATCAGATATTAAAGGCTAGGGAGGTGAACCCAACTACTGTGGATAAGTGTGTGAATGCTGTAACCAAGATCCCACACAAATAACCTAAGCATATACAAAGGGATGCACCTCTGTAATAAAGTCTCTGAAATCCGATAAATGTGGTTTTGCTGAAAAGTGTGCCACCGGTGCAGAAGAGCATCAAACATCAAAGCAAAGCAGGAGTGGCACTAGAACCTAAGGTGTATCCTTACATACCTGGATTTCTGCTCATCCACTATTCTAAGTTTCTCATTCAGTGTCTTTTCCTTCTCAATGATCTCAATGGATAACTGCAGAAAAAAAAGATTTGTCATTAAAGATATGAATAAGTGTGTGACCTAGCACAAACATTAATCCTGTACAGAGTAAGGCATGTGTCAAAGATTCGCAAATAGAGTTTCCTGCAATCTATTTCATTCAGTGGGAATTGTTAGTTTCAGCATAAAGAAGGTGGTAAGGGACTGTCTTTTATAGTAGCTAGGGTGGTCTAGCAGCTATGGTATGGTTACCAACTGTCCATCTGTATTTTGAGGCAATATAGGCTTTTCTTCGAGTAAGGAAACACTGCATTACGTGTCTTGAAAGAAGAGGACAAGCAAATGTAATCAATAAACCCATGAGTATGTTTTTCAATAGAAAACTGACAACGATGATGTAAAAAGCAATAAGGACACACCATGAAAAAGTGCAGCTGTACCATACCCACACAGTTTTCTTTGGTCCTGAAAATTCATGCCATCTTGGTTACAGTTTATAGGACCCCTGATCTGAGGAAGGGTTTATAAAGGGTTAGAACACTGGCACGGATGTCTGGTTAGCAGGCCTCAGTGCACTCTCAGAATCGAAAAATCAACAGCATCAGACCAAAACTTTAAGGGTGATCATGCAAAAAAAGGCATTTCCTTACATGGTCCCCCTCCAGAGGAAAGGTGATAAGCAACTAACCCTTATGCTGGCAGTTCTCATCATCTAAGTGGAAGAACCTGGAAAGGCCATCTGCATTGGCATGGTCAGTCCCTGCTCTGTGTTCCACTGTGAAGTCCATAGCCTGTAGGGAAAAGGACCACCTCAACAATTTGGGGCTCTCTCATCTACATCAGCCATCTGGAAGGTCTGTGGTCAGGTTGAACTTTGAAATGAGTCCCACATAGGTAGGATCTCCGCTTCTTCAGGGACCAAACCACAGCAAAGATTTCCCTCTCAATGGCACTCCAACACTGCTCTCTGGGGAGGAGTCACCTACTGATAAAGGCAACTGGTTGATCCTGACTCATCATTTAGCTGTGACAACACTGTCCCAATCCCAAGTTCAGAAGCATCAGTCTGGACAACACACTCTTTGTTTAAATCAGGGTTCTTCAGGACAGGTGCTGAGCATAAAGCTTCCTTTAGGGTGTCAAAGGCCTTTTGACATTGGCCAGTCCAAATGAAAGTTTTGGGCTGTTTCTTGCAGGTTAGCTCTGCCAAATGTGCTATTTTGGTTCCTTACCCTTTGACTAATCTTTCTGTAGTACCAAGTCAGGCCAAGAAACACTTTGACTTGGGTTTGTGTCTTAGGAGCTTACCAGGCCAGAATTGTCTGGATTTTGGGCTTGAGAAGTTGTACCTGACCTCAACCAACTTGGCGGCCCAGGTACACAACAAAACCTTGCCCTATCTGACACTTACTTGCCTTGATTGTCAGCCCTTCCTGTTGCAGAGCTTGACACACTTCCTTGAGGTGGACCAGGTGGTCCTCCCAGGTGGAACTAAATACAGCAAAATCATCCGGATAGGTTGCACTAAGTCTTCCAAGCCTAATATTACTTCATTCACAAGCCTCTGGGAGGTGGCAGGTGCATTTTTCATTCCAAAGGGCATGACTTTATATTGAAAGTGGGCTTCAGAGGTAGAAAAAGCAGACATCTGCATGGCTCCTAGTGTGAGGGCTATCTGCCAATAACCTGAAGTCAGGTCAAAGTTGCTCAGATATTTAGCAGCTCCCATCCGTCTTGGTGACTGCATGCAAGCCTCTGCAGTCCACACAAAATCTCATTTCAGGTTTCCCTCCGTTTGAGTTTGACTTGGGCACCAACACCACTGGGCTGGCCCATAGCCTACTAGAGGGCTCAATCACTGGCTGGCCCATAGCCTACTAGAGGGCTCAATCACCCTCAGCTCTGCCATCTCGGCAACCTCAACCTTGATACTAACTTTGACCTTGTCTGACAGTCTGTACATTTTGCTTTTCACAGGCAAGCTGTGTCCACATCACAGGTACACCAAGTTGTCAGACCTAGGGTCAAGGAAAACAGACCAGCAAACCGACTGAGCAAGTTGTAACAATCTGCTTGTTGATGATCTGTTAAAGTGGAAAAGATCACTACTTCCTCCACTGAGCCATCTTTGATATTGGTTAACAGGCGGTCAGAGAGAGGCTCACTTTCCTCATCTTCACCTCCATCTGTCACCATGAGCATTGTGATATCTACTATGTCATGTTGGAGGGTGAGCCTACTCACATGGATCACCTTATGAGGGAGTCTGGCGGTCCCCAAGTCCACCATTTATATGACCTCTCCTTTATTTTCCAAGATAGGGTAGGGCTTAGTCCACTTATCTTGGTGGGCAATGGGGGCCACAGGCTCTAGGACCCACACCAGTTGTCCTGGTTCGTACTCAACCATGGAGAACTTCTGGTCATACCAGTGCTTCACAAGCCCCTGGCTGGCCTCCAAGCTTCTGTTTGCTTTCTTCATATATGCAGCCATCCTGGTGCGAAGGGCTAGTACACAGTCCTCAATATCTTGTTTGTGTTCCTTGAGTGTTCTCCCCGAAACATCTCTCACCAAACTCAAGTGTCCAAAGAGCAGTTCAAAGGGACTGAAACCTACTTCCTTCTGAGGAACCTCTCTCTATGCAAACAGTAGGCATGGCAGGAGAATATCCCACCCCCTTTTGAGTTTCTCTGGTAAACCCATAATCATGCCTATCATGGTCTTATTGAATCACTCCACAAGGCCATTACCTTGGGGATGGTAGGGAGGTAATGATTTTGTAAGTTATACCACATTCATGCCAGATAGCTTTCAGATTGGAAGACATGAAACCCATGCCCCTATCTGAGATGACCTCCTTATGGTATCAATTCTGGTAAAAATGCCAAGCAGGGCTCTAGCTACTGCAGGGGTAGTAAGTGTCTAAATGGTATGGCTTCTGGATACCTGGTGGCACTGTCCAATACCACCAGGATGAACCTATTGCCAGAGGCGGTTCACTGACAGAATATCGACCACAAAATTATAGATGTAAAAAATATCAAGGTAAAAATATAAAATGCATACATATCGACTCCATATACTTAAATAGGCAAGTACAAAAATATTGAAACAATTTATAGTTTACAATAATATAGTTGTATTAAATATCGAATTTAAATTATATATAATTTAAAATATTAAAATAAACATAAATTAAATACTAACTTTAATTTACAAGTAAAATATGAAATTAAATGTATATTTGAACAAATACAACAAATAAACTTCTTTTTAAAAATCTGAAGACACACATATATATGAATATAATTATACATATAAAAAATATAAACTAATATTTTAATTAATAATATAATTTAAAAAATCTTAAATAGCACAACATTATCAAAAATGTATGTAAACATATTTAAATATACCAAAAGCATAAAATATTAAAAAGGGGGATCAATTCAATTTAAAATAAAAATTAAACAACACATTTTAAAATTTTATTAAAATAAGTTGTAAACAAAACATATTGCAAATTATATTATTATTATTATAATAAATCAAACACATAATTATATAAATTGCAACATGAAATAAATTATTACAAATTAAAATAAATATATATACATTTCCCACCACATTAAATATAAACATAATTACTTCCACCTAAAACAACACAACAGTAACAAAATATTTTACACCACACAAAAATAAGATTTACTATTCTAACTACAACAAATATAAAATTACATAAAATATAACATTACAAAATACTACAATTTACTATTCCCACTACAGTTAACACAACAATAAAATTTATAATTAACAAAAAAATAAAAAGCAATTCCCACTCCAGTCAGTGCAATAGTAGGGAAAGCGCTGGATTGCGGAGGGGTAAAATTTACTATTCCCACTCCAGTCAGTGCAACAGTAGGGAAAGCGTTGGATTGCGGAAGGGTAAAATTTACTATTCCCACTTCATTCAGTGCAATTGTAGGGAAAGTGTTGGATTGTGGAGGGGGGAAATCTACTATTCTCACTCTAGTTAGTGCAACCGTAGGGAAAGCGTTGGATTGCGGAGGGGTAAAATTTACTATTCCCACTCCAGTCAGTACAACAGTAGGGAAAGCGTTGGATTGCGGAAGGGTAAAATGTACTATTACCACTCCAGTCAGTGCAATAGTAGGGAAAGCGCTGGATTACGGAGGGGTAAAATGTACTATTCCTACTCCATTCAGTGCAACTGTAGGGAAAGCGTTGGATTGCGGAGGGGTAAAATTGACTATTCCCACTCCAGTTAGTGCAACAGTAGGGAAAGTGTTCGATTGTGGAGGGGTAAAATGTACTATTCCCACTCCAGTCAGTACAACAGTAGGGAAAACGTTGGATTGCGGAGGGGTAACATTTACTATTCCCACTCCAGTCAGTACAACAGTAGGGAAAGCGTTGGATTGCGGAGGGGTAAAATTTACTATTCCTACTCCAGTCGGTACAACAGTAGGGAAAGTGTTGGATTGTGGAGGTGTAAAATTTGCTATTCCTACTCCAGTCAGTACAACAGTAGGGAAAGTGTTGGATTGCGGAGGGGTACAATTTACTATTCCCACTTCAGTCAGTACAACAGTAGGAAAAGTGTTGGCTTGCGGAGGGGTAAAATTTACTATTCCCACTCCAGTAAAGGCAACAGTAGGGAAAGTGTTGGATAGCGGAGGAGTAAAATTTACTATTCCCACTCCAGTCAGTTTAACATTAAAAACCAACAAAATATCTTCAACAAAATAAAAATATTTTAAGAACAAAGTAAATAAAAAATATATATAAATATGTTGAAAAAATATATATTTAAAAAAATTAAAAATAAAAACATATTATAATGTTAAATACATATCACAAATACCTACAAATATTATTGTAAATAAAATTCCAAAAATGATTTTCATACAAATAAATTTGTATTTAGAAATGATTTATTAACAAAAACATTAATTATTACATATATTTAGTATAGTTACTTCCCACCCTATAACACCACAAAAGTCACAACCTGCACCTAAAAAGATATTTACACTATTAATATAAATATTCATAAACAAATTAATTTTCATTAATTAAACATTCATCATTAATTAATTATAATTCATGTGCTTCCCACAATATACCCCCACAAAACACACAACACAATTATTTATAAAATTATTAATTATTAATTTTTTTTAAATTATTAATTGCTTAAAATTGATTTATTTCCCACACCAAACCCCTACAAAACCCAGAACCCACATCTAAAATGTAAAAAAAAAAATTATTTGTAGAGTTAACATAATTAATTAGCGATTAAACAAATATTATTAATTAGACAAATTTTAATTCACTAAAATTAATTAACTTCCCTCCCTTTACCCCTATAATCCCCACATCCCGCACCTAAAATTTAACTTTAAATACTTTAATTACACAATTAAAATTAATTTTAATTTTATTTAACAACTAATTATAAATTAAGTAAAATGTATTTACTCCCCACCCTTTACCCCTATAAACCCCAAACCCACACCCCAAAAAATGTAATTAAACAATTAACATAATTAATTATCAATTAAATAATTAATATTATTTAACAACTAATTATTAATTAATAAAAAAAATAATTACTTCCCACCCTTTGTCCCTATTAACCCCACAACCCGCACCTAAAAAAAAAAAATACACAATTACCATAATGAAATATCAATTAATCAATTAATATTAATTAACAAGTAATTATTAATTAAAATAAATTACTTCCCACCCTTTACCAATATTAGCCACACAACCAGCATCTAAAATTTAAACAATGACCATAATTAATTATCAATTAATTAATTAACAACTAATTATTCATTAATTAAAAATAAATGACTTCCCACCTTTTACCCCTATAAACCCGACAACCCACACATAAAACCAAAAAAAAATTAAAAGCACAATTAATACTATTAAATATCAATTAAATAAATATAATTAAATTAAAAATAATCATTAAATTGTTATAATTAAATTACTTCCCACCCTATTCCCCTATAAAACCACAACCCGCTACGGAACTAAAAGACGCAAAATTTAATTAAATTAAATAACTACTAGAAATTTAACACATATATTAAAAAATTAAACAATACTTTTATAAAACAATTACATGACATACATTTAAAATATATACTAAACTACATAACACTAATTAAAAAATCGATATTTTAAACAACTATAGTTTTGCAAATGATATTAATGACTTCTATATTTTTAAAATCAACATTACTTACCTTCAAATAGATATTATTGGCAACGATATTCTTGCACTCGATATTTCCATTCCAGGATCTCTCCAACTCGATATTAATGTAGTTCGAATTTTTTGCATCGATATTCTGTCTCATTACCGCCAGAGGCAGTAGGAGGGTCTAGGGGGCCATAAATGTCAATCCCCACCCTCTCAAAGGGAGTCCTCACCACAGGCAGTGGTAAATGGGGAGCCTTTTGCTTGCCTCCTGTCTTGCCACTGGCTTGCCAGGTCACACAGGAGCGACAAACCTCCTTCACCTTTTCAAACATCTGAGGCCAGTAGAAGTGATCGACAAATCTTTCCCATGTTTTGGTCTGCTCCAGATGTCCAGCTAAGGAGATATCATGGGTCAGATTAAGGAGAAATTATCCGTATTGTCGGGGGGCCACCATTCTCCTAGTTCCCATGGTTTGTGGTCCCTTTCCTCACTGAACAGGATTCCCTTCTCCAGTACACCTTATGGGGCCCAGTGACATATCCTTCCTCCTGTTTGACAGCCAGCTGTCTCAGGCCATCAAAAGTGAACACATCTTTTGTTCTTGGCTCAAGTGCTCTTTGGTGGGTCAGGTTAGGCAAATCTCTCAGAGAAGCACTTCCCCCTTTAGACACCAGACCTTCCCCCTTAGGGTGAAGCTCCCTCTGGGCCTGTGTATTCTGGGAAGTGGCCTTTCCAGACTTCCTGCCCTTTCTCTTGGTACTAGGGCCTTGAGCCATTGTTCCATGCTCCAAGGTCCCTTGACTTTCCCTTAAGGCCTTTTGTGCCCTAGTGGAGACACATATCCACTCAGGGAGACCCAGCATTGCTGTATGAGTCCAGCATTGCTTCTCTCCACCTCTGCCCAGGCAGAGGTTTCATGATTACTGCCCAACAGACACTCCACTGGGATGGCAGGGGACAAAGCTACCTTCTTTCGGCCAGTAAGCCCTCCCCATTCAAAGTCTACCACTGCTATGGGATGTGACTTTGTAACATTGTCATAGTTTACTATATGGTGCACCACATTAGGGATGATCTGTCCTGGGGAAACCAGCTTCGCCATGACCATGGTGATGCTGGCACCTGTATCCCTCAAGGCCTGGACTTCAACCCCAATGATTCTTGGCCATTGCCTGTACTTTCTTATACTGGCAGGCCAGTGGGCCAAGGGTTCAATTTCCTCCTCGCCGATGAAGACCAACATGGTTTCAGTGTATCCTTTACAGTTCCCTGGGACAACTTCCACCCCATCCCTACACTTGCCATGCCTTTGGGATGGTCACCGGTGGGTGACTTTTCGGTGCACACAGTATCTCTCCTCTTGTTCCCTGGCTGTTTACAGTCAGAGCATACCCCAGCCTTTGTAGGGTCAAAATTCTTTCCCAGTTATTTCTCTCCTTCGAATGGGATATGGCTCTTACCCATCATGGGCATCTTTTGAGGATTCTTTATGAGACTCTTTCGTTTTATCTTTGGTCCCTTCTTTCCCCTGAAGGGGGGCCTATACTCCTTTCTTGTGATCACAATCTGGAGAATATATGGGCACCCTAGTGCGTACCAATTCATTAGCTATCTTCCCCAACTCTCTAGGGCTAGATAGCTTATAATTCATCAGATGCTGGTGTAACTTCTCTGAAGTACAATTTGTAAATATGTGTTGTTTTACTACTAAATTGCATAGGCCCTCATAAGTATCTACCTGGTTACCTTTTATCCAACCTTCCAGTGACTTCACAGAAGCATCCACAAAGTCTACCCATGTCTGAGTTGACCCCTTGAGTGTGTTCCTAAACCTCTGTCTGTATTCTTCAGGGGTTACACCAAACAACTCAACGAGTGCCTCCTTCATGTGTGGATATGACTCTGCTACAACATCTTCTAGTGTCAGCAGCCTATCCCTCCCCTCTGTTGGAACTAATTCCCACAATAAGGAAATTCAGTTTTGGGCACCCACCCTTCTCATTCTGAGAACCCTCTCAAAAGATGCTACTCATTTCTCAATATCATCCCCCTATACATACTTGACAACACTACCCTTGGGAAACCTGGGTTCATAGGCACCCCTCCAGTTACACCTGTGTCTTTATTGCTGTCACCATGTCCTTGGGACCTCGGTCCCAGCTTAACCCTCCTTTCCTCTAGGGCCAGTCTTCTTTCTTCTAAGGATAGTCTCCTCTCTTTGAGCTCCAGGAGACTGAGTTGAGCCTCTAGATCCTTGGGACTCCTCAATGAAGTTGAACTCTTCTCACTCCAAGATGTGAAGGCATGCCTTGAACAAACTGTGAGGGCCACACTGTTGTCCCCCTCATCCTCATCATCAACGAGGTCTCTGCCATCCTACTCATCACCTACTGTCGTGTAGTTCCTATATAACCTATACAGGATCTGCGCGTTTGGATAACATAAACTGTGGGATTGGTGGCAGACTGATTCCGTGCACCCCCACCGGATACGTTAGCCTTTCTGTATCAACTAGCTCACAGTGCCACTATAATCTCCTCTTACCAAGGAGAGAATAGATTCTGGCAACCTCAGAACATGACAAACCTGATCCCTCAGAATCGGGGAAACAATATACTACCTTTCGCTCAGTCACTCGTGCTCACTTAGTTTGTCTCAGAGAGATACACAGAATAAACAGGCTGGGCGTTTTCAATAAGTATTTATTGAACAGTTGTTATTCTAGTGTAGAATAGATGAGCTGCAACAACCATTAGACAGTAGCAGAGATATATGATTAGAAGTACTACGAAAGTAAAGGGATGGTAAAGTTCTACCATCTTGCAGAAATCATGAATATATACAAGTACATAAAACACATGATAAAAAGTGCGTACTCCTACAATGCCTCCCTAATTAGATGTACCTAAATGTACCTAGCATCTGTGTAGGTGTTATACCAAGAATCCTCTAGGATCTAGTCAACCCCATTACCTGAGAATGAGAGAATATGGGACCCCGTCCTGGTCTCGAGTTGGACACCCCGCGAGGGATGTTAGACCACTGCGAGCTGGAGTGTCTGCATGCAGGAACCTCAGTGTCTCTGGTCAGTGTGTCAGCCGGGAAGTCTCAGTCTCCTCTGTCCTTCCAAGCAAGATGTGATGTATATATACCGATAGGTCTCCCCAGGGGTCCTACCTTGCTGTGTTACTGTGTCGGCCTAAAGGATGACGTGGGGCCTGAACTTTATACAGAGATATTATACAGGAGATGTTAGTCCTGCTGTGCTTCCAAGAAGCCCCATGCATAATGTATGAGATTCGAACTAGGGGGAAACCTGTGTTCTGAATGCAGTGTCGTATCCAGGTAAAAGGTCAGTCCCTAAGAACCATTATGTATGTAATGTAGGGAAGAATATAGGTGAAAGGTTGCAATGTTGCCTGCGCCTATATAGGGTACCTATATGGAATATAACAATCAGTCAGGGATAATCTCCTCTGCTAGCTGGGCTTGGGCTCTCCTGGTTTCCTCCCAGGCTCAGAGGACCTTCTCCAGGTCCTCCTTTGTGGCACTGATACCCAAGCTGATCTTTATGTCCCTGCAAAGCACCCTCAGGTCATTGTTCTCGAGTGTAGGCAGGGTATCCAAGTCGATTTCTATGTTTTCCATTCTTTGGAGACTCGCCAAAAACTTTTACCAAAGTTCTGTAACTTTTTCTAAATGTTTGTGAACTTTTACTGCAAGTTGGTAAAATGGAAAACGGTGCCTTAAACTTGGAAAAAAAATGTAAAGTTTTTCTTTAGTGTCGACTTGGCAGATTTTTGGATGGTTACAAACTTATTAATTGTCTGGCACAGTTAAATGCAAGTTCTGAATCCCACAGTTAGGCACCAATGTGAGGATTGTGGTGTTACTATATAGTGTGGTTGTACGACCTCACTGTGTAATACACTTGCAAAAATTGCCTTGGATCCAGTCAGGCTCGTTTGTAAAAAGTCTTGCTTAACCCTAGGTAGCTGTGGCTTCGAGAAGCAAAGCTTAAACAAAGGAACAAAAATAAAGCATTTAGACACACCAAACAGTATAAGAAAGCCGAGCAACATGAATGAAAGCCGACACCAATTTATAAAAATAAATCATAGTAGGGGGGAGGGGAAATCTGGCCCCATCCAAGATGGACAGCTCCTGGTGAAGCTCCTCACCTGCCCAGAGCCTTCCTGTTGCTTACTCCCAACCCAGGGCTCACAACGATCAGTAGCTCAATGGAGCCTTAATCGGAGGGAGCTGGGCTTCGTCTGATGCCTTCCAGACCTGTTTGGGGGCATCTAGGCCCTATCAGAGCCACCTGATCGGGTGCAGCATGAGCTACAGCGGGCCTAGAATATTACCCTACGCCATGGCCCCGTTGTTCTGCTGCTGCCCCCTGGGTCCCACACACCATCGCGCGCCAATTCTGCCCTCTGTCGGCAATGAGAAACTGGCTGCATGGTGGGGACCCCTCCTGCCCATTGTCTCTCTTGCCCTTGGGGCCACATTGCAGCAAACGCATACATTGGCAGCGCAGTAGACGCAAAGGCAGCCTCCTCTGCTTGTGGGCTCTAAAAGGAAGGCTCCCCTGAGACCCCCCACACACACTCACCCCCACCTCCTGGAGACAGGGCGACAGGAGTGGAGGCCTCTTTGCAATACCCATACTCCATGACCCAGAATGGGACTGGCTAGGGATCGCGAGAAAGACTCATGCTCTCCTCCAAGGACTGTATCCAGGCATCCCATTGGGAACAGCTGCTCGACTGTGGCCCCTGGTGATTTTGTCTTTGTGGCTGCCTGTCAAGGACATCGGGGGGGACTTCAGTCTTTGTTTTACTCACCCTGGGGAACTCTTGGACTCCTTGTGGGCACTTCAGTGCCTCCATTTAAATAATGACTGCATGTTTGCCACCTATCTACCGTGCTCAGAGGGGCGGCTCACCCTATCTCATCTACCCAGCCGGTTGCGACTTTACTAATTACTGGCTCGAACGCCCCAGGCCACACGTCAGCTTCCTTTTACAGACATAGTGGTTGGAAAGTCGAAATCGCCCCTGACCAGCATAACTGAAGTTACCTTAGAGGCACTCATGAAGGAGCTCACAGGCATCAAATGGACTCAATGTGTGAAGACACCAAATCCACGCCTGCAGAATTGAAATTGCTGCGGAGTGACCTCGGAGCCTTGAATGCGCGGGCTCAAGGCCATAGACCACAGAGTAGAGACCATGGAGGACCTCTTGGCCTTACTGGAAACTGGCCCCGACCTTGGAAGCGAGATCTGGCACCTCTGCGGGAAACTGGTGGAGGTGGAGGATTGCAGTCGAAGAAACAATGTCCTTCTCATGGGGGTGGCAGTGGGGATGGAGGAGAAGGATAAGGACAGTTTCTTGGCAGCTTTCCTTCAGGAGCTTACAGGCCTGACATTCTCACCTCGTTTGGAATTCCAGAGAGCCCACAAAGTAAGACCCAGAGGGGACGCATGGCGGAACACTCCTAGACCGATCATTGCCTGTTTTCTCTGCCATCAACAGGCATGACAATTCATCTCGGCGGCAAAGCAAAGCAATGGACCATTCCTATATAAGGGAGCTAAGATACATGTTGTAGCCGACTTCTCTCACGATACCGCCATGCGGTGGAGGAAATCCCTCTCACTGCGAACTGCCCTCCAGAAACCTGGCCTCCTGGAGCCTGCTACCCTGCTGCTCACTATTGACAGGAAGAACAGGGAATTCGAAGACCATGATGACCTCTAGAACTTTCTGAGCACCTTGGATACAACAGCCATGGATACCATGACACAAGTTGATTGGACATGGGGGGGCTGAGGGAGAGGAAACCGCCCCAACTTCAAACCAGGGACCCACCTCCATGGAAACTCGGTCTGAACGTCAAAAACTAGATACAGGCTTAAAAAGGTGGGAAGACAGGGTTACTCATGGTGGGACAGCCCCGGCTAACAGAGGCAGAGACAAATCCCTCTTCCCCATCAACCCCTGACTGTTATACCTATGGGGGGCATCTGGAGAAGCTCCTGGAAATTAAAGAAGCACCTGAATTGGTGAGATCCATCTAATGTAAACAACTGCTGGGGAGAGGTAGGATCTCATTTGTGTCTGTCTCCTGGCTGGGTGCTCCCTTCATGGGCCTGCTGGAGACCTCACACCTACATCCCTGGGCCCCCTCTATGACTGATTAGTTATTGTTCTGGTGTAATCTTTCCTCACACTACTCTTCCACTTCACAGTACCCACTCCACTCCAGCCTACCCACACCAGATTTTGTAATGCCCTGCCAACTGTATTCCCGCAGCTTCACTATTCTCACAGCAACCCCACCCCCGTCCCAGTCGATCTATTGTCCGAGCAGGCCCTCTTTGAAAGTCTCCAACTACCTACTTTGTCTGAGGGCAGCAGATCGCTCTTGGAAGGGGACATGACAGAGGACGAGAACTCAGACGCTATTACAGACCTGGCCAACAATGAGGCACTGGGGGATGATGGTTTCCCCTTTGAATTTCATAAAATAAATACACACTTCATGGTATCTCTCCTTCATAATGGCTTTAGGGAGTTAGAGGACTCTGGCTCCCTACGACCGGAGTACAACAAGGCACTTATTAGCCTCATACTGAAGACGGACAAAGACCAACCGCCTCCCCTGAGCTAGCTATCACTCCATATCACTTATCAATAGGGACATGAAAGTGCTCACAAATGTCTTAGCCACCCTATTGAAAAAGGTCATTTCTAAGCCATCCTATGGCAAGTACAAAACAACACAAATGACAAATTCCTGCTGTTCTTAGATGCAGAGAAAGCCTTTGATCGGGTCAAATGGAGATACCTGTTCCGTACAATAAGAAAAGGCGGGATAAGTCCCAATTTTTGGGCTACGGTCACATGGCTCTACACTGATCCCATGGCACAGGTGGGATCACCTGTGTCCCCTATGGATGGGGAAGATTTTCCCCATCCACAGGGGAAAGAGGCAGAGATTCCCATTATCCACTTTTTTTGTTCCTACTTGCTTCGAAGCCTCTATCTCGCACACCATCTCTCACAACTGGTTTATCTATCGGTGTCCACGGATGACCAACCACTATGGGTGCACGTGGACCGTAACACGGTACAAGCCCTGACCGGACTGGGGATACTTTACGACTCCAGTCCCTATAAGTCTGACAATTGCCCCCCTACCCTAAAGGCAATGTAGTTGATCTGGAAGACTCCCAGTAACTATTGCGCATCAACGACTCCATTCATAAAGATGCACCACTCTTCTTTCTAATGGAGGTGTTGGTATGGGCCGCATGATGATCAGATGGCCACAGTGGGAAGAGAGAGGGATCCAGAAGATTGTTGACCTACTTGACGGTAATACCTTCATATCCTTTAAGATACCCCAATCACAATTATGGAGATAATGGCATTTACGGCACTGTCTGCAAGGTATACCAGGAAAGGATCCTGTCCTCCTCCCTCAATTACCTCTTCTGGGTTATATATGACGATGAGGTCTTCCTAGGGGTACTGTTTCTAAACTATACCAGATCCTTATTGATAACTTGTACTCCCATGGCATGCAGCTGGTGCTAAAAACGTTGTGGCAGGCGGGTCTTGAGGTCGCTTATTCTGCCAAAAGCTGCACCGAGCTTATGATTTACCATGACTGCTCCCTCCAGGAGGCGCAGATAAAATTCTCCTACTTTAAGATCTTAAATGACAGGTACTGGTCCCCCTACAGACTGCGTAGAGTCAAACATTTACCAAACCATGCCTATTGGAGATGAAGAGCTGCAGCAGAGGGCAGGGCCTGCCCACGTGACGAAGAGGCCCAGCTGGGCTTCCATGCAGGTTAGACGACCCCAAGTGGCCTGGCGGGGCCGGGGAGGTGATTGCGGACCCTGACGCTCTGGGCTGCGACAATTCGGAGTGACGACACACTTTGGGGAGACCGGAGGGCCAGAGAAACCCCTGACTAGACCACCTCCACACAGGCCAGCGGGGCCCTATAGTCTCTGGGAAGGCCGGTGAGGCAAAGGCAGTGACCAGGCACCCCCTGGTGAGATGGGAATGCCTGTTAAGGTAGCGCCCACAAGGGGGTGTTGGAGGACCGAGTGAGAGCACAGAGCAGCCCCCCACCCTGTGAACTCCCTCATCAGGTGTGAGTGAGCGGCAGGACCCCGAGGGGAGGAGACACTGGAGATCGAGGGCGCTGAGGTAGTGGCCGATGGGACACTCGGCCTGGAAGCCCTGAGGTAGGCAGGGGGCGCTCATGCCTGTCTGGGACAGACAGAGACAGAACCCACGCCTAGAGACCTTCCTGGAGGCCACAGGACTACTAGGCCTGTGGCAAGAGGAACACCCAGAGACCCGACAGCACACCTACAATTCCAACCAGTTGCGGTCCATGTCTAGATGCGACTACTTCCTGCGTATCCAACTATTTACCGCTGACTGTACTTCTGCAGGCAGACATTCAGAAGTCAAAGGGGGAATGGAATTTAGACCGCTGGGATTTAGTGGCCTGGGAGACTAGAAAACTGGTGGCAAAGACCATGACTCTATATTTTCGGTAGAACTATGGGAGGCATACAAGACTGTCGTTGAGGGCTACCTTATTGTACACATTACTGACAAACAAAAAGAGAGTGACAAAGAGGTGGCGGCTCTTGAGGAGCAGTTTGCTCAGTGGGAGGCAAATGATATACACAAGCCCACCCCAGTAAGGGAAGGCCAAATTGAGACAGGGAGGGAGGAGCTGCGGCGCCTGCTTGATCAAGAAGCAAAGCCAAGCTTCAGAACAAAGCAAGTCAAGCTATACGAAGTGGGGAATAAGGCAGGCAG
Organism: Calotriton arnoldi; assembly: GCA_963921515.1. Taxonomy (NCBI): domain Eukaryota; kingdom Metazoa; phylum Chordata; class Amphibia; order Caudata; family Salamandridae; genus Calotriton; species Calotriton arnoldi. Next base: position 2,752,106 of record CAWUFW010001008.1, on the reverse strand, counting down.
GCTTTTGGCGTGGATTGCCAGGAAGGAAGAGGGCCAGAGATGGATAGCATAAATCCGGGGGAATCTGGGTCCAGGGCAGTGGCTCTGGGGGAAACAGCACAAGCCTTTGTGACACATTTGGAGTCCTTGTATCAGGCTAGAGACCTACATGCCTTTAATGACTTTGTGGATGAGGTGCCAGGACCTACATAACAGGGAGACTTAAATGAATCCCCAGATGCAGAACTGTCCGAGAGGAAATTGGCCAAGGCAATCAGCCAAATGAAAAGTAGAAAGTCTACAGGGCGAAACAGGTTCCCCTCGGAACTGTAAGTGCGGAAACATGCACATAACGGGCCCACTTTGGTCGATGTACCCCAGAGTCTTGGGGGAGTGGACCCTGCCTCGAGATCTTCGTAGAGCAACAATTGTGCTAATCCATAAACTAGGAAAACCCAGAAAGGACTGTGGCTCCTATCGACCCATATCCCTCCTGAATTTGGAGACACAAATCCTAGCGAAAGCCCTCGCTAATTGCCGCATAAGGGTGAGTGACACACTGGTAGCCCATGATCAGCCTGGCTTCATGCCCTATAGGGCATATATATCTCTGCTTAGAAGCTGAGATGGCGTTTGACTCCGTGAAATGGCCATATCTCATGCATACCCTCCAAAGAATGGGGATTGGTAAGAAGCTCTTGTCTAAGTGAGGCTAATGTACAAAGTCCCAGTGGGCAGGGTCAAAATGAACGGAGCCTTCTCTCTGGACAGAGGTTCCAGGCAGGGATGCCCACTCTCCCCCCCTACTGTTCGCGCTGGCGATCGAAGCCCTGGTATGCTGGCTGAGAACAGATGCGCTACTGCGCGGGGATGGGACCCTGACTCAGAAGACGTTTTTATCCCTATACACGGATGATATACTGCTCTATCTCACTGACCCAGATCAATTGGTCCCGAGGGTATTGGAAATCCTGGAGGTGTTCGCCTCCTTTTCAGGGCTACTTATTAATTGGAATATTGCATTTCCGCTATCAGGGAAACTGAAGGACGTGGACTGGTGGCGATCACCCGATGTGGCAATCTCGGGGGGTTTAAACACCTGGGTATCTTTATCGAAAATAGATCGAGACATATTTCTGGAAGAAAATCTGGGGAACGTCCTAGACTTGTACAGAAGCACAGCAGACATTGGAAGAAGCTCTTCCTCTCACTCATAGGGAGAGCAGCTCTATACAAGAAGATCTCCCTTCCGAAGTTTCTGTATGTACTACAGAACACTCCATTCCCAGTGCCCAAGAATTTTTTTAGGTTGGTGGCTGTAGTCACGAGAGGCCTGAGAAGGGGGGGAGGTAGGAGGGAAGAGAATAGGATGGACATCCCTTACGAGGAAATTGTTAGATGGAGGCATAGCCCTCCCTGACCTCCGACTATATTACTGGAAGATCCAAATACAGACAATCAACGATTGGGCTTTTGCATCCCATTAGGAGCCCTCTGTGTTGGCAGACAGGAGAGCAATGAGCCTGGAAGGGTATATCCGGCGTTTGTACGGCCTACCCCCACTGCCGGCCCCTACTATGGTATAGGTTGTTGAGACCTGGCACAGAGCCACCAATGCCCTTGGGTGAAGGAGCAAATTGATGATAGGAACCCCCCCCCATGGGCATCAGATCGATTAAGAGGGTTACAGCTAGGAACGGCCATGCAAAAGGGGACAAAATAGGGATATCCAAGGTTGGGGACATATGGAAGAGACAAGAGAGGATACCATATCCGGAGCTCCATGACGAATTCAAACTCTCATGGGGCAATATCTCAGATACCAACACTTGTGTCACCTCCTTCACATGCATAAGTAGGTGCTGAGAGGCCCCGGATGAATCTCTCCTGGAATACAGAGGGCTGGGGGCCCCACTCACTAGCCACGTGGTGTCTCAACTGTACTCAACCCTACTTTAAAATAACGTCCCCTAACTGGATCGCCTCCGGGAGAAGGCAGAACTGGGAGGGAGAGCTGGGCAGGCTGGAAGACGACAACTGGGGGGCAGCCTGTAGATATCCCAGAGAAGCGGCCATACAGGCCGGTTTTCAACTGGTGCAACTGAAACTCTTTCACAAGGCATACTATACCCGATTGAGACTGTTCTGAATAGGCAAGACAGAATCAAACAGATGCATGAAAGGCTATAGACAAAGCAGAACTCTATCCCACACCGTATGGGAATGCCCACTCCTCCAGAAATACTGGGGAGAGAATAGGAAGGCAGCTCTCGGAGGTCCTGGACTATACGATCACACTGACCCCCCAGCTGATAGCCCTGGGCGTCCACTAAGGTCGGCCAATCAGACTCTGGTTAAAGTTCCGAAATGGAGGAAGGCTAGATGGGGCGGCAGATGCCTCCCCTACCTGGCTCCCAAACTCTGGAACAAGCTTCCTTTGGAGATTAGATCACAACCGGCTCGGTCTAAATTCCGTGGCCTACTAAAAACTTGGCTCTTCACAGTTTAGCAGTGCACTTTACCTCTTTGAGTTCCTCCTCTCCTCTGTGTTTTTCTCCAGCGCCAAGACGCCACGGCAATCGAGCGCTATATAAAACCCCCTAATTACTTACTTACTTACATATGGAGTGACCAGTCCCTAGACAGGTAAGCCCTGCTCTTTAGCATGGCTCTAATGGTGGCTAAGCGGGACGTCATTAGAATGTGGGGGAGTAGTGAGGTCCGGAAGCAGAGAAGTTGGGAGGCCAACATAGATTGGTGCAGGCGCTTCGAAAAAAGGTGCACAAGCATGTGGATGTCCTACGAAATTTGATAAGGTGTGGGCGCCATGGAGACAAGTCATGGACGACATGTCTTGAGGGAGAGGTGTAGTCAGGTTTGCAGGGTGAGCCTTGGTGGCATCTAAGCTACATAGTTAACACCATATTTAGTTGGTCTCCATATTGTCTGTTCTGACGAATGTGCTATATGAAGTATGATTGGTGCCTTGGGGCGAATGATACTACACTATGATATGTAATAAAGCCTGAAGCTTTATTGTGCTTGTTGCGGCAAGGTGGCCGCTCTTCACCCAGTTGTATGAAAATCAATAGATTAAAAAAAATGATACCACTTAGCCACTTATGAAAGGCATATATACAAAAACCAGGATCAAATGCCACTGTTTGATAATGTATGTGGTCCCTTTATCCGTCTGCAGGAAACTTAGAGAGATGGAGCAATGGAAGACTTCACCCCCCCTCCTTATTCCTGTAAAAATGGGGGGTGGGGTGATATGTGGACTCCTATGTGGCATTATCCATCTTTATCTGTGGCTTCCAGGGGGTTCGACTGGGCAACGTTGAAATACATATCAAGTGACTCATTGCTTAATCCCATTTATTGTGTTGTTCTTTTTTGTCCTCAACACTGACGTCTTCAAGGTGGGAGATAGTCTTGGATCCTCTAGGAAATGTGAAAAAAGTGAGGGGATGGGTCTGTGGGAACTGATGATATCTGAGGTGCCAGCTGAATGCCGAATATTCTAAAGCTTTTGTTTCCATTTCACTTTTATGATCTGTAATCCCTATCTCAGTCCTTCAATAGTCCTCATTGCTATGTAATATGCACCTATCTGCTGTCCTTATGATAAGCCTGTGTATGTTACTCTGAAATATCAATAAAGAAATGTGTCGAAAAATAGATTATATTTTTAGACACCAAAATAAACACAATTTACAGGAGGGTTCCAGAGATATGGATTTTTATGTAAAACGTAAATCTCAGCTTTTTAGTCCAAAGTGCAAACAAGCATTTGTAACCACAAAGTTTAGAAACTTTTGAAAAGTCTTAAAGAGTTGAGTTTGACTACCCTGGCTCGGACTGGGCGACTAAATCTGACAGGGGGAAGGTAACGGGACCCAACAAGGAGTATCTGGACAGTTATTTGGTTACCAAGGCACCTAGTCACCAAAGCAGTCTTGAGTTCAGTGCCACACTTTATGCAAGGACCGCCATAGACTTAATTTGATTTGATTATAGGTTTTATAGAGCGCTCTTATGCCCAGAGGCGTCTTGGCGCTAGCCTGTGATCAAAGTGGAGCACAATTAATTATGATGAAGCCAAGTTTTTAAAAAACTTCTGAATGCCAGGAGGGTAGGGGCGGATTTGATATCATGGGGCAGATTGCTCCATTGTTCAGCAGTGCCTCTAATAAAACTTCCACCTCAGCAAGAGACTTGCTTATGGGGGGGAACAGCCACTTTTTTGCTGGGCTAGATTGAAGGGATCTTCTTGGGGTATACTATCTAAAATTGTTTTTCAAGTAGTCTGGGCCTATGCAATTGAGAGCTTTGAATGCTATGCACAATGCTTTAAAAGTGGTTTGTTTCTTCATGGGGAGCCAATGAAGCTCATTTAGGGCCTGAGAGTGGAATTTAGGTAGATTTAATAGCATTCTAGATGCCGAGTTTTGCAGTCTGCAACTTGGTTAATAACCTCTTTTGTAGATTTAGGTAAAGTCCATTGCAGTAGTCCAAGAAGAAAATAACTAATGCAATGACTACCGTCTTTTATAGCTCAAATGGAATCAAAAGCACAATTTTTTATGGTCTTTAAGGCAAAGAAAGATGAGGAAATTACTGTATTAACCTGGTTTTTATAGTAAGTCTATCGTCTAGAGTGACACCTAGGTTCTTAACTTTTTTTGTAGGGACTGGAAGTGTCCCTAGATCTTGCGGCCACGAGGAGGGATACCGGAAGGAAGTGTTGTGCCCAAACAACATCACTTCTGTCTTGAATTTAATTTAAGGCAATTATTGCTCATCCAATCACTGACTGCAGACATGCAGTTTCGGAAGTATTCATCTATGCCATGTTCAGTGTTGGAAAGAGACAGCACAATTTGGGTGTCGTCAGCGTAACACACTAACAAAAACCCAAAGGATTTAATTATGTCAGCCAAAGGGGTGACATATATATTAAATAGAGATGAACTTAGTGATGAGCCTTGTGGAACACCACAGGGCAGGATGTATAGTTCCGATGTAAAATCGTTAAGAGTCACCGATTGTATCCTGTCAGTAAGAAAGGAATGAAGCAAGGCTAGAGCTGTATCTTTATTTCAATTGAGTGATCCTGAGGATACAGGATGCTGAGTATGCTGAAAAATTATCTGGGTGCTGTGCAGACAACGGGGCCTCCCTGATGTTGTTCCTTTGTCCACGGGTGAAGTGGGGCAGCTTGGGCCACAGGGTCGGCGTCCCTCAAAATCCTCTTCGGGCCAGCAGAAGCCCAGCAACGGCAGGGCTACTGGTTTTAGGTCACAGCAGGTCCATCTCTATCCTTTGGTGAGGGCTAGTGTTCTTCATTGGCGACCAAATCACAATCTGACGACTCCGCCGGGACCGGCAGACTCAGATGCAACTTTTAAGCACAGAGGAGTGGTCTTCTTGGCTGCACGTTGGCAGTCAGTGGTGATTCAACGAAAGCGGCTACTAACAAGCCACAACGGGCAACTTCAGCTTTTATGGCCCTGGTGCTGGAACAGGGTGTTAGCCGACTGACTCTTGGAGCTCACCTTTTGGGTCTGGGGCTCTGGAGCAACTTTTCCAGGAGACAGGCACCACAGGCACAGTTCTCTCTTGGCTAGTCCAAGAAGAAGCAGGTGCAGTCCAGCAGTTGGTGCAGCCACTCTTGCCAGGTCCAGGGATCAGCAGGGTAGTCCTTCGTACTCTCTCCAGTGCCAGGTGTGCCATATTTATGCCCAGAAAGTGTCTTGGGGGAATGGATCAGTCACTAGCCAATAGGCAACCAGGTTCCCTCCCACCCTATGATGACTTCCGGCGATGTGTCACGTCTTAGCAATCCCTGAGTGCACTATTCTGTCCACTCCGAAGATGTCTGAACTCCTCGCTTAGTGTAAGGAGCTTGGTAGCCCACCCCAGAGGTTGGCTACCTGTGAGCTACACGTCCACGGAAAAAACAGCTTGGCAACAGGTTTCCCCTCTCTGTTCCCACTGCCAGCCCATCTACCTGAACAAAGGGGCAGCCTCTCTCGAGGGCGGTTGCCATTTGCCCATCAAAGGCGGCTTTCCCATTTGAAGCTCTTTGTTTGGGCCAACACCGTGTGGCTTCCTGCGAGGAGGAAATATCACCTCCTTCTGTGGCAGGCCTCTACTGTTCCTGCACTTGGGATTTGTTTATACATCTCCCGAGGAGGGCAGAAGGCTGTCTGGTGGCCAGCAGCTATAGATGGCCACTGGAAAAACTGGGCAACAGAGTGGCAAATTTCTAATAGTTGCCTTTCTTTAAAAGTGACATTAAATTCGACTTGGGCATCCAGTCATGTTTAATGCCACAACAATGTATTTTACCTTGAAATACCCATTTGGTGGTCTCATTCAGAAGTTAGCACAGCGTAAGAGTCAGTTTGTATTAGCCAATGGCGCCACCGGGTTATCCACAGTAAAAATGACAATTTAAGGTTTTTACTGTTAGGACATATGAAAATATGTGTCCTATTAAATAACATACAGCTTACGGTCTTAGGGCCCAATATGCCTTCCTTAAGAGACTTACATATATTGTTAAGAGATGTGGAGGCTGGGCTATAGGTTTAAATGGTAAAGTCGAACTAGCAGTTTAAGACTGCTCTTCCAGTCTGCAGTGGCAGGCTGGGAGCCATGTTGTGCGTTGTCACACTCATGGGGGCACAATCAGTGCTGCAGTCCTGGGTGGACACAACTCACAGGCCCAGGGTACTTGTAGGACCATATACTAGTTAACATATGACAATTGGGGGTAGCCAATTCAACATATATTTTAAAGGGTTAGAACAGGCACGGATGTCTGTTTAGAAGGCCTCAGTGCACTCTGAGTTAAAAAACCGGCAGCATCAGTCCAAATCTTTGGGGGTGATCATGCGAAAGAGGCCTTTACGCACACCCCCCACACTGTGATATTTGCACAAGCTCTAGCTGGTGGTAGCGTAAAACATTTTTGGGTTTCGAGGAAGCTTTTCTGGACCCAGGTACGTTCCATACTGAACTCCACGTGTAAATTAAGTCCAAAGGCTGGGGACAGACAGGGCTTCCTTGCTGGTTTTGTATAGTTGAGATTTCCACAACTATTAAGCATACGTTTTGTGCTATTAATCTCCGTCAATAAATTTATGCACACAGAATAGCTTTTGAGATGATGTCCACAGACGGCAACAAAAACCCGCTTCTTCATCTGCTGTTTCTATGCTTCCTGAGGTTTTTGTGTGGAACACACAAGGTTTCCCAACAGAGCAAGCCCCTGAACTATATAGCTGAATATCTACATATAGGCAGTGGCCACTGCAATGTATCCTGGGAAGTGGGCCTTTCAAGAAACCTCTCTGAGAAGGCAAAGTCTTATACAGCAATATTGGATAGACCTTTAGACCTTGCAAGATGGATGCAATCTCTGATTGGCTGTGGGTCATGACACAACTTCTGAACTTGGACATACAGACTGGAACTTCCATCCAGCTTGCTAAACACAGACCTGTGGATACTGATGTCTTTGGTGAATCTACAGCTTGGAGCGGAGTGCTCTCTGTTTCCACCTGGCTGGGAATAAGCATGAAGACTCCTGCTGAAAAATCGACTGGCTTGCCCTGCTGCCATGAGCCAGGCAAGCAGGGAAACCTCAATCCAGCCCAGAGGCTCAGACTCAGCTCGTTGATGCGTTCTCTACCCCCAACAGAGAATGGAGGCAAAATAAATGACTGCTATAAGTGTAAGCGAGTTAAGTGGTGACTCTGCTTGGTGAGCACACACTCCTCGAGCCACCTTTTGTTATTTGTTCTTCAATTGATTCTGCTGCTTTGTCTGTTGTCTAGCACATGGCTGGCTGGACAACAATAGCAGGATTGGCAGGGGCATTTGGAGGCTAGAACAAGACCTTTGGGCTTGCAAATGCTGCTGTAGGTCAGCTCGCAGTCAACATTCTTGCAGAGGTTGACCCCCCTAAGGAGCTGCAACCCCACAGCCTCCCAGTTCTGTGAGCCTCCAGGCTGTGAGATATCCTCAAACTATGGGACCCAAACCACTGACTAACCCTGCGCGATAACCTTACATCCCTGAATCCGTTAACACACTCCTTAGAAATCTGAGGCTCCATTGCTTTACTTTGCAGGGTGCAGACACAATGTGTTGATTATCATACTGTTTGCTTTGCTTCTGCTTGTTCACTAACACAAGTGTTGCAAAGTGTAAAGGTTTACATTGTTATAAACTGTACTGTCTCTGTAGCACTCAAACACTTTTTGCTTGTATAACAGAAACTTTATTCAAACCATATGAAGCTGTCAGTCAAACCTGAATGAATCATTTGAAGTCTCTTATGGGAAACAGTAATAATTGTGCCTGGTCTGCTTTGCAGCTCTCTGCCGTTTACTAGTTCCAGGACTCCCTTTTTAGGTCTCGCCTACGCAGCGCGCATGCACTGATTAGGAGACCTTTAGTAATCGATTCCCTTTTTCTGCCAAAAACGTGCACGCTTTGCATTGCTTTCAATGGCAACGCGTGCACGTTTGGCGATTCCCTTGCGGGAGCGAGCTTTGAAACCATCTGTTTGTAATTAACAGATGGTTCCTGCTCGCTCCCGCAAGGGAAACAGGCGCAGGCCCCCTCCGCTCTCCCCCTGCTGCCTCCTCCTCTCCTCGTCAGACTTGTTTTGTTTTTTTTTTTACTTTCAGCGCGAGGCGCGCACGCTTGTTTAACCTGGATTCCTCCAGTGCATTGTGTTCCCCCTACTCGTCCCACACGTCTCCAATGTTTTATTTGCTTTAACCACGACGTGCACTTGTGTCACCCCATGCCATACCTTTGCCAACCACCCCGGTTGTACCCCAACTCACCCCATGCCGCTCCGGTCTCTTTGCTATGATTACACCCTTGCTCTTGCCCCCATGCCACACGTTTTCCCATCGCCCCGGCTGTATCCCCACTCACCCCATGTTTTTCCTTGTTAAACTATGGCGTTGGGTGCGGGCCTGGCAACGCTGGCAATCCGAGGTTCAAGTAAGGAGGCGCGCTCACTGGATGACTGGAGTGCTTTTTAAGTGCACATACAGCCCGCTCTCGTGGGAAGGACGGCCTCTCGGTGATAGCAGGTAAACACAAGAGCGCCGTACAGATAAACAGACTCTAACAGGGCCTATCGCCACAGTTTGTACATGAGCCTCGCCAGGACCGGAGGCCGCGGTAATTGGCTGCGGATTGGCGTCATAGTCTTGGAAGCGTGTGCTTCGAGATGTTGGTGTAAGCACACGCGTGTTTATCCGAGCGGCTTCCTGTCCACCGTAAACCCACACAAATCCACCCAGGCACAAGGAAGCAGTTAGAGGAATAAACCCTGTGGAAGGAGCCAACTTTTCACAAACTTCATAACGAAGTACTGTGTAATGGAAACAGTCATGCGCTGCTGGGCTCCGCGGTGAATTGTCTGTTTCATCTGCAGGAAGGGGTTTTGTTTCCGTGAGAGAGAAGAACACGCCTGCACATGTGCACGCACTGCAGCTGCTTGCACCATCTCTGCCACTGCTTTACTTGCTGTGTGTGCAAAGTTGCACCGTTTCTGCCTGTGCTTTACTTGGTGTTTGTGTTATGAAATGTGCACTGCTGTTGCCAGCCGCGCAACGCCCATTGAGCTCCAAGGGCTTCAGCCCTCCCTCCCCCCTCCCCTCGTGTGTCAGCCCGGGCTGAGACAGCTTACCGGGCACACACACAGCCGCACCGAGTACTTCACAGGTCTTTAAAAGACCATTGACTTGCTAACCAGGCTTTGTTGTGTTTTCACCCCTTCTAAGGGCCCGGCATCTCCGCTCTGCATATTGCTGGAAGAATCTGCCCCCCCGAAATTTTTGGCTTTTTCTTTCCGTTCACGCGGCTTAACTGCTAAATTGCCGGGGTGCACTAATTTTGGTGTTAGTGTCACAGGTTTTTTTTTTGCTTCTAAGCTCTTAATCGACTTTTGATTTGAAAAGTTTTTTAGAGCACTGTTTGTAAAACTTATTGGGCGTTGGGTGCGGGCCTGACAACGCTGGCAATCCGAGGTTCAAGTAAGGAGGCGCGCTCACTGGACGATTAAAATCAGGTGGCTTTTTCTTTCCGTTCACGCGGCTTAACTGCTAAATTGTCGGGATATACTAATTTTGGTGTTAGTGTCGCAGGTTTTTTTTTTGCTTCTAAGCTCTTAATTAATCGACTTTTGATTTGAAAAGTTTTTTAGAGCACTGTTTGTAAAAATTATTGAATAGTTTAATTCATACGGTTATTTTAATAATCTCTGACCTCGTGAGTTCCACAGAGTACTGAAAGGGTCTTGCCTGCAATTCTTTGTATAAAAAGTTAAAGTTTTTATTTACTGGTTTTTAAACAGCTGTCACATGGAAACGTTGAAGCATGAATGGCAGGTGGCTTTTACCCCAGTCTTTGAAACTTGAAGTTAGATTTAAGAATTAATTGTTCAACAATCGCCCGGGATTTTTGATTGACATTTGAGGATTATTAACCACAGTTGCGAAACAGACATATGTCGCCGCGACACTCTCACGTAGCACTATGTTGTCAACCGCACTTTACGTGCTCGTACTTTTAAAACTGTAATTTTAATTGAGTAATTTCTACAAAAAAATCCAAGAAAATGCAGTTTTGTTTAATACCAATTCAAGACTGACGCTAATAAGAAAACACAAGATAAACGTATAAAACGCGAAAGAATGATTATCTCAGGAAACCTTTACTGAAAGGAACGTAGAGTGAATTAAAAAAGAAAGGTTTTAACTTCACTCGCCTAAAGAAGGAGATAACCTTTCGTTATATGTTTGAACACTAGTTATCTATTCCACAGGTTAGCAGCTTGCTAGTGAAATAGGTTCTAGTCTGTTTTGAATGTTTTGTCCACGGACAATCAGCAAACGTTTATTTTTTGACCTGAGCTCTGGATAGTACAGTATGACTCTGCCCGTTAGTCAAAAATTTGAGAAGTAGAAGGCTCATGCGAACCCTTGTAGGAAGATTGGTAAATATAATTATTGCTAAGTTTTGTATGGGCCTCGCATATGTCTGCAATGTGTACTGTAGTTGTTAAACTTTGTTCAAATAATAGTGGAACCGATGTTATCTAGCCACTTATACATCTATGCACACCACAACAACAGTACCCTTGCACAGGCCTGCAATGTTTCCTTGGCCCATGCTTAATGTGCGGCTCCAGTCCAGATTTTTTACTTTGAATTCTGGGATTTGAAGTCTTAATTTGTCCATTTTAAGACAGGACTAATAGTCCTAGAAATCAAATAAAAAGCCTGTAGTGAGCAGCACATCACACATGGGCCTGGGAAGCTATCTGAGCATTAAGATACTGCTAGGAATGAGTAGGAAGGCCACATCAACTTAAATTCACCAAAACACTAAGGCAAGCAAAGTCACAGCACTTCTACTTTGCCTCACTGCTGACGTGACAGGAAGCAACACCACTGAACTTTTAAAACAACCCATATAATTTCAAAATGAGTACATCTGTAAATGTATGAAAAATCTATAACTCAGATAAGTCTTTTTTTAGTATCACCCATATATTGAGATGAGCAATTCCCTTATGTGCAATATAGTCCCATATTGCAGACTTGTACAACTCCATATGCTCAGTTGCACATAGTTGCACTGCAATAGCACAAAAGTGCAACCACCATATATACATGTTTAATTTTAGAGTTCAACCCCATTGCACATGTAAAGCCGCAGGTTCCCAGGCACAATTCCTTTGTAGCTTGCACAAGGGCTCCTGCCCTTGTAGAGTGCGGGGACATGGTCAGTATAGCTGAATGATCAGAACCACAATGAGGCCTCCAGAGCCTGAGGATAAAGCGAGTGGAGTCCAATGTGTTCACCAGGGCTCATTACGGGATATAACAAAGAAGCTCATGACCCCGTAGCATTGTCTTTTCTTGCCCACTTCCTGCTCTGGAGTAGGAGAGCAGGGATGCTACTCCACAAAATGGAAAAAGGCCCCATTGACATGAGCTCCTTTAACCATATTTAGTATCACAGTGCCCTTTAGAAAAAAAACAGACAGGTGCTGTCCACGAGAACCAAAGGGAGTGCATGTTGTATCTTCCACTAATGATGCCACCAGACTCACTGAGTAGCCAGCCGTAACCTGGGTCAAAACTGTGATTGGTGAAAACCCTCCAGTATCTATACAGAGGAGTTAACTGACACTACACAAAATGGTCACTGACTAAAGGCTTAGCAGTGGAGGACCCCTGTAAGGTTCTAATGGAAGATCTCAAGGGGTGCCTGTCCCTAAAATAGAGGGTATGGTGTGTCTAGCAGTTCTGTTCCTATGCAAGGACTTGTACCAAGAGGGACCCCTGAGAGGTATCTGAGTGCGTAGGGCCACCTGTCAACACCATTGCACTTCCCGGCCCTTTCATATGCTGTGACATCTACTGATCCTCTAGTTTGATCAAGCGTCAGCAAGCATCGTTGGTTTCATTACGCTATTCATTGTCTGCTTATAAAAGAATGCATGCAATTTAAGACTCTTTGCTTGATTAATTGGGCCTTGTGTCTGACTGGCCATCTTCTTTCCCATCCTGGTCACTCACTATAGAGCCGCTGGAATCCTAGATCCAACACTCCTGTTGTCGGTGTGTCCCATTTTAATCAGAGCTGTAGGCCGCTCATTCACAGTGTTGGGGCTGCAGTTGTAGAATGTCATTCTGGTCTCCCTTCATCATTTGCCTGACATTAAGCACTTTAAGAAGTGTCTTAAAAAATAATTTTATTAATTTATCCTAGATTTCGTTTAGTACGTCTAGTGCCATGATGTGTGTAGGTTGCTTTACACTCTAGAAATGCATGCATGTGTTCATCAGTGTGTTTATTTGTTGTATAGCTCTTCAATCCCTATGTCACAGCACCCAGAATAATATCCTGCATAGCTAAAACTTATAAGGTCCCAACAGCGAGACCTATTGGCTATGCCAATGCTTGTTTCTACTTGTGCTTAGTGAGAGCACATGTACTGGAAGTACTGGAAGTCCTGGAAGTTCATCATCGGCACATCGTTTATGCACTAGTTGCTGACACTTTACAAAGTACCTTACAGATGTGTTCGCGTTTAGTTCGCAATTACGATCACTTTATGTTTGCAAATATTGTTGCACCATTCCAACATTCCCATATGAGCACAGCTATTGTGTTTTCGTTTTCCGGATTGTGCCATTGTTCACAATCATTGAGTGATAGCAAACAAAGTATTATGAAGATAGCATAAAGCCCTGGATTTACCACTAAGATATGGCATATCCGTTTTCATTGTGTATTATAAACTACTGACCACTTGAATTCCTTTCTCATATATACTTCTGAGATATTATCAAAACGTTATGTACTCATAACACTAGCTAGACATTTGTGTCCTTGCTGCAACTATGATAACTGTGCTGTACCACACCTAGACTCAGCCTACTTCCACTACTTTGTGCTAGTCCTTTGACTGCTCATCCACAACTACCCAGAATGTCAAGGAAGCTTAGACTAACTATCTAGAGTTGCTCACCTTTGACAGTGCCTGGTATCCCAGTGACTAGAGATGATGGAGGAAAAGCCTGACAAATGCAACTTTTCATTTAAGGAAGTCTTGTTATTTCTATTGTATGTATTAGGTTTTCATATGTCATATTTGGTCTCAATCACGATATTTCTCCTTCTCTGCTACATGCAAATGGCACTTGAGCAATTACAAAAAGCCTTGGAGGGAAAGAGACATTGATGGCTTGCGTAAAAGAGATGTTATCAGACAGATCCCCACAATCTGGCGAAAGACACTGTACCTGTTTCGGTGAGGGAGGGTTAAGGCATAAGAAGAGGGTGGTCTAACATGCATTTTATGAAACTGGGGAACATGAATGATAGTTTTTTTGAGCCCATAAGAGCTCTGCATGGGTGCAATTATAGAAAGAAACATGGACCTGTCTAGTGAAAGGCTTGTTGTATCAGTGTACTCTAAATGCCATGCGTTTAGTTTATTTGTGTATCTTTTCCTTCCAAATATGGTGTTAAAAATAGAAACCTAGAAAAACAATAATATCAAATGTTACCAGAGGAAATTATTACTGATAGATTATGCAATATTTAGTGATTAAAGTTAAGCACTTTTAAGCCTGAAGTGTGGAGAGAAGTCAGACAAGAAAAGCGAGGCAAGTTTTTGTGCCTATTCAAACAGATTCGAGATTATAGAACCTATTGCTTTCTGGACAGAGAGGTTCTAGACATCGAGTATGGCACAACATTGAAAGCTTTAACTTCAGTCTATGCCTTAACACTGAAACCCTTGACACCAAAAAGGATACACATCGATGGTAAGGGTGACACTGAGCAAACTGCTGGTGAGATTACAAAACGTCTCAATGTTGAAGTTCTCAGCATCAACCAGCAATGGTAACTGATGGGGCCTTAGATCGAAAGGTATCCTGTAGGTACTCGAAAGTCTAGAGCTGGAGGCTTGGTATCTTTGGGCCCACTTGTTAGGTCTGGAACTTCAGTTGAAAATAGATAATATTTTCTAATCTGGATTTTCCAAGCATGGCCAGCTTTGGGGCTGATGGCAATTAGCTCTCTTTCTGAAGAGGCGTAGCATGGCATTATGTCTTTCTTCCAGAGTGACCATTTAGAAGACGAACACTGTGAGAGAGTTCCTAAGTCCTGTATGTTTTCACAATAAAGGATGGACACCTTGCTAGTATATCGTGTTATAGGTCAGCAATTAAAACACAGAAAATAATTATACTATCTGCTTTACCTTCACAAAAAAAAGTTTCAAGAGATGGAAGGTGAAATAAGGCATTCAGTGAACAGTGAGAAACAACTTTCAAAAGTCAATTTCTGCAGAGAAATAAAGTCAAAAGGCAACGGAATGTGCTAAGGGATATTTGCTGCAAAGAAGAGAAAAATCTACTGGCTGTGACTCCAGTGAGCTTTGGGCAATGTGGGCAGTGTCTGCCTTGAAGTGACAGTGCAACAAACACCTCTTGTTAAGTTACTGGTTACTAAGCCCCTATTTTTGCCATGCTGAAGGAAGAATGAAAAATTTCCAAGCATTCGTAAAGGAAAGTTTCATTTCTATTAAGAACACGGAGGCGAGGATTATGGCACACTTTCTTCATTTTATTAAACAGCAGCCATTTTTTAAACATGTATCAACACTTCATTTACCATAACTCATAGGGAAAAGAAGGAATGTATTGACCAATCCGAGTATAGAGTGTCCCTTTTCAGCCTCCGTCTGACTATGCTTGTCCTCGTTCTTCCTGCAACCAAGGCCGACGATTGAAAATTTCACTCCAATTCTGCACGAATCAATCGATCAAGATTCAATTATCAGGCTCCTATAGGGGAACCAACATCCAGTACAAATCAACAATAATACAAAGCATTTCAACACGATAGACTATCGTCTCCATTGAGAACTTGACTACATATCATGCATGTACTTCAATCAAAAGACACATTATTAACACCCAAATGGACAAAATCTGCATTCCCGGACGGGCAATGATTTCAGAGCGAGGGTGGGCTAATCCTTGCTTTCGTGTCCTTCATGGAATTGAAACTTTCCTTTACGAATGCAAGGAAAGTTTTTATTCTACATCAGACCTCGGTGGTGAGGATTACGCTAGTTTAAAGCTGGTCTACCACCAGTGCCGCAATGGAGGGAACCGGCTTGAAATAGAACCTTATAAAAGGTCAAATCCGAAGACCAGTCCACCGCATTCATGACATCCTCCAGGTGAGCCCCAAGGGCGAATGCTTTCGACGCCATAGTCCCTCTGGTAGAAAGAGCTCCAAACACCTTACTGTAGATCCCTGCTTCCTGCATGGCCCATCTAATCCACCGTTTAGTGGTCAGGGAGGAGACCGCCTTATTCGGTTTGCAAAGGGCAGTAAGTAACTGTCGTTCCCCATGGGGCCAAAGTTCCTCAGTCATGGTCTCATGTCTTGACACCGCGAACTACACTCAACTTTGGAGAGTCCAGGAAAGCCAAGTATGAAATGGATCTAGAGTTACACTTCGTGTGTCGCGACACATGAAAGGAGACCCCCTCCGAAGTAAATGTCCTCCTGGAAATGTTCAGGGCCCAGACATCAGAGACCCTGCAGCAAGACACTTAACATAGCAGCATTGCCAACTTTGCAGACAACTTTTTCCAAGAAAGGTACTTGTTACGTGGCCAGGAGAGGAAGAGGTGCAACGCCTTGTTAACATCCCAGAGGACCTAATATCTCGACTCCGGACGGAGAGACAATCTGATACCCCTGAGAAGTTTTTGCACCAACAGATGTTCAACCACTTGACAGCCCTCCACATGGGCATGACCTGAGGAAATTGCGGACCAAAAGGTGTTGACCAACCTATAGGCCATCCCTTCCGCCGTCAAAAAGGCCAAAACTTTTAAGATGTGGACAACATCTCTCCCCACAGAATCCAAGTCCCATTGCTGGCACCAACTCAACCACTGAGACCAAGCTGATCTGTAGCGTTTGATGGCACCCTCCGGGAGAGGAGGTCCACAGCGCTGCGCGAAAGCCCTAGGACTTGCCATCATGATCTGTAATCGTCCACGCCATAAGCAGGAGGGACCTGTTGCTCATCAGCGGGTGGGGAATCCCACAGGAATCTTTGAGGAGACCCTGATCTAGGGGTATACGGACTAGAAAATCCCAAGAAAGTTCTATCAGAACCAGAAACCAAACTTGCGACTTCCATAATGGGGTCACTACTACCAAGTCCGCTGGTTGGCAGCACGTCTGCGCTGCGAGTCCCATTATCATGGCAAAGGAGGAAAAACTTAACCCATCTTCTTGGACCAATCTTGGAGAAATGCATCATCGTCGCTTTTATATCAGGATCTGGTCTCCAACTGGAGTACCGGGGAAGTTAATGTTGTAGACGGGACACAAATAGGTCTACAGTGAAAGGCCCCTATCTATTGAAAGGTCTTGAAATACTCCCGCATGTTTTTTCCACATGCTTGTATTCTTGAGATGGTGTTACTGTCAATCCACTACATGGTTGGTGGAGCCCAGAAGATGTTCCACCACCACTGACATGTGGTAGTTGAGGCGATATTCCCAGAAACATTTTGCAAGATCCGACAGAGCTCTGGAACGTGTTCCCCCAGATGGTTGATATAGAAGACTGTAGCTTTGCTGTCCATCTTCAAGAGCACACAGCACTGGGCTCATTCCCTGGTACAACACTTCTCTGCGAAGGAGCCCGCCATCAGTTCCAGGCAGTTGATATGAAGAGTTTGCTCCACAATGCAAGCCCCAGCCAGTGCCAGCGGCGTCAGACTCTAGCACCAGATCCGGCTGCGAACCAAAAATCGCGCACCAGTTCCAGGCCTTCATGTGCATGAACCATTGCAGCTCGTCCTTGGCCTCGAATGAGAGGGGAACATGGGAGTACGTGAGTCAGTGGCACAGGTGCAATGCCTGAATCTTCAGGCATTGAAGGGCCATGAAGTGAAGGGGACCAGGAAAATGGCCTGAATGGAGGATGACATGAGATCGACTACCCTGGCAATCTGCCGGAGAGACGTAGAGGGTTTTGCCAACATACTGCGCACTTCGTGACGTATTTTGGCCGTTTTTCTGGATGAAAAACTCAGTGTGGTTTCCACCGAGTTGATCACAAAGCCCAGAAGTTCAGGGATTGGGAAGGAACAAGGGCCAACTTTGCGCGATTTATGATGAAACCGAGAGACTGAAGGAGTTCACTGCCGTCCGCAGGTGCGTAGTCGGAGTATGTGGGCATTTCTTCATGAGGAGCATGTCGTCCAAGTAAACGATCATGCGGATTCCAGATGCCCTCAGACATTCGACCACTGGTTTGAGCACCTTGGTGAAACATCACAGAGCGGATGATAGGCCGAAGGGGAGGGAGTTATACTCAAAGGTCTGAGCTCCCCATTGTAATTGCAGAAACAGGCAATGTGGCGGGAATATTGGTATCATCAGGTATGCGTTCTTTAGATCCAGATGTACCACCCAATCGTTGGGCCGGAGGAGGTGTAGGAGGAGATGAAAGCCCTCCATCTTGAAATGGAGGAAAAACAGCTATTAGTTGAATTCCCAGAGATTGATCACCAGGCATTGTTCTCCATCTTGCTTTTCTACAAGGAATAAGCTGCTTAGGAAGCCAATGGGATGGGGCATGGACAGGGATATGGCTCCTGTGGATGGAAGTCGCAGACCCTCCATCTGAATAAGTGATGCCTCCCTCTCCGAGAAGTGGATAGGACGAGGTGGGAAGGGTTAGAACGGAGAGCCGTAGAGGTCTATATGGAAACCCTGTCATGTCTGGAGAACCCATGCATCAGAAGTAGGAGTGTTCCAAACATGCACGGAACGTGCCAACGGACCCCCCAAACGCTTGTGAGAAATCAGATTAAGACTCATCGTATGTGTTGGTGGAGGGCTCACCTCAGCGAAAGCCACCTCGGGATCCTCTGTGGCAGGGGTACCCCTTGGTGGGATAGAAGCCTCCGAAACGTGCGGGGTCCTGCCACTCTGCTCTTCTGGAGGGCTGACCTCTACCGGGGGCCTGGGGGTGAGAGCTGCCGGCTGAGCGCCCCCTGCCATGGCTGGCGCCTGAAAAAACCAGGGGTGTGAAAATAGGCTTGATGGACGATTGCGCTTTGTCCAGCAAATTGAAAGTTGAAACAAACCTCCCGAGCTCTTTAATGAAAGGTTCACCAAAGAGCCCGCCCTGCGCCACTTGTCCCGCCTTAGAGGTCGCTAGGTCCTCTAACTTGGGATCTATCTTAATTAGGAGAGCTCTGCGCCTCTCAGTAGAGATGGCGCAGTTGGTATTGCCCAAGAATATAACTGGCCCCAGCGAGAGGAGACCTCAGGGGAGATGAGCGCCCAGGATGCCTTAGCATCCTCTGCCATGTCCAGGATTTTGGTTAATGGCCCAGTCAAGTCCAGTAGTTTATCCTGGCATGTCAACTAAGAGCAGTCAATGCCCTTTTCGGGCACACAGATATTTGGCCAGAAACGTGGCCATTTTAGGTTCAATTTCGGGTGTATCTGCGACTTTGATCCAGGGGCTTGTGTAGCCTCCCGGCCACATACATGGCTACCTTTTCGGCTGGAGACCACTTGGCAGAGCGGGAGTGTACGAGTGCCTCAGGGTCCAGAATATCCGACTAAGCATCTAGGTTTGTCTGCGGACAGGTCCATCCCGAAAAGAGTGTTAGGCGGCCTCCAGGACCGGTCATGCTTTAACTCTTCATCCGATCCTACAGGGGATCCGCCTTCTGAGGCGGGGCGGGGATGAGAGGGGAGCAAAAGCTGGCAACTGGGGGTCCTCTGCGGATTCGGGTGTGGGGGGGCAGGAAATGGCCTAGGAAGATCTTTTTAAATTTAGAAAAAGCGTCCAGATCTACCCCGGGTCTGCACGGATTCTCAGAAGTATTCGGGCAGCCTAGGAGGCAGAGGGGCCTAAGGCCCAAGTAGGTCATCCGTCAGACTGAGGGGTTGTAGGCACTGGTGTGCCACAGCCAAAAGCTTCTGCTCTATAGGCGCTACAGCGTCTGAGACCGCCTTGTGTATGGGTGTCTACTGCCTCGCAGAACTCATCTGACACTGGAAAGTAGGTTACCTCCTCCTCCTCGGTGTATGAGTACTCATACATTTGCATTGCCACAGATAATTAGAGGTAAGTACCCCACAAGGGGTACCCCAGAGGTGTATGGGTAGCATTTGTCTCCTAGGACACCAAGGCAGCCTCAGTGTTAAATTGGTCAAGTATCACAGCCTTGTTCGGTGTCCAGTAATCAGTGGTAGCACTGCCGTTTGATTGAAATAATACAGACCCCGGGGGCGTAAGGACTCCAGGCCTTGTGTGACACACCCTGTTCACAGACGCGTGATCAAAGAAACGCTCGGCTGCGACTGAAATTTCCGATAATGCGTTCCCCGATCCACACGGGCGGGGAGACGCGAGGCGCAAAGACGCGCACCCTCTAGTGGCCGGAGGATAGCTGAGTGTCCACCCGGCGGCTGAGGGCTCCACAGAGCAAAACACTGAAGAAATTCCTAAGGGGCCGTGAAGGAGTGACGGAGCGTTCCTGTGGCTGCTACACAGCATAAAAACGCACAGCGTTCACAATGCGCACAGAATAAAACACAGTTAAGACAGTAAATAATGCCAAGCAATCAATAAAATCAATAGGGGACCATGGTCCCGATACTCATCTCAGCTGCAGCAGCGAAGAAAGAGGATGAGCGTAGGCTGGCGGAGGCTCAAGACGGACACTCTATCCTCGGATTGGTCAATGCATTTCTTCTTCTTTTCCCTATGAGTTATGGGAAATGTAGTGCTGATACATGTTTAAAAAATGGCTGCTGTATAATAAAATGAAGAAAGTGTGCAATAATCCTCGCCTCCGCGTCCTGACATAGCATTACAAAGTATTACAAAGGGTTCAGTTTCAAGCCAGCTGCTTAGTTAAGTGTATTGTACCTTTAAATTAATATTTTTCTATCTAAATATAATATGTAAAAACAGTTATTTCTTTATAAAAGTGCAATGACAGTATGAGCCACGCGCAGTAAGACATTGGTGGCGCCCGTTGATGGATGTCCATTGGAAAAGCAGTGGGGATAGTGCACTCTAGTCTCCAGGTTTCTGGCTAAACACCTAAACCACAATGTAAATACCGATATACTTGATTGGATTGATCTTTGGTTTCTGTACTCACTGATTCGTGACATAAAAATAATGCTGAGCTCTTATATATGAATATGCCGAGTTGTTGTTGCTATTTTTTATCACTATTGAAAAACGATAAAGTAAAAAAATGCGCAATGGGACACTGTATATACATGGAACAATTTGATGTTTATAAATGTTAATAATGATCCCATTAGGGAAAAGTGAACTTTCTCTCCCAAAACAACATACATATTCTTTACCTCCCCACAAAACCTCTGTGCGTTTTCAATTTTTTTTTGATGAGCCACCTCCATGGTCTGGATTCCTACACAGCATTCTAGGAAATGCGTTTTTTCAGATGCTTCAGGGGGCCTGCAAAGAAAGGAAAGTTCACAGTGATTCTGGGACTTTGAGTAAATATATTGGGTGTGCCCCATGCAGCCATATAGTGATGGACAGGCACAACCAACATGCAGAAAAAAGCATAATACATAATGCATCGCTTGTTGCTGCTCTGTCCCTTCTTCACACGCCTTTGCTATATCCCATTCTGCCTGCTATGTCTCCACTACTCCTCCCCTTGACTGGACCATACTCCCTAACCCACCCTGCCAGCCTTGCTTACCGTGATACAGTGAAAGGAGCCATCAGTGCAGGTACAGCGGGAGCTTCCTGCAGCTCAGTGCTCTTGCTCAACTCCTTACCTGGGTCCCATTTAACTTACATCCCCTTCTCACCCTTGTGAGAGTCTCATTAAAAGGGGACAAGGGCTCAGAAGTAGCTGGTCCAGACTGCAAAATTTTCATCAGGATGGTCTCTTTTTTCTCAACAGAAGGCAGCTGTGATTCTATAACCTCAGCTGCCCTCTGGAACACCACTGCAAATGAGGCACTTTCTTCCTTTGGCGGCCTAATTGGCAAGTCAAACACTGCCTCAGGAGAGGTGTCAAGCCCACTGGCCTCTAGCATCCTCTGTGTAGAAAGGGTGGAGAAAGCCATCCCTATCACCATCATCATCATCTACTTCCCAGAAAGCCACTTGCTCTGAATCAGAGCCAAAGAGATAATGATCCCTCTGCTAGCTCCTTAGTCCTAGTAGAGACATCGGGTTGGAGTCAAGGTGCATGACAACCTGCTGTGCTTTTGTAACCTCGTAGCATCACACAAGTCATGGTGGAGGAAAAGTTGGTACGGTAACCAACAAAAGTATCGGAACCGGGTCTTCTTCCAGAGCAGATGACAGTTTCCAGTGCACACTTGAAAGGGAAAAACACAGGTCTTGGAGCCGAAGTAGAAGTCTATTGAGGTGTAGCTAAAGGGCCTAAAGCAAGTTTAAATGGGCTAAAATGGCACAGTGCACGGATCTATTCCAAAAAGAAGGTGACAGAGTGCACACCTGTTTCATCCGCTTTTCTTTATGACGTGAATTCATTTTTAATCCTTTCGCGTGCAAGCCCGGGAACATGGTCTGCCCTAAAACCACGTGCTTAAGTGAACACATTCAAAAATTGGGGCGACGTCTCACCCCAATGCCGGACGCACAGCGTATTCCTGCGTATTTTAACACAGATAGGTTATGCCAATTTTTATCAATCTTTATTCCCATGTAATCCAAAGTTTTTTCGTTGATCATTATACAATGTTCATCCTTTTGTCACTTGAGAGGCCTCATATGTTATCAATATCCTTAATGCAGGGGAAATGCCATCGGGCCTTATTCCGAAGCATGGAGTAAACATACGTATTCCTCATTAATTCATCCTTAACACCCAATGCATTTCGGGCCTTTTCCTGGCCCTTCGTCAGGGGTGCTCTATAAATTCAAAACATTGCTGTTAGACTGTGTATGTAAACCACTTAAATATATGAATTACTGCACTTAAATATCAAAAAGCCGTTTTTAAACCAAACAGTTCACCCCACAATCGGCGTTTTCCCGCTAAGAACGTAGCGTTACGCTACTGCTAAGACGATACTCGAGCGCCACCTCTTCCAAAACATCCTTTCTTATATTACTTACTTCCTCATATTTAACCTCGCTGGTCAATCCCCTGCACGGATCTGCCAGTGGCACCTGACTGAGGCCTCTGTGGTTCAACAGGACCTGAAGGGGTGCCAGAGGGAACCGGAGGCACACAAAAAAACAAACTGCAGCATAGCCTCCTTGAAGACTTCAAACTGCTGTGGCATTGCCAGCAGCATGGGAAATTTAGGGTACACCAAGATCAGCTGAGGAGTCAGCTCCGCAACAGGAGACATTGAAGACGAATAACTCACATCATGATGCCCTCATGCCTTCTCTTTGGATTCAGAGTGGTGGAATGGGGTCAAGTCCAGCTTCGCTTCTTTATGTTTACCGTAGACTTCAATTTTGACTTACCAGAGGACTTCGAGCATGATATTAACCGCTTGCAGGAATGGCCCAAGTCTGCAACTTGGAGAAGAAACAGGACTTACACGAGGCCCAAGACTTCTTGTGTTCTGTGACATACAGCTTCATCCCGTGGTCACAGTTCGCCTTTGAGTGCATGAGGGAACATTTATCTCACAATTTAAAATCATGGCCAGACACCGGAGACACACCATGCGCAGGTCAGTGACCAACATCCATTTTCTGCAGTTGTGGAATGCTTAGAAACCTGTCATTTTGAGCGGGGACATAAGTCCCTAGCACATTGGATTTGCTTTATTAGAAGTCATCATAAGGCCAACCAAATTGGAGGCAGAGCTCCAGATTTGCATCGGAAGGTGTGGGAAGAAAGGAACGGATGTCAGTGCCTTGGGCGGCGCTTATATGCGGCTTTGCTCCGCAACTTCTGGGGTGCTACAGAGCCAACGCAGAGCTGCATGGTACCACCTCGTAGTATGCAGGAGCAGTGCTAAACAAAAGGGTGTCGATGCAATCTGGCTACTGAGGAGTATTCTGGTGATGAATCTGAGGTTAGAAGTATCCACCATAATGCAAAGATTTACTAGATGAAAAGTCAGGAATGCAACAGAAGATTCCTGGTGAAATGCAACGATTTAGCAACCTCGGAGTGTGTCATTCGTGACCTAGCACAATGCTGGATCTAAATGTACAGTTAAATAAAAATAGTGTTGCTTGCAATCCCAGTCTGCCCCTACCCACTATCGCAAACATATGCTCACTCATTCATCACTTGATCTACCATACACTCACTCATTCATTCATTCACGCATTCATTTACTTATATATTAACCCACACATCCATTCATCCATCCAAGTACGTAATGACTCAAACATCTATTCACACACTCATCAGCAGCATAGCTAGTTAGTGAGGGGCCTAGTACAAGCAAGGAAATGGGCTCCATGGCCGCTATCCGAATTATAAAGTACAGCAATAATCAGGTTTCAGAGGGCCACTCAGGCTACTGGGCCTCGGCGCCACTGCTGTTGCTGAAGAAATTTAAGCTATGTCCCTGATGTTCACCCTTCTCTCTATCCAGTCACTCATTAAGCTAAGCCATCCATGCACTCACTCCAAAAAAAAAAAACCGTTCTTATTGGCTTTGCCAAAGCTTGTTTTCCATGGAATGTATTTCCTAGTTAGTGATTGGTCTAGAACCAGTCACATGACATCACACGAATCTGTGAATGCTTCTCATTTTTAACTGATATTTCAGGTACTTGAATGTCAATGATGAAGGAACGCCATCTTATTGAAGCCTAAGTACAGAAATTCAGACTTTTCAGCAATTTCCAAATTATTGTAAAAAAAGAAATATGATCCTACTTTGTTCAGAGCATCTCCCTACTGCTAATCTTCTCCACTCACAAATGCTATCTGGCGTAATAAACATTCTTAATACCTACAGCGAGCATACATTAATGCCTTAGGCCATGGTACTCTGGGAAGATACTGGAGGGCTGTATCTACAGTAGACACAAAGCTACAGCTGTCTGCACCTCATTGGGAAGAGATGTGTGGCCTAGTAGGTTTTTTCACCCCTCCCTTCCACTCATGGGGCATACTTGTTCGTGGCTTCACCAAACAAAATGTGCCAGAGGGTGATCCCCTTTTGTCATAGCTGCATCAGAAGTTACACTGAAGTTAAATCTCAGTGCTACTGATCCAGTCATGGCTTGGAAGACAGCTTGAAAGTTTTTAAGAACTTTGAAAGATCTCCTAAAGTAATATTTTATAAGTTGGGCTGCCCAAGGGATTTAACGGGGAGAAGTTGAACTGCAGTAGAACAGATAACATTTTGATTAGTGGATTAGTAGGTGAAGTGATATAGAGCATGATTTACATAACTGAACATGTACAATAGAATGAAGACATTTTTCATCTTATAGATAAGAAGAGACCACAATCCCAAAGCAAGAGCAGTTCTGGCTATACGTGGCCACACAAATGCTAGTCTGGTTAAGTAGTAATAATGGGCACTCACCCCTTAATGGTCAAGCTACTCGGAAAAACCATGAATACAAATAAGCAAAAACACACACAAAAGGGAGTGCCAACAATATTACTATATAGAATTTTCGTTCCGTTTTTTTCTGATGTACCCTTGTTCAATGTTGTCAATATCAATATATTCTTCTTCAGGTTCGAAATAACAAGGGAGGCTAAGTGTGACGTTTCAAAACAATTTTTTTCTTTTTATTCTTCAAAATATCAATCAATCAATAAATCAATCAGGTCACTTATAAAGCGCACTACATACCCGCGAGGGTCTCAAGGCGCTGGGGAAAGAGGGGGGGTGCTGCTACTGATCGAAGAGCCAGGTCTTGAGGAGTCTTCTGAAGGCCAGTAGGTCTTGGGTCTGCCGAAGGTTGGTGGGGAGGGTGTTCCAGGTCTTGGCGGCGAGGTGGGAGAAGGATCTGCCGCCGGCGGTCGTTTTCCGGATGCGGGGGACTGTGGCGAGGGCGAGGCTGGTGGAGCGGAGCTGGCGGGTGGGGGTGTAGAAGCTGAGTCGTCTGTTGAGGTAGGCTGGTCCGGAGTTGTGGAGTGCTTTGTGTGCGTGGGTGAGGAGCTTGAAGGTTATCCTCTTGTTGACAGGGAGCCAGTGCAGGTCTCTCAGGTGGGGTGTGATGTGGCTGCGGCGGGGGATGTCGAGGATAAGACGTGCAGAGGCGTTCTGGATGCGTTGCAGCCGTCTCAGGAGCTTAGCCGTCGTTCCTGCGTAGAGGGCGTTTCCGTAGTCCAGCCTGCTGGTGACGAGGGCCTGGGTGACTGTTTTCCTTGTTTCGGTGGGGATCCACTTGAAGATCCTGCGGAGCATTCGGAGGGTGTTGAAGCAGGATGAGGAAACGGCGTTGACCTGCTTAGTCATGGAGAGGGTGGGGTCGAGGATGACCCCTAGGTTGCGTGCGGGGTCGGTGGGTGTCGGGGCTGTTCCCAGTGATGTCGGCCACCAGGAGTCGTCCCAGGCTGAAGGGTTGGAACCAAGGATGAGGACCTCCGTCTTGTCCGAGTTCAGCTTCAGGCGGCTGGACCTCATCCATTCGGCGACGGCCTTCATTCCTTCGTGGAGGTGGGCTTTGGCGGTGTGAGGGTCTTTGGTGACGGAGAGGATCAGCTGGGTGTCGTCGGCGTAGGAGATGATGTTGAGGTTGTGCTGTCGGGCGACGTGGGCGAGGGGTGCCATGTAGATGTTGAACAGCGTCGGGCTGAGGGAGGAGCCTTGGGGTACGCCGCAGATGATCTTGGTGGCCTTGGATCGGAAGGGGCGAGGCGGACGCTTTGAGTTCTGCCGGAAAGGAAGGATGTGGTCCAGTCCAGGGCCTTATCTTGGATCCCGGCGTCGTGAAGGCGTGTTCGTAGTGTGTGGTGGCAGACCGTGTCGAAGGCGGCTGATAGGTCCAGGAGGATGAGGGCTGCTGTTTCTCCGTTGTCTAGCAGGGTACTGATGTCATCGGTGGCGGCGATGAGGGCGGTTTCGGTGCTGTGGAAGCCGGACTGGGAAGGGTCCAGGATGTTGTTCTCCTCGAGGTAGCGGGTCAGTTGTTTGTTGACGATTTTCTCGGTGACCTTCGCGGGGAACGGGAGCAGAGAGATGGGTCGGAAGTTCTTGAGGTCCTTGGGGTCTGCCTTGGGTTTCTTGAGTAAGGCGGTGATCTCGGCGTGCTTCCAGCTTTCCGGGAAGGTTGCTGTCTCGAAGGAGATGTTGATTATTTTCCGGAGATGGGGCGCGATGGCTGTACTGGCTTTGTTGAAGACGTGGTGAGGGCACGGGTCTAGCGGTGAACCGGAGTGGATGGTGTTCATGATCTCGCTGGTGTCCTCGTCGTTGATGTTGGTCCAGGAGAGCAGGCGGTTGGTGGTCGTGGGGGCAGTGGTGTCGGTGGTTGCCGGGGCGGTCGTGGTGTTGAAGCTGTCGTGGATGTCAGCGATTTTGCGGTGGAAGAAGGTGGCCAATGAGTCGCACAGGTCTCGTGACGGCGGGATGTCGTTGGTGTTGGAGCTGGGGTTGGAGAGTTCCTTCACAATGTTGAAGAGCTCTTTGCTGTTGTGTGCGTTGTTGTCTAGGCGGTCTTTGAGTGAGGCCCTTTTGGCGGATCTGATGAGGTGATGGTGACTGCGGGTGGCGGTCTTGTGGGCGGCGTAGCTGTCCGCTGTTCGTTCGTGGAGCCAGATCTTCTCCAGTTTTCGGCATGTTCGTTTGGAGGCCTGGAGGTCTTCGGTGAACCAGGTGGCTTTCTTGCTGGTGTGGCTGTTGGGAGGATTCTTGAGCGGGGCGAGGGTGTTGGCGCAGTCGTCGATCCACTGTCTGAGGTTGCGGGCGGCGGTGTCGGGGTCGGAGGGTTCGGCGGGTGGGCTCAGGGCGAGGGTGGTGGTTAGCTGGTCTTCGGTGACTCTGCTCCAGCAGCGGCGAGGCATTTGTTGGGTGCGGTGGTGCGTGGTGGGCTTCCTGTAGGTGAAGTGGATGCAGTGGTGGTCGGTCCAGTGGGGTTCGGAGGTGTGGTTGAAGGAGACGTGTGGGCTTGCGGAAAAGATGGAGTCTAGCGTGTGGCCAGCGGCGTGGGTGGGTGTTGTCACGAGCTGTCTGAGTCCGAGGGTGGCGAGGTTGTCGATCAGGGTGGTGGAGTTGGTGTCCTTGTTGTTCTCGAGGTGGAAGTTCAGGACCCCGAGGAGGATGTAGTCCGTGGAGGCGATGGCGTGTGTGCTGACGAAGTCAGCGATGGAATCGCTGAACTGTGGTCGGGGTCCGGGGGGTCTGTAGATGAGGGTTCCTCTGAGGGTGGTGTTGGGATCGGTGTGGATCTGGAAGTGCATGTGTTCGGCGGTGCTGAGGGTGTCGTCGGTGTTGGTTGAGACTCTGAGGGTGTTCCTGTGGACGATGGCGATGCCTCCTCCGACTCCGTTGGTGCGGTCCCTGCGGGTGATCTTGTAGGCGTCCGGGATGGCAATGGCGATGTCGGGGGCTGAAGCGGGGTTCAGCCAGGTCTCCGTCAGGAAGGCGACGTCTGGGGAGGTTGAGTCGAGAAGGTCCCAGAGTTCGATGGCGTGTTTGCGGGCGGAGCGGGTGTTGAGGAAGATGCATCTGAGGTAGTTGGGTTCTTTCCTGGGCGGTGGTTTGGCGGGGCGGGTGCTGGCGAAGCTGCAGTTCCGGCAGGTGAAGGGCCCTTGGGTGCGCTTCGGGGTGGCCCGGTAGCAGGCGTGATCTTTTCCGGGGTTGAGTGCGTGGAGGGTGCTGGCGTCGTATCGGCGTCTGTTGATGTGGCGGGCGCGGAGGATGCCCGGACCAGGGGTTCTGGCGCTGGGCGCGGTCCAGGCGCAGACAAGCTTGCCTTAGGCGCACCTTTGGCGCGCCAGCGGCGCGTCCGCGCAGCGGCCGCCATAAATGGGGAGGTGGGAGGGAGGAGCAGGAAATGGGGCAGCGAATGGGCAGTGAGGGGGCGGGGCCGCAGGGGCGCAGCGGCGGGAAACAGGCACAGAGAAAAACGAGCATAATCAGGGGCAGCAGGGCACACAGAGAAAAACTGGCACAATCAGGGGCAGCAAGGGGACACAGAGAAAAACGAGCACAATCAGGGGCAGCAGGGCACACAGAGAAAAACGGGCACAATCAGGGGCAGCAAGGGGACACAGAGAAAAACGAGCACAATCAGGGGCAGCAGGGCACACAGAGAAAAACGGGCACAATCAGGGGCAGCAAGGGGACACAGAGAAAAACCAGCACAATCAGGGGCAGCAAGGGGACACAGAGAAAAACGGGCACAATCAGGGGCAGCAGGGCACACAGAGAAAAACGGGCACAATCAGCTGGCAGCAGCAGGGCACACAGACGGAGCTGTGTGGTGGGGGAGCGACCTACCAGTCAAGGTCAGGGGTCGCTCTCTTCACCACGCAGCGGCCGCCATAAATGGGGAGGTGGGAGGGAGGAGCAGGGAATGGGGCAGCGAAATGGCAGTGAGGGGGCGGGGCCGCAGGGGAGCAGCGGCGGGAAACAGGCACAGAGAAAAACGAGCACAATCAGGGGCAGCAGGGCACACAGAGAAAAACGGGCACAATCAGGGGCAGCAAGGGGACACAGAGAAAAACCAGCACAATCAGGGGCAGCAAGGGGACACAGAGAAAAACGGGCACAATCAGGGGCAGCAGGGCACACAGAGAAAAACGGGCACAATCAGCTGGCAGCAGCAGGGCACACAGACGGAGCTGTGTGGTGGGGGAGCGACCTACCAGTCAAGGTCAGGGGACCTACCAGTCAAGGTCAGGTTTATCAACATAAATGGGCAATTCTCTTTTTGTGTTTGGTCAATGGGATGGACCAATGGGTATCCCTTAAAACAGGTGTTCCTGTCTGGTTCAAAGTTCTCTCATAGACCGTATAAGAGGCATTAACAGGAAGAGGCTATTCTCGTTGGTGATTGGTTAATGGGAGGGACCGATGGACTTGTTTTAAAACAGGTGTTTCTCTCTGGTCCGACTACTTCATGGAACATAGCAGGAATTTATAAGTAGTTTCAACATGAATGGGCAATTCTCCTTCGTAATTGGTCAATGGGATGGGCCAATGGGTTTCCCTTAAAACAGATGTTTCTTTCTAGTCCGACAATTTCTCATAGACCGTAGAAGTGGCTTTAATAGGAAGAGGGTATTCTCTTTCCTGATTGGTTAATGGGATAGACCAATGAGTTTGTTTGAAAACAGGTGTTCCTCTCTGGTCCGACTATTATTCATGGAAGTAGCAGGGATTTGTACGGGGACAGTTATTCCCGCTCTCTGATTAATTGCTGTCCCTGGCCTGGGTGCTTATTGCATAACTTTTTTGTCGCCATATTTGAACTCCCAAAATAGGGGGATGATGGGATCGCTGCTTGTTTCTCTCAGCGGGAAGAAGTGCTTGTATGAATGGGTGATTTCAAGGATGAAGGGATCCATTACTTAAGTTGTAATTTATAAGGTTGGAAGGTAGAGCGGGTCTGGAAGGCATAGCGGGTCTGGAGGACACATGATGGGTTAGTGCAGAATAGAAATAAAAAGAAATAATTTTGATCTAGGGGAAATTTTTGTTTATTTATATTACAGAACCCAATAGGGTGTGGCTATTAAGCTGCTTTTCTACATGACCCTTTGTTATGTTCTTATGAAAACTTTAAGAACTTTTTAGGGGATTCTATCTCTTTATTGATGCCCCCTAACCAGATCTATTCATAATCGTCAATAATCTGGACAATCCTGACTGTTCTCATTTTTAAAAATCACCGTCAATAACCACCAGACAGTTGTTCACTTCATTTACTCAAAGTGAACCGAAAACAAACAAATCAAACCCCACAACGTGAAAAAATGTGAGTAGGGTAAGAAAGCACCTCACGTGCGCAAACCCAAAGGGCTACTGGATGGTACTCGCCAGTAGGCCCACGTTATCATCATCGGTTGCTTCCTTATCCGGGAAAATAAAGAAAGAAAGAAAAAGGTGTGTGTAAACTCACATACAACACTCTTTATTCACTGTTGTGAGTGTCCTCAATTTAAAAACAAGGCAAAATTTGGCCATTATTTTTTGTCACAAGCCAACATGTTTCGTTGCCATACCCATCAAGGCAACTTCATCAGGGCTGCTGGGGCATCAGTCCACACCTCAGTCCTTTTCACACCCAATCGGGAGGTTACTCGTGTCCAGCGTACCTACAACCACCTCTAGTTCGGAACCATACGCCACTGGGTCGCGTTCCATTCGCAAGATCGCACTTGTCGATCTATTCCGCCAGGATCTCCTGTTACTGCCTGCAATCGTCCATCCCGTTTGCCTTGTTTTTAAATTGAGGACACTCACAACAGTGAATAAAGAGTGTTGTATGTGAGTGCTATCTCGTTTTTAGTATGTTGGAAACTCCAATTCTTTGTGCACGCTTGGGGAACACCGAGTGAAATTCACAGTCTCAGTGACAGGGGTCATATAAACTTGCTGTTTTTGACCTTCCACCTCCGTGGATTGTTTACACACACCTTTTTCTTTCTTTCTTTATTTTCCCGGATAAGGAAGCAACCGATGATGATAACGTGGGCCTACTGGCGAGTACCATCCAGTAGCCCTTTGGGTTTGCGCACGTGAGGTGCTTTCTTACCCTACTCACATTTTTTCACGTTGTGGGGTTTGATTTGTTTGTTTTCGGTTCACTTTGAGTAAATGAAGTGAACAACTGTCTGGTGGTTATTGACGGTGATTTTTAAAAATGAGAACAGTCAGGATTGTCCAGATTATTGACGATTATGAATAGATCTGGTTAGGGGGCATCAATAAAGAGATAGAATCCCCTAAAAAGTTCTTAAAGTATTTATGTACTGTTCATAGAGATCAGACCTTGTTGTGGTTATAATTGCCTGAGTGGGGGGCGGTCTGATTCTCTTCTCTCCCCCTTATGCTCCGTTTGTTGGTATGTTCTTATGAAAACCAAGGAATACAACAACTATTCGAAGTGAGTACAGAAATTTTATTGTATATTTATATTAGAATAATAACTCACAAGAACAAAAATACATGAGGATTTTACATTTAAGGCGGCTATGAACGTTGAGGCACTCTCAGATAGGACAAGTTGAAATATATACTAAATGAAATTCTGAGTATAATTAGTAGGAGATTTTTATAACCACTAAAATTATACTTTATTTTTTTTACTGTAGGAGATAAAGAGAAATAAGAGTGTTGGGCTGAACCGAGTCTTTTATACATCCATTATGATTTGATTTTGCTGCAAGGAAATATTTTAAGTGTCTCACCATTCCTGTTTTTTTTTGTTAGTACTAGGACTCCTTGGCGACAAATAAGAAATCTCTTCTTTTATTAGTTGTGTCGAGTTGTTGTATTGGTCTCTAAATGTTGAAATGTGTGGCACCTTGCGACAAGATAAATTATGTACATGTATTAAGTGATGTATTTGTTTGAAATGTGTTGTGTATACACAGTGGGTAGGGTGGGAGCCAGTGTTTACAGTTTTTTGTAATTGTCCTCATATTATGATACGATGAAATGCTTGTTTTACATTTGTTTGCTATGTGTTTAAATGTATGTATGTATCCTTTACAGCCCTGATGAAGTCCTCTATGAGGACAAAACACATTGGCCGAGTCATTGATGTTTTGAAGAATAAAACCTGAAACTGAAGAAGACTATATTGATATTGACAACATTGAACAAGTATACATCAGAAGAAAACTGAGAGAAAAATCTATATAATAATATTGTTCGACAATTACGGCACACCCTTTTGTGTTTGTTTTTGCTTATAAGAACAGAACAGTATGGCCATCTGGTGTTAAAGATAGCGCACATTCATAAACATTTGAAAGAACAGAAGAGAAAATAAATAGCAACACCAGGAAAACTCCAAGACACTTCTAAACAATGACGTACAACAGACAATTCTAAGTCAGGACCAGAGGTGAGGATTATGGTTTCTTTCTTCCTTTTATTCTCAAGAGCAGCCTTAAAACAGCATCAAAAACTGACTTTCCCAAGAAGCACTGGGAAAGGAAACAACCTGGCATCATCCAATTAAATGTCTAGTATGTCGTTTATAGTCTGGCCTCCACCGTCATGGCCCCTCTTTCTACAGTACTCCAGTAGCCCATGAGCTAAGCATATTCCAGCTCGTTTTTCCTTGTAAATTGACTGTCCAGTATTTTGTTGGTAACATTATTGTTCCAGATGCATTCATAACTGTTACTACCTTACAAGTGCGCCAATACTGTAATTACTGCGGCAGGACAGCGCTTGCCATGGTTAACTCCTTCGGCTGCCAGACGGTGCTACCGCCTCACTGTGACCCCAGAGAAACGTGTTTCTCAGCTGTGCAACCTGTAAGCAGGCTCCTCAGTCTGAAGAATCCTCATGACTGCTGCGGAGTCTTGATCCCCGCCTACACACCTGGAGCAGTCAGCCCCCAGCATGGGGGCTGTATTTGCACATAAATCTGAACCTAATTATAATGTCCCTGTAACCTTTGGATTTTTCTGTGAAATATATATATATATATATATATATATATATATATTACTGTTAGAAATGGGGGTCTCTAGTTGGCAATGGCTGGCCACTGTCCAAGTAGGGACCCTTCTTCCTAAGTCAGAGTGAGAGGGCTACCCTCCTTAATACCCCTGCTCAACCCTGTGGTAACGTAGCACGAGCAGGTAGGCTTATCTCAGAGGCAGGGTGTGAAGCATTTATGATCATACACAGTAACACAGTGAGGAACACTACAAAGGGACACCACACAAGTAGTTATTATAAAAAATAAGTATCTTTATATAAAGGCAGATTTATCACAAGACCAATAACTGTAAAAGCCACAATACTGTCAAGAATAGGATAGCTGTTGAAAGGTTGTCAAAAATAGTTCAAAGGTTGCAAAAATAAGGTTCAAGTTTAAAGCAGTGGTCTCTGCGACCCTTTCTTTCACAAAGTACCTGGGTTTAGTAGCAAAACCAACAAAGTGTCGCAAATAAGCTGTAGCGATGATTCTCGGCACGCGAGGCCGGCGATGCGTTGAAATCCTTGCCGCAAGGGAGGATGATGCGCCGATCTGCGGGATGCGTGCGGAGACGATGCGACAAACTTCTGCACGCTGGACCGCCGATGCGATGACTTTCTCGCCGCGTGGGAGAAGTCGATGCAGTGATCCTGTTGCGCTGTGCGATCGTGTTACGATGCGAAGACAAGACGCTCCGCGAGGGAGCGACGAAATTCGGTGCGATACGATCAAAGTGGCGAACGCACGGCGTCCGTACTGCGATGTCTCGAAGCAATGATTTCTTTAAGGGTTGCGAGTGCGCGGCGACAGCAGCGCGATGATCTTTCCAGCGCGTCTCGGCTGCAGCGGCTCGCAAAGGGGCGTCAGCGATGATTTCGGGTTGCGGGCCCTCGGCGGCAGTAGCGCGATGATTTTCCCAGCGCTCTCGACTGCAGCGGCCCGCGAAGATGCGTTAGCGTCGATTTCTTCCCCTCTTCTCTCTGATGCAAACTAGAGGCCCTGGAACTCACAGGAGCCTCCTCAGCAGATAGCAGTCCTCGCAGGGAGGAAGCAGGAGGTTGGTGGTGGAGTCTGTTGTGCCTGAGACTCCAGCAGGAGGCTAGCTCTTTTCCTAGCCCTTGGGTGATTGCTGTACAAAAATAAAAGTTCTCTCAAGAGTTCCTTTTCCTCTTCTTCAAGGTCCAGTGGTCACTGCTGCAGGCCAGTGCAAGAAACAACACACAGCACAGGGACAGTCACTTCCTGCAGATTCCTCCAGTGGCACGGACAGAGTTTCCTCTCCAGATCCAAAAGCAATACAAATGTAGGGGGTTTGAGCACAGATATTTATACCCCAAAAACCTTTGATCCTTGAAGCTACCAGTCCCTGAACCTAGCCAGAACCAGTTCTGCTCAGGCCTGGAGCACTTTGTTTACCAGGCTGCATCCTTCCTTTCAGAAAGAGGGGTCTGCTAGCAGACACAGTGGGAGGTGGAGCCAGCATTCACCTTGCCAGGCACAGCCCTATTCAGATCAAAGAGCCACCCCTCCCCACACTCTAAATGCAGATCTCTCTATTCCACCCAGGTCTGACTCAGCCTGTCGTGCCCCTCTAAAACCAGACAGCCAATACACATAACGGCAGAGCACACTGGAAGGCTTAGGCAAGAAAATACCTACTTTCTAAAAGTGGTATTTTCAAACACAGAATATAAAAATAAACTTCACTAAAAGGTGTATTTTAATATTCTGAGCTCAGGCATACTAAATTCGTTTTTCTACCATGTTCCTGGGGTCAGTTAGGACTATAGCATGTAATAGTCAAACTGCCCATTCTAGCCTATGAGGAACAGGTAGCCTTACAGTAGTGAAAAACGAAATGGTGCATAATTCACTACCAGGACATGCTACACACACCAAGGCATGTCCTGCCTTACAAATACAAGGCACCCTACCATAGAGGTGACTTACAGGATGCTAAGGGAAGATTCAGGGGCTGGGAAGTGAGTGCACTTCACAGCCAAGATGGCAGTTCTGGACTGCACACAGACACTGCAGTGGCAGGTCTGAGACACACTTTACAAGCTGCTTCTGTGGGTGGCACACATCAGTGCTGCAGGCCCACCAGCAGCATTTGGTTTACCAGCCCTGGGCACACATAGGCCACACTACTAGGGACTAACAGGTAAACCAAATAAGCCAATCAGGGATATACCAATTCACATAGACATATTTATACAGGGAGCATTCGCGCTGTGACACTGAATGGCAGTGGCACAGCGCCCAGAGCATCTAACACCAGTAAAACAGAGGAGACAACAGCGAAAAATGGAAGGGAGATCCACGCCAATGGTACCAGGTCTAACAATTACCTACTGGCGGTCGCCAGTAGGTAGTTATAGTTAGGACCTAGTTTCCATAAGAAAAGCGTTTTTTGATTTGCCAATATATTTGGCGCCGTTTGACGAATCTTCGCGAAATTTTCAAAACTAATGGCCCGCTCCGGTCAGCTCCTGTTTTGAAAGTTTCCGGGTGATTCGTCAAGCGGGGGCCGACAAAAAAAGGGGGGTCCCAAAACGCGTTTTCTCCATGTTAATTTCCATAGGAAATTTTGTCGCGGCTACAGCCCGACCTGCTTAACGGAATTACACCAAATTTGGCAGAGAGGTAGCTCTTGGTCCAGACTGCACTCTTTGCTTTACATGGTGTAAATCAGTTCAGTAGTTCCTGAGAAATTTAAAATTAAAAAATATCAATATCTGGTGACCGCAGTGGATCCGCGAACCCTCCCGAGCACGAGCTTGATTCTGATTGGCTGCCAACACTTCAAACCAGGATGTGTTGGCAGCCATCTTGTGACTCGGGTGAACCAAGTCACAAGAAAAAAAGAAAAGGGGGCAGGGTAGAAACACCCTGACCCCCTAGGCCTGGTCAGGGGGTCCCAGAGGGACCACCAGGGCCAAAAAAAGCATTTAAAAAAAATAAATTGGCAGGATTTTTACACCACTTTGCTAACGCACCTCCTGGCGCACTGCTGCTCGAGGATGAAGTCCACTTTAGTCCTGTGTTTCTCACGACACAAGAGGACCTCATTGCCCCACCAGCAGTGTGACAGGAGGCGCGTTTGCAGAGTGGTGTAAAAAGGGGATGTGGCCTCGGACCACTCTCAGCAATCCAGCTGTGTGGGGCTTACTGGAGGTACCTGGTGGGCTAGTTGGCCCCCAGGGACCCTCAGGATTCAAGGGGACTTAATCCCCCAACCCAGAACGCGCCAGGAGGCACATTTGCATAGTGGTGGAGAAAGGGGGCATGGTCTGTGTCCACCTGTCAGCAATCCCACAATCTGGGGCATACTGGAGGTATCAGGTAGGGGAAACATCCTTAACAACGAAGTTTGAATAAGGAATGACCTGAACCACGAATCCCGAACAACGACCAATCAGTTAACCACGACATCCTTAACATCGACATCCTTAACAACGACTTTCATAAACCACGAAAACCACCTCCGCACCCCCTCTGACAAAACATAAAACTTTGCAACTCTGCAACTTTCTGAAGTCTTCAGTGGACCTTTGTAAAGTTAGCAAGAACAACGTTTTAACCTGACTGACCATCCGCGTGCTATGTATACAGAAAACCACTCTCTGGGCTCTGACGAATTCATGCTAACATGATTTTTTCTAATAAATGCGTTTATCACATATTGCTTTTTCACTTTATTTTCAGATGTATTGTTTCTTTAATTTTCTTTCAAGCCTTTCTGCTAGTCCCAAACCAATAAAATGGACACTTGCACAAATATACATGTTCGAAGCATGGGCTCACTATGTGTTGTCTATTGTAGTTTTCTGTCCCTCAATTTCTCTCGGATTTGTTTTGTGAAAACAGTACTTAATTTTTCACACCATGAATACTTTTTGCGACCTAAAAGTTGTTTTCATGAAAATGTGAGAAAACATAAAACTTTGCAACTCTGCAACTTTCTGAAGTTTTCAGTGGACCTTTGTAAAGTTAGCGAGAACAACGTTTTAACCTGACTGACCATCCGCGTGCTATGTATACAGAAAACCACTCTCTGGGCTCTGACGATTGCGGGGCTGCAGTCTGCCTTCATTCTGCCGGTGGCACATGCCTGCTTAGGTGGTTTGATTGCGGAGATGTGTGGTGACTGGGTACAGGGAGTCTCTCCCCTCGCCCCCCCTGACCTGACATGCTGCTCGCCCCCTGGCATGAATTACTCGGCAGGGGACCAGGACCGGTGGAAAACACCTGCTAAGGTGGTTACAATGCGTGGCACGCATCTGCCACGGTGGAATGTGAGGATGATGTGTGGTGACTGGGTACAGGGCGCCCGTGCGTCTCTCACCTCTGCTCCCCCTGACCTGACATGCTTCTCCCCCCCCTGGCATGACTTACTCGGCACTGCAGTCACCAGGCTGGCGGGCTCTGACGAGCGCGGGGCTGCAGCCTGCTTTCATCCTTCCAGATTGGCAGCATGTCGGGGGCATAGCGTCGCAGGGAATGCTCTGGCCTCAGCCAAAGCGTGCTGGTTGTTTATGTGATGAGCAGATGAGGCTTAAGGATTTAAGGATTATTTACTCAAAACTTGTTTATTTAAAAATTCATTTATTATTACATTTCTTTTTTTTTAAATGTCAAAAACATGCGATTTTAAAGAACATAGTGGTGTAAATGGGTAATGAGCAAAATGTATATTATTTTCGTGGTTTAGGTACTCGTTGTAAAAAATGTAGTGGTTTGGCATTGCTCGTTGTTTAGCCTTCGTGGTTAAGGAATTCGTTGTTTAGGGAGTAGTTGTTTAATCATATATCCATCAGGTAGGCTAGTTGGTCCCTAAGGACGCCCAGCAGCGAAGGGGACTTTACTCCCCATCCAAGAGCGCGCCAGGAAGTGCGTTTGCAGAGTGGTGGGAAAAGAGTGCGTGGCCTGCTATGAGAACTTATCAATCCTGCTGTGTGGGACTTACTGGAGGTAACAGGAGGGGTAGTTGGCCCCCAAGGTTGACCTTGGGGGCCAACTAACCCTCCTTTTTACCTTCAGTAAGTCCCACACAGTGGGATTGCTAAGAGGTCTTCGGAGGCCACGCTCACCTTTCTCCACCACTCTGCAAATGCGCCTCCTGGCACAGTACTGGTTGGGGGATGAAGTCCACTTTACTCCAGAGGGACTTTGGCGGGCAAGTAGCCCTCCTGGTACCTCCTGTAAGTCCTACGCAGCGGAATTCCTGAGCGCTGGTCGGAGGCCCAGCCCTCTTTCTCTACCACTCTGCAAACGCAACTACCAGTTAAAGAAGCATTTGCAATGTAATAGGTCTCGCATTTGCGAGAGTTAGAGCTATTGGCGTTGTAAATGTAAAAGTCTTTTACTAATGGTTTTTGGAGTGGAGTGGATGTATGTTGTGTGTAGTGAAATTATGTGGTCTGTTGTGCAGTGAAATTATGTGGATAGAAAGTATGTGGTATTTAGTGTATAGGAATTATGTAGAGTGGGATTATGTGTTATGGAGAGTAATTATGTGGTATGGTAGTCTGTGTTGTGGAGTGATAACCTCAGGTTTAGTCTTCCTCGTTTCCATAGAAGCTAAACTACAAACTCAATGAGACAAAAAAAGAAGGAACCACTGACAAGCACTCCTGGAACTAGTCTGAGGTATGAGCAGGGCCACTGGAATTATGTGACTGTTTGGCTGCACCAACTTTTGCACTATTATACATTTTCGGCATTTGCCACATAATCCATCATCTGCTGCATAATCTGCAGATTTGAACAAAAAAAAACCTTGTTTCTAGCTCAAATGGCTCAAACGTTACCAAAAATGCAGCAACAAGTGGTATAGCGTGGTGGAATGCCCTTTGCAAACCTAGAATGGTCACCTCTTACTTATTACTAAATGTGGGTGTTAGATTGGTACTAATGGTGTGCTTGTTTCTGCGCCTCTCTTGCCTCTTTCTGCATTTCTCTTGATTCTTTCTGCCCCTTTCTTCCTTTTTCTGCACTTCTCTTGCTGTTTTTCTGCACCTCTCGTTTCTTTCTGCAACTCTCTTGCCTGTTTCTGCACGTCTCTTGCCTCTTTCTGCACCCCTCTTGCCTCTTTCTGCACTCCTCTTGCCTCTTTCTGCACCCCTCTTCCCTCTTTCTCTACCCCTCTTCTCTCTTTCTGCACCTCTCTTGCCTCTGTCTGCACCCCTCTTGTCTCTTTCTGCACCTCTGTTGCTTCTTTCTGCACTTCTCTTGCTTCTTTCTGAACCCTTCTTGCTTCTTTCTGCACCTCGGTTGCTTCTTTCTGCACCTCTCTTGCAAATTTCTGCACCCCTCGTGCCTCTGTGTGCACCTCTCTTGCCTGTTTCTGCTCCTCTCTTGCCTCTTTCTGCACCCCTCTTGCCTCTTTCTGCATCTTATTTGCTTTTTCTGTACTTCTCTTGCCTCTTTCTGCACCCCTGTTGACTCTTTCTCCATTTCTGTTGGTTCTTTCTGCACTTATCTTGCTTCTGTCTGCTATTCTCTTGCACATTTCTGCACCCCTCTTGCCTTTTTCTGCACCTCTGTTGGTTCTTTCTGCATCCCTCTTGCCTCTTTCTGCACCCTTCTTCCCTCTTTCTACACCTCTCTTCCCTCTTTCTGCACCTCTCTTGCCTCTTTCTGCACCCCTGTTCCCTCTTTCTGCACATCTCTTGCCTGTTTCTGAAACTCTTGCCTCCGTCTACAGTTCTCTTGCCTCTTTCTGCACTTCTGTTGCTTCTTTCTGCACTTCTCTTGCTTCTTTCTGCACCCCCTCTTGCCTCTTTCTGCACCCTTCTTCCCTCTTTCTGCACCCCTCTTGCCTCTTTCTGTACCCTTCTTCCCTCTCTCTACACCTCTCTTCCCTCTTTCTGCACCTCTTTTGCCTCTTTCTGCACCCGTTCCCTCCTTCTACACATCTCGCCTCTTTCTGCAACTCTCTTGCCTCTTTCTACAGTTCTCTTGCCTCTTTCTGCACCTCTGTTGCTTCTTTCTGCACTTCTCTTGCCTCTTTCTGCACCCCTCTTGCCTCTTTCTGCACCCCTCTTGCCTCTTTCTGCACCTCTCTTGGTTGTTTCTGTACTGCTATTGTTTCTTTCTGCACCTGTCTTGCAAATTTCTGCACCCCCCTTGCCTCTTTCTGCGCATCTCTTCCCTCTTTCTGTACCTCTCTTGCCCCTGTCTGCACCTCTCTTGCCTCTTTCTGCATCTCTGTTCCTTCTTTCTGCACTTCTCTTGCTTCTTTCTGCACCCCCATTGCCTCTTTCTGCACCTGTTGCTTCTTTCTGCATTTCTCGTTTCTTTCTGCACCTCTCTTGTAAATTTCTGTACCCTGCGTGCCTGTGTGCACCTCTCTTGCCTCTTTCTGCACCCCTCTTGCCTCTTTCTGCATGCATCTTGCCTTTCTGCGACTCTTTTGCTTTTTTATGCACTTCTCTTGCCTCTTTCTGCACCCCTCTTGCCTCTTTCAACACCTCTGTTGGTTCTTTCTGCACTGCTTTTGCTTCTGTCTGCTACTCTCTTGCACATTTCTGCACCCCTCTTGCCTCTTTCTGCACCTCTGTTGGTTCTTTCTGTACCTCTCTTGCCCCTGTCTGCACCTCTTGCCTCTTTCTGCATCTCTGTTCCTTCTTTCTGCACTTCTCTTGCTTCTTTCTGCACCCCCATTGCCTCTTTCTGCACCTGTTGCTTCTTTCTGCATTTCTCGTTTCTTTCTGCACCTCTCTTGTAAATTTCTGTACCCTGCGTGCCTGTGTGCACCTCTCTTGCCTCTTTCTGCACCCCTCTTGCCTTTTTCTGCATGCATCTTGCCTTTCTGCGACTCTTTTGCTTTTTTTATGCACTTCTCTTGCCTCTTTCTGCACCCCTCTTGCCTCTTTCAACCTCTGTTGGTTCTTTCTGCACTGCTTTTGCTTCTGTCTGCTACTCTCTTGCACATTTCTGCACCCCTCTTGCCTCTTTCTGCACCTCTGTTGGTTCTTTCTGCACCTCTCTTGCCTCTGTCTGCATCCCTGTTCCCTCTTTCTGCACCTCTTTTGCCTGTTTCTGCAACTCTCTTGCCTCTTTCTGCACTTTTTTTGCCTCTTTCTGCTCCTCTGTTGCCTCCTTCTGCACTTATCTTGCCTCTTTTTGCACCCCTCTTGCCTCTTTCTGCACCTGTTGCTTCTTTCTGCACTTCTCTTGCTTCTTTCTACACCTCTCTTGCTTCTTTCTGCACCCCTCTTGCCTCTTTCTGCACCCCTCTTGCTTCTTTCTGCACCCTTCTTGCCTCTTTGTGCACCTCTCTTGCCTCTTTCTGCACCCCTCATGCCTCTTTCTGCACCCCTCATGCCTCTTTCCGTACCTCTTTTGCTTGTTTCTGCACTTCTTTTGCCCCTTTCTGTACCCCTCTTGCTTCCTTCTGCACCTGTTGTTTCTTTCTGCACTGCTCTTGCTTCTTTCTGCACCTCTCTTGCAAATTTCAGCACCCCTCTTGCCTCTTTCTGTACCCCTCTTGCCTCTTTCTGCACCCCTCTTGCCTCCTTCTGCACCTCTGTTGGTTCTTTCTGCACTGCTCTTGCTTCTTTCTGCACCTCTTTTGCATGTTTTTACAACTCTCCTGCCTCTTTCTGCACCCCTCTTGCCCTTTCTGCACCTCTGTTGCTTCTTTCTGCACCTCTCCTGCTTCTTTCTGCACTTCTCTTGCTCTTTCTGCACCCCTCTTGCCTTTCTGCACCCTTCTTCCCTCTTTCTGCACCTCTTGCCTCTTTCTGCACCTCTCTTGCCTCTTTCTGCATCCCTGTTCCCCCCTTTTTCTGCACCCCTCTTGCCTTTCTGCACCCTTCTTCCCTCTTTCTGCAGCTCTTGCCTCCTTCTGCACCTCTGTTGCTTCTTTCTGCACTTCTCTTGCCTCTTTCTGCACCCCTCTTGTCTGTTTCTGCACCTCTGTTGGTTCTTTCTGCACTGCGCTTGCTTCTTTCTGAACCTCTCTTGCCTGTTTCTGCAACTCTCTTGCCTCTTTCTTCAGTTCTCTTGCCTCCTTCTGCACCTCTGTTGCTTCTTTCTGAACTTCTCTTGCCTCTTTCTGCACCTTTGTTGATTCTTTCTGCACTGCTCTTGCTTCTTTCTGCACCTCTCTTGCAAATTTTGGCTCTTCTCTTGCCTCTTTCGGCACTCCTCTTCCCTTCTTCTGCACCTCTGTTGGTTTTTTCTGCACTGCTCTTGCTTCTTTCTGCACCCCTCTTCCCTCTTTCGGTACTTCTCTTGCCTCTTTCTGCACCTCTGTTGCTTCTTTCTGCACTTCTCTTGCCTCTTTCTGTATCCCTCTTGCCTCGTTCTGCACTTCTCTTGCTTCTTTCTGCACTTCTGTTGCTTCTTTCTGCACCCCTCTTGCCTCTTTCTGCACCCTTCTTCCCTCTTTCTGCACTTCTCTTGCCTGTTTCTGCAACTCTCGTGCCTCTTTCTGCAGTTCTCGTCTCCTTCTGCACCTCGGTTGCTTCTTTCTGCACTTTTCTTGCCTCTTTTTGCACCCCTCTT
This sequence comes from Calotriton arnoldi, assembly GCA_963921515.1. Classification (NCBI taxonomy): domain Eukaryota; kingdom Metazoa; phylum Chordata; class Amphibia; order Caudata; family Salamandridae; genus Calotriton; species Calotriton arnoldi. The sequence goes on along the minus strand of CAWUFW010001008.1, from coordinate 2,709,418 downwards.
GCCTGCTTCTGCACCTCTGTTGGTCCTTTCTGCACTGCTCTTCCTTCTTTCTGCGCCTCTCTTGCAAATTTCTACACTCATTTTGTCTCTTTCTGCACCCCTCTTCCTGCACCTCTCTTGCCTCTGTCTGCATCCCTGTTCGCTCTTTCTGCACCTCTTTTGCCTGTTTCTGCAACTCCATTGCTTCTTTCTGAACTTCTCTTGCCTCTTTCTGTACTCAAATGGGAAGTGCAAGCTGTCAAGTTTAAAGGTCTGCGTGCTCTCGTGACTGAGGTATATGTCTACTTGTATATGTATTCTTACATGTGTTATCCATCTGAAGATGGGAGCTTAAAAAGCGGGTAACTTCTCCTATAGGTGGTCAAATCTTCTCAGTTCTGCTCTGTCATTTGGTTGCACAGGCAGACATGTCTTATGTATATGTGTTATAGAGCCCCTCAAATATACTATTGAATACCCATGTGCCCTGTACCTTTATTTACACAAATTTACAGAGTATGCTGTTTGAAACACAGGTATTCAAGTGTTTGTATGTTTATTTTCATTTAACATGTCACTAGGTAAAAGCATAGACATGCATGCATACCTTCACAAACTTGGTCAGACTTATAACAGTGATATTAGAATTGCTGTTTTATATTTGGTAGGCCTAACATTCTGAGCAGTCGATTCATAGTGTACCTTCAAGAGAAAAGTGAGGTTTAAGACATCTTCGGAGAAGGATTAGTGATTAGGGTACTTTGTATGAATCTGTTGTAAGGTACAGTCAAAGTAGGCCTCTTTCTGCACTTCTGTTGGTTCTTTCTGCACATCTCTTGCTTCTTTCTGCACCTTTCTTCCTCTTTCTGCACCTCTCTTGCCTCTTTCTGAACTTCTCTTGCTTCTTTCTGCACATGTCCTACCTATGTAGGCATAGTTAGAAATTAGCATTTATTAAACCTTAGAAATTCACTGAAAAAAAACACAGGTTTCAGGGACGTTATAGTTAGGGATTAGCATTTAAAAAACCTTAGAAATTCACTGAAAAAACCACAGGTGTCAGGGACGTTATAGTTAGGGATTAGCATTTAAAAAACCTTAGAAATTAATTGAAAAAACCATAGGTTTCATGGACGTTATAGTTAGGCTGACATTTCACTAGTACAAAACCAGAGAAATTCGGCCGTTATAGTTAGCTGAGCTAACTATAACTCGCGCCCACAATGCACTGCTGATGACGTCACATATTACATCACTCATGACATGGTCAGTGACATCACTGATGACATCTCAAATGACATTACTGATGACATCATCCAGTGACTATGAGTGTTTCTAAAAAGTTGACGAATGTTATATGTATATATATGCCATGGTGTATTGAAGAATGAGTGGGTGTACAAGTGTCTGAATGGATGATTTAGTGGATGTGTGACTGACTGTATAAGTGAGTTATTAAACGTATCTTAGTGAATGCATGGGTGAATGACTAATCTGTGTGAATGTCTATATCAGTCTGTCAGTTGGTGTGTAAGTGGCTGCATGGGTTGGTGAGTAGCTACATGAGTGTCTATATGGGTTAATGATTGGTTGTCTGAATACCTGTATGGGTGCCTGAGTGTCTGTGTGGGTGTGTGTGGGTGTGTGGGGGGTGTGTGTGACTCCCTGCATGGATGTGTGAGTGGGTAATTTACTGGGTGTAGGGGTTCATGAGTGCGTGTGTTAGGGGCTGTATGGGTGAGCGAGGGTGCGTATAGCTGTGTTGGTGAGTGAATGGATGTCTCAGTGGTATATGCGTAAGTAACTACATATGTGAAAGGCAGTATATGTGAGTGTTGGAGTATATAAGTGACTAAATGTGACAGTGAGTGATTGTGACAGTGTCTGCATGGATAAGTGTATGCTTATGTCAGTGATTGTAGAAGAGAGTAAGTATATGGTACTATCTGTATGAATAAGTGAGGTGGTGTGTGTATAACTGTATAGGTGAGTAAATGGCAGTGTGACTGATTCTTTGGATGACTGACTAGGTGTTTGAGTAAGTCTTTGGGTAAGTGGCGGTGTGTGAGTGTCTGTATGGGTGTATGAGTGGATATATCAGTGGCTGTATTGATGAATAACTGCGTGTATGAGTGACTGTATGGATTAGTGAGTGGATGTGTGTGTGTAGACGTATGAATCAATGAGCGGGTATGTACTAACTGGTATTGGCCTGTCGATGGTTTCGAGACTGGTAGTCTGTATTTTAGAGTGGGTGTATCACAGGTTATATTAGGGTGTGAGGAGGTGCATCAGATGATCACGTGGATGATGTCATCAGTGATGTCATTTGAGATGTCATCAGTGATGTCACTGACCATGTCATGAGTGATGTAATATGTAACGTCATCAGCAGTGCATTGCGGGGGCGCAAGTTATAGTTAGCTCAGCTAACTATAACGGCAGAATTTCTCTGGTTTTGTACGAGTGAAATGTCAGCCTAACTATAACGTCCCTGAAACCTGTGGTTTTTTCAGTATGTATATATATATATAGCCTTTGGGCTACCAAGTACGTTGTGTGTGTGTGTGTGTGTGTGTGTGTGTGTGTGTGTGTGTGTGTGTGTGTGTGTGTGTGTGTGTGTGTGTGTGTGTATATATATATATATATATATATATATATATCGGACGTATTTAGTAGCCCAAAGGCTGAATTTTGGTACTGGAGGTAGCCCAGAGGGATTTAGAGAGCCTGGGGCTCCAATATGGGTCAAAGTCCTGGGTTAGAAGAAGACTGCCTCTTTCTTTATATGTCACCTGTAACATGGGCTCTGTCCCTGTAGTGCCCTGTGAAGCAGCATTGAGCACTCATTTGCTTTATACAGACCGCTGAGGATGTCAGCACTTTATGTTTATGTATTTACACATAAACACACTCGCACACCCATACAACCACTCACAGACCCACACACCCAACCACTCACACACCAACACAACCATTCACAGACCCACTCACACACCCATACAGCCGCTCACATACCCATAAAAACACCCACCCACACCTACACACACACACACATACACACATACCCCCACACCTACTCACACAGGCACACCCACACAGCCATATAGCCACTCACACCCACAGTCACTCAGACAGCCACTCACATACCCACACACAGGCAGTGATACACTTATAGAAATTGCAATAGCATGTGTTTGTAGTAAATGTGTTGTTATTTTAGCATTGACTGTGTAGTATAACTGGCAGACCCCTTATTTTTCCAAGGATTCGCAACAAATCCACAGACCCATCAAATGAATTTTAAAAAAGCAAGACTTACTGCATTGCATTTATAGAAAGACTACATGAGGTACCTTACCTTCATTTTACAATTTTTAGTTTTTAAAATATGTAATAAGAATGAATGTGTGAATATATTGTATTTATGAAATTGTGAAAATGGATATTAGTCAATTTAACCCAAGTACAATTTACATTAATAAAAAACAGTTAAATAGCATAACAAAACAGTAGAAATTCACTGAAAAAACAAAGGTTACCAGGACATTATTTGTTAGGAAATAGAATTTAAAAAGCCTTAGAAATTCACAAAAAAACAAACAAAGGTTATAGAGACATAGTTTTGGTTCAGATTTTACACATTCAAAACCATAGAAATGCAGCAGTTATAGTTATAGTTATCTGAAGAAACTATAACTCGTGCCCTAAGGTAACTATAACTCACGCCCTTGCCATGCACTGCTAATTACATCAGTCATGACATCTTTTATGACATCACTGATAAAATCACTGCAACACTTGCAGTGAAATTATGGACGAGAAAACTCGGCATGGCATGGGTGAGAGTTGTAGTTACTTGAGATAAACTATAACTGCTGTATTGGCACGTCCCTTAAGCAAGGACTGTGGAAGCACACATAAGCGACTATTGAGAAAGCGCTCCAGCACCTCTAAAAACAAACAATGATCGGCCATCTGAATACTTTGGGCGGCTTCCCATAAGCAATGATTGAGGAAGCACACGTATAATGTATGTGTAGCTTGCTCCAGGCACATTTTTAGAATTGGAACTCTACTTCCTCAAGAAATTCACGTTAAACAATGTAGTGGCCATTTTCTGTGGTTGGGATCAAATACATTCCAAATAACCAATCTTCCTATGGGTAAAGGTCACACAGCCCGAGCTACAGCGAACGTAGCATTGATGTAACCACTAATTACAGTCTGTATGGTGCATCCATTAAATCTACAGGGAAGTAAGGAAGACTCTGCAGTAACTGCACACAAGTAGGTGCTTGTTTCCACGTGTTCTATTGTTGCACGATGACAGGCACACCACGAAGTCGGGAACCCTACTATGCTTTATGAAAGTTATATAGGTATAATCATGCAATTACATCTACAGCTACTTTTTTTAATTTGTGGGTGTTAGTCTCAGTGATTGGCACACCTTCATCATTGGCACTTTGTCAACAAACAAATTACTCTCTAGCTTTGCTTAGTTCAAACAGAGCCAAGTGTAACAGCCATATGTTAGCTTAATAACAGAGTGTATTTCTCCGCGCCTCTGTTGTATTACATCATGCAGTCAGTGAGTCCTCCTCCACCTTTTTCAGGTTATCCACTCATATCATGGCGGAAGTGGTATGATGCCGTCGAGACCTATTTATAAGTAAATTGAAACATCAAGATTTAGGTCAGAGCAAAGAAAAAAATCTGCTATTGCATTATCTTGGATTTGAAGGTAGATCCACATTTAAGCACCTGCCTGACATTCAAATAGTTCAAGGGGAGGAGCTTGATGATTACCAGTAGGCAATAACACAACTGGTCGATCTGTTTGATGTACCATTTAGCCTAGTAGTGTCAAGTCATATGTTTTTCAAAAGAAAACAAAAAGCAAGTGAAGATGACGACACATACATATCTGTATTACGTAAATTAGAGGCAGAATGTCAATTTAAAAACTTCAGTTGACAGCTTATTCAGCCAGTTTATTTGTTACTGCATTGATAAAACATCAAACAGTTAATATCCATGGGCAATCAATCATTGGCAGATACTATCAGAATTGCGAAAAGTATAGAGACATCTATTAAGTCAGCAAAAGAACTAGGAGTCAAAACCCTAGAACAAGTAAATTTGATACACTCCAGGGAAGAGAAAGTTAAAATGAACAAATCAATGTCTTCTAATCTCACCACAGCTAAACCTAATTAATATAATTAATTTTTTTAAACAATCTAATAATTCTTGTTTTAGGTGTGGAAACGCTTCTCATCAAAAAGGAGGGAAAGTGTGTCCAGCCAAAAAAGTTCAATGTAGACTATGTTTCCAAATTCTGCACTTTGTAAAGGTGTGCCAGAGTATGAAACGCAAAGGTACTAATTTCAAAGCTGTGTGTGAGGAGTATGAAAGTAATATCGAGGTCTGATTGGTGAAGTGCAAGACATGGTGCTGGTAGTGGATGATGGTGATGTGAAAAGTGGTGATCCGGAACAGTGCGTTGATCCCTATGTCGATGTACAAGTTGGTGATAAGCAAGTACATTTATTAGTTGATTCAGGAGCTAGGGTCACCATGATTGCTCAGGAACTGTTTCAACAGAATTGGGGTGATCGAAAAGTGACACCACCGGACAGGTCACCCGTCTCTCATGAAGGGAATAAAATTGAACTTCAAGGATTTTTTTAGGAAAACATTGATGTTTAAAGGGAGACATTTTTGGGAAGATATATGTGGGGGTCAAAGGGATAAATATACTGGGCTGGTTTCACTAAGGGTTGTTTCGTATGATTTTGGGCCAGGAACGAATGAACAGATAACTGTGGTAAGGGACACCGGTGGCACTGAAGATTTGTTAAACGAGTTTCCAGAGGTATTTTCAGTTGAACTTGGGAAGATAAAAGGATTCAAACACAAGATAAAAACAAAAGAGAATGCCACACCCATTAAACACAAGTTGAGAGGAGTGCCTTTCAGTGTTAGGGATGAACTGGAAAAAGAACTGGAAGTGTTAGACATCAGAGGCATTATTGAACCTACTGAATTCTCGTTGTGGCTATGGAGCTAGCAGTGGCCCAAAAAAAAAGGGGAGGGTGTGCGTTGATCTCAAGGCCCTCAATAAAAAAATCTGGGTGTACTCACACCCACTTCCTAAAATCAATGAAACGTCACCAATATCTGAGGCAAATTTGTTTTACTAAACTTGCCCTAACATCAGCTTATCACCAAGCAGAATTAGCGCCTGAATCCTGACACTTGGCAGCATTTGTGTCCCCATGGGGAATATATCAATAGTGCCAAATGCCACTCGATCTCGCTTCTGCCGCTTCTTTGTTTCAGAGAGTGATGACCACCTTGCTTAAAGGCATTGTTAATGTTTCTATTTTCCAAGATATTGTGTTAATCCATGCACGTGAACATGACAACATTCTCAAACAAGTTCTCACAGTTTTTGATCACGCTGGAGTGGTTCTTAAAAGAGAGAAATGTAAATTTTTTAAGACTTCAATAGAATATCTGGGGCATGTTATATCATGCGAGGGTGTTCATCCCAAACCTGGATTGGTTGATGCAATACTCGATACACCTCCTCCTGGAGATAAGATTGGTGTCAAGTCTTTCATGGGCCTATGTGATTTCTACTCTCGATGTATTCCAGATTTTGAGGCCAGAGTCAGAATTCCATTGGGATTCTGATTGTAGAGCTGCGTTTACAGATATCAAACAGCAGTTGTCAAATTTAGGAGTTCTTAAACTATATGATCACAACCTTAAATGATGTTTAACATTGAATGCAAGCAAATTAGATGAGGGAGCTGTCCTACCACAAAAGTCTGGTGATCAAGAGTACACAATAGGGTTTGCTTCTAGAGTTCTCAGAGAAGCCAAAATCAACTATTCGGCTATAGAAAAGGAACACTTAGCCTGTTGGTGGGTCATTGAGAAGTTTAGAAGTTATCTTTGGTGCAGGCATTTGTCCTGCAAACAGATCATAAGCCCTTGCTCTCAATCCTCAGAGGTACTAGTGTCAAATCCAGCACCCTAAGAATCGACGATTATGAGGATGAGTTTTGCATGATTGTCGCTGGCGAGGTGGGGCATTCAATGCTCTTGCTCATCATTCACGCTATGCTTATGTCCTCATGGATGATTTTCCGAAGTGGCCTCACGTCAAATTTGTAAGTGAACCTAATTCCAAATCTGTGGTACTGTTTCTAAAAGATATTTTCATGTGTGAAGGGGGTTCCAGAAGTACTGATCTCTGATAATGTAGTAGAGTTTCTATTGGTTGAGGTAGAGAACCTTTTAAAGGACAGTTACAATAAACATTTGAAGAGTTCTCTATATCAACCTCAAACCAATGGTCCCGTAGAATGCTTCAACTGTGTATTGGGTTAGTGTATATGGTGGGCATTGGCAAATAAGTGTAGGAGATGGAGTGTGTATTAAAACACTGGGTTTTTTCAAGAAAGGTGACCCAAAATATTTTGATTTGGTATTAGAAGATAGGGTGTGTGGTAATGCTGTAATGGTGTTAGGACGCAATGGGTGTAATGTTGCCAAGGTGTCTAAAATTCCAAGTAAGCTGAAAGAAATGTGTCTGGGAGGGACAAAGTAGCAACATTAATCACTATTAAAGTATACTACTGCCAGAAGCACAAATTAATAAGATTACAAAGTTGGTGAAGACATCTAGATTTCTTGCAATCAGAAGGAAGCTTCTCCTGCTGATAGTCAGAGAGGCATCGGCAACCAGGGACAAAGTAGTTCTCTCCTGGAAGTACAGGTGTGTAGAACTATTAGATCCCACAAAGTACCATAGAGATTTCACTAATTTACAGGTTGTCACAAGAGATGTAATGCTCATCATGCATTTGTTGAATTTTATATAAGAAGAAAAACTGCAGGTATATGTAATGTTTTATGGTGGCTTACACAATTATTTATTAGGAATATATTTATATTTTCTTTTATCTTTCCCCTGCGTTTATTAATTTGTGTTTTGTTTATTTTGTTCATGCCATAATGTAATGGTGGTTGCCTAATGTTTGGTAAAAAAACAAACACTCATATAGTATATACATCATACAGTGTCACGTCATACTGTGTATGGGTAGCATTTCTAGTTGGCGCTGTAAGGGTGTCTTTGTCAATGTTCTACTACACAATGAATTAGCATAAATATTCCTTAGAATGTTGGTGACAGATGGTACTTGTCAGTTTGGGCTTTTCCTGGAGCGGTCTGGGGGTGATATATATCGTGTTATCCTTCGACAATAAACTTCACAGCTCAACCTATTTTCTGCGTGGATTCTGCTCATTATAGAGTTCTACAGCACTCCCCGCCAAAGCCGCAGACGGTGTCCGCTCTCTTTTTTGGCCCCTCCAGCATCTCTCATTTCATGGGAGTTGACAGACCTGTTGGACAACGGTGCATTATGCTTGGCAGGTAGGCATGCAAATGATTTTGTAAGCAACCTCTTCCTCGCAGAAAAGAGGGACAAGGCCAGAAACTCGTCATAAATTTGAAAGAGTTCAATAAGTAGCTGGTATTTCACCACTTCAAGATGGAGGGCATCCATCTTCTCAGGGATCTGCTGAGGACAAACCGCTGGATGATTCGTTTAGATCTGAAGGATGCGTATCTCACGATCCCGATCTTCCCTAGTCATCGGAGGTTCCTACAGTTCATATGGGACGGACAAACCTACAAATTCATATCCCTTCCTTTAGCCTATCGTCAGCCCCTTGGTACTTCACCAAGGTACTGAGACCGGCCATGGAACATTTAAGGTCACAAGGGATTCGTCTAATTGGACGATATCCTTCCGTTGGATCAGTGCCCAAAAAGATTTTTGGAATTGCTCCAATGGACGGTCACCCTCCTGGCCGATTTAGGCTTTGTGATCAACGATAAAAAATACCCGGCTCACTCCAACACAACAGACAATGTTCCTAGGCTTTGTCATTGATTACAGTTAGGCCACTCTCAGCCTTCCATAAAGGAAAATAGTGAAAATCTGTCAAACTATGGAAAAAGCTGGCTCGCCAACTTTCTCGCTGAGTCAGATTGCCAGATTGGTGGGTCTCCCCTTGTCTAATTAAGCAATGTTTCTAGGTCCTCTTCACTACAGGGCCTTACAGCATCTGAAGGCAAACAATCCACACAGAGGTCTGACGTACACAGAAATGATAACGCTTATGGACATGTTCAAGGAGTAAATTGAATGGTGGCTCACGAATATGGAGGCGTGAAATGGCAGGGCAATCTTCGGTTCGAACCCAGATATCATTACAGAATTGTAAGCTAGCAGAACCAGCTGGGGAGCAAGATGTGTTGCATTATCAACAGGAGGAACGTGGTCTGCACAAGAATGGCAACTGCCTGGAGCATCTGACGGGCTCTTTCGCCAATGAATGAAGGAGAAGGTACAGTGTTGCATCCTTCTGAAGAAGGACAACATCTCAGTGGTACGCTCAACCGGTTAGGGGGGATCAAGACTGAAGACCCTTTCAGATTTGGCCAAAAACTTCTGGTACTTCTGCCTGGGCAACAAGATTTCAGTGACTGCAGAGTATCTTCTGGGAACAGCCAACTGTGTGGTGGACTGACACTTAACACATCTGCAGGACTTGAGTCTATGGAAATTGAACCCCAGAGTGTTCCAGGAGCTGGAGAACAAGTGGGGCCCATTCACAGTGAATCTGTTCGCCTCCATGTTGGATCACCAAGTGGATTGATTCTTCAGCTGGAAGCCGGATCTCCTGGTGGTGGCAACAGACACCCTCCTTCAGGACTGGAGTCGAGATGAGGGGGGAACGCATTTTACCCTTTTACAATGATCACACGGTTATCAGTTCAGGTAAGGAGGTGAATGGCAAACCTAGATTTGGTCACTCTGATTTGGAAATCGCAAGATTGATAACTTCCCTGGAATTTTCCGATCCACCGCCCCTGTTTCCAGAACTCCTTCTAGATCCTCTAGGGAATCCTCACCACTTGGTGTTAAGCAAGCAGCTACATTGGGACCATTAAACGATACAAATCTGCATGGTCGAGATGGCTGGGTTTGTGTATACAGAGGGACTTACATCCCGAGAGGGCAGACCTTGTGCACATTCTGAACTTTATGGCATCCCTGACCTCGGAGGGAATGGCTTAGGTCTACTATTTCTGCAGGGCATATCCCAAACGAAGGGGCCACAGTGGGGCAGCACCCTCTTGTACAGACCTTACTCAGTGGTATAAGGCTTTCGCTTCCTTCTGAACCCAGGGACTCTTCCCTCTGGGATGTCAATAGAGTACATAGTCTGTTCCTCTATTGAAGGAGTAATAAATGCCTGTACATGAAAGAGTTGTCCAGTAATTTGATCATGCTGCTGTGCTTGATCTCCTGCAGACGAGTATCGGATGTCAGAGCTTTGGATTATCCAGGTAGTGTGTATCCCGGGAGAGGGTTACTTTACATGCATTTAGAAGAACGAAATGTGATTTAAGGGTAATTTCATACCCAGCTTTTTATGACACCCCCCAAGCTATGCATGGTCAGATGTATCAAGGACTATGAGGACATGATGGAAGAGTTCTTCCCTCCGGGTGAATGACAATTACTCATTTCTATTCAAAAGCCTTTTAAGGCAGTTTCTTCTCCCACTATAGCGAGATGGGTTAGGTGGGGTCATGCAGGAAGCAGGCATTGATGCCTCATGTTTTGGGGCACACTCTGCACGGGTGCTATGGCCTCAAAAGCATTTTCTCTTAGGGCATGCCTGGTAGACATTCCCTAACGCGGCGGACTGGTCCACAGACTCCGCCTCTAAAAGCCCACCCTGAACATGGCGACATTTGTGGTAAGTGAGCTTTGAGCAAGCATGATCCTCACCTCAGGTCCTCACATAGAATGCAAAATGTCCTAGTTATTTTAACGGAAAGTTTCAATTCTATTAAGGACTCTGAGGCGAGGATTATACCTTGTCTGGATCAACAATCAATATGGACCCCCCCTGACAATGGAAGAAGTTGGCTATGTTGTTAGATGCAATTTATAAGGTAAGTACCTGATTACTTTGTAGTTGATTACGATACTGGACTGTCATTCATACAGTGATTTCATAAGTTATAGCGAATGGCCAATTGATCTGACTGCAAAAACAAGGTGAGTTTCTGATGCATTAATGTTGTCTCTCTTTTATAGGGAATGAAACCTCCAAACAGACATTAGAGGAATTACTGAAACTGCTTCTTTCACAGAAAGAAAGAGAGAGACATGACGGTGGAGTATGGACTATAAACGACATACTAGACATTTGATTGGTTCATACCATGTTGTTTCCATTCCCAGTGCTTTTTGGGAAAGTTCGTTTTTTTATGTTGTTTTAAGGCTGCTCTTGAGAATAAAAGGAAGAAAGAAAGCATAATCCTCGCCTCAGAGTGCTTAATAGAATTGAAACTTTCCATTACAAAAACAAGGAAATTTTACATTCTAACACACAGGGAAGGTTTTCACAAAAAACATGATATACATTGAGACAAAATATGAAGAGAGAGTCTGATGCTGACACAGAAAACCAAGGGCATGCCAACAATTCAACCAATGCCATATTGGATCAGTAGGATCAGTTACATCAGCCTTCACAATGGCAGTGGTGGTATTAAGTGGGATTACTCTTAATGGAAGGCCAACCAACCATTACCTACAGGAATTGGTGGAATTTTAGTCAACATTCACTAGCACTTAAAAGTTCCAGCCCAGTCTGTGTGTAGCTTGCTAAGGCTACCAAAGAATGATGAAGATAAGAACCCACCTTGAAGTTATACTAGGTTGCACTTTCACACCCAACATGCTCTCTTGCTATAAGACTAATTCCCTTCTCCGATTATTTACTCTCCTTTTGTTCTGATTTCCCTCTATTGTTATGGGTTACATCAAGGGAATCCAATCTTGACGTGCATGGGTCAAATCTACTATCAGGCTTCTTGGTAAACATCATGGACCAAAACCAAAATGAGTACCTGAAATGGCACAAGTGGGACACTTAGTGTTGAGGAATCTGGTGCTGGATAGTGATTGTGTTAGACGAGGCACTGTAGACTCAGTAGAATATAGGAACTGTAGAGGTAGCACGAGCAGTTCCAGTTCGGGGAAGAGCACTTCGCAGACACACATGGTGTACTGAGTACTTAGTTTTGCCTCGCGCGTACAATGGCACCCAGCAAAGTATCATGTGTCTAGGCTTCACCCAGAGGACTCAGTTCATACCGGGCTTTGTTGTCCCACAACTTTGGTATTTATGACCCTTCTAGGTACGCTCTGTATGAGGTCTTCGAAAATGCTCCCACTTGAAGTATGGGCTATGTCACTCTGCAGTTCATCTTGTGATTACTTTGTAGTAGTACAGTGGGCATCTCTGAACTCTTTTTTATTATACCAAGGATTTCAGGTTTTTTCCTTGGATGATCCAGTATTCTGCACCACATTCAGAAAGAGGAGCACGGTAAGCAGGTTTGATATTTCCATTGTGTAATATTGTTTCCTGGGTAAAATATATGTTATCTGATTATCAGAGGGCTAACTTGGAGAAATCTGATCCCATGTTTCTCGAGCTGCTCTTCCCAATTTGACTTCCAACTCATTTCCACGGTTTGTGTGCATCTAAACAGAGGTAGGATGTGGAAGGAAGGATTGGGGTTCACATCAGTTCACTTCCTTTTCCAGTAATTATGCTGACACCTTGAGCAGATTTTCAGAATAATAATGGGCTGATTTCCCATTATATCAACTGCATATAAATATATTATATTTGAATAGCCTGAATTTCAGAACTGGCTCCGACTCTCATGGATCCAGTTTGAGAACCCAGGATTATATAAGCAACAAAGTTAGTTCATTATTCATTAAGACAAATAAGAAACTACTTATAAGGTTCTTTTCATCATTAGATTCACAGTTAATAAAGTATTTAGTTCAGATGCAACTATATAAATATAAGATGCCTACTTGATAGGACAATGTAGTATTAAATTATTTTAGGGACTATTCCTGTGAAGTTATATAATGTGTTTTATTATAAGCCAGAATCACAAATCCTGTTGGTGTGCTCAGTGATCTTAAAACTTGATTCTTATGGATATCAATTTCATACTCTGCCCTCTTGAAAATTAATCCAATATCTCAAAACGTATACTTATAAAAATGACAACAATATGACTATTAGCACTCTTATTGTACTTTTTATAGGCATTAATGTAAATGGTGTCTGAACAAGTGGCTGAAACATCAGTCCTCTAACTATGAAACCCTCACCTGCGTACTTCTATAGAGCACTTCTCCAACTCTTGAATAAATAAATAAGGCATTGTTTCAGAACTGCTGTTATTACCTGGTTTCAGAAGGTTCTATTTGAAGACTTTCTGTGATATGTCTCAGCAAGCAGGTCTTTTCCAATAACATGTTATCTGAAATGATAAAAAAACAAAGTTTCAAATAAACATCACGTATTGATAAAAAAATATTACCCTCCCATCAGACTGCATGTAATAGCAATTTGTGTCAGATTGTGGGATAATTTGGGAAGGGAGTACCCTTACCAGCTTATTAAACAGAGTCTGGCTAGGTCTCAACACAGTTCACAGTGAAACTCTCATGGAAAACGCATCAGGCAATTCTTTTGAGAAATGAGTGTAAAGTTCAAGCAGTATCAACAATTTTAAAGTCAAGAAAATGACTCAATAGCATTCTCAAACCAATTTTGATGAATTGAAGTAAATTTATTAGGCAGAAGGCAGCTAAACAATCAAAGCCAGATAAGGAGAACGTGAGTTATGAATTTTTAACGTTTTTAAGCCAAAAGCACCTGGAAAAGTAAAGTGGTTGATCAGAATGAAGGGCAAAGCAGATAGCTTTACTCTAAGTGCTTACCTTGGAACTTCAAATAATTTTAGTAATTTTGTCAAAACCTTCTCCAGGCACAAGATCCAGGCACAAGACAAAATGTGTGTTAGACTTGGCATCCTTGGCGTGGTTTCCCCAACTTTTGCCTTCAGGCCTCCTGTTTTCGACTGATTTTGCTGACTTTGTTTTTGCTGTCGGTAGAAATCTGTGCACTTTTTCACTGCTAACCAGTGCTAAAGTGCATGTGCTCTGTATCTAAAACATGGTAACATTGGTTTATCCACAGTTCGCATATTTGGTTTACTTATAAGTCCCTAGTAAAGTGCACTACATGTGGCCAGGGGCTAGAAATCAAATGCTACTAGTGGGCCTGCAGCACTGATTGTGCCCCCACTTAAGTAGCACTTTAAACATGTCTCAGGCCTGCCACTGTAAAGACTGTGTGTGCAGTTTTAAACTGCCATGTCGACCCGCTGAGTTAACCTACTTGCCAGGCCCAAGCCTTCCTTTTTATTACATATAAGTCACACCTTACGTAGACGGTTCCTCGCTCTGTACATCTGATATAGCACGCGGTCGCATAGGCGTGAGCATGTTGGGCCCCTTCTCATGTATGACCTAACTGGACAGGGCCTCAGGCTGCCGCATGTATGCGATTGAGCGGTGCGCGCGGCGTTCCCCCTCCTCTCTTCGCCGTCCCTGAACGTTCACACATAAACAGTTATCTTTGCTCATATATGGTATGAGACGCAACGTACATGTAGGTTAGATGGGATCGTATAGTTCTGTGTAATTTACAGTCTGGTTGGTGGAAAAAATACAGAGACAGGGAAAGTCTATTGCTTTATTTGTTGGTTACGTTAATAGCATATAATGACATATACAAAATGTTGGTTATGTTTCCTGTCACCAGCATGCAATGCAGCTTGGTACCCCACCAAGTGTCGAGTTAGTAGATGTCACTGTGATGTTTTGTATAATCAAGCTGGCAAAAATTGTTCTATGCATAACTTATGGAAAACCAATAAAGACGATTTAAAAAAAAAAAGTCACACCTTACTTAGATCCTGGACAGCATAGGGGCAGGGTCCAATGTATTTAAAAAGTATGACATGTACTTTACATTTTTACATGTCCTGATACTGAAATACTCTTAAAACTACACTACTACAAGGCCTATCTCTCCCATAGGATAACATTGGGACTGCATTAATACATTTTTTAAGCATAGTTTCCAATTGGGAAAAGATACGAACCCCAAATTTGGTGTCTCTGGACTCATAATTTAAAAACACAACTTATAGTGAAGTTTGTTTTTAAACTGCAGTTCTGAGAATGCCACTTTTAGAAAGTTGAAAAACGCATATAAGGATGCACTCCTTCCCTTAATGTTTTGTGTCATTTTTAAACTAGTTTCAAGTAGATGCGTGCGATCAGTAACTGTGAATCGCCCCCAGTCACAGTGAATACAAAAGTAATCCAAAGGGCACCTTCTTAGCACACCGAACCGTCGCACTGCAATTAGTGGGAAATGTTCCCTCCAATATAACAATTCATCCAGGTGATCCATAGTAAACATAGTAAATACTCTCTACTTGAAACTAGTTTAAAAATGATACAAAACATTAAGGGAAGGAGTGCATCCTTATATGTGTTTTTCTGCTTAGCAATATTTTCGCCTCCACGAGGTATGCACCCCAGAGTGGTAATGAATTTTTCACAAATAAAGGACAGAGAACTTGAAAATGTTTGTCACACCGGAGACAGCGAAAAAGTGGAATGGAGTTACCATCGAATATTTAATAGGAACAGCAACAGATGAACTACGTGATAGTCATGCTTGGATTTGGTTAATTTTTAATAATGCAAACTTTTCACAAATACGCGTTTTATTTAACAATGGAGGATTTTCAGTTGGAATGAGCATGCATTTCAAGGGTGTTAACGTAGGATACTGTTATTTTATTGTCAGATTTCATTTGCATAGTTAAACAAGAGCATTTTTAGGTCTCGCGCCTAGCGTCGCAGTGCGCAACACTGCTCGCGCAGCGCGAGACCTCTTGTACGGGCTTTAGAAAGCTAACCACACGCTCGTGCCTGTGGTTAGCTTTCTGATGCCTGGCATTGGCTGTTGCGTGCGTTTTTTTAAAAAAAACGGCACGCAATTGGGCAAAGGCGGGCGCATGTCCCGCCTTTGCTCCTCCCATTCCCACTGGTGGCTAGCACGCGCAGCAGCGCGCGTTCGCCTCGCTGCCGCGCTCCCTCTCCC
Organism: Calotriton arnoldi; assembly: GCA_963921515.1. NCBI lineage: Eukaryota > Metazoa > Chordata > Amphibia > Caudata > Salamandridae > Calotriton > Calotriton arnoldi. Next base: position 2,693,269 of record CAWUFW010001008.1, on the reverse strand, counting down.
CGCTCCTCTGTGGTGCGCGCGCACCACTATTTAGTTTCATGTTTTACATTTGCTAATGCTCACTCCCCCTCCTTGGCTACAGCTGTTGCCTCCTCCTCCCTCCGGAGTGAAAAAATGGGGCTTTTGCGATGCAGCTAATACAGAGGACGCACAAAACCTCTTTCATGTCGGTGTGTTCTTCCTTGCTCCAACGCTGTTGTAAACAGCGCCGTCTTTTCGGAAGGTACCCTTCAATAAACAGGTCTGTAAAACTTGGTGTTATCTCGTCTGAATGCTTATTTTATCTGCATTTTTGAAAGCCAATAAAGTGGGGGTAATCTGGAAATTTTGCCAAATCCTTTCTTAGGAACTTCTGCAAAATCGTTTTATATATGCATTTTATCGCAAATGAATCGCGCCGCGTACTGTCATTAGTGTTATTTGATGTGTTTTAGTTTGCTCAATTATAGACATTTTACTGCATTGCAGATGTGCTCTATGGTCTCTCCTCCCACTTTTTAGTTTTCGCTCATCCTTTTTTGTGCATTTTTGTAGGCACAGCGCTGTGTTCTGAGGGCGCCGGCCTGTTCCGTCCTCTTTCTCCCAATTCCCTCCCACTTTGCAGCTTGACCCCTCCCCTATTGCAGCTTGACCTTTCCTTGTTTCAGGCAGTTGCTCTTACACACCACAGCACCCTACCAGAGCTTAACTACTTGTGAATTAAAAGTTATATTAGCTAATATTAGCTGTAGTTTAAGGTTTGCAGTTATCAAAATCCTCCAGTTTTTCGTTTACCGATAAATACTAACATCCACTCCAACATGGTCGTTTGTAACTTCTACCGCCAGAGAAAAAGCAGTCCTCTCTTTAATTTCAAATTACCCACTGATCCATGATGCAGTCGTAAACATAAAATACACTAAATGGCGCTCATATTGTACCCTGTGACTGATGTCGGCCACGTAAGACGTAAATACTTTTCTTTTCAAGCCCCTCCATCCTATAGGACCTTACAATGGCTAACTTCCCATGCTTTTGCTCGGAATGTCTTCCCAAATGTTAGAGACAGTATTGCAAGCTGTCAATAAAAAGCAGCTGCTAGATTTGCTGTCAGGGTTCATGGTGTTAATGGGTATCGTCTCTTATGTGGCTCTACACTGGATCCGTTGCCTATGGTCGCTGTTCATCATCTGCCTTCGGCTTCCCGGTGCCCGCCCATCTTGCCTGGTTCTTGCAGGAGTTACCTTTACTTTGCCTCCCCATCATACTACTTCTTCGCTTGCCCCCGGACACCGTCCCTACAACGTCTTATTCTGCTGGGAGCGTTTATTGCTCATTGTATACACAGGTGAGAGTTGGTCATTCAAACATGTGTTTTATGTGTGTAGAGGAGGGTTTAGATATGGCTATTATACATGCACACCCTAGACAACATATTTAGGAATGTGAATCCTGACTTTTAGCTACAAGTGTTGTACATTTCATTCTAAAATAGTTTTCACTACAGTGACGTGTAAGCTAATAATCGTGCTTACTTCTTTCCTTTTCACATCTCTGTGTTTGTACTTATTCTAAATCTGGCCCCTCCTACCTAAAAAAAACTAGGGAAGAGCAGCTTTTCTGAGGGCTTCAGCAATAAACACTCTCAAACACTTTCGCTGGTGCACCCTAGAGATGCCTGCAGCGGTCTGTGACTTCAGCTTGCAGGCAGTCTGATCAAATGTTCTCTAAAAAAGCTCTGCACCACTCCTCCTGAAACGCCTCAGTCACATCTGCTTTTGTTCGAATGTAAAATGTAACCAGAGACACAGAGAGTTTTGTCGCATTCAAATGCCCCGGGGATAGTGTGAAATGGCTCACAGTAAATCTAAAGCAGACTGGTCATTCAGGTCTGAGAGGTATTCTTCTCTCTCTCAGGGTAGCTCAGTGGCTGTATGCATTAACAAAATCCAATTACTGATCATATGGCGCAATGTTCAAAGCATGTGAGCTTATTGTACATATTTTAAGCCATTCCCCTTTAATCCCCTAAAAGGATCCATTTTCGAGCCCATCCCAGCTTTTCTCATCTCACTTAAAGCACTGCTCCCCGTCCTAGGATCCCTTCTATCCTTCTCCCTCTCTTACTCTTCCTGACAATGCCTCCATGGCCATCTATCTGCAAGCAACAGAACAGAGCATGCAAATAAAGAAGCAAAAGTAAAAAACGTTGCCATTTTCAACACCAACAGCTCTAACTTTCACAAATGCGAGACCTATTGCATTCCGAATGCTTGTTTTACATTTTCGTGTGGGTTGACATGAGAGCACGTTTGAAGGAGATTGGTGACTTTTGGGCATCATTGGGGAATGCATTGTGGGATTTTGTGTTTATGTTCATTTCACCAGAAGCACGAAGCACAGACATTGGGGGAAGTGGTCACGAGGTATGGGTGAACAAGCAGGTGATACCAGTTCTTATAAATCTACGAGGGTGAATATAATTGAAACTACGTGCTGAACAGCAGGGGGAGAGATAAGGGTTCTTACGAACACGGAGAATAGCACGAGGTGACTAAGCCGCCGGTTGCGGTGTTTCTTAAGGTAATATTCTAATAAGCAACATAGTAACGGGATACATTCCTTTGGGGGTATGACGGAGGGAAGCATCGGTCAGGGAATGGGAGATTTATGAGTAGGTTCATGGGTTTTGGTATATTGGGTAATGGCACAGGTTTTTACTGTTTTGATGGAGCAGCTGTGTTATAGAGCATGTTCTTTCTTTGGGTGAAAGGGGCGGAATGGACAAAGGTTTTTGGTTCTGTATTTGGGGTTTAGCACATGAATTGTTTTTGAGTCAGGGATGGGAGCAATGGGGGTGTTCTGAATAAAAGGGTTCGTTTGGGGGTTTTGTAGTATTGCTTAAGTACAGTGGGTGCCTATTGAGTAGTTGGCTGAGCTGTTTTTTCATTTGTTTATTGTAGAGACCCCTGACGAAGAGCCATATTGGCTCGAAATGCATTGGGTACGAATACACGTGTCTATCTCCACAATATGATTAACCTCAACGTGTTGTTGTACGAAGCTTGGATGGGCATACAGCGCATGAGAAGATTTGAATAAAGAATTTTGAGAGGAATCACGTTGTCTCCGCTGTGATGAAAAGTGTATAGCAAAAGAATGTTAAGAGTGTTTACTATGGAACACCTGGATGAATTGTTATATTGGAGGGAACATTTCCCACTAATTGCAGTGCGACGGTTCGGTGCGCTAAGAAGGTGCCCTTTGGATTACTTTTAGAAAATTGGCATTTTCTTATTTAAATCATTTGGTGCCTTCTGCCTTTCTCTGAAATACATGTCTGGGGTGGGTGACAGCTGGCTTTCTGCATTCCCTCTGGAAAGCCACGCACAAAGGAAGGGTAGGTGTGACCGAGTAGGCATCTGCATGTTTATGGGTCATCCTGAGCAGGATGGGAGGGAGGAGCTGTCTGACACTACACCTAAAAGGGTTCAATCCTGTCCCCTCACAAAGGGCTGCATACCCCCTATAATGAGTCTGGAGCCAGGGCAAGAAAGGCAGGGTCATGTGCACTTCAATGCAGCTCTTTGAAGTCTCCCTACTTAAAAGGCCAAACTGGGTGTAACTACTGGACCTCTGACACCATGAACTCAGAGCACTGCTGGAACTGAGGACATTCTGTGAGGAAGGGCTGCTATGCTGTAGGAGGGAACTGCCGCTTGGCTGACCTGCTTTGCTCTGTTAGTCTGCTGCCTGCTGCTTCTTGCCTGGGAGTGAGAAGGACTGGACCTGCTCTCTACATTCTACAGCCTACTTTCTGCAAGAGCTTGTTTGGCTTGCCTCCTGTTTCTAAAGTCTCAGGGGTCTCAAAGACTTCACTTCTTTCTCCAACCCAGCACCTGGACTTTACTTGCTGTAAGCCATGCTCTGCCAAGTGGTGCCAATCCAGGGCCCTTGGAAGTGAGTTTGAAGTACTGCATCTGCCAAGAACATGCACATCAACATCACTGAGCCGATTGGAACTGACGCATCGCTTGCAGCGAGATCGGGATCGACACATGACTGCCACTGCGGGGTCTGGGTCTGGCGCATCGCACTCGGAAACGCTGCCTCACCTCCGGAATCACCGCATGAGGAACCAACACATCGTGACCACCACCACATGGAGAAGATCGACGCATCGCCTCCAGCAAGGATTAACCCGGCACCTTGCCTTTAGAGCTGACACACTCTGAAGTCGATGCTTCGTCCAAGGAACAGCTGCATCGCCACTACTGAGTGAAGAAACGCTCACTGCGTGGGGAGCATCGACGCATCACACCCCACATTTCGTGCTGCGACAATGATTAAGGTACTTTGCTCAGCGGGCCCTGCGTGGGTCCTGTAGCCAGCATGGACTTTATCATAGGTGGCCTGAACTCCTGACTTTGTCCCGGTACAGCACAACCATTTTACCTCTTTAAGTGCCATTTGCTTCTAAGCACTGTTTTGACACTTAATCTTCAAAAATTCATATCTTGACTTCTACCAAAATATTTTTATTGTTTCAGTCTTGTTTTGTTCAGAATATAATAATAATTTTTTCTGAACTGGTGTGGAGTCTTTTTGTGGTGCTTTCACTATCTTACTTTGTGTGTTGTGCAGAAATACTTTACACATTGCCTCTTAGTCAAGCCGGACAGCTCTGTGCCAAGCTACCAGAGGGAGAGCATAGGTTAATTTAGAGTGTGTTACTGACTTACGATTGTGGTCCTTACTTGGGCATGGGGCATTCTCAATTACTGTTACCCAACTCAATAATACTCAATTTCTTATCGGGAACAGCCAAGCAAAGCAGGCTGACATGATGGAGGCTTGGCATTCTCTTGTAGAGACTGCTGCGATGTAAAAGCCCTGGGGTTGCTCTATCTGTTCTTTGCCAGTAAGGGATCATCTACCACTTCCAAATCCTTCCATAGTACCTCATTTTGGTCCGTAGCAAAGATAGAAACAATGCACCTCTCAAGGGTGTCCCATTCAATCCTCTCCTCAGACTCTTCCACAAAAATGGCCATTTTATGGCATAAAGGAGCGTGATGCAGCATACCGGGAGAGGTACAGACGACAGGAAGCAGTGCCGCAGAAGGGGAGCCGCAGACCAAACCCCTTTAAGCAGTATAAAATGGCAGGGATTTTTCTGTGGAATTTAATTCTCCCCTCCTTTCTTACCATTTTGGTAGTGCCCATTTCTAGAGTTGAGAAGGAACCTCATCTGCAGCCTTCAAGATGTAGAAGGTCGACCTAGCTCTGTAGGTCACTATGCATCTCAGGAGAGGGAGGATGCTACAGTTGTTTGTATCACCCCTTGAGGTGGCATGGATCATTTTTTTCCTAGAGTGTTGGTTAAACAACTGGAGTAGGCAGCACTTGGTTGCATCACTCATTTGGTTTTGGTGATAAAGGTTCAGGACCTGCTGGACGATGAATGCTCAGGCACCTCGCCACCCCCACCTCAAGCCTTAATTACTGATTGGGTGAAAGGGAGAGAGGCTGACCTGCTCGAGAGGTATTCTCATGAGTTAGACATAGCATATTAGGAGCTAGGTGGCTGTGGTTCTCAGAATAGATATGATGGATATTCCTGAGCTTGTGGTGCTCAGATAAGTCTTTCTTTTAGAAGTATCATTAAGAGGTTCTTCTGGGTTTTTTTGTACCCTTGGGTTAAGGTTCAGTTCCATCCAAGTTTTGTTGTAGAGGGCATTGCTGTACAGTTGTGACAGCTAGAGCAGCCCTGGTGTATCTACACCTAAATCCTTTCACCTAAGTTGGTGTTCAGTTGAAGTCCTTCTGACCTACTGGCTTTGGGATTTTGTCCTTAGCCTTTGTTTTTCTGCGGTAGGTATTGTTCTCACTGAGCCCAACACTTTGTTAAACCTGTGATCTTCTGCCTTGTCAGAACTGTTAGCTCTGTTAGTTTTGCAGATACTAGTTGACTGCACGAGTCCCATTGATTTGCCTGATTAAAAATGTTAATTTCATACACAATATTAGGTGATGGCTGGTGCAGGGCACTAAAAAACAAAAAACAAAAACCAAAGAGAAAGTGTCAGGAGTTCAAGAGATGCAAACAAGGATTATTATTTTTTTTGTCAGAGGTCCCTGGTTCATATCCCAGAAGAATATGTCATTCTTTCTTACATGCATGCTGATTTGAAAGTCTTTGAATGTTCAAGCATCAAACTTGTGATTTGCTTTGGTGGGCTGCATTAAAAAAAATGATTGCTTTATTTAAAAGCAATCACTTGCATGGGGGTCTGCTGACCCCAGCAGGCCACCATCCCAGAGAAGGCAGCAAATTCTAGTGGGTCACAAATTGCGACCTACCTCATTAATATTCATGAGATATATCTATTAACAACCCACCATGAATCACTATTTAGGGAACAGGGGGCTAGACAACCCTGTTGTACATTAATAAAATCTATTTGGTAATCACTTTTACTACTGTTTATACATCAAGCCCCAGATCCGGCTTACATTTGGTCCTAAATCCCACTGTCGTCTTCCTTTCAACGCCCCATATTCTGAGATGCTTTAAATATTTGCTACCACTGCCTTTTTCACAGCAACACAGCAGAAGTCACACAAAGCTGTTTCTAGAGACATCAACCGTTTGTGGAACTGCAGTCTTACCGCACATCTGCACACTTCTGCTATACTTGAGCTGAGCTGAACTAAAACCAACAAAACACATCAGTCAGCAAATATGATACAGAAATGTTGCACAGATCTGTTATGAAGACTAGCAAACAAGTGCAGAGGACATAACTGCTAAAAGGAAGAACAAGACTCCTACAACTTTCGTTATTTCAGTTACTTTACAAACGTTGGGTATGTAAGACAAAATATATTTGGGCTTAATTTGCAAAGGTAATTTCAAGGTTTACGTTTACCTAATGCATTGAAAGAAATGTAATTTACAAATGCATAATTTACATATAATTCAAAAAGTTATAAAGACGTATGTAACTGTCAAATACCAGGGGCGCAAGGCAGGCCTTTGCAGTGCAAGGGGGCCACTAACCCTTAAGGAGGTCCCCGGTCATCAGGGGAGCCCGATTTAGCTCAAGGCCAATGATTGAGATATAACGGACTCAGGGAGCTCTCATCACATGCTGCAGTGGGGCCACATTGTTTTACGCTACGTCACTGTCAAATACATGCCAGAGCACTCAAAGAACAAGTTACTTACCTTTAGTAACACCTTATCTGCTAGAGACTATATCTAGCCACATATTCCTTAACTTAGAATTTCCCTAGGCATCAGACTGGATCCAGAAGATTTTTCATGAGCAATACCCCCTGCGTGCCGTTAAGTGGCGTTGATCAGCTGTGCAAGGCATCGTCGGCGTCATCTGAGCTGGAAGGGATGTCCGCGGCACCTTTGTAGGTGCCACCTAGTTGCGCTGACGTCAGTTACTTTTCACGACTTTCCACGCCAGAAGCACAGACCCACGAAGAACACGGATCAATGGTGAGATAAACTAGGGCCCTAAAAGGATCAGCCCTGAACCTAGAAATCTGTCCGCAGACCGGGGAAGATGGGTGGGCCGGTAAGGAATATGCGGATAGATATAATCTTCATCAGATAAGGCGTTACCTAAGGTAAACTTGTTCAATTGATAGACTTCTAGCTGCAGATTCCTTACCTTAGAATAGATTCCCATGTAATACCATTCCCGGTGGTGGGTCTGCAGACCAATTTCAAACAAGGAACTCATGCAGGACCAAACAGGCGAAATGGCCATCCCTGCAGACCTGACTGTCCAGGCAGTAGTGTTTGGTGAACGTGTTCAAGGAGGCTCACGTTGCTGCCTGACAGATGTCCAGGACCAGAACTCTGCGTGCTAATGCTGTGGTCTCAGCTTTAGCTCTGGTTGAATGAGCTCTCAAGGCTTCAGGAGGTTGCTTCTTGACCAGTGTGTAGCACATTTTGATGCAGAGCACGACCAAGCGAGGTATGGTTCGCTTCTGCACAGCCCGACCTTTCTTAGCACCAGCGTACCCCACGAAGAGTTGGTCGTCCACACGAAATTCTTGTGTACGGTCAAGGTAGAATGGCAACATTCTTTTTGGGTATAGACGGTGGAGTCGCTCCTCTTCTTTACAGGGATGTGGAGTAACGTAGAGGGTAGGCAGGGTGATCGATTGGCCTACATGAAATGGGGTGACCATTTTCGGCAGAAAAAAGGCCTTTGTGCGAAGCACCACTTTGTCAGGATAGACTGAGAGGTAAAGCGGCTTTGATGATAAGGCCTGCAGCTCACTCACTCTATGGGTCGATGTAATTGCCACCAAGAAGGCTGTTTTTAATGTGAGAAGCCTGAGGGGACAGTTGTGGAGAGGCTCAAAAGGCGCACACATCCAAAAGCGAGAACTAAATTGAGGTCCAACTGAGGCATAATGAATGGCAAAGGGGCAAACCTGTGGACCAGACACATCAAAAATCTATGTACAATAAAGGATTTAAACACAGAGGGTTGGTCAGACAGCAACAAGAAAGCAGACATAGCAGAAAGATATCCCTTAAGAGGGAAAGAATGAAGGTTTCAGAAAGGGTGGTAGAAAGAGGATCAATGGATTTTTCTGCACACCATGCCACAAATGTTTTCCAACTGTGTACTCTTTTGGTGGAGGGACACCTGACTGACAAGATGACATTACAAACTTCAGTAGGAAGGTCAAAAGCTGTCAACTGCCACCGCTCAATCTCCATGCAAGGTGGAGAATTGATTCCGATACACTAGATACTTATACCACACTCCCTCTAGTTTCTAGAGGAACAGACGCCGCCCTAGTAAGCGTTCCATTTTTGCAGGTTTCTAAAGTAGAAGAGATGCTAAGAATAGCTAAGTCGGGCTCTCCTAATGAGTTAATGCCAACTAGCATGTTTGCCTTATTGGCCAAGCATCTCGCTCCTTCCATCTGCACTTTATTCAACTTGTCCTTGAGTGAGGGGAAACTACCCCAGGCAAGGAAAGCAGCTTAAGTGCTCCTGATTTGTAAAAAGGCCAATGTACTCCCAAGAGAATCATCAAACTATCGTCCCATTTCACTTCTTCTGCTCATGAGCAAACTACTTGAAGGACATATTACTGGGAAGCTCATGGAGTACTTAGAATCCCAAGGCTGTCTTGACTCCTCGCAGTCTGGTTTTAGACCAAATTATTCCACCGAATCTACTCTTATAGATGTTACAGATTTTATTAGATTAGCCATGGACCATAACAAGGCAGTATCGTTAGTGCTGCTGGACTTGTTCGCAGCTTTCGATACAGTATCCTACCATAAGCTACTTCAAAAAAGAAGAAATAGAGGAACAGCAAATCCTCGGAAGACCGCACCACCTACAAGAACGGCATGACGGAATACCACCAACACATCAGATCCACCAAAAGGACCTTCATCCAGAACAAGATACTCCCCAACTCCAGCAACTCCAAGGAACTCTTCAGCGTCATCCAGGAATTCACCAAACCCCCCCGCGAAACCACAGACATCACCCCCTCCCAGGACCTCTGCAACAAGCTCTGCTCCTACTTCCACCTGAAAATCAAGGACCTCTACGACAACTTCAACGACCAGACACCTGACTCCGATACCACTCCCTCCTCCAGCAATGCCAGCCAGCCCACAATCTCCTCCTGGACCCCGGTCAAAACCGAATACACCGCATCAACCATGAAAGGCATCCAATCAGGAGCCCCACGGACCCCTGCCCTCCGCATATCTTCCACTGAGTCGCAGCTGCCATCGCTCCGGAACTACGACGCATCAACGCCACCTTCGAAACCGGCACCGTCCCCGACGACTGGAAACGCGCAGAAGTCAGACCCCTACTTAAGAAGCCCTCAGCAGATCCCACGGACCTCAAGAACTACCGACCCATCTCCCTCCTCCCCTTCGAATCCAAAGTCACAGAGAAGACCGTCAATGTCCAACTAACAAAATTCATCGAAGAAAACACCATCCTCGACCCCTTCCAATCCGGATTCCGCAGCAACCACAGCACCGAGACCGCTCTACTCGCCGCCACAGATGACATCCGCTCCCTCCTCGACCAAGGACACACCGCAGCCCTGATCCTACTCGACCTCCCTGCAGCCTTCGACACCGTCTCCCACCCACACTCACCGCCAGACTCCATGACGCCGGCATACAGGGGACTGCCCTCGACTGACTCCGCTCCTTTCTCACCGGCAGAACCCAAAGGATCAGACTTCCATCCTTCGTTTCCGAACCCACGGAAATCAACTGCGGAGTACCCCAAGGATCGTCACTCAGCTCCACTCTCTTCAACATCTACATGGCCCCCCTCGCCACCATCGTCAGACAGCATGGACTCAACATAGTATCCTACGCCGACGACACCCTGTTCATCCTCTCCCTCACCAAAGACCCCATCACCACCAGACTCCACTTCCAGGAAGGAATGAAGGACGTCGCATCCTGGATGAGCAGCAGCTGCCTGAAGCTCAACTCATAGAAGACAGAGGTCCTCGTCCTCGGACCCTCCCCCTCTGCATGGGACAACACCTGGTAGCCCACTGCCCTCGGCAGCGCCCCTACCCCCACGGACCACGCCCAAAACCTTGGCATCGTACTCGACTCCTCCCTCTCCATGACCCCACAGGTCAACGCCGTCGCCTCCACCTGCTTCAACACCCTCTGCATCCTCCGAAAGACCTTCAAATGGATCCCCCCCCGAATCAAGGAAGACCGTCACCCACGCACTCATAACCAGCAGACTGGACTACGGAAACGCCCTCTACGCCGGGATCAACAAGTCTCTGCTCCGCAAACTCCAGGCCATACAGAACTACGCAGCCAGACTCGTCCTCGGCATCCCTCGAAACGAACACATTACCCAACACCTGTGCAACCTCCACTCGCTCCCCGTTGAGAAGAGAGTAACCTTCAAGATACTCACCCACGCCTACAAATGCCTCCACAACACCGGACCCCAATATCTCAATGACAGAATCTCCTTCCACGTACCCAAGAGGAACCTCCGATCGGCCGACCTCGCCGCACCCCCGCGCTTCCACAGAGCAAGAACGGGGGGCAGAACCTTCCTCTATAACGCGGCAAAAAGCTGGAACGAGCTCCCAATCGACATCAAATGCGCCCCCAACCGGCACATCTTCAGGAAGACCCTCAAGACCTGGCTCTTCGACTGACCGGAGCTGCTCCCCTCTCCCCCCAAGCGCCTTGAGACCCTCACGGGTGAGTAGCGCGCTTAAAAGAATCCCTGATTGATTGAAAGAATATGAAATTGGAATTCAAGGGACAGCACTTCAATGGCTCTCAAGCTTTTTGGAGCGGTGGACACAGACAGTTAATTTGGGTCCCTTCCGCTCTTGTGTCAGACCTCTCATGAAGGGGGTGCCACAGGGCTCGTGCCTTAGCCCCACACTACTCAATGTGTACGTGGCCCCTCTTGCTAAAATTATTAGAGGCCATGGGTTTACTCCCTTCTCGTATGCTGACGACACTCAGCTTCTCTTTTCATTTGATAACAGATCGGCTGCGACCAAAAATCTTTTTGCTGAAGGCATGAGAGCAATTTCTGGCTGGTGATGAAAAACTGTCTACAGCTTAATGCTGATAAAACCGAAATTTTAATGTTCGGTAATTCACAAATACTGTGGTCCCCTGACTGGTGGCCGTCAGATTTAGGCCCAGCCCCCATCCCTACAAAGTCTGCAAAGAACTTGGGAGTCCATCTAGATCACTCTTTATCTATGAGAGATCAAGCAGCATCTACTTCAGGCACCTGTTTCCATACACTGAGGCTTCTAAGGAATGTGTTCCATCTCCTCCCTTTATCAGTACGTAAGACCCCGATTCAAGCCTTAGTAATTGTCTTGACTACTGTAATGCCCTTCTAGCAGCAGCAAATGAAGCCGTGCTGAACAGGCTGCAAGTGGTTCAGAACACAGCAGCGCGGCTGGCCCTCAATATGTCTCCTAGAACAGCTACTCTCCCGTTATTAAGACGTCTCCACTGGCTCCCCATTCGCAAAATAATTAAATTTAAAATCTGCCGTTTGGTCCATAAAGCACTTAATGACAGAGGCCCTACTTATTTGGCGGAAAAACTCTCTCGCTTCCTACCGAGCAGATCATTGAGCTCTGGGGAGAAGACCCTTCTTATGGTCCCTCGGGTTAACAAACTCCGCTCTGGTGGCAGAACTTTCTCCTACCTTTCTCCACAATATTGGAACTCGCTCTCTATCCACTCACGTCAGTGTTCTAATTTTCTAAAGTTCATGAAACTCTTGAAAACGGAACAACAACTGATCCCTTTTCCCTAGCTTTTCTTACCTCCGTTCACAGCGCGGAGATACCCCTTTGGGGGTGAGTCCTGCGCTCTATAAGTTCTTTCATTCATTCTTTCAATGGACAGGTTCGGGTGGAGGACCCGCCCCTGCTGCTGCGACAGAAGATATTCCCGAAGTGGCAGCCTGATCGGAGGATTGATGGGCATGCTCAATAGCTCGGGATACCAGGCTCTTAGTGCCCAGTCCAAAACCACAAGGATGACTTGGGCCCGGTAATTTCTGATCTTCTTGAGAACTCTGGGCAGGAGTGCTATGTGTGGGAAGGTGTACAGGAGGCCTGAGCTCCACATGAAACAAAAAGCATCTCCGAGCGAGAGCCGCCTTAGAAAAGCCAGCATGCAAAACTGCTGACATTGCGCGTTCTTAACAGAGGCGAACAGATCTAACCAAGGCTCCCACACTGCTGAAAGAGACCTTACACCACCTCTACATGTGGCGCCATTTGTGATCCACTAGGCATCGACAGCTGAGGTCGTCCACTTTGGCATTCAGGGAACCTGCCAGATGTTGAACCACCAGGGATGTGCCCTGCTGTTCCAGTCATGTCCAGAGACGCAGGGCCTCTTGACAAAGGGTCCACGACCCCACTTGGTCCTGTTTGTTGCAGTACCACATGGGAGTGGTGTTATCCTTTAACACCTGCACTAGGCTTCCCTTGACGGAGGGTAGAAAGGCTTTCAATCCCAGTCAGATCGCACAAAGCTCCAGCAGGTTGATTTGGAGTCTGGATTCCTCTGATCTCCACCTCTCCCAGATGGCTGCCCCATCCCAGGAGTGACGCATCTGTCACTACTGTCAGCTCTGGTTGGGGGAGGGAAAGGAGTCTGCCGCTGGCCCTATCGCAGTTGTAAGCCACCACTGCAGGTGCTTGCAGTTCCCTCAAGATCTGGACCATCTCGGAGAGGTTCCGCTGATGATGTGCCCATTGAAACTAAGTCCCACTGCAGAACCCGCATATACCATGGGCATGTGTCACAAGCAGGATGCAGGAGGCCATATGTCCCAACAGCCTCAGGGTCTGCCTCCCCAAAATCCAGGATAGAGGCAGAAACATCGGTATCATAGCCTGAATATCTTGGACTCGCCGCTCGGGAGGATAAGCCCAAAACTGCACTGTATCCAGAACCGCATACAATGAAATGAAGCATCAGATGTGACTTCACCATGCTGATAGTGAACCCCAGAGAATGCAGGAGGTTTGCCATACTCTGGAGGTGGGAGACGACAACCTGGGGTGAGCCCGCCTTCAATACCCAGTCGTCGAGATAGGGGCAGACTGGCACCCCTGATTTCTGCGACAACCTCCATCACTTTGGTGAACACCCGAGGGGTACTGGTAAAGCCAAAAGGGAGCGCGGTGAACTGAAAATGCTTGTGGCCTACGGTAAACCGCAGATAGCGCCGGTGGGCAGGTAGGACGGGAATGTGGAAATAACTGTCCTGTAAATCCAACGCTACCATCCAGTCTCCTGAGCCCAGGGCAGACAAGACATGAGCTAGCATGAGCATCTTGCATTTCTCCTTTTTGAGGAAGAAGTTGAGGGCTCGTAGTTCGAGGATAGGACAATGGTCCTTGTCCTTTTTGGGGATCCAAAAGTAGCTGGAATAGCAACAACAGCCTACTTCTGGCGCCGGAACCCTCTCTTTGGCTCCCTTGGTCAAGAGAGCTGTGGTAGGGCTCCTCCCTGGGCCCTACCCTTTTCAACGTCTACATGGCCCCCCTCGCAGCCATCGTCAGAAGCCACGGACTCAAAATAGTCTCCTACGCCGACGACACCCAGATGATCCTCTCCCTCACAAATGAACCCTCAACCGCCAGAACCAGCTTCCAGAATGCAGGCTGTCGCAACATGGATGGAGGAGTGCTGCCTCAAGCTCAACTCAGACAAGAACGAAGTCCACATCCTGGGACCCCCCACGTCAGCCTGGGATGACTCCTGGTAGCCAGCTGCTCTGGATGCTCCTGCCACTCCGAAAGAGTATGCGGCATCTGTGAGAAGTTGGCCTGGCATATGCTGTCCACTAATTAAGTGGGCACCTGGCACCAGTCCAAACAACCCCTTATTGGAGATAGGTTAAAGACAACCTTTATTGAAAGCTATCCTAGTGGTAGCTATGGAGAGCAGCCTTCAGGCTAAGTCTTGAAGGAATGTAAAGCAGCTTGTTTTACCAGTCTATAATCTCTTGAGTGATCAAATGAAAGAGCACCACACCAGGTATATATTCAAAATATATGTATTTATTGCTAAACACACCCCTCTAGTCTCTTTATGAGGCTAGAGTTCGAAGTACATAAGTTATAAGTTATTTAAACACAGTAATAGCACAAATACACGTTTGGGCCCTAGGGGCGTACTCAAACCATATACCAATAAAGTGGTATAAGAACCACGACTGAGCTAGACACTAGGCCTAGAGCCTCTAGAAGTGCTTGGACCACAAGGAACCACCCAAGGTAGTGACACAGGGGACCCACGGGAGACGCGTGCAGTGTAGTAACACAGCCGCGAATCGCCGTTAACTTCTATGGAGAAAGTCGCGGTTTGGAAATTAAAGAAAAGGGACACTTAAAGAAGGACTTGGAGCAAACCCTTTGAGAACTAGGTCGTTCTAGAGTCTCTACCCACGGGAGCACCGGAGTACTCGTGTTACCTCACCCAGGGAAGCCGGGTGCATAGGTGCCTTTCGGGGTCGGGTTTCTTCGTCGATTTGAATGGCGATCTGCTGCAAAGTGCTGCTGGCGACCAAGTGGAAAGTGTCCGGGTGGATCCAAGAGTGGATCGGAGATCTGAAGAACCTGAAAGCAGAGGGGACAGAGTCTGGGTCACTAGCCAGTGACCAGGAAGGCGATGAGCAGATGCCCACCGATGTCGAGTGCTTCAGGTAGGTTGACGGTCGTCTTGACTCTTCAGCCACGAGGTCCAGGAGGCGTTGTCGGCGACCAGGAGCAGGATTCGGGCTGGTACACGATGTCTGTCGAGTGCTGAGGTGTCAGGCGACCGGATTGGACCCAACAAGCCTTGGCAACGGCAAGTCTCGATGAAGATGAAGATTGACAATGATGCAGACCAGCAAGGTCTGAGGAACTCACCCAGCAAGGGTAAGTGAGGGCAGGCCTGGAGCAACCAGGAGCCCAAGTAGAAAAAGATTGGCCTTCGTGAAGGGCTACTAGCCAACGGGCTAGCAACCGCGAAGGAGCCTCGAGACGGTGCACGTGGAGCTGGCTCACAGGACACTCGTGGAGTGGAGGCCAGTGATCTTCGGTGCAGTTGGTGCTGGAGGCTAGGGCTACTCGGAGCCCAAAGCACGACTTCGTGGGAGACCCAGAAGAGGATGCACTTGCAAATGCGTGCGGTGTCCAGGGGTCACGGTTCCACGTTACCCACGACAGCTACGGGCCTCAGCTTTGCTGGGGACTCAGGGCAGCCTCGGGAAGTCTGGAAATCCACCTCTGGTGATGCAAAGACTTCGGCGTCCGACGGGAGCTTAGGCGATGCAGACCGGACAATTGCTTCTTTGGTGCCTGCTAAGCAGGGGAGTCACTCCTTGACCCCAAGGGAGATTCTTCTGTCCTCTAATCTTGTAGTAGAGCGTCGAAGGTCCAGGAGTCTGTGTCAGAGTTTCGTCCAGGGATAATCTAAAGTCCTAAGGACTGGGTTCCTATACTTATACTAAGTTTAGGGGTTGGACTTACTCTGTGGCCTCACCTATGGGTGGGTCAGGGCAGAGGGGTGGCTACACCCCTTTCCTTTGTCCAGTTCGCGCCAAAGCAGGGGCTGCAAGCCCCTGATCCGGTTTGAACTGGGGTATGCACAGGGACACCAAGTGTGCCCCCAGTGCAGGACTTCAAAGCACCCGAGAGTGCTCCCGCCCAGCCCCAATACACACTATCCTGTCTGGGGAGGTGGTCACACCTCCCTGGGACAGGAAACCTATTGTCCAGGCCTCCCCTGCCGGAGTTTCGGTCAGCAGCAGGAGGCCAGACTTGTGTCTGTGGCAGCAGCATCCATTTTGTGATGCCAGGGCTTTAGAAAGAAGTTACCGGCCAAGCCAGGGTTAACATGTCTCTCCTCTAGAAGGGTGGAATGTTACCCCCGCCGCCAGAATTGGCGGGGGAGTAGTATTCCAAGATGTTTGACACCAAACACGACATGTTTCGGTGCAGCCATTCCAAAGTTAGCATTTAACGCGAGGTTATAATGCGCTTAAGAGTATATGGTCAGGTTGCACTACAAACAGCATCAGAGAAGGGTCTCCGAACGCTGCAGAGGGGCCCTGCTCATGCAGGGCACCCTCTCACATAGGAACCACGCACTCTGCCTTTAGGATTGATAAGGCCTGCCATAGGAGTGACTTATAGGTTTATATGTGTGTATGTATATAGTGATATAGGTACCCTATATCACAGTAAGGGGTGCATGCACCACCTTACCCAGGCTGCAGTAGCAGGCCTGTGGTGTCATTCTGGCTGGCCTTCCAGGGCTGGCATAATACATGCTTCAGCCCCTGGCAGGCCTCTGAGGTACCTATGCCCTGGGTACATAGTATACCATATACTAGGGACTTATAAGGGCACCCAGATTCCAATCAGAGATGTGCCTAAGGCACATGGAAACCATTTTAGAGAGGAAGCAGCTAGGCTGGGGTTCTGATTAGCAGGGCCCCAGCCAGACTAAGGTCGAAAAACAGTGAAGCATCAGCAAAAAGTGGGGGTACCCATGTGAAGCAGATCCTACTCTCCTACAGCATCATACTGGACTCTTCCCTCACGATGGACTGCCAAATCAAAGCAGTCTCCTCAGCCTGCTTCCACACGCTCCGCCTGCTCTGAAAGACTTTTAGATGGATCCCCACATAGTCCAAAAGGACAGTCACCCACGCACTAATCACCAGCAGATTTGACTACGGCAACACACTATGTCGCGCCCCCCAGAAACAGCTCAATAAACTACAGTACGTACAAAACACTGCCGCCAGACTGGTCCTCAACATCCCCCGCCACAGCCACATCATGCAACACCTCCGACAACTCCACTTGCTTCCAGTCAACAAGAGTCACTTTCAAGCTCCTCACTCACGCCCACAAAGCCCTACACAATGAAGGACCAGGGTACCTGAACCACCGCCTCACATTCCACGTACCCACCAGACAACTCTGATCCGCCCATCTCGCCCTCGTCTCCATCCCCAGGATCCACAAGACCAGACCCGGAGGAAGATCGTTCTCCTACCTCGCTGCCCCCCCCGCGCCTTGAGACCCTTACGGGTGAGTAGCCTCGTTTTACAAGCCCCCGGATTGATTGATAGATTGACTACCTTACAGAGTAAAGATAGTTGATCCTCCGTCAGCTGGTCGTGAGATGGTGGCATGGAGAGAGGGGTAGTCTGGAAGAGGAAGGAGTAGCCCCTAGCCCCTTCAGATGATCTGCAAGACCCACCTGTCCGATGTTATGGACTGCCAGTGGGGCAGGTGATGGCGAATCCTGCCACCAACTGGATGCCCATGATCATAAAGGGGCAGATTAGAGGGCTTTGAGGCTGCAGCTGCTGGGGGGTGGTGGACGGACCAGATCGCTGGCTACCTGACTCAGGAGGTCTGTGGGTATCACGTCCTCATCCACACAGAGGCTGGGGAGCATGCACTGCTCGATGGCTGGGAGGTAATTGTCGTGGTTGGAAGACCCTTCCATAGCCACAAAAGGAGCGAAAGGCAGATTGGTGGTAATGTGGAGCTGCTGAGAGGCCCAAGGACTTGGCCGTAGCCCATGAGCCTAAAAGCGCTCTAGCGCCAAATCTGCTTTGGCTCTGAAGAGACGGTTGCCATTGAAGGGCTTGTCCATATGGGAAGCCTGGACATCCCCCGAAACGCCAGTCGTCCTCAACTAGCTGTGGCGTCACAGGACCACAGTTGATGGAACCGCTTTGCCCAAAGAGTCGGTCGTGTCCAATCCACAGCGAATTGACAACTTAGCTGCGTCTGTCTCGTCGGCAACAGACTGGGAGAGGATGGCACGTGCGTCCTCCGGGACCTGTGGCAGCACTTGCGCAACTGTGTCCCACAGAGTGAAGGAGAAACGGCCCAAAAGGCAGGCAGTGTTCACGGAACGCAATGCTAGGCTGGGGGGAAGAGAAAATGTTCTTATCCAAAGAGTCCAGCCTTTTGGATTCCCTGTCCCGGGGAGAAGTAGGGAATGCACACTGG
Organism: Calotriton arnoldi; assembly: GCA_963921515.1. Taxonomy (NCBI): domain Eukaryota; kingdom Metazoa; phylum Chordata; class Amphibia; order Caudata; family Salamandridae; genus Calotriton; species Calotriton arnoldi. The sequence continues at coordinate 2,674,706 of CAWUFW010001008.1, read as the reverse complement.
GAAAAAGAGGCTTGGAGCACCAAGCTCTCCAGGGTAGGGTGTTGGGTGAGGAAGTTTGGGTCCGGCGGGGAGGTGGCGGCGGGCAATCATCCTATTCACAGGAGCCCCTTTGTTAGGTTTGGACCAGGTCCCCAACAGGATGTCAGTACGGGCATCATTGAATGGGAGTAAGGGTTCGGAAGAGAAAACTCCCGGCTGCAGCACCTCTGTCAAAATGTTAGTCTTGACTTCCACTGAGGGTAACTGAAGCTCAAGGATCTCAGCCACCCTACGCACCACCATTGCGTATGAGGCTCCCTCCTCCGTAGCCCCGATAGGGGGAGACTCTTGTGAGCTGGCGTATACAGTGCTGTGTCGTGCTCCAGGTCAGCTTTCTTACGTCCCTGGAGGTGATTGTTAGATGGATGTATTGCACTTTAGCTGTAGATCTTCGCTTACCTCAATGTATTCTTTCCCCAATAGTACTAAAATTACAGCTGTCATATTGCAGAAGTTGTTCCAAAGAACCTTATCCATGCAGAAACTCTACAGCATGTAATTGGCAGCTTTACCTTCTGGGAAAAGATCTGACATAGGCAGCTGAGAAAGTGATGGAAGAAGGGGGTATATTATCAGTCACAGTGGAGCTGGGGCCAGATGTACGCAAATATGGACTGTGGGGTGGCTCTCAGGCTCGGTCTCCAGAGGGATATCCCAAAAGGATGGATCTGTGGCCAAGTAAGTACAAACTGGTAGCCTGGATTTGAAAAGGTTATGGTGGCAGAGCATGGTAGAAGGCAGCTCGGGTCAAGAGGTACAGGTGTAAAAATCTAGGTCTTGAGATGAAGAGGGAAGGTCTATGGCTTCCGCTCCTCTGAGCATCACAGAGGCTTGCTACATTCCCAGAGCATGAGTCACTAAAGATTCAACTTTTTCTCAGTTCTTGCTATCTAACTCCCCTGTAACTGTCCATGCCCTATTACCACCACTGAAGAGTCCACTGTGCATTGAGGGCCCAACTGCAAGCAAACTCCGAAGTTAGCACATGATAATAACAGTGAGTGACCATTCCTGTTAAAATGGATTGTAATTGAATCCAATTAAGGAAATTGGGCTGACAAGACAGCTCTACATATTAAAACAGAATACCTAGCTAAAATTAGTGCTAAGAAGCAACTATGGTGAATTGGAACAGTCTCACAGCAATAAAGTCAAAATACCCCTGATGCTACCATCTAGAACCAATACAAAACTATTAGTAAGTGGTTGAATGCTATTTCCACCAGAAGAAACAACAGCTGAATTTTCAAAGAGTTTGATGTTTTCAGCAACAACTTCCCTCTGTTGTGTGGTGAAAACCTAGATTACAGGAAGTATCTCGCGGTTACAGATCACGCAAGCTTCAAAGCTGTGGCATGTGCCTATCAGGCTTCCTGATATAGAGCATGGCACTTTGAGACAATTGTAGAAAAAGTCACAAGACAGTATAGTATGCCATAGACCAGCTCTTTAAACTTCCTTGTGCCAAACCCCCTAAAACAAAATGTTTACTTAACGGGACCCCCTTTAAAAGTTTATGGTCAGAAAGGTGGTAAGGAAGGATGAGGGCGAGGTTTAATACATTTACATGAAGGCAGGTAAAAGGGTAGAATAATCGGCAAAAGCCAACATTTTGTCTTCTTTGAAATATAAACTAAAAAAAAAAGATACTTCTGAAGTGATTTCTTCCTGTATTTCAATGGTTCTAATCTGTCCATGAAAGACTAATAAAGCAGACGATGCAGCATCAGCACCCAAGAAAGCACAGCTTTTCAAATTGTATCATGATGTATGCCTCTCAACCTTGGAGTCTCCAAGACCAGTGAGGTTCAGGGGTTCTGAGGAAGGTTTTCAGAATGAGCGAGCTCACAGAAGTAAACTGGAGGTGTGTACATTGTTTGAAGGCTGATGAGTCCGCGGGGTTAACACTCTTCAACCCTTCAAAAGATGGTGAAATGTATGCATAATGCTCACAGCACCATTGCAACAAATTTAGCATCCACTGGCAGACAGAAAAAGAAGAGCTGCCTAATTTTTAATCATCAGAGATGCCATAAGTAATGTCATAGAATATGTCATGAGTGATGTAATATGTGAGGTCATAAGCTGTGCATGGAAGGGGCACACGTTATAGTTAGCTCTGCTAACTGTAACTGGTGAATAGCTGTCTTTTTAGTTCTAAACGTTAGTGTTGTCACTGACCTATTCTGACACATTCACTGACAAATTCACCTAACTATTTTAACCTTTGTTTTTTTCAGTGAATTTCTAAGGTTTTAAAAAAAAAAACACATCTTTTTATTACACGTAACTATAACGTTACCTTAACCTTCGTATTTTCAGTGAACTTCCAAGGTTTTTTTGTTGTTTTTTTAAAGTAAATTAATAATTTTTCAATGTATGTATTGTAGGATGGGGGGGCGTGGTCTGACCGCGCGGCAAGATGGCCGCTTGTTAAGCGAGCTCTGCCGGCCGAGAAATTAATCCTGTAATAATCCGAACATACAGAGGGTCATCGTGGCAAGCAAAGTGCCCCTGTGTCTCGCGGGGGTGTCACGACCCGAGGGAACCCGCCGCTGTGGCCAATAGCTGCCCCTACAACCCCACGGAGACCCCGACTGTTCGCGGCCTGTCCGGAGGCGCCGGAGCACTCGGCTGTTGAGGTCGCGGCTGGGCGGTGTATGCCCTCTTTGCCACTGATACCTGACCCCCAGTATCCTGCCGTGCAGCTGTGAAGACGAAACTGGTCTTCCCGGTGGGGACGTGCTGGACGACGGCGTCGCGGGGCTGCCGCTGCACTGAGTGCTCCCAGTGAGCGGTCCGCGGGTCCTCGCCGGGGCCCCTGTGGACTGGAGAGAGCCCATCTGCGCGCCGGGTGAGTGAGTAAATTCCCCTTGGCTTTGCTGGAGTTGACGGCCCCCGAGTCGCGGACCGAAGATCCTGAGTTCACCGGGTGAGCCGCCATCTTGAGATCAGGCGGGCCGGAGCTCGAGTTGTGAGACGGTGGGCCAGCGCGCCGGGGACTTTGCGAGATACCCCTGGGCAGAGGGAAGCGTACAGGCCCACGGGACTGCTGGTGTGCCAGTCAGTACATACTGGGCAACGGCCGTGGCAACCCCATGGGGCTGTGAAGGACAGGGCCTGACCGGGGCGCCACGTGGTCCCGTGGTGACTCCCCCGGCGTGGCAGCGGACTGTGCCCCATATTGTGAGAGTGGAGGTGTGGACAAACCTGGGACGGCGCAGTTGGAGGTGGGAGCTGCACGGGAAACCTCCTAAACAAACAGAAGGCGTTAAACAGCTCACGCCGCTTTAGTGCCCTGCTCACCCCACCTGAGGACCAGAGGCCCTAGCGTCGCCGAACACTGGCAGTCGTGGCTTATTAGCCGGCGAAGTCAAACAGGGGCATTAAGAAGGGCGTGGACCTCTGGAGTCGCCACCTTGCATCCACACATCACTCCGTGAGCCACACAGTTTTGCCACCATGGGGAAGCAGGATGCAAAGCAACCGAAATTGTCGTTTGACAACAGACGGACCACCAGAACGACGGAGCAGGACCCGGAAGGAGGTGCAGAATTCCGGCCTGAATCGCAGACCGAGGATCGAGGCAAGGACCTGCATACGCTGATGCTGGAGATGCGCTCCAGACTCCGCACAATAGACACAAAGTTGGATGTGCTCACATCTCAGCTGGACGCCGTAAAAAAGCAGGTGGGGGTGCACGAGACACGGCTGGATGTGCTCGAAAATAGCAACTCAGACTTCCATGAGTTTCAGGTTGAAACTAAAGAGCAACTCCTGCATATGGACAAAGTGCTTGGCTTGATCCGGTCAAAGAACGGGGACCTAGAGGCCAGGTCCCCTCGAAACAACCTGAGGATCACGCGGATTCCGGAGACGACGGCCATATCTAAACTGGAGGTCTACATAGCCGATTTGCTTTATGAACTCTTTGATCCTGCCCTATCTGCGGTGTTCGCAGTCGAGCGAGCACACCGTACTCTGGGCCCCAAACCGCCGGTTGGGGCCACACCGCGGCCAATCCTGGCCCGGATTTTGAATTATCTGGACCGGGACCTCATCCTCAGACTAGCCAGGGAACGAGGGACTATTACCCATCAAGGGAATACAATCTCCTTCTACCCGGATTTCACACCGGCGGTGCAAGCGGCACGCCGGGAGTTCCTGCCTGCAAAACGAATTCTGTTACAAGCCAAGATCCCTTACTCGTTGTTGTATCCAGCCAAGCTCAAGGTGTCACATGAAGGCACAGCACAGTTTTTTACGGACGCTAAATCCGCTTTAAAATTTGCTGAACATGTTGGGGGTAAGAAAAAGAAAGCGCACAGCTCTCGAGCCGAGGAAGCGCCGGTGGACAGGTTGAGTGACAACGATTAGCTGGGGCCCGAGTTAATATACGTTTGCAACTGTGATTATCTCTGGTATAGGCCAGGATCTGTACTGGCCATAATGTTGGGGTCAAACATCTTATTTGTGTAGTGGCCGCAGCGAACGGTCCGAGTACTGTACTATTTCTTTGCCGTTGCTTGGTTCCTCTGCTGTATTCTTGGCCACCCTGCTCTTGGCGGGGGTGTATGCCAGCGACACCGCCCCCCCAGGGAGAACTCTCGATTGTTGTTCTGCCCTTATTAGGGTACAACTCATTCATGCCAATGTTGACGGGGGAGGGTATACCACAACATGTTTGGGGGGTTGGAGTGGGTGGAGGGTGCAGGGGGGGGGTTATTGTTTTGTTCTTGGCCAGTATGTTGCTTCACAGTCTAGTAAATCATAATTGTACATCACAGTCTACACCCATACATTCCCCAGAATGTAAAGGGAGTTGGCATTCAGTCAAATATACCATAACGCAGTATCGTAAGGCCATTGTGGGATCTGATACATGTGGGGCCCACACCATGGTAATGCTTTGGACCACGTCAGGTCAGCAATGTCAAGTCTAAGCTTTTTAACTTGGAACATTTGCGGTCTAAATGACCATAGAAAGACCAGATTGGTCCACGCCTACTTAATGCAACATCACATTGATGTGTGCTTGCTACAAGAGACACACCTGAACACCACGCCTTCCCCTAGGTTGAAGCACAGACGATGGGGACATGTATACTCATCCATCTATTCAAATTACTCCCGTGGGGTGGCGGTGCTCGTGAGACAGGGGCTGGATTGGAAGGAGTGCGAATCCCACGTCGATCCAGAGGGCAGGTCACGCCATACTACTTGGCGCCCTAAGCGGGGTCCAGGTGGTAATAGTGGCAGTTTATGGCCCCAATGTTGACACCCCCGCCTTTTCCAGAACCTATGGGCCAAGGTGAGGGCGACGGGTTGCGACACTATCATCTGGGGGGGGGATTTTAATGTGATACTAGATGATGCATTAGACAGGAAGGGGCAATCCCGCTCCTTACACCCTAACGCAAGTGCTGCACTAAATGCTATCACATCGGATGGCAATCTGATTGACATATGGCGACATAATCATCCACAGGTTAGGGAAGGCACATGTATCTCTGAGTTCCACAAGGCCTGGTCTATTGGTTGGTGTCGCGGGATGTGGCGACATGGACCTGCGCTATCTCTCACCTCCCAAGGTCCTTGTCCGACCATGCACCTAGTCTCCTGCGTCTTACATTGCCAAACTCACCCACCAAAATGTTCAGCTGGCGGCTGCCCCCTAATGCCCTCCTGGACGAGGCTTTTAAAGAAGAGATAAGAGGGGACATAGTGGACTACTTTGCTCTTAATGCTGGCTCGGTCTCAACCCAGGCCTCCTTATGGGAGGCATTTAAGGTGGTAATAAGAGGTAACTGTATAGCACGCCAAGCTGGGGTACTGAAGGCAATAAGGGGTACTCTAGCTTCCCTAGAGAAACAGATTAAGGAGCTCGAAACACTGTTCTACTCCACTGAGGTAAAGATTTTAGGTAAACATGCACAAGCCAGGAGGTACGGGGAGGGGGACAGGCCCGTGAGAACCTTAGCATCACTTCTTCGCGCCCCGCGTTCCACTGCTTATGTCACAGAAATCAGAGGTGATCACCCACAAGTGACTAGAGGCCCGAAAGAGATATTGGACAAATTCACACAGTTTTATGCTAAACTATACACGACAACTCATGGGTCTGTTCAGAAGAGCCTTTGGTCCTTTCTTGACTCTCTGGAGCTGCTTTGGTTGGGAAGGGAACATAGGGAATACTTGGATGTTTCCTTTACTGTAGAAGATGTTACCCAGGTGATTAAGAGTCTACCATTGGAGAAAGCCCCGGGATCCGATGGCTTAACCACGGCCTTTTATAAAACGTATGCTGAGGAACTGGCCCCACATTTAATAGCGCTATACGAGGAGGCCCAGACCTCGAGAATTTTACCATCTTCAATGCGTGAGGCCATCATTATTACCCTGTTGAAGCCGGGGAAACCCGATGATGAACTCAACTCTTACAGACCACTCTCACTAATAAATGTGGATGTAAAAATCTCGGCAAAACTGGTCGCAAATCGACTGCAGCCTCTTCTCCCATTGATCGCCCGCCCAGATCAATCAGGTTTTATTCCTGGGCGCTCCACGTCACACAACCTTCGGACCTTTTTTTTCTGTAGTACATTATCTCCACCCCGATACGCAAGCAATAGCAGTGTTTCTAGACGCTACAAAAGCGTTCGATACGTTAGAGTGGGCATACCTATTTGCAGTCCTGGAGAGGATGGGGTGCAGCCCCCTATTTCTCAGGTTTGTGCGATTGCTCTACACGAGGCCCGCCGCAAGGATCCGAGTGAATGGCATGCTATCGAATCCGTTCGCTATATCGCGTGGTACAAGGCAGGGGTGCCCTCTGTCCCCTCTGCTCTTCGCGATCGCGATGGAGCCACTGGCGGCACGAATTAGGTAACATCATTCTGCTAGGGGATTGGGGTTTAGCACGAGGGGCCTCCTAATTTCGTTATACGCTGATGACGTTACCTTATACATTAATAATCCGGCGACGAATATGGTTCCTATCCTCCGTGAACTAATAACATTTGGGGGTTTATCAAGCGTTTCTATAAACTGGACTAAGTCCACTATCTTCCCCCTGATGGATGCTACTATTCCTTTCTCTATTGACTATCCACTTAAATGGGCCAATGGTCCGGTAAAATACCTTGGCGTGTGGCTCAGCAAAAACATGCGGGAAATTTGGGAAATGAATTATGGGCGTACGGTGTCATGGCTGGAGGAGAAGGTCACCGCATGGGCTGGTCTCCCCTTGTCCCTGGCTGGGAGGATTGCAATTGCTAAAATGATGGTTTTGCCGAAACTGTTGAATTTATTTGTCAATATTCCTATTCCACTCACGCAAGCCTTTTTTAAATCTATCCGATCTTCACTAATCTCCATGGTCTGGGCGGGTCGACAGGCACGGGTCACGTGGGAACTCTTGACCCTACCCTTGTCCCAGGGTGGCTTGGGAGCCCCGGACATCCAATTGTACGCACTGAGTGCACAGGCTCAGTTCCTGCATTTTTGGGCACATCCAACCCCTTTTCAGCCGCACACGGCTGTGGAAAAGGATGTTGCGCGCCAGTTCCTCTTCAGGTGGCCTTATATCAGGCCTATAAACGGCCCGAGATGGCATCGACACGGTTGAAACACTGAGGTGGGTGTGGGATAAACTCAGGGAAAGAGCACAACTCAAAATCCTTTATGGCCCGCCCATTCCCCTGGCATACAATCCCATGCTTCCCACCATGGGGGAGAGTGCCAGCAGAGCACTGGCACAGAAGATGGGCCTGCGCGCTTTTGCCGACCTATATCTTGGGGAGATGTTCAGGTCCCCACCTGAACCCGTTGAGGAACGGGCAGTACCCTTTTCTGAATTATTTTTATATCATAAACTCAAGGCCACGTGCAGGGCTCTGCAGGACACATTCCCCAACCCCCCACCCACACTGCTTGCCCTTGAGAACGTGCTCAAGACAGACTCCCCTCGTAGACTCATAACACGAATTTACAACAAATGCAGAATACTGCCCCCCTGTTGAAGCCCAGGGCCTTCCAGTCGTGGAATGCTGAATTGCAGACTCTGATAATGGAGGCTCAGTGGGCCTTTTGTTGTAATCAACTCACGGCTTTGTCCCCCAATTACAAGCTACGCTTGATTCATTTTAAATACCTCCACAGATTTTATAGGACCCCTTCCCAGCTACACCGCATGGGGATTAAGGCAGATGACGGTTGCTGGAGATGTGGCTTTGCCCCGGCCACGTTCCTGCACATGGCATGGAGTTGTCCAAGGTTGACCTCCTTCTGGTCTAATATATTCACCACAATACACAACATAATTGGTACGGCAAATGATCCGGACCCCTTGCTTGGACTACTGGGATATGTCAGAGACACACCAGTTGAGACTCGTAAATTACATGCTATGTTATTGCTTTTTGCTAAGCGCCGGGTAGCCATGCACTGGGGGAGGAGGGGAATCCCTTCCATGAAAGAGTGGATCCAGGATGTAACGTTTGGCCACACACAACTAACTATTTTTTGGGAGCTGATACCGTCGGCATCTAGGCCTGGGGACATATGGGGTCCATTTTTGGAGTGGGCACGCACACGACACAATGATGGGGTGGGCTCTCCGGGGGCACCTTTTGGGTCGTAGACATGTATTCGTAGGCCTCGAGGCGGGTACTGTACTGGACTAGGGGTGGTACTATCAACAAGATACATATTGAAGTTGGTGGGCGTACGTGGGCCCTGCTCCAATTGATGAAACTCGGTACACTGGAGTATAAGTTGCAATTTGAATGCCCCCTGCTGCATTGATGTATAAGGTATAGTATATCATTGTTTATTTATCATACAGAAAGGTATGGACATTTGCATTCTTCAATGTAACTTATTATATTACGCAAGTGGACGGAAAGCGATAAGACTGTATGCAACTGGCTATGTTGTTTGTAATGTTTGTTATTTCATTCAAAATGCCAATAAAGAAAATAAAAAAAATAAAAAATGTATGTATTGTAGGATGACTGAAGAATATATCCTGACTGCACAAGTCATTTTGAAAGGGAATGACTTTCTATTGTAACATAACAGGAAAGGGTGCACTATATGGAAAATCTTTGCAATAAATGTTGTTTTAGTATAACAGATGTAAAAAGACAATATTTCAGTTGAGACTAACCCCTCTCTAGTATGACGGGAGTGCACAGTAGGGTGTTGGGAGGAACTGGCCTCACCTTTCACTCCTCTCTCCTGCATAACGGGTGTGCATAGTAGGGTATATGGAAAAACTGGCCTCTACGAGGAGACCTCTCCCTCAGATAACGGGTGTGCGTAGCAGGATGTGTGGAGGGACTGGCCTCTACTTTCACTCCTCTCTCCCGGATAACCGGTGTGCATAGTAGGGTATATGGAGAGACTGGCCTCTTCGCTGAGACCTCTCTCTCAGATGACGGGTGTGCATAGTAAAGTGTGTGGGGGGACTGGCCTCTCCACTGAGGCCCCTTTATTGCATGATGACTGTGCATAGTACGGTGTGGAGAGAGTCTTAACGCGCTACTCAGAACTCTTCCAAACCCGATAGGCATAAATAGTAGGTTCTGATAAACACAATCTCCAGTAAGACTCCTTCCTACAGTAACAAGTGTGCATACCAGAGTGTATTCAAAGATCACTACTCCTTTCTATTGTTCAAGATCCCACAAGACTCTCGGGAGATCGCAACATTTAAAAAAAAAGAATTAACATTCCATTCATCACAGTGACCAAGGTGTGCAGATGCCGAAACGAGTTGGGTTTTTCGGCTATTTGCTAAAATAAACTATTTATGAACTTCAATTTTGCTTTGTGAATCGTTGTGGAGGAGAGTGCACATATCTAAGCGTGTTACTCCTTTTTGGTGGAACGGAATGTGTACAGGCTTTCCTCTTACCCTGACGTGCACCGACGCTGTTGAGTCCCGGCATTCATGAGGACTGTCAGGCCATGAAAAATCCACTCGACCTCTCACAATCGAGCTACTTTTAGCACTTGCTCATACCTGCTGGCGAGTAAACTTAAGCTGGAAGAAACAGGTGTCCTGTTCATTCAGAAAGTGAATGAGCAATTAAGACGCCTTTAAATCTTGTTTTTATCTTGGCACATTTGCCAACTGCTCAAGGACAGAGGTCAAATGTCAGTTTGTCTTTTTACTAATTGTTGCTCACCTGTTCCTGGAAAATGGAGTTTACTTTTTTTTCTTTTATTACAGTTAATGCTTTTTGTCAAGTGAGCTATCTGACAATAATTGTAAACCAAAAGGCTGTAAAATGTCTGTTTTTTTCTCGAACACAACATTTAAACAGCTTGTAAATGAATGGTACAAGTATATAGGGAATTATGAAAGAACTTTTTTGGTTATTCAGAAGTGTGATGCAAACAAAGATTGAAATTGGAGCAAAACAAAACAAATCAGAACACTTTATTTGGTGATGTGCAAATGACAAATATTTGCAGAAACTTTATTTCCAAACATTGTACACTATATAGTTTTAAAACCACATGCCTGTGACAAATTTTGTGGCCATTTCAATGTAAAATCTGCTGATTGCAAATGACAGTGGGGTGCTACTTTTTCCTTTAGTTATGTATTTATTAAAAGTGATAGTTTTTAAACATGATGTAAGAAAGATTCCTGCCCGAGCTCTGATGACAATGCAATTAATGAACTAAGAGGCAAGTCTGCAGTCATGTGTATACTATATGTGGCTAGATTTGTATTCTATATGGAGCTAATGTTTGGTATATTAAATAAAACAAAAGAGTTTTCTGTACAGCAGACATGCTGAACTTGCGTATTTGAAGGTGCTCTTATATAAGATAAAGAAGAAAATGGCATCTCAGTGAATTAAAATACTTGCCCAGGATCACATAATTTGAAACCAGTTTATGGGTCAAGAGCATTATAATAAGGTCAAGTAGATTATTTAAGTCATTAGACCTGCAGGTCTAGTAACATTTTTGGGATTTTTCGAGGCCTGAATGTATATGCAAAGTTTTTCACTCATTTCAATCAGACTGTTGAACAAGTTACTTACCTTCTGTAACAATATACCTGTAAGAGACATAGATTAGTTATAGATTCCTTACCTGTAGAATTACCCCCAGGCGTCAGACTGGATCCGGAGAATTTTTCGTCAGCAGTACCCCTGCGTGTCGAAAGGTGGCGTCGGTCGGCTCTGCGTTCATCATTGGCGTCGTGGTCGCCGGGATGACGTCGCGGTAGCTACTTAGACGCCGCCCTCCGTGCCTACGTCAGTTCTTTTACAAGACATTCCACGCCAGAAGCGCAGAGCCATGCAAGACACTGACCACTGGTGCACAAAACTAGGGCCCTAAAAGGGATTTCCTGACCCTAGAAGTCAGTTCGCAGAACGGGGAGGATGGATGGGGCGGTAAGGAATCTATAACTAATCCATGTCTCTTACAAATATATCGTTACCGAAGGTAAGTAACTTATTCATCTGAAAGAGACAATTAGCTATAGATTCCTTACCTATAGAATAGATAACCCAGCAATACCAACCCCGGAGGTGGGTCTGCGAACCAAGTTCACACCAGAAAGTCCTGGAGAACAGAACGGCCAAAGAAAACGTCTCTCCGGACTTGGCTGTCCAGGCAGTAGTGTTTTGTGAACGTGTGCAGAGATGCCCACGTAGCAGCCTGACAGATGTCATTGAGGGGGACTCCCCGTCCTAAAGCAGTGGTCGCTGCCGTCGCCCTGGTGGAAGGGGCGCGCAGTCCCACTGGAGGCTTCTTCTTTGCCGAAGAGTAGCAAGCTTTAATGCACAGAACGACTGACCTAGAGATGGTCCGTTGGTGCACAGCCCAACCTTTTTTGGCGCCCACGTAGCCAACAAAGAGCTGGTCATCCACCCGGAATTGCTTGGTGCAATCCAAATAAAATGAAAGCGTACGTTTTGGATCCAGATGGTGGAGCCTCTTTTCCTCCTTAGAAGGATGGGGAGGCGGAAAGACGGTGGGTAAAGTGATGGTTTGACCAATGTGGAAAGAAGTAACCACCTTGGGAAGAAAGGAAGGTCTGGTTTTGAGGACGACCTTGTCCGGATGAACAGCCAGAAAAGGAGGCTTTGAAGAAAGAGCCTGGAGCTCACTCACCCTGCGAGCAGAGGTGATGGCAACCAGAAAGGCAGTCTTTAGAGTAAGAAGCCTGAGAGGACAGTTATGAAGCGGTTCAAAGGGAGCACACATAAGGTAAGTAAGAACCAAGTTCAAGTCCCACTGAGGCATTACGAAGGGAACAGGAGGAAAAAGATGAGTAATGCCCTTAAGGAAGCGATTTACAACAGGGGACTTGAAAAGAGAAGGCTGATCAGGAAGCCTAAGAAAGGCAGAGCCCTGCTGGGCCAAAGACAGGAGGAACAAGAGAACCTCAGAAAGAGGGGCAGAAAGGGGATCCACAGCCTTTGCTGCACACCATGCCACAAATTTGTTCAATCTGCAGGCGTATACTGTCTTAGTGGAGGGACGCCTGGCTGCCAAGATAACATCACAGACTTCGTGAGGAAGGTCAAAGGCTGTCAAATGTCGCCGCTCAATCTCCACGCAAGGAGGTGGAGACTGGACAGGTTCGGGTGGAGGACCGTCCCCCGCTGCTGCGACAGAAGATCCTCCCAAAGAGGCAGTCGGATCGGAGGATCGATGGCCATGTGTAACAGCTCGGGATACCAGACTCTTCATGCCCAATCCGGAGCCACAAGGATGACTTGGGCCCGGTAGCGCTTGATCTTCTTCAGCACTCTGGGCAGAAGTGGTATAGGCGGAAAGGCGTATAGAAGACCGCAACACCACTCGTGACGAAAAGCGTTGCATAGCGAGTGCCGCTTTGGAAATTCCAACGCGCAGAATTGCTAACATTGCGCGTTCTCTTCGGTGGCCAATAGATCTAACCAAGGCTCTCCCCACTACTGAAAGAGACCTTGCGCCACCTCCGAGTCAAGACGCCATTCGTGATCCATCATGCACCTGAGGCTGAGTTCGTCCGCCCTGGCGTTCAGTGAACCTGCCAGGTGTTGAACCACCAGGGATATGCCCTGATGATCCAGCCATGTCCAGAGACGGAGAGCCTCTTGACATAGGGTCCACGACCCCACCCTGCCCTGTTTGTTGCAGTACCACATGGCAGTGGTGTTGTCCGTGAACACCTGCACCACTCTTCCCTGGACAGAGGGAAGGAATGCTTTTAGTGCAAGACGGATCGCCCGAAGCTCCAGAAGGTTGATGTGGAGCCCGGACTCCGCCGGAGACCAGAGGCCTCTGATCTCCGCCTCTCCCATGTGGCCGCCCCACCCTATAAGTGATGCATCCGTCACCACCGTGTGCTCCAGTTGGGGAAGGGAGAGGGATCTGCCGTTGACCCAATCCTGGTTCGTTAGCCACCACTGCAATTGACGTGCAGTGCCCTCCGAGATCTGAACGCAATCGGACAGATTCCCCTGATGCTGTGCCCACTGGAACTTCAGGTCCCACTGCAGAACCCGCATTTGCCACCTGGCATGATCTACCAGCAGGATGCAGGAGGCCATGAGGCAAAGCAGCCTCAGGGTCATTCTGACCGAAACCCGGGATAAAGGCTGAAAGATCGGAATCATAGCCCGAATATCCCGGACTCGCTGCTTGGGAGGATAAACCCGAAACTGCGTCGTGTCCAGAACTCCTCCGATGAAAAGGAGCTTCTGAGAGGGAGTCAGGTGTGACTTCGGCACGTTCATAGTGAACCCCAGCGAGTGCAGGAGGTCCGCCGTAGTCTGGAGGTGGGAGACGACTGCCTGGGGCGAGTCCGCCTTCAACAGCCAGTCGTCGAGATAGGGGAAGACTGGAACCCCTGATCTGCGCAGATGAGCTGCGACCACCGCCATCACCTTCGTGAACACCCGAGGGGCGCTGGTAAGGCCAAAGGGGAGCACAGTAAACTGAAAGTGCTCGTGGCCCACTGTGAACCGCAGGTAACGCCGGTGGGCCGGCAGGACAGGAATGTGAAAATAAGCGTCCTGCAAGTCCAACGCTACCATCCAGTCTCCAGGGTCGAGGGCAGACAGGACCTGAGCTAGCGTCAACATTTTGAACTCATCCTTCCGGAGGAAGCAGTTGACGTTCCTGAGATCCAAGATAGGACGCAGGCCTTTGGCCTTCTTGGGCACCAGAAAGTAGTGGGAATAGCAACCACTACCTACTTCTGGGGCAGGAACTCGCTCGATAGCTCCCTTGGCCAAGAGAGCCGAAACTTCCTGTTGGAGAAGGGCCAGATGATCCTCCGACATGGGATGGTGCTGAGGTGGCATGGATGGAGGGGTAGTCTCGAAGGGGAGGGAGTAGCCCCTTCGGACTATCTGCAAAACCCACCTGTCCGACGTGATGGTGCGCCAGTGGGGGAGGTGATGGCAAATCCCGCTGCCCACTGGCGATTGGTGGCTCTGAAAGGTCGGACTAGGAGGGTTTGGAGGCTGCTGCAGAGGGGGCGGTGGTGGACTGGCCCGCTCGCTGGCCCCCAGACTCACGGCGGTGGGTCCCACGTCCCCGGCCGCGCAGGGGCTGAACAGCTTGCGCCGGAATGTGGCTCTGGGTGGAACGTGATGGGGCACCCCTTCCGTAGCCACGAAAGGGGCGAAAAGCAGACTGCGCAGGGCGGGTGGTGGAGAGGCCCAAGGACTTGGCCGTAGCCCGAGAGTCCTTGAAGCGCTCTAGCGCTATGTCTGCTTTGTCGCCGAACAGGCGACGGCCATCAAGGGGCATGTCCATTAGGGTAGCTTGGACATCCCCTGAAAAAGCAGTTGACCTCAGCCAGGCGTAGCGTCGAAGGGCTACCGATGTTAAAATCATCCTGCCTAGCGAGTCGGCGGTGTCCAGCCCACATCGAATGGAAAACTTGGCAGCGTCTCTCCCCTTGGTGACTGCACGGGAGAGTACGGCCGGGGCCTCCTCCGGTTACTGGGGCAGCACCTGCGCCACCGTATCCCACACAGAGTGGGTGTAACGGCCCAACAGACATGCAGTGTTTACCGACCGCATTCCCAAGCTGGAGGAAGAAAACATCTTCTTCCCAAGGTGGTCCAGCTTCTTGGATTCCCTATCAGGTGGTGCGTTAGAGAATGCGCCCTTGGACGTGGAGGCTTGAACTACCAAGCTCTCAGGGGTAGGATGGGAAGAGAGGAAAATGGGGTCGCCCGGGGCCGGGTGGTGGCGTCGGGCAATCATCCTGCCCACAGGAGCCCCTGTGTTGGGCTTGGACCAGTGCCCAAACGGATGTCCGTAAGGGCCTCATTTAAACTGCAACAGGGACTCCGAAGAGGCCGCTGCCGGCTGAAGCAGCTCCGTCAGGTTAGTCCTGACCACCACCGTAGGAAGCTAGAGGTTTAGGGACTCGGCTGCCCTACGCAACACCACTGCGTAAGATGCACCATCCTCCGTAGCCACAGTAGGGGGAGATAGCATGCCATGGTCTGGGGAGGTGTCCAGACCACTGGCGTCACCCAGCTCCTCTCTCCAGTCCGGTTCCTCCAACTGGTCTGCAAGAGGGTCCACAGACCCCTCCCAGTCCTCCTCACCCTCTCCTGTGAGCCACTCAGGGCGGTAAGAAACATCAGGAGAGAACAGGGTACCGGTCAGCGCCGGTCCCGACGTCGAGCGACGTCAGTCCGGCGCCGTGTCCTCATCGAGGGGGGAGGCCGGGGTCAACGTGGAGAGGTGTGGTGCAGCGGCCAGGGCAGCTGACTTCGGAGCACAGGGCTCACGGTTCGATCCCCGGCTCCGGCGGCAGCTCAGCTCAGCACCATGTGACTCTGGGCAATAGCTCACTTAATTTCCATGACGGCCCCCAGCGCCTTGAGACCCGTAAGGGTGAGTAGTTTGCGCTTTACAAATACGGATTTACATTTTTTTTTTTTTTTTTACAACGCCGGCTGGGGACACAACCGGCGTCGTCGGAGGCGGCGGGGGTGTCGTCACTGGATTCGGCGCCAGAGGAGGTGTCACGAGGTCGACCGGCGCCGATCTGGATCCAGGCCTGGATCCTTGGGGGCCCTGCGGCGGCGGCATCGAAGGCCTAGAGCCCCCAACCGAGTCCGCGGGGCCCGAAGGCGCGCCAGCGGA
The DNA here is from genome assembly GCA_963921515.1 of Calotriton arnoldi. Taxonomy (NCBI): domain Eukaryota; kingdom Metazoa; phylum Chordata; class Amphibia; order Caudata; family Salamandridae; genus Calotriton; species Calotriton arnoldi. The sequence continues at coordinate 2,658,533 of CAWUFW010001008.1, read as the reverse complement.
GTCGGGCTGCCCGAAGATAGAATGTAAGGCTTCGTAAAAGCTGCGAAGCTGGGCACGGGTCGCTCCAGGCCCCGGAAAGGGAGGGAAGGCCGGAGTCGTCCCAACACGACTACCTACTGCATCCCGCGTCGGCCGACGGACGGAGAGAACGCGAAGAGTGACGGTGCTCCTTCGCCTTCGTTTTGTGCTTCGACTTACCCGAAGACGAAGACTTCGAGGAGTGGTGCTGATGGCTCCGCGACCGGTCCCGCGACCTCCCTCTCGACTGGGACCTCGAGTGGCGCGGACCCGACTGCCGGGCCTCCAGAAGCTTTCAAGACCGCTCCCGCAAAGACTTCGGGGCCATGGCCCGGCAGTCGGAGCACAACTTCGGGTCGTGGTCGCGCTCCAGGCACCAAAGGCACACAAGATAGGGGTCTGTCACCGACATCAGCTTGTGGCAGGAGCCACAAGGCTTGAAGCCGGTCCACTGAGATGACATCCCTGTGCACCAGGAGCCGGAAGACTTGAGAAAAGAAGTCGACAAAAGTCGCAAAAAGAGAGTCAAAAAGTGACTCGAGGTACCGCTCTCTCCGGATCTGCGCTGGCTGGCGCAGAAAAAGAAAAAACTGACGTCAGCGCGCGATGGCGTCGTCTAAGTAGCTACTGCGACGTCATTCCGGCGACCACGACGCCAATGACGAACGTGGAGCCGACCGACGCCACCTTTCGACGCGCAGGGGTACTGCTGACGAAAAATTCTCCGGATCCAGTCTGACGCCTGGGGGTAACTCTATAGGTAAGGAATCTATAACTAATTGTCTCTTTCAGATATTTAAAACTTACTGCGGTCTGTTAAAACAATAGTGGTCATTGGAGTGTTTCAATCCTACCAATCCCTCTCTTCACACTAATTTTTAGTGCTGTCCCTCAGTTAGACACTTATTCTCTTCAAATCTTTCTGAAACCTCCACCTGCATTTTCACAACTCATCTCTTCCTCTTCTGTACCTTCTTTTGACTCTCTCCTACTTATACTTCCTTGTAACACCTTAACTTCACCACCCCTCCACACACACTGCACCAACTCACCTGTAAGCAATGTATTTTGCCTGTAAATATTTTGAGAGCTGTGTACTTCCTTCACACACTTTCACATAGAATCACAATTGACAGCTATGGAGTTTGGGGCGAACGCAGTGCAAAGTTCTCACAGTGCCCATCAGTGGACATATTAGATGAAAAAACTACAGAAACACAACATCCAGGAAAATACTCCTACAGAAGGCAAAAGTAAGTAAAAAGTGAAATGTAAGCAGGACCAACATTGCTGGTCCCAGGCTGAGAGGCAGTGTGCCAGCTGAATATGTCACCCAGTGCTGAGGCAGAGGGCGGAGGAAAGTAGGACAGCCACAAGCTCTGGTACTGGCCCCACACGGCCCATCTCTATCGATGTCCCTAAGTCTACTCATATGTGATATGGCCCACAGAAGCAAGGTTTCTGGTTCGATGGTGAGAGCGGTTTCAACAAATATGAATGCTTCTGTATTAATGAATTTGAGCCACTTCAAGCAGATCTCCCTCCACCCTTAGGAATGTCTGTGTTAGGGAGAAAATCAGAGCCTATAGAGCGGTTTCTCCAACTTTTCATTTACATGACTACATTTTACTTTGCTAGCTCAAGTTTGGTGGTATTGTGAGCCTGTTACCTCTAATCTCAACATTGCTTATTTAGCCACAACTTTTAATCATTAGATATGTGTAGCCATGCCTTATAATCTATATATATGATTAGCCATGCCTTATAATCTACATATATGATTAGCCATGATTTATAGTCTATATACATGTTTAGTCATGACTTAAAATCTATAGACTTGTTTAGCCATGACTCATAGTCTATAGATAAGGTCAGCCATAATATTTAATCTATAGATATGTTTAGTAATGACATGATTTTTAGATATGTTTAGTCAATATTTATAATCTACAGATCTGTTCGATCAAGAAAATCTGTAGACATGTTTAGTCATAATCTCTCTCTATATATATATATCCAACTCCTCGCCTCTTGAGTTTTCCTTGAACTGGAAAAAAACGAGTGCAGACCCAATTGCGTGCAAATTTCTCTTCTTTAATCCTTTAACCTGTACCACCAGTGTCTGTCATAACGCGTTTCTGCCGCCCACGCGGCCTTGATCACATGACACTGCTAGATGTGAGCCAACTACTTTTAAAGTGCAAGTGCCTAATTAATTTCATAGACATAGACAACATCCTCCACAATGACGGTTTAAATACCGAGTTAACCAATTTATACATTCATATGTTTCCAATATTTTCTTCTATTTCCTGATTGAATCAATTATTCCTGCATAAATGCATTTTTTTTTTAAAACAGAGGATAAGGGAAAGTGCTATATCTAATAACAGAAAACCATTCGTGAAAATCATAATAATAATAACGTAAGTGTAAATACATATGAAAAATACAGTACATTTAGAAAACCAGATCAATGACTTTATCATCCCAATTTTCCATATATGTATAAAAAACCATAACATATCAACCTCAGCTAAAAATTGGCCGTATACACCTTATAGTTTTTTTTAAAACAAATATAGTTGAATGTTAAATAGCCAAATTTGTAACGAATGAACTGATCACCCAATCAGGTTTCCCAATAATTCATAGATCAATATCTAATAAAGTAACTTAGTGCATGATTTTTCATTTTAAGACAATAGGGGTTGGACTAGAAATGAGGAAGACGAATGTAAATCAGAAAACACAAAACTGAACATGTCCTTTTCATATCAAACTTCATACTTTAAACGATACTTAATAGATTGGAAATTATATATACATACAAGTTACTTACCTTCAGTAACGTTACATCTGTAAGAAACATAGGTTAGTTATAGATTCCTTACCTTAGAATTACCCCCAGGCATCAGACTGGATCCGGAAAGTTTTTTCGTCAGCAGTAACCCTGCGCGTCGGAAGGTGGCGTCGGTTGACTCCGCGTTTGTCATCGGCATCGTGGTCGCCGGGATGGCGTCGCGGTAGCTACATAGACGCCGCCCTCACGCTCGGACGTCAGTTCTGTACACGACTTTCCACGCCAGAAGCGCAGAGCCATGCAATACACTGACCACTGGTGCACAAAACTAGGGCCCTGAAAGGAAGACCTTAACCCTAGAAGTCAGTTCGCAGAACGGGGAGGATGGGTGGGGCAGTAAGGAATCTAGAACTAACCTAGGTTTCTTACAGATATATCGTTACCGAAGGTAAGTAACTTTTTCATCTGAAAAAAACAGTTAGTTATAGAGTCCTTACCTCAGAATAGATACCCCAGCAATACCAACCCCGGAAGTGGGTCTGCGAACCAAGTTCACACCAGAAAGTCCTGGAGAACAGAACGGCCAAAGAGGCCGTCTCTCCGGACTTGGCTGTCTAGGCAGTAGTGTTTGGTGAACGTATGCAGCGATGCCCATGTAGCTGCCTGACAGATGTCATTTAGGGGGACTCCTCGTCCCAACGCAGTAGTAGCTGCTGTCGCCCTGGTAGAATGGGCGCGCAGCCCCACTGGAGGCTCCTTCTTTGCCAAAGAGTAGCAGGCTTTGATGCACAGAACAACCCACTTGGAGATGGTTTGTTTGTGCACGGCCCGACCTTTCTTAGCACCCACGTAACCGACAAAGAGCTGGTCGTCCACCCGGAATTGTTTGGTGCGATCCAAATAGAAGGAAAGCGCACGTTTTGGATCCAGACGGTGGAGCCTCTCTTCCTCTTTTGAAGGATGCGGAGGCGGAAAGAAGGTGGGCAAAGTGATGGTTTGGCCAATGTGGAAAGAAGTAACCACCTTGGGAAGAAAGGAAGGTCTAGTTCTCAGGACGAGCTTGTCCGGATGGACAGCCAGAAAGGGAGGCTTAGAAGAAAGAGCTTGCAGCTCGCTCACACTGCGTGCAGAGGTGATGGCCACCAGAAAGGCAGTTTTCAAAGTGAGAAGTCTGAGAGGACAGTTATGTAGCGGCTCAAAGGGAGCGCACATGAGGTAGGTAAGAACCAAGTTCAAGTCCCACTGAGGCATCACGAAGGGAACAGGAGGAAAAAGATGAGTAATGCCCTTAAGGAATCTATTTACAACAGGGGACTTGAAAAGAGAAGGCTGATCAGGCAGCCTAAGGAAGGCTGAAATGGCCGAGAGGTAGCCCTTTAGAGTGCCCAGAGCAGAGCCCTGCTGGGCCAAAGAAAGGAGGAACAAGAGAACCTCAGAAAGAGGGGCGGAAAGGGGGATCCACATCCTTTGCTGCGCACCATGCCACAAATGTGTTCCATCTGCAGGCGTATATCGTCTTAGTGGAGGGACGCCTGGCTACCAAGATAACATCGCAGACTTCGGGAGGCAGGTCAAACGATGTCAACTGCCGCCACTCAATCTCCACGCAAGGAGGTGGAAGCTGGACAGGTTCGGGTGGAGGACCGTCCCTTGCTGCTGCGACAGAAGATCCTCCCGAAGAGGCAGTCTGATCGGAGGATCGATGGCCATGTTGAGCAGCTCTGGATACCAGACTCTTCGTGCCCAATCCGGAGCCACAAGAACGACTTGGGCCCAGTTGCGCTTGATCTTCTTCAGCACTCTGGGCAGAAGTGGTATAGGCGGAAAGGCGTATAGAAGACCGCAACTCCACTCGCGATGAAAAGCGTCGCCTAGCGAGTGCCGCCTTGGAAATTCCTACGCGCAGAATTGCTGACATTGCACGTTCTCTTCAGTGGCGAATAGATCTAACCAAGGCTCTCCCCACTGCTGAAAGAGACCTTGCACCACCTCCGAGTGAAGACGCCATTCGTGATCCATCATGCACCTGTGGCTGAGTTCGTCCGCCCTGGCGTTCAGTGAACCTGCCAGGTGTTGAACCACCAGGGATATGCCCTGATGTTCCAGCCATGTCCAGAGGCGGAGGGCCTCTTGACATAGGGTCCACGACCCCACCCCGCCCTGTTTGTTGCAGTACCACATGGCGGTGGTGTTGTCCGTGAAGACCTGCACTACTCTTCCCCGGACAGAGGGAAGGAATGCTTTGAGTGCAAGACGGATCTTATCTTATCACACAATGGTGTCATTTTAGGCCTCTTAGAATAAGAGAAATGAACAATCACATGCTTTTAACGAAAAACGTAAAAATGTGGTTGTTTCAACTGAAGCTCTAACCTCCCCTTTTCTTTGGCTGATTCTACCCAGGTGCTGGAATGCATCCTGTAGCTGAGCACTCTATACATTTAATATAAGTAAATTTAAACTGAAGTTAATTGAAAAACCTCCATTTACCATTTGCAAAGGAACAGCCATAGGTTAAGCTGGCATTTTCAAAATAAAGTACACATCATAACTTTGGCTAGTCAAGAGCTATGTGAGAAGAAGCATCTTACAGCATGTCCGCAATCGCTCCCATAACAGACATTATGACAAAAGAACAAGGCATAATGGTACTCATGGTGACTGCAGGCAATAAGGGACAAGACTGATCAGTTGAAATGACAACTATCAAGGGACTGCAACCACTTTATTGTAAAAGTCAGAAGTGGAGAGTTTAAAATGGAGAGTTTAAAACAAACAGTTATAGCACAGTTTCCAAACTATACATTGTGCAGCAAGAAGTAATCTAAATGAGAATGCCTCCACGGAGACTGGCAGTGTTGCATGACAGTCAGCGTCCTACAGTTAATCCACTCTCCAACTGAAACACGCCATCATTAAATGGTAAGGGAGGCCAGGGGAGATAGGTACACTGGGTGTACAACGTGACCATACTTGATGTAGCATGCTCTGGGGACACTGGTGAATTTGATGTGTTACAGGTCCAGATAACTCTATAGGCTGGTCTGGAAGATCTACTTAAATGTAGAATGTATGTCCCCGATACTTCTGCAAACCATCCCTGGAAGTCTACTTAAATGTGGAATGTGTGCTAAGACTGGCCTCTCTCAAAATGTCCATGACAAAATGCCTGCTGGGAAAAATAAGAAAAATGTTTCCTCAAAGAGTATACCGCCGCAGATTATATGCCAATAAGCAAACCTATCTAATGTCGTCAAAGACTGAAAACTGCTAGAAATGAGGTCTATCCACCGTAAAAACGCCAAAAGATGACCAACCTGCTAACAAATCATAACGCAATAAATGCATCAAAAAAACTGGATCAAATTAGTTTGCAAAACAACTAGCTTATCATTTCTTATACATTGGTTTTGGAAAAAATGCCAATGAGAGAGAGGTAGGTAGAGAGAGAGAGGTAGAGAGAGAGAGGTAGAGAGAGAGAGGTAGAGAGAGAGAGGTAGAGAGAGAGAGAGAGAGGTAGAGAGAGAGAGAGAGAGGTAGAGAGAGAGAGAGAGGTAGAGAGAGAGAGAGAGGTAGAGAGAGAGAGAGAGGTAGAGAGAGAGAGAGAGAGAGAGAGGTAGAGAGAGAGAGGTAGAGAGAGGTAGAGAGGGAGAGGTAGAGAGGTAGAGAGGGGTAGAGAGAGAGGTAGAGAGAGAGGGGTAGAGAGAGGTAGAGAGAGAGGGGTAGAGAGAGGTAGAGAGAGGTAGAGAGAGAGGGGTAGAGAGGGGTAGAGAGAGAGGTAGAGAGAGAGGTAGAGAGAGAGGTAGAGAGAGGTAGAGGTAGAGAGAGGTAGAGAGAGGTAGAGAGAGAGGGAGAGGTAGAGGTAGAGAGAGGTAGAGAGAGAGGGAGAGGTAGAGGTAGAGAGAGGTAGAGAGAGGTAGAGAGAGAGAGGTAGAGAGAGAGAGGTAGAGAGAGAGAGGTAGAGAGAGAGAGAGGTAGAGAGGTAGAGAGGTAGAGGGAGAGGTAGAGAGAGGTAGAGAGAGAGGTAGAGGTAGAGAGAGGTAGAGAGAGGTAGAGAGAGAGAGAGGTAGAGAGAGAGGTGTAGAGAGAGAGGTAGAGAGAGAGGTAGAGAGAGAGATAGAGAGAGGTAGAGAGGTAGAGAGGTAGAGCAGTTCATCAAAATGCTGAGGTGCCAGGATCAGTTTTTAGGCCACAAAGCTGCGGGTTCATGTTTAATACTTTATTGGGCGATTAATTAAAACACATATGATATACTCAGTAATGCAGGCAAGCTGACCCTTTCTATGTAAACAAGGAGGAACTGCTCGCTCCTGCAGGCAAAACGCCGTGGGATGCGAGGAATGCAGCTGAGGGGGGATGGGTGGGGGGAGTGCGGCCGAGAGCACAACACTAGTAGCAAGCATTTTTAAACGAAAAAAATTCTTGTAGCTTAAAAAAAGTAAATGTACGCATTAGCATGTAAGTTCCCACAATGTTCAAAATAATTAATTAACAAATGCTCTGCGTTATTTTTTTTACCATTCGTAAGTACAAAACAAAAAAACAGCATTTTTTTTTGAGTGCTCAGATGTTTGTTTTTTAAATATACACCATCTCCAAAATAATACAATATAAACCTTCATTCTTCCTTAATACACACCAAAAAAAACAAGGGGGAAGGTAAGATTAAAAAAAAAAAAAACGCGGCCCGCGCTCTGCTTAATGACTGTTTTGAAGCACACTCGTGCTTGTGGCACCATCCGCCTTGCGGGAGCGAGCAACAGCCAATTAGCATGCGCGCCGCTGCTCGCTCCCGCAAGGTGGATGCCGCCACAAGCACGAGTATGTGCTTCAAAAAGAGCAGAGCGACGGCTAAAGGCCCTCCTATGCAGCGCATGCGTGCTGCGTAGGCGAGACCTAAAAAGTGCCCGTACTCCATACCGGGCAGTACCGGCCCATTTAAAGCACTGAATATAATGTGCTGCGGTTAAAAATGATGGATGGAATGCTGAATAAATCAAACGTTCTCCCCCAGTCAAGATATCTGGGTTAAATTCATCGTTCTTGTGCTCACTACGCCACCCCAGTTTGGACCCAGCCATATGCAAATCAGTCTGGACCCTGCTCCTCATGGAAACAGTCCAGCCCGAACTGCCAAGCGGGGTCCTGACTCCTCCTGGACATGAAACAAGCATCCTGGGACCTCATCAGCCATGCTAGCTTGAATCCAGTGGCACAGCGAGCAAGGGAGCCACGTCTGGGCATAACCATCCCACTTAGGGCAAAAAGTGCTACAGCAACAAATAATGGATGGAACGCTGACAATGTTCAGTATTCCGTCCATCATCTTTTTGTGTTGCATTTTCAGCATAAGTGGGAAGGGTATTCCCAGAAGTGAGTCCCGTGCTTGCTACGCTACCTGTTTCAAGCTAGCCTGGCTGATGATATACCCCCAAACCGCTCCCAGGATGCTTGTTTTCCGGTCCAGGGAGGACCTGGCTTGGCAGTTTGGGCTGGACTGTTCCCATGAGGAGCAGGGTCAAGGCTGATTTGCATATGGCTGGATCCAAACTGGGGTGGCGTAGTGAGCAAAAAAACGATGGATTAAACCCAGATCTGTGACTGAGGGTGAATGTTTGTCAGTGTTCAGCATTCCGTCCATCATCTTTTTGTGTTGGGTTTTAAATATAAGGCACAGGCGTGCCCTGGTCAGACGTGTCTGATTAACATAATTAAAGTTTACAGCTTACACATACTGTTCTTCGACACTGGCCACATTAGTCGCCATCTCATCCCACTCCTTCTCCGTTATTCTCTTCCCCAAGGACCTTTCCCACTCGAACCCCAAATCTGACAGCATTTTATCTGTGGTGGAGAGTGTGTCTCTGTATGATTTCACACCTTTGTGTCAGCACCATGGCAGTAACTCGGATGTCCAATCAGAGTGCAATAGTATTGAAACCCTGGGGCTTGACCCTTTACGGACACTGTCCAGGATCCACTGACTGCCCGAGGATACCAATAACTGGGTTCTTTCTAAGAAACTGTATGAAAGACTACAGTCAAATGACTCACAGAACAGTGCAATTTTGCCAATTATATTGGGCAAAAAGCCATACATTTTACAGACCTTTTTGTAGGAGAGATGACAAGAGGCCACGGTGTTGAACAGTGGCCAGAGGGATTACTTCTCCGCAGCAGCAAAGTAAGGACTTGCTTCTCAGAGCTCTCGAGTGTCCCAGTTCCGTGCGTGAAAGGACACCTCGGGTGTGTTGTTGTCTTCTGAAAGTATGAACACAGGACTACAAGTCCCAGAATTCAAAGAAAATTATTGGACTAAATGTGCTACCCACACAGGGAACTCGGAAACGTGTGAGCCCCATCAGGGTGGGTGCACCGTGGTGCTGGGCCCACCCAGCCCTGAAAGCAGCGTCTTCCCTCCTTCTACTGCCTTCTGCCCTCCACCCTCAAGTTGGGCGTGCGGTTTGCCGGTGTCCTGCCCACAAAGGCCAGTAGTACTGTACTAGGGTTTTTTTTTACTTCTTTACCAAACATCCAAACGAAAATCAACAGAATGAACCTCAACTTGGCAATCCTCATACTAAATTCTTGTCTTTTTTTTTTTTTTTACAAAACTTAACAATTTGTGTTATGTTAAAAAAAAATCTTTCTTTTGTTATCTTATTAGTGTTGTCTTACTATGACAAGGTAACACTTTTAAACATGTATTGCCATTGGTAATTTTGGCATCATATAACTGAAGTTGGTGAACAGATGGTCATGGCACAATGATAAATACGGTATGGACAATGTATATGGCACCACCGGTCTCGGGGCGCTAACTAGAGGTGCTGCTGGTGCCCAGTGTCTAAAGCAAAGTGATGGAGGCCCTCCATAGAGTGATGAGGGTCCACCGAATCCCCCCTATCTCACCTGCATTTATTGGCTTTCAGCTAGATGGGGCCCCCATGAAAGGTCGGGGAGGCACTCTGCGCAGCAGGGGCCTGCGTTACGCCCCTGAAAGTGTCAAAATAGATCGGCTCGTATCGACCCCAGAAACCTGAAACACTTAGTTGGCTCCTACCGGACGAGAAGCTGTCATCACAAGTTGCCCTGCCGAAGCTTGTCTGCAGCGCGCACATGAACCCACTGAACTATCTCGCCAGATAACCAAAAAGTGTAGAGTACGTTTAAAGATCCTTACAAGAAAAAGCAGATTAAGCAAGTGTGGATTATGAACTGAGGATCGGAGAAAAATAGTAGCGAACGACAGGAAAATGCACGTGACCTTGTGTAACCCGTGCTCGAGTAAAGCGCTCCAATTCCGTCGGGTCGAGTTCGCGCTATAGAAAAGAAAATAAACAAGCAATAAATAAGAAAACTCTTATCAGCAGAAAAACATTCCACGATTGTCACTGTTCCGGCTAATTTACCAGCCCTCGTCTAATAATACCAGTGATGAATGCTGTTTTCTAATGCTAACCTACAGGAGAAAGACTTAACAGGAGGGTAGCAAAACAAGCATACAGTATCTGTAATATTGTCTTGTAGCATTCATACAGCGCTTCGTACTCTCGACAGCACCTCATCATTAGCAAAAAGTCAAATGTCCATTTTTGTAAGCAGACTACGACCTCGCCTCGGACAGCATAAGCTATAACCAGCACAAGCGCGCGCCTCGCGCGGCAGGAGGGGGGGGGGGCCTGCGCTATTCTCTTGCGGGAGCGTGCAGCAAGGCGCGATGATTGTGACCATATGGCGCTGCGCGCTCCCGCAAGGGAATCGCCAGACGTGCACGCGTTGCCATTGCAAGCAATGCAACGCGTGCACGTTTTTGCCCCCAAAGCTGTGCCGATAGCTAAAGGTCTCTCCTATGCAGCTGCGTAGGCGAGACCTAAAAAGTGCCGGTACTCCGTATCGGACAGTACCGGCCCATTTAAAGCACTGAGCAAAGGGATAAAATACATTTATCTTATTTTAATTAAAGATGGGTCTCCGCTATGCGCCTTTCCTCTCCAAAAAGTAAACTACACCGCAGCACACCTTTCTACAGAACTGCACCCTCTCTCACTCAGTCACTCCTGTCAGCAGCATTGCCTTATTTGAGATATTATTATTTTTATAGCACAGCCTGCTATTAGTGCGGCTTCGTAGCGCTGGTGACCGGTAACTTCATGCCATTCCAAAGGCCTAGTTTGATGAGTGTTGCCTGCTTGCAGCTAAGTATCTGTGAGCCGATCTACCATTGTGTTCGATAGATCAGCGGAGACTAAATCACTGGTCAGGTGGTGTCAGAAAGAACGACGCCTGAGTGATTCTCTGACTGCTCGACTCAGGGACGAAGCGCAGCCGCCACTGAAGCTAAGGCCACGGAGTATTTATGATTTACAACTTCTTAGAGGCGACTCCCTGCTTTGTGTAGGGGCCCAATCATATCACGTTGCGCCCCTGACTCAGGGAAGCCTTAGGTCAGACATACGGCTGCAGCATTGTGGGTAGCAATTTAGTTTCCAGAGTTTAATTTGTTCTGATGGCATATTTGCCATCCAAAATATGCCTATCAGAACAAATAAACATGTCTGCGAGGGTGTGGCATGAGATAAAGCTGCAGACTTCGGGACTGGGAAACGAGGTGAAGTCATAGCGTGGGCTCTCCCCGTGCCCACCACGCATGTACCGGGAAACCCACAGTTGTATTTATGCTCGGAGGGTGACGGGAGGCTCCTAACCGAGGAGGGAGGGGGAAAGCTAAAGACGGAAGGGAAAGATAAGGCGGCAGTAATGTAAATGCCTTAATCACGCAATAAACACACTCCACGCTGTTCTTGAAGCGTAAAAGGCCATTTATTAGGACAGGGCTGTGTAAACAGAATCATTAAAAACCCCAACATTAATTAAACCATAACAATCCCCAACATCAACCTTTCATTCACTCAACCATTTCAACTTGCTCCAAATCTCTCTTCCCATTCCACTCCGTGCCCCCTTTCGATTCTCCATCCACTTCACTTATCTTCGAACATCCTCTCCTGTATCTCCTTCCATCGCACTCATGCATCCCGCACCCCCATCATTCACCCTTCTCCCCCCCCAGGGATGGGTTTGCCCGTCAGTGACTCCCCCACCCCTCCAAAGTACTGTACCGTCCCACCAACCTGTCCTAAACTGGCATGCTCCAACCGACCTGTCACCTCAACCCCAAGTCTTGCAGGGTAGGCGGGTGGTCCAATTAACTTTTTACAACCCTCCCCGATGGTGCTGGATGCAGGAAGAGCTTTCCTCCCCTGCACCTATATACCCCTCCCCAACTCCTCCCCTTAACCCCCAGCATGTCCTTCCTGCGCGAACCCCCCGGGGGAAGACTGGTCTGCGACCCTACTTCCCCCGGGGGCCATCATCGCGCAATAAACACACTCCACGCTGTTCTTGAAGCGTAAAAGGCCATTTATTAGGACAAGGCTGTGTAAACAGAATCATTAAAAACCCCAACATTAATTAAACCATAACAATCCCCAACATCAACCTTTCGTTCACTCAACCATTTCAACTTGCTCCAAATCTCTCTTCCCATTCCACTCTGTGCCCCCTTTCGATTCTCCATCCACTTCACTTATCTTCGAACATCCTCTCCTGTATATCCTTCCATCGCACTCATGCATCCCGCACCCCCATCATTCACCCTTCTCCCCCCCCCGCGAGGGATGGGTTTACCCGTCAGTGACTACCCCACCCCTCCAAAGTACTGCCAACCAGGGAACCCCCTTTAGGGCGGTTACCTGCCCACTTGCTAATCATATCACGCATCTCCATCATGTAATAGGCGTTCCCAAGTTGCGAAAGGTGCACCCCATCGTCTCTGAACAACAAAGACTCCTCCAACCGGAGCCCAACATGCGCGATCACTTTTAACCCTCCTGATGGTGCTGGATGCAGGAAGAGGAATTTCAGCCTTCCTCCCCTGCACCCTTATACCCCTCCCCAACTCCTCCCCTTAACCCCCAGCATGTCCTTCCTGCGCGAACCCCCCAGGGGAAGACTGGTCTGCGCCCCTACTTCCCCCGGGGGCCATCAATGGCGTCCAAAACATGACGCGCAGCGTCCATGAAGCGGACGCCGTGCTGAGGCGCGAGTGGAGGAAAACAAAAACAAAAAAAAGAGTGCAGCAGGAACGAACTGTTGTATCCTTTTAATGCATGTTTTGTTTTAGTTATAACACGAACATACATTAAAAAATAGGAGCACTTACGAAACGTGGAAGATCCGTGCAGCTGGGAACAGCGACGTGGGAGGGAACCAAGCTGCCTCCTCCATACATCTGCTTTAATTAATGTGGGGACAGCCTGACAAAGCCAGCAGGCCTGCCTTATTGATAACGACAACCCCTAATCTTGTGATTTTGTATCTAGACATATGTGTAGGAGTATTGTGACTTATAGTTATAGCTTGCTGGTGTGCCAAATGGATGTCACCAAAGGTATTTCCATCTACCCAATTGTATATGTTAAGTTGTGTGCGTGTGTAATGAAAGTACTTTTCGTTTTTATGAGAAAAAACACTGACTGCGCTATGATTTATTGAGTGTTGTTGTTGCATACCAGTGAGTTGGGGGCACTAGCCCACACCACCTTCCCTGAGTAGGTCTTGGACTGCTCTGCTTTGCTACCATGAGACAGTCAAGTGCCATAATGGGGTACTTGGTTCCCAGTAAACAGAAAGTTGTGGGCTTACAACTTGTGAAGGGCTCACATCCTTCCCAACTAATAATCCAATGTCTTACATTTTCTAACTGATTTTTTTGCAAACATACGCAATATGCAAAAATAAGGAGCAGCCTAGCACATAAGTGTTCTCCTTTTCAGACATCTTCGCACATGTGATCAGGCAAAATGCTATAATTTACAGTGCAATACAGACATGGATAAAGTGAGCTGTATGCTGTAGTTAGCAGAAGTGACATCTGAATAACAGGTGAATAGAGCAAAGGATGAAAAGGAATGACTAAAATAGACCATGTATAAACGTACTTTGATTGTGATGGTATGGAAAATTTAAGGCAGGGGAAATAGCTAAGGCTATGTCTAGGGCTGACCTAAAAAAATGGTAAAATTTAATAGTGAGTACTTTAGACTTTTATGACTCAGGAAAAAGTTTTTCAAATCTGTTACGCATAAATCTAAACAGAAGAGGATCATGACCTTCAGGCATAATATGTCCTAATGCATACCACATTTACTTCAAATGTCCCGTGGTTTCATAGCACTACACATAATAGTTTGATTTTTTAAAATGTTATTTTGCATTTTAAAATGAAAACAAATAAACATGACACATTGTAAAATTCCACTAGGAATAATAATTCTTGCTAAAAAATGATGGGAAAGCAGAACACTCACATCCAGACGTTATGAAAAAAATCAATGCAACATACCACCCCACCCCGGTCATGCACATGAAAATTACATTTCGACAGATCCCTTCTCGAGGTCGGAAGAGGACATAATGTGGATGTCAGAGGTGCATAGTATTTTGAACATCATCATGTGAATCCCTCCTGCTCTCTGTTGCCGCTTAATATGACTAGTAAAGGGGCACCATATAGCATTGAATGAATTTGGCCACCCAGTCTTGAATGATAGCAGTCAATTTCTCCATGGCGTAGATGGACCACACCTTCGCCCACCACATATTTAAACAAGCATTTACAATGCAATAGGTCTCGCAATGACATTGTTTTGAGCTATTGGCATTGAAAATGTTATTGGTTTTTTTTTCCCTTCGTGAAGCATTAATCAAGTAATGGCGTTGTAAATGACAATGTCTTTTACCCCCTGTTGACCCCCGCAAAGCTCATCAGCATGTGCCCGTCACTGTTTGCTGCGCACCCAACAAATCCAGAATGGACAGCTGTTTCTCCCAGTGGAGCTATTTCACGAAACTCGCTTAAAAGGCCATTAAGATTGTATTTTAAGTGCGCGTTTACTGTATATTTGGACCAGTGGCTCAGCTATCAATAGTGCAGAGTGGAGGGGGCAATGAGGTGCGCACCTCATCCAAATAATAGCAGTTTTTTGTTATTTTAGATTTTGTACTGCCAAACAATGGTTTCGGGACATTTTCTGTGCTTACGGTAGAACCCAGCTCTAATTAAGCACTGGTTGGTGAGAAGAAGGAAGATGAGGAGGGTTTGTGTTCAGGTGATGACTGAGCGCACCATTATCTTTGTAAAGAGAAACGTCACACGTAAAAACGCACTCGGTGTCAATTTCTGTGAGAATCCAGCTCGAGCCAGTGAGCAGAGCCTCTTTCCGAAACCGAGGCACACGTCGCAGGGTGACGGTGCAGAAAATGTGAAGTACACCTAACTGGAAGCTTCCATGAGAACCCCACTTCCAGCAAATACTGTACTGATCACTCGGTTACTCTGTTTCTAAACAACTGTTCTAAAAAACACAAAACAGAATCTTAGTTAGGCCCCTGAAGAGCAGAACATACTCCCTTCTACACTACAAAGCACGCTCCCTTTCAGACGTGAACATCCGCGTTACATAACACAGCAATAAAAAAACTAGCAAACGGAACGAAAGTGAAGGGAAACAAGGATTACCATCCTGACGGAATTTAGCGCTACAGAATAATTGGCAACATAACGAAACTACAGTTTTTATATTGCGAGAGCCTCTTAGAAGGTAGGCTATTCAGCAGACACGTGGACTTCAGTAGTGGAAGTTTATGGTTGGCTGTGAAGTGGGTGAGGGGGCCAGAAAGCATGACAAAAATGGAGCACAGCGCTATAAATCCGGCCATACCGGTAATTTACACAAGCCAAGGCTTTCCTCAAGAGTGCTGGCCCATTAATGTTCCTGGTGGGGGGAGGGATATCTGCCGAGGGAAAGCACAGGGGCTTCTGGCCAGTATACACCAAGAACAGACGGGGCAGTGGCGGCCTGGCAGGCATCCACCCACCAGACTTTAAGAACAGCCATAAATCCAGTGGAGCGGAGTAGAGGGATCCATCGGACCGGTCCCCCAACGCTGAAAGAGTGCGCTGTTCACACACAGCAGACTGAAAAACATATAGAGCACACATACAGCAGATACCCACCCAAACAGCAGTCACACCACACACAGCAGACACCAACCGACCCACTTACCCAATAAACAGACACCCACCCACACAGCAGACACCCACCCATCCACTCAGCAGACACACCGAACACACACTCCTGATGTCCATCGGCCAGCGGGTAAGCTCATGCACACAGCTCTTGGTGTACGCTGTGGAAGGGCCTTTCTGTTGTCTCAACTGTGGCTAGGACTCCTGTCCCGCACTGCCCCCCTACCGTCCCTTGGCTACACCAAGACCCTCTATGAAAATCCCATACCTCAATGTCCGCTCTCTGGCTAAGCATTACATGGAGATCTATGATTTAATAGAGGATGAATCACCTGATGTGTTCTTTCTAACCGAATCCTGGTTGACTGATGTTATGGTGGCTGAACCGGGCCTAGCTCTCCCCCCGGGTTTCAGTATCTTAACTGTAAACAGGGAGTCTAGAGGTGGGGGCATAGCTGTCATCTTTAAGTCCCGTCACCGCTGCTCATTTGTTAAGGAGGATGTGGCCGGGTGCGAATGCGCACGTTTTGTAATTTCCTTTAGCGCCCACTCTACTTTGACTGGTTTGTTAGTCTACCGCCCCCCGGGGCCGGTCTCGGAATTTAAATCGGCTATTATTGAGGCTGCGGGTTCCTTGGCGCTGACAGCCACTAATTTTAGTATCATTGGTGATTTAAATCTACACTTTGACTGTCTCTCTGATCCTGAAATCAGCAGCTTGCTCGCCGACTTTGACGCTTTCCAATTAAGACAGCTTGTGGAGGGCCCTACTCATATTGCTGGGCACTTGCTTGACCCTGTTTTTTCTAACATCCCTTCTCTTCTGGTCAAGACACCCAGCCCGGTGTGTTGGTCCGACCATTTTTTGGTCTCCATCTCCTTCCCGCTATCTGAGCCAGTGCCCAGAGCCGATCCTAAGGCCACCTTTAGACGTTGCTGGCATAAACTTAAACTGGAGGACCTGCATGCCATCCTGGCATCCTGCCCCCCTATCCCAGCCACTGATCCTGACCGAGCGTATAAATCATTCTGCGACTGGATCCTACATGCCCTAGACACTCTTATTCCTGCTAAATGGTCCAACGGTCGCTGCTCGAGTTCCAATCCTTGGTTCAACGACTCTCTGGCCGTCCTGCGCAGTACCTGTAAAAAGCTAGAACGGGTCTGGAGAAGGGACTACGACCTTGGGGCTAAGAAGTCGTACCAGGACGCGATCAAGCGCTACCACAAGGCCATACATCTGGCACGAGCGGCTTACTTCACTAATGAGATCAAGTCCAGTAAGAACCCCGCTAAAAGCATCTTTAAAATACTGAGTGACCTCAAAAACAGGAAAAAACCCTCTATCCCGGTGATCACGTCTGAGCAGCAATGTGAGGATTTGGCCACCTTCTTTGTTAAGAAGGTGGAAGCCATTTACAAATCCTTCCCTATATCGCCTATTGATCCCGTGGCTTCACCTGCTCCTCTCCCCACTCTCACCTTGGCAGCTATCCCCCCTATTTCCCAGGACGAGTTTCTCGCGCTGAGCAAGAAGGTCAAATCGGGTTCCCCTATGGATCCGATGAGGCCTGCCCAATTCAGGGACTCTCTACCTGTACTACTCACGCCTTTGTGTCAGGTAATCAATTCCTCTTTTACCACTGCTGTGGTGCCTTTACTATGGAAGCAAGCAAGGGTGGTCCCCTTGCTGAAAAAACCCTCGCTGGACCCGACTAAGCCGGAAAGCTTCCGTCCCATATCTCTACTGCCTTGGGCTGCTAAAGTTGCTGAGGCCCACACCAATATAACTCTCTCGGGCTTCCTGAACAACACTGGTGTCTTGGATCGTTCCCAGAATGGCTTCCGCCCTGGTCACAGCACCGAGACTGTGCTCTTAGCGGTGAGCGAACACCTGCGGACTATTCTGGATGAGGGACATACCGCGGCCCTGATATTGCTCGATCTAAGCGCCGCTTTTGATACGGCCTCTCACCGGATCCTCTTACGTCGCTTAGAGGAGGCTGGGGTGGTAGGCCTTGCCTTGGATTGGTTTCGATCTTTCCTGTCTGACAGAACATTCCAGGTCACTGCCCCCCCCCTTTCTCTCCCACGCCCATTCCTTCAAGCAGGGGGTCCCCCAGGGCTCGGCACTGAGCTCCGTTTTGTTCAACCTGTACGTTCAACCCCTGGCTGCGGTGGCAAGGGACCATGGCTTGACCATGGTCTCGTATGCTGACGATACGCAGCTGGTGGTTGCCCTCTCCGATGATCCTACGCGGGGCGCCTCCCAATTTCGGAGCGGCCTAGCGACGGTCGCGCATTGGATGACCACCAACTGCCTTCAACTCAACGCTAATAAGTCAGAAGTGTTGTTGGTGGGGAGAGATAAGGGGCTCTGGAGTACGCATTGGTGGCCGGCAACCTTGGGCTGCGCCCCCACCCCTAAGTCAGCGGTGAAAAATCTTGGGGTCTGGCTCGACTCCACCCTTGGGTTTCAGGAGCACACCAAGAAGGTGGCAGGCACCTGCTTTGGCCTACTCCGGGGACTGAGGCTCATGTTGGGTTTCTTCGATCCACCCACCCGCCAGTTGATAGTCCAGGCGACTATTTTGTCCAGACTGGACTACTCCAACTCACTTATGTTAGGCGCTAACAAGGGAGAAGTGACTCGTCTTCAGCGAGTTCAGAATGCAGCCGCCCGAGTCTTGTTGAGGCTCCCTAGAACTTGTTCCGCGACGGGTGCATTGCGCCGTCTACATTGGTTACCCATGGCCAAAAGGATCGTATTCAAAGCACTATGCCTGACCTTCAAAATACTAAAGCTTTCATCCACTGAGATTCTGGCTAATCTACTGATCCCCTACGTACCTACCCGCCAGCTACGCTCTGCTGAGCAATTTTTGGCTACGGTCCCTCGGGTCAAGCGACACAGAGCTGGGGGCCGGTCCTTCCGGTATCTAGCCTCTAAATTTTGGAACTCCCTCCCTATTCAGATCCGCCGCCTGGATTGCTTGCTATCCTTTCGTAAGGCCATCAAAACCTACCTGTTCCCCTTGGTCTAGCCCCTAGCTTCCTTTTGACACTGCTACCAGCGCCGGGACGCCTCTTCGCTGAGGCAGCTGTGCGCTATACAAGATTACCTAACATAACATAACACACAGTAGACAGACACCCTCTGCCCAAGAGGATTTCACATATCCCAGCCAATCTGTTCTGCGGCCTGGAGGGGCCACCCTCCCCTCTGCCGGAGCTGTGTGTGAGGTGCCTAGGAAGAGCCCACGGCCTGTTGTCATGGCAGGGCTCCGAGGTTGACAGAAAAACAAATGGCTCGGGGTGCAGGAAATCACGAGGGCCATTTGCATAAGCGGGCGATGGTTAAAATTCACTCTTATAAAAGGACTTTGGAGTCCGGTGCCCAAGAGCACACCGTGCGGCATGTGGAGCCGAGACTCCGGACACTGCACCACTGCTCACTGCCAACGCACAGTTAATGTAGGGAAAACAGCTACAAGTGACAGTAACACAGAGGAACCCCTTCCACCGCCCCCGGGGGCCGCTTCACAGAACTCCAACACCCCCCAGTTTAAGGGGTCAGAGGTCGAATGTTGTAGAGGATAGAAAAACAAATGGCTCGGGGTGCAGGAAATCACGAGGGTCATTTGCATAAGCGGGCGATGGTTAAAATTTCACTCTTATAAAAGGACTTTGGAGTCCGGTGCCCAAGAGCACACCGTGCTGCACGTGGAGCCGAGACTCCGGACACTGCACCACTGCTCAGACAGGAACAACAGAGGGCGCTTCTCATACAGACAAGAACAACAGAGGGCACTTCTCACACAGACAGGAACAGGGGGCGCATCTCACACAGACAGGAACAACAGAGGGCGCTTCTCACACAGACAGGAACAACAGACGGCGCATCTCACAGACAGGTACAACAGAGGGTGCTTCTCACACAGACAGACAGGAACAACAGAGGGCGCATCTCACACAGACAGGGACAGGGGGCGCATCTCACACAGACAGGAACAACACAGGACGCTTCTCACACAGACATGAACAACAGGGGGCGCATCTCACACAGAGACAGGAACAACAGGGTGCGCATCTCACACAGACAGGTACAACAGAGGATGCTTCTCACACAGACAGGAACTACAGAGGGTGCTTCTCACACAGACAGGTAGAACAGAGGGCGCTTCTCACACACACAGGAACAACAGGGGGCGCATCTCACACAGACAGGACCAGGGGGCGCATCTCACGCAGACAGGAACAACAGGGGGTGCATCTCACACAGACAGGTACAACAGAGGGCGCTTCTCACACAGACTGGAACAGGGTGCGCATCTCACACAGACAGGAACAACAGAGGACTCTTCTCATACATGCAGGAACAACAGGGGGCGCATCTCACACAGACAGGAACAACAGAGGGCGCTTCTCACGCAGACAGGAACAACAGAGGGCGCTTCTCACACAGACAGGTAGAACAGGGGGCGCTTCTCACACAGACGGGAACAGCAGGGGGCGCATCTCACACAGACAGGACCAGGGGGCGCATCTCACACAGACAGGTAGAACAGAGGGCGCTTCTCACACAGACAGGTAGAACAGAGGGCGCTTCTCACACAGACAGGACCAACAGAGGGCGCTTCTCACACAGACAGGTAGAACAGGGGGCGCTTCTCACACAGACAGGAACAGCAGGGGGCGCATCTCACACAGACAGGACCAGGGGGCGCATCTCACACAGACAGGAACAACAGAGGGCGCTTCTCACACAAACAGTAACAGGTAATTGGCAGACTTGTCGTTTCGCCATAAAACCTAGGCAATAGGCGCTGACACGCAGAGCTGCATTTTACATGGCAGTATTTAAGAATATTCGGGGTTCCCAAATGTGTGCGTCTGTCTTTGGGTTCTTAATTTGCTCCGTATGATGTCCCTGAAAATTCTTTTTGGCATTGTTTTAGCTTTGCCTCCTCTTTTGCATTCTCTGTGTACATTTTTTGAGGCACTGCTCCGGCCTTGCTCTTTCGGTGAATGTTCTCCAGGGCGGCACCTCTTTTGGACTACCTGCCTCCTCCCACTCTTGCATCCCCAGCCCTTCAGTCCTGCGTGCGAGGTGCCTAGTGGTTGCTGGCACTGCGGTGGGTGTGCCTCGGGGCAGTGCCTGCTCCGAGGCTCCCACCCCTGACTCCTCAGGCCTCACTGCGTTGGAGGCTGGGTTGAAGGTGTCAGATCGGATGAATAACGTTTGTAGTCTTTCTAGGAGCCCTTTCCTCTGATGGTTGGGAGTATGCTGGGGCCCTCTTGGCGCTATGGTGGGTGTTGTGGGGGCTCTCTGCGGACTCCGGAGGCCTCTACGGAACGGAAGGCCCGCTTTCCCCACGACCCCTAGGTGCCAGGCCCCCCCATCACACACTTCCTGCGTGTGGTTAAATCAGACCATTTACTTTACTTTCATCAATGAAACACTTCTCACACAGACATGAACAACAGAGGGCGCTTCTCACACAGACAGGAACAACAGAGGGCGCTTCTCACATACAGGAACAACAGAGGGCGCTTCTCACACAGACAGACAGGAACAACAGAGGGCGCATCTCACACAGACAGGAACAGGGGGCGCATCTCACACAGACAGGAACAGGGGGCGCATCTCACACAGACAGGACCAACAGAGGGCGCTTCTCACACAGACAGGAACAACAGAGGGCGCTTCTCACACAGACAGGAACAACAGAGGGCGCTTCTCACACAGACAGGAACAACAGAGGGCGCTTCTCACATACAGGTACAACAGAGGGCACTTCTCACACAGACAGACAGGAACAACAGAGGGCGCATCTCACACAGACAGACAGGAACAACAGAGGGCGCATCTCACACAGACAGGAACAGAGGATGCTTCTCACACAGACAGGAACAACAGGGGGCTCACGCAGACAGGAACAACAGAGGGCGCTTCTCCCACAGACAGGTACAACAGAGGGCGCTTCTCACACAGAGACAGGAACAACAGAGGGCGCATCTCACACAGACAGACAGTAACAACAGAGGGCGCATCTCACACAGACAGAAACAACAGAGGGCGCATCTCACACAGACAGGAACAGGGGGCGCATCGCACACAGACAGGACCAACAGAGGGCGCTTCTCACACAGACAGGAACAACAGAGGGCGCTTCTCACACAGACAGGAACAACAGAGGGGGCTTCTCACATACAGGTACAACAGAGGGCGCTTCTCACACAGACAGGTACAACAGAGGGCACTTCTCACACAGACAGACAGGAACAACAGAGGGCGCATCTCACACAGACAGACAGGAACAACAGAGGGCGCATCTCACACAGACAGACAGGAACAACAGAGGGCGCATCTCCCACAGACAGGAACAGGGGGTGCATCTCACACAGACAGACAGGAACAACAGAGGGCGCATCTCACACAGACAGGAACAGGGGGCGCATCTCACACAGACAGGAACAGAGGACGCTTCTCACACAGACAGGACCAACAGAGGACGCTTCTCACACAGACAGGACCAACAGAGGGCGCTTCTCACACAGACAGGAACAACAGAGGGCGCTTCTCACATACAGGTACAACAGAGGGTTCTTCTCACACAGACAGACAGGAACAACAGAGGGCGCATCTCACACAGACAGGAACAGGGGGTGCATCTCACACAGACAGGAACAGAGGACGCTTCTCACACAGACAGGAACAGAGGACGCTTCTCACACAGACAGGAACAACAGGGGGCACATCTCACACAGACAGGAACAACAGAGGGCGCTTCTCACGCAGACAGGAACAACAGAGGGCGCTTCTCACGCAGACAGGTAGAACAGAGGGCGCTTCTCACACAGACAGGACCAACAGAGGGCGCTTCTCACACAGACAGGAACAACAGAGGGTGCTTCTCACATACAGGTACAACAGAGGGCGCATCTCACACAGACAGGAACAGGGGGCGCATCTCACACAGACAGGAACAACAGGGGGCGCATCTCACACAGACAGGAACAACAGGGGGCGCATCTCACACAGACAGGAACAACAGGGGGCTCACGCAGACAGGAACAACAGAGGGCGCTTCTCACACAGACAGGTAGAACAGAGGGCGCTTCTCACACAGACAGGAACAACAGGGGGCGCATCTCACACAGACAGGTACAACAGAGGGCGCTTCTCACACAGACAGACAGGAACAACAGAGGGCGCTTCTCACACAGACAGACAGGAACAACAGAGGGCGCATCTCACACAGACTGGAACAACAGAGGACGCTTCTCACACAGGCAGGAACAACAGGGGGCGCATCTCACACAGACAGGAACAACAGAGGACGCTTCTCACACAGGCAGGAACAACAGTGGGCGCATCTCACACAGACAGGAACAACAGAGGACGCTTCTCACACAGGCAGGAACAACAGGGGGCGCATCTCACACAGACAGGAACAACAGAGGGCGCTTCTCACGCAGACAGGAACAACAGAGGGCGCTTCTCACACAGACAGGTAGAACAGAGGGCGCTTCTCACACAAACAGTAACAGGTAATTGGCAGACTTGTCGTTTCGCCATAAAACCTAGGCAATAGGCGCTGACACGCAGAGCTGCATTTTACATGGCAGTATTTAAGAATATTCGGGGTTCCCAAATGTGTGCGTCTGTCCTTGGATTCTTAATTTGCTCCGTATGATGTCCCTGAAAATTCTTTTTGGCATTGTTTTAGCTTTGCCCCCTCTTTTGCATTCTCTGTGTATATTTTTTGAGGCACTGCTCCTGCCTTGCTCTTTCGGTGAATGTTCTCCAGGGCGGCACCTCTTTTGGACTGCCTGCCTCCTCCCACTCTTGCATCCCCAGCCCTTCAGTCCTACGTGCGAGGTGCCTAGTGGTAGCTGGCACTGCGGTGGGTGCGCCTCGGGCGGTGCCTGCTCCGAGGCTCCCACCCCTGACTCCTCAGGCCTCACTGCGTTGGAGGCTGGGTTGAAGATGTCAGATCGGATGAATAACGTTTGTAGTCTTTCTAGGAGCCCTTTCCTCTGATGGTTGGGAGTATGCTGGGGCCCTCTTGGCGCTATGGTGGGTGTTGTGGGGGCTCTCTGCAGACTCCGGGGGCCTCTACGGAACGGACGGCCCGCTTTCCCCATGACCCCTAGGTGCCAGGCCCCCCATCACACACTTCCTGCGAGTGGTTAAATCAGACCATTTACTTTACTTTCATCAATGAAACACTTCTCACACAGACAGGACCAACAGAGGGCGCTTCTCACACAGACAGGAACAACAGAGGGCGCTTCTCACACAGACAGGAACAACAGACGGCACATCTCACACAGACAGGCAATAGGCGCATTGTTTTAGCTTTGCCCCCACTATCAAAAGCCTGGGTTATCTGTTCGCGTCCTTTCGTTGAATTTCTCTCTGTGGCGCCCATTCACCCCCTCTGTGAGCTATTCCATGCGCGTGATCCGTCACTACAGGCCCAATCAGAGAGCCGGAGTGGCGCGTGCTGCAGGCATGAAGGCAGCATGACGGAGCTTCAGCTTGCTGAACTCTCCCTGAACCTTCCCTTAACACGCCCCATCAGATAAGAGAAAAGCCATAAAACTGAAGGAAGCCGTAGACTCGGTGTCCCAAGGGCGTGCACAGAAAAGCCACAGGGCGGTAACCAAAAAGCCTACAGAGCAATCGAAATGCAGGGTTTTAAATAAATATGGACATTGACCAATTGAAAGCATGGGCGGATCAGAAGTCCTTCTCCAAAAATACTTTTACCCCAATAAATCTCGCTACGCGAGCAGCGCATGCGCGCTGCAACGCTAGGCGAGACCTAAAAAGGAGGAAGTGGCTGCTTCCACATCTGTGCCACACACAGTTGCGCCGCCTGAAGTAGGTGGAAGAGCAGTAGGCCCAGCGCGGTCGATGTGGGAAAAAGTCTGTCAGCCCTCCGGTTGCCCAAGAGAATCGTTAGAGGGTCGAGTGGAAGTTGAATGTTGGTTATGGTCTGCACTATGCTCTGGATCTCAACCCAGAAAGTCCGGATCACTGGGCGTGACCACCATGTGTGTAGAAAAGTGCCCCTCTCTCCGCACCCCTTCCAGCACAAATCCAAACCCCGAAACATCTTTGACCAGTCAAATGGGGTTAAGATACCAACGAGTCAATATCTCATACGCATTCTCCTAATAATGGACATAAATTGAAGATTTAGCCGCTCTTTGCCAGATGGCTCTCCAAGTGTCGTCGGATATCTCGGTAGCCAACTCCCTCTCCCATTGCGACACATAAGCGTGTTTGTGAGAAGGAGTCAACTGCAAGAGGTCGCGGTAGAGCCACGATATGCCTTTATGATGCACGTTATTGAGATAGAGGGACTCTATGGGGAGATCATCACGCTGGAGAGCCAGCCCGCCCAATGAAGTGCCTGACTCAATCTAAAGCTGTTGCATCGAGGACAAATTTGGCAACTAAGTCACCTCGTGGCCACCCAAGATAGGGGAACGCCCCTGAACCCACTAAAGTTACACATTATAGTTTTAATAGTATGCAACTCAGCTGCATTTATTTTATGGACCTTGAGGGGACAAAAACCTAAGTCAACCCTTTGGGGTTGAATCACAAACTGACTGTTCACAGATTTCTGCAGTAGATGCATTAACCAACAGAGCAAATTTATAGGATAGCAGCATACATCCATAGAGAGAGGGAGGCAAACGTTTATATAAACACGGAGGAAGATTAACCAACATATAAACATATAGAGGAAAAAATAGACAAATACGAAACCAAATATGGGTGTAGCCAGTGAACACAAGTAGAAAGGTGAGCATACATACAGATGCACAGAGAGAGGCATAACTACACAAATATGCAGAAAAAGAGACATGTGCATAGACACACACAAATAGGCAAACTGACCCATATGTACACAAAGACCGATGGATAGTCAGAAAAATACCTGGGCCCTAAATCACAAACCCAAAGATGTTGCAGTCAGAAATCTACTCATATCGGATTCCCCCTACGTTTGAAATTGATTATCAAAGTTTTTTGTTTTTTTTAACAGTTTTTATTGAGTTTTATACAATTTCAACAAATAAAGAAAAGAGCATAGCATTGAAGTGCAGGAGCCAAGGATATCAAAATTATAATAGCATCGTACATGGTCAAATGTCCAAGTGCATATATAACAAGACCCATATAACAATAGATACAGAAACTGTTCTGTGGTGAAGAAGCAGAGCAAACAGTTATGTACACAGCAATCTCTACAATGGTGCGTTTATTTCCTCTATGCCCCTATTTGCTACAATACCAGCGGGCGCTGACTGCACCTGTGTTGGAGTGTTATTACCATCCCGCGTTGCCAGGTGGTAGGATTGGAATGGTTGCCAAATATCTACAGGCCTGGCAGCCGGTGGTTGCAATTGTGCATAGGTATCACTGGTGGTGTTGCAATATGTCATGCTGTGCAGCCATGCATGTAGTGTGGGGGAAGGTGCACAGGCCCATCTGATGGCCACCTCGCGCTTAGCGATGAGAAGCGCAATGGCAACGAATCGACGCTTGGATTTGGGGAGATCATGCACGTACCCCAACAACGCTATCAAGGGTGAGGGCGCAACCTCCATGCCCACCATCTTGGATATTTCCCCAAAGACCGATCTCCAAAAGCTCTCTATTCTGGTACAGGTCCATGTCATGTGTGAAAAGTCGGCCTCTGGGGAATGGCACCTAGGACAGGTGTGTGACCGGGAGGGGTCCATATGATGCAATTTGCTGGGTGTCATATACGCCCTCCATAAAAATTTAAATTGCAACAACTCATGCCGATGGTTAGGGGACACTCGGCGTATTTGCGCACAGCACCGACCCCACTGCCCATCTGTTAGCGGGGAACCAAGATCACGCTCCCATGCCGCCCGCACACCCGTATTGTGACACGGGAGCAGCGCCACTGCTGCCTTATACATCTGTGCCATCAAATGAGTCCCGTCCCCATCCTTGAATACCCCGGTAAGGATCGGGAATTCAGAAGGCTCCAAGGGGTAACTGTACATGCATGCGCGCAGCGCCCTCTGCGGTCTTTGTAACACAAAGTGGTCCATTATAGTGGTGTTTCTGAAACGTAGGTCCTCCGTAAGCGAGAAAATATGTCCGCCCGGGAACAAGTCACCAAACGTTGTTAGCTGGTATTTAGCCAGTGTACGCTTCACTAATAAGGCCTCCTGCAAAATGGGAACCCAGCCATTACCCGCGAGAGGCAGCGCGGATGAATATAAAATACAAGATCCTGTTACTCGCAGCAACTTATGCCATGCCCAGCTGGTTGTGGACAGTGTCTGGATATCCTGAGGGTCACGTGGGAACCCAGACGGCAGCAGGGTATTGAGTGGTGCCGGGAGCGCCAAGTCGGCCTCAGGTCTATAATATGGGATCCCGATGTCTGCATGATACCAGTGGCGGGCAAAGCTCGCCTGCGCAACCAGGTAGTAAATCTGAAAGTTTGGTACCCCAAACCCACCCCTCTCATATGGCAACACTAATGTATCCCAACCAATGCGGGGTTGTTTACCACCCCACACCAGCCGTATCAGCAACGTACGTAGGTTGGTGAAAAAGCTGTTATATAGCAGTATTGGGATGTTTTGGAAGAGAAATAAAAATTGTGGGAGTACTACCATCTTAATTATTGCTATTCCAGCCATTGATAAGGGCAGTTTTAGCCAACGATCGATATTGCATCTCAGTTTTTCCATCACCGGGCCGTAGTTTAACTGAAGGATACGGTCTTTTTCCCTATGGATATGGACACCGAGATATCTCACGGATTCATCGCACCATGTCAGCGGGTAGTCCCCTGTTCTGCAACAGCTTGCCTCAGTCAATTGGAATACTTCCGATTTCTCCCAGTTTATGCACAGGCCTGACTTAGTACCATATCTCGTCACTTCCCGGAGCAAAGGTGTTAAGTTCTCATCCGGATGTCGTACATAAAGCATATTATCGTCGGCGTATAGTGTAAGTAAAAGGGGGGCAGTGTTAAATTGTAGTCCGCGGTGACTATGTCTTTCTAGTGGGTCGAGCGCTATTACGAATAACAAGGGAGATAGTGGGCACCCCTGGCGCGTTCCACACGAGATTTGAAATGCATTAGTTAAGGTGCCATTAAGTCGAATTCGTGCTGTGGGTAAGGTGTACAGTAACCTAATTACTGCCAGGAATCGCTCCGGCACTCCCAGTCTCCCCAAGGTGGCATATAAAAAGGGCCACTCAAGCGAGTCAAAAGCTTTCTCTGCATCAAGGAGGACAGCGGCTGCCGGGACCGACGATGATATCCTGTGTAGTGCAGCAAATAGCGTGCGAAGATTAAGGGCTGTCGATTTATGGGGGATAAAACCCGATTGCCCTGGAGAAATCAGTTTCTCCACAATTAATGCTAGCCTAGTGGCCAGTATCTTAGCTAGAATTTTGTTATCGAAATTTAGGAGAGAGAGGGGTCGATATGAGCTACATTTCTGTACATCCTTCCCGGGTTTGGGCAGCAAGATTATAACCGCTTCCCGCAACGTGGGTGGGAGTTCTCCTGCCTCTATTGCCTCCTGATACAGGTCTATGAGGTGGGGTGTAAGGAGGCTTTTGTATTTTTTATAAAAGCAACCCGTAAACCCGTCCAGCCCCGGTGCTTTGGAACCATCCAGTGCATTAATGGCCTCAGTCACTTCTACTTCCGTAAAGGGCTCAGCCAGGAACTCCTGGTGAGCCTTTTCCATCCAGACCAGTGAGACCTCATTGAGGTAATCACTGTAGTCCGAGGGAGTTTTGGAAGCTTTTGAAGTGTATAGTGCTGTATAATACCCAAGTACCTCTTCTAGAATCCCAACAGTACCAGTTATCCGCTCTTAATCCTGTCCAATCAGTTCAGTTATGTAGGTGGGCTGTTGGGGACTGTACAAGAGATTGTTGCATCAGTCTAGCTAGCGTTCTACCAGGCCTCTCACCCTCCCCATATCGCCTAGCCACAGCATATTTGCCTAAAAAGTGTGCCTCGCGTTCCGCAGCTTCCCTAAATGGTCATCAGCGTTGCCCGTTTTTGTAGATCGGGGGGGCCTGTATCGTAATCCACATTACGATCTAGCTCGAGGAGCTGTGTTTCTATCTGCGCAAGTGTACGATGCAGATCCCCGAGTACCCCGGCATTTTTTGAGATACACACCCCCTTGCATAAGCCTTAAAGGCTTCCCATAGCGTGGCCTTAGAGTTCACTGACCCTACATTTATTTCGAAATACTCAGTGATCGCTTCTCCCAGTTCTGTTGCAAAAACAGCATCCCCCAGGGCCATATCTGGGAACCGCCATGGACGCTCTACCCCCCACCCCTGCTCTAGGGATCCTCAGTTTTACCAGTACAGGAGAATGATCAGATAATGTGCATGGTAGGTGTGCAACTGCGTCAATCCATATCACCGCCCCGGCAGATAGGCACCAATAATCCAAGCGTGTCCAGGTGTTATGAGGTGCAGAGTAATGAGTATACCCTTCGCGGTCTGCACAGTGATATCTCCATGCATCCACTAGCCCAAACTTTTCTATAGTGTCCAACACCACCCGTCTCGCCCTTGGTTTCGTGGCCATCGCGTGCGCTGTGCTATCACGCTCCGGATCAAGAAGCAAGTTAAAATCCCCCCCATGTATATGTAATCCGCCCCCATGCGTTCCATGTGGATAGTGTCAAAAAACTCGGGGACATCAACATTTGGAGCGTATATATTAACAAATAGGACAGAGTGCTCAAGTAGACAACCCTTCACCAATAAGTACTGCCCCCCGCATCCCGATAGACCTCCTCCTCCCGGAACGGGACCCGTTTATGGATCAACACTGCAACCCCTCTTGTGTACGAACTGAATCTTGCAAAATATTTATGTGCCCCCCAACCCGATACCAACGACGTCCTAGCATTTGTTGCAAGATGAATCTCTTGTACAAAGGCAATGTCCGCCTAGTGGCGTTGCATGTAATTAGTCACCTGTTTACACTTACGGGTATTATTTAGGCCCCGAACATTCCAGGACATCATAACCACACTGGCCTCTACATTCACCTTATTAACCATGATCTATGTCTTGCATGTTCATCGCACTGGCACCTGGACCTGTAGTGCTGCACTGCAAATTGCAACTGTTAGAAACCCAGACTACAAACTTTAGCCTATCTACCCAATTCCCTCCCTCCCCCCACCCATCCCCCTTACCCAACTCTAGGGGGAAATCCCCATCCCTTATAACCATTGTGAAATAATGATATAGACAAAAACAAATTGTATCATAAACCTGCAAAAACTTAAACAGGTGCATCTGCACTTGAGGGGTGGCAACACCCCGCCACTACCCCGTGTCTTGGCACATGTGCCTATAACTTGCATGTTATTCGTCCATGGCGGTGTCTCAGCTTGCATAGCCACAGAGAAAAGATCAGCACTTGCGCCTGAATCTGGAATGTCCTGTGACCGCTGCGGTGACGGCGCGCCTTGCTTCTTCCCAGCGTTGGAGTATTTCAGGCAGAACTCTTGGGCATCATGGGGGGAGTCAAATACTCGGGACCGTCCGTCAACGTCAACTTTCAACCGTGCTGGATATATCATTCCGTACCGTAGCCCCATCTTCCGTAGGGTCGCTTTTACCCCTGTGTACTTTCTGTGTGCTTCCTGCACCATAGCAGTAAAGTCCGGATACAAGGATATAGTCGAACCCTGCCATTCAAGTTGGCCCTTCTCAAGCGCCATCCGTAGGGCAGTATCCCGATCTCTGAAGTTCAGGAGCCGGGCTATGATCGGTCTGGGCGGGCAGCCTGGATTGGGTCGCGGTCCCAGGATCCGATGTGCACGTTCAATTACAAATGAAGTTGTAAAGGACTCACCCCCGAATAAATCTGGGAGGAGCGTTTGCACAAATTGGTCCAGCCGTCCGGTGTTGGTCGACTCGGGTACTCCCATAATACGAATGTTGTTCCTCCGCCCGCGTGCCTCCAAGTCCTCGTTCTTAATGGCTACAGCTTTGAGGAGTTTTTCCAGTCTTTCATATTTCTTGGTAGTCTGGGCCGCGCCATCTTCCAGATCAGAGATTCTTCCCTCTGCAGTGGTCAAACGCCCTTCCTGCTGGTCCAGTCGGGCCCCCATGGATTCCAGCCTCTTATCGAGGGCATCGAAGCGAGTGTCAAGTGCCCTGAAGCCTGCTCTCAATTCCAACAACAAGCTGTCAGGCCCAGTTACCTCCGTTGTGTGTGTCACTCCTCCTTCCGCCATGTTGGTCTGTTGTGGCGCAGTACTAGTAGCCAGCGTTTTGAAGGACAGGGTACTTTGCTTAGGGTCCTTGCGCCCCATACCCCACGCTGTTAATATACTGGACAATGATGGATGGGCCCAAGTTGTGGGAGGAGCTCAATCCGCAGTGCTGTGCCACTCAAGCCCTCTTTCCATTCATGTCACCCTATATGCCACAGCAGAGTCGGCACAACAGCACAGTTGCCGCCCATATGCCCCATATACTGCCCAACCTTATCAGGGCCTCTTTGTTATTGTGGTGAATGCAGTGCACCAGATGGGGGACAGCAGCCCAGCTGCTATGTTCAGGCTGCTTCAGCCATCCACACAGACCTCCAGGGGAATATCGCCGGTGCTATGCTGGGTGCATGCAGATGGTGCATGCAGATGGTCCACGCGCCGGGCCTGCCCGTAGTGGACTCGTATGGCGCAACACTCTTCAGCTCAGCCGGGCCCTGCCACGATCTTCAGGCCTGCAGCAAAGCGGGGGAGGGGGGGCCTCACCGCTACATCCCACAATAGGGTCGCGGCCGCAGGGGGGGGGCAGTCCCTGCGGGTGCCACAGCTCCCGGCCGGACGGCCAGTCCCCAAGCTCGCCCGCGGCCCCTGACACCGCGGGGCTTCCGGGGAGCGTCTGTGCCCCACTGCCTGTGTCCTGGTCGCTACCAGCCCCCACCGCGGCCGCTCACCTTGAATAAGTCGCCGCACATCTTCGCCTCGCGGCGGCCCCCACAGTTCTCGCCCCAACTTCCAGCCGGTGCGTGACTTGAGTCCCCGGCGTCTTCCGAGGCTGCAGGCCGCAGCACCCTCCGCTTCCGTAGATTGGCGCTGAACCGCGCCACGAGCCACAGTCAGTACGATTTACATATCGGAGGCCGCACCTCCTCTTCCTGCATCACCCGCAATGTTTTTTAAAACGGAGATGCCGCCATGACGATCGATTATCCGGGAGTCAGCGGCGGAGCTGCAAGCATACGCGGCCATTGCGGTCGGCGGCTTGGCCACGCCCCCTTGATTATCAAAGTTAATGAAATACACAAACAGTCCCAGGATTACTCCTGGTAACATACAACAGTTGTAGATTTAAACACCAGTTCAATGCACAAAATGTATGCAATCAGATGTTCTATTAGGCAGGTACAAGATAAGTTCTGCGTGTACAAATGAAGAAGAAATGTCACATTTATCATTTTTTTTCCTCCATTAAAAAATTCTTTCACATTCATCGACATTAAATATGAGTATTGAACCTCCTGAGCTCCACCCAAAATAGTACTTACTTGTGCCATTCACACAAGAAAATATTTGGGGGGTTTTTCAGGGTGCAAAACTACCTTCACACTGTTTGTGAAGGCAATCACCCTTACAAGTCTGTATGTGTTCCCGGTCAGCCTAACCCCACTGAAAACGCCAATATTCCCATCCTGATCCTGCATTTACAAACTAGGAAAATCCACCTCACTGTTGCTGATTCCATTTTCATAAATACAATCTACAAGAGTAAAATTCAACCTGTTGTGATTATGTGAACAAGGTGTCGAATTTATTCAGGCGCATTGATGTTTCGGTGCACCTAGTAACACAAAAATGTTCATAAATCAGGCCCCTAATAAAATTATAAAAAAAGAAAGAAATAGGAATCCATAGACCAAGAACAAATTCATTACGTATAAAAACTTTAATCGTGTTTGTTCTTTTATGATTGTTAAGCTGTGTACCTTAAAGGTGATCCAGTTTAAGTTTGTGTGTTCATCAGTTTAAAAAAAAAAACACTTAATAGGAGTCCGCTGTCACAGTTGAGGTACATTGCAAGTATGACTTTGCGCGGCATTAGACCAAACCTGCGTAAGGATGGAACCAAGAGGTTTTTTTAAGTTTCCTAGTGAAAACTGGACAACAACATATTTTATGGGCTGGCTGTCAAGTCGCTGGCTGCAATCGGCACATAAGAGTCTTGCCTCAACTTAAATAGACAGACCCAGAAGAACAAAAAAGATACATAGAGTTGAACATGATGCGTTTAGTTCGTAAAAAGCTTACGTCGGCACCTTATACTTTATACCTTATTTTGTGTTTGACAGAAAATGTGAATGCAGGACATTTTAAAATAGTAATAACTGCGTTTCAGCTGTCTGTGCATGTAATATTTACTTGGATGGGGTTTTATTTGTGACACTGCTACAAACAGGAGCTGTGATGTTTGTTACCCTTGTTAAGTGCGTTGGAAGGAAAGTGGTGAAACGTTTTAAACCTAGAACGAATCCGCTGGTGGTCTGAAGTGGGACAGAAAGCACAGCATAGTAAAGGCAAGGCGGATAAAGGGAGTGTGCGAGCGGTGGCTTGGGGGAAACAAGACGGTATCACAGCTTTTGCAACCGACTAGTCCATATTCTTACACTCCACTGCTCTGAAATAAATGGTCATAGCTGCATGTCTTTCCAATCACACATAATTTTAAAATACCAGCAATGCTGCAAATTAAATCCAGGCTACTCTAAAAATGCATTTTGTGCCCAGGTCATGCACTTTAAGTTAGATCAGAGGAATATAAAGGGTTACTGTTGGGCCATTGGAACGTTAAAAGGGGGGTACAGCAGGTGAGGTATTTAGGGTGCAATAGGGGGAATGCACTCTAAGGGATGGGTAGGTGCGAATTATAAGCGAAAAGATGCCATGCAACTGAGGGACAAGTGTGAAGGAAAAAATTAATCTAAGTATGATTTTCCAATCAATCCAATGCAGCGCCTAGTTTCAGTTGCTATAAACTAAGCCAGGACATTCCTCAAAACTCAATAGAGATTCAAGAATGCAGGATCTGTTTAACAGCACACGATTTTTTGATCTGTGTCACTAAATGTAGCTTTAAAGCCAGCCGCCACCACCCGGAAAAGGGGTCTGGGCACAATAAAACCGACACTCAGCATCAAGTTTTCACTAAGTACCCACATAGTAATGGGTAGGTATCGTTAGGTATATGCTTGAATGATGTTACTTTCACTTTCAGATGCTGGTCTAACAAACTTTTTTTTCACTAAAGTGCTTTGTTAATTTAGTTAGAGGTTCCTGGTTGGGAACAGGTAATGTACGGCTTGCCTTCGATTCTGTGACACTGCGCTGCACCGGGTACAAGGAGGACAGAGCCGAGGGGCTGCTTTTAAAAGGGCAGGAAGGCTGCACTTAAATCTTGGGCATGCATTACTCACAGGACTGGAACATTTGCTCGTATCGCACTTTCTGTGCCCGGTCCCTCTGCCTCAGCTCCATGGTGATGTGCTCCTTCCAGCATGGCAGCGATCGCTGCCCAGTGAGCCGGGGTTCCGGAGTCGAGACGAGGGCTGCCATGGCAGTGACAAATTCACTGACAGCGGCTGCCACTAGAAGTGCGAGCAGTTCCATAAACATAGTAAACGGACTACCCAAACTAGTCTTTCAGCATTAGTGAGGGGATGCAGAGTCACGCTTGCCTTCAATTAAAACTCTGCGGCCATGTTCGAACGGTAAATGTTCTTCATAAAAAGAAAATATTGAGGTATGTTGAAGACGGAAAAGATCGCAATGTAAGACTTTTGAATTTACTTAACATAAAAAGAAAATATGTAGAATTTGAACTCATTTAAAAATATACACTTTATATGTCGGGTAATCTTTTGATTCGTTTTCCTTTGTTATATATAGGATTATCCTCGATAACTTTTACGTTTTATGAAATTGTTTCTGTAAAACTTAACATGTAGGACATGCGGCTAGGAAAATGTAGGTGCCAAAATGACCGGTGTATTGGTTGAGAGGATTCCACCAGTAGTCCGCTGCGATTTGCATTACTCTCTCGTTTATTTCAACGGCACGTGGCTCGGAGAAAACAGCTGCACCCTGTGGGGAATCTTCTAGCCAATGTTCTTCCACGAAAGGGGATTTCCCGGGCCGTTCCACTTAACCACAGATATGGGGGGTTATGAGTAGAGGCAACAAACACAAAGTGTGGTTTTAATACTGTGAAATATCCAATACAGTTAGCCTATTCATTCTTATGGTAATATATAAAGGAAACAAGTATTATTTAAATACCTAATATGTCATAAAAAAGAGTCTGTGTAATTATTTTATTATATCACCCCTCTATTTTCATTTGGGTCAGCTTATATAAAATAAACAACAACATTACCCTCGCCTCACATGGCTAGCCTACTACGTCATGTGACACGGAGAGGTTGGCTTTTGGCTCGTGGTATACTACCCTTTCTCATTTCCTGAGTTAAGCACAATTCGTGGTTAGGGTATTTGTATAAAATTAAATTTATGTATATGCCATGAATTTATATGCTTTAATTATATTATTAATTAAATAAACGATGTAACATGCGCCAACTATGAGCATCCTACACCGAAACTCGAACTGCTACACGAACAATCGTTGGTAGTGACAATAAGCATGACTTTATAGTGACAATGTAGATAAGCACAGGCATGCAGAAATGTATTTCTTTGCGACAGCTCATTAAACCAAGAGTCAAGTGCCTGAAATGTATTTGCTCATGCTTTTGTTATTTAGAGTCTTGTGGATATAATCTAGAACCTTGGTAGGAGATGAAGAGGAGATGACTCAGAGTGGACTTTGGTTTGTTTGCTCCTTTATATGCCGCTTACTTACTACTGGATAAAACATATTATTGTTTCTACTTCGTATTGTGGATTATTCAACACAACAGCTAGGTCTTTGACTTTGCCAATGCTTGATAGTGGTCGTACTGTGATGTTAGTGGCATTGTTGGTGGTATTGGTGATAGTGGTGTTGATAATGGCATTGTGAGTGGCAGTATTAATTGTACTATTGGTGCAGTGTTATTGAGGGAGTTGTGTTTTGGTGGTGGTATCGGTGATGGTAGAATGTGTGATGGTGGTGGTTTGGTGGTTGTATTAATATATATTCACATATAAAGGGAGTGGAACAGCACCCTGTTGTGCACTCCTATATGCCCCACTATTCTTTTGGGATTCTTTTTGAATCAAGAACAACATATAGAGACACTTGTTAATTATTAATCATTGTTCAGGTACATTTTAAGTGAATGATTAAGAGTATTTGGCATTCTTATCAGATACTTAAGATTATTCAAAATCGCTCAGCCAACATGTGTTTCTCAATCCTCTTGATCACTTTCTTAAGGCTGAAACAATTAAAAGAAAAAAGATTTAAACAAATGTCACATGGATATTAACAAATTAATATTCTATCAACATCCTATTGTAGGATGCCCAAAGAAATAAAATTAAAGGGGGATGTTTCATTGTGAATTACCCTCACTTCATACTATTGGATATTCGTCAATCTGCCTTAGTGGTGCCAGAAAACAAGATGTTGCTGACCGCCAGCGATGAACTGAAGGTGGCCCCATGGACTATAAGTAGTGCATCTGATCGTCCTGGGACTCTGCAGCTGCTGCGTATAGACAGTACAACAGGTGACTAAATCCACCTGGCGACATATTTTATTGCACGCAAGATGCGCATTAAAACAAGGAATAAGAAGGCTATCTGTGACCTATTTCCGACGATTGCTCCCAAGCGTGACAGTGATCAGGCAGTCTATGATATAAGTTTGGGGCGATTTATACCCTTTAGCAGTGGCCAACCTCACCATAGTCACATCCAATACTGGCCTTTTCCAAATTGTTTTAGGGGAGTTGGGCCCCACTGGTGCATCAATAAACTTCACAATTCCTGGACAGTTCACAGAGGAAGAGAGCCAGGAAGCATAGGCATCAGAGGTGTGTGCAGGCAGCAGACATTCCCCATGACTAAATAAGTTATTATAGTGATCTTGGTTTGAGACCTGAGGTGACAAAGACATAAAAACATCCACAAGGTGTGCTTGTGCGTCCTGCAGTAGTGGGGTCACTTGCCTTCCACTCATGGACTGACAGAGAGAGAAAGAGACTGACTGACTAAGAGAGAGAGACTGACTGACCGAGAGAGAGACTGACTGACCGAGAGAGAGACTGACTGACTGAGAGAGAGAGACTGACTGACTGAGAGAGACTGACTGACTGAGAGAGAGACTGACTGACTGACTGAGAGAGACTGACTGACTGACAGAGAGACTGACTGACTGACTGAGAGAGAGAGAGACTGACTGAGAGAGAGAGACTGACAGAGAGAGAGAGAGAGACTAACAGAGAGAGTGAGAGACTGACTGACTGAGAGAGAGAGAGAGAGAGACTGACTGAGAGATAGAGAGAGACTGACTGACAGAAAGAGAGAGACTGACTGAGAGAGAGACTGACTGACTGACAGAGACTGACTGACTCAGGGAGAGACTGTCTGACTCAGACTGACAGAGAGAGACGGACTGACTGACAGCGAGACTGACTGAGAGAGAAAGAATTTGACTGACTGACAGAGAGAGACTGACTGACAGAGAGAGAGACTGACTGACTGACAGAGAGAGAGAGACTGACAGAGAGAGACTGACTGAGAGAGAGAGAGACTGACTGAGAGAGAGAGAGAGACTGACTGACTGAGAGAGAGAGCCTGACTGACAGAGAGAG
Organism: Calotriton arnoldi; assembly: GCA_963921515.1. Lineage (NCBI taxonomy): Eukaryota > Metazoa > Chordata > Amphibia > Caudata > Salamandridae > Calotriton > Calotriton arnoldi. The sequence continues at coordinate 2,620,747 of CAWUFW010001008.1, read as the reverse complement.
AGACTGACTGAGAGAGAGAGACTGACTGACCCAGAGAGAGAGAGTGAGAGAGAGAGAGAGAGAGAGACTGTGATGGAATTGGCGTCAAAGTGTGTATGAAGCTATGCAATGCCTCTTAAGATTGCTATTGTCTGCTAATAAAAAATTATTATCAAAATGTGCTCTTTGTAGTTACATCTGCTTTTGAAATACAGCATTGTCGCATTGTCTAATGTTTTGAAACGGGTTTGCTATTTTTTTATTCTAGCCCCGCCTCCCCACTGACCCCACTCCCAACTGACCCCACCCCTACCGGTGCAGCCCTCAGCCACAAACCACACTGTAATTTTGGCCCCCGACAGAATGTTTGTGAGTACCAATGCACTAGGTTACAATCAATGAGGGGGAAAGAGAAGCTGTGATCCATTCGGCTTCCAATGGTTAGTACAAAAATCAAAGAGGGGGGAGAATGGACCACTTGTCCTGTATAACCAGGGTCTTTGTTCGTGTGGGAACCGTCATAAAAAACCCTCATATATGTACACAGGCGATTGGCGGTATATCTTGATTCTCCGCCTCAGTGTACTGTTACAGCATCATCATTGGGTCTTTATTTTGTAAATATGCTGACCTCCACCTGGAGGAAGACCAACTGGTTTGTCAGTAGTGGCCAGAAATGAGAACAGAGGGTGTGTGCGTGCTCTGGTGTCGTGAGTTAAAATTCCCTACTGACTTTATCACAAGTTTTTATTGGGGAAATTGTGATGTGGGAAATTAAAAGGATAGTGGTGCGTGTGTAGATCCAGTTACTAATCCAACGCACTAATATTGGTCAACATGTTTCAGCCTCGTGGCAAACTCTAGAGGCTTTCGTCAGGACCGAGGTGTGTTCTAAGGGCGCATTGTGGCTCTTAAAAGATTGGTAAAATTTACCATCCTTGTAGTGTTAAATCAGACCTGTATTATCTGTACCTAAAAGGAAAAAGAAATGTACAGTTGCATGTTTGTTTTTACATCATTATCCATTTCTGCTTATATATGTATTAAAATGCTGAGACAGTAGTATTTAATCATTACTCAAATCTCCATATTCGGGATGAGCTCGAGCTGCGTCTAACTGGCGCAAGGGGTGAATACATCAAAACTGGGCATTATCAGGTGTAAATGGTAAATATATCAAGGAGGGGTTCTACAGAGGATCGAGTGCGTTTTTCTCACCAGGCTATTCCGAATCGTGGTTGTTACCGATAGTGCTTAGAAAGTTTAGCGTCTTAGTCTAGGCCCTAGTAGTGTGGGCGCTGGCAGTTATGTTACTTCGTTTTGTCGTTTATTTAGTCTTGGTTAAGTAAATAGTAAGTAAAGCGGCACACGTGAAAGTTATAGTGGCGACATGCCCGTAGTTATTCTGCTCATGTAATGCGGCGCACGTGATAGTTATAGTGATGACATGCCTATGATTCCTGTTACCTTGTTTTTGCCGTGCTAGGCCTCCTCGGGGTACCGATGAGCTAAAGGAAACCCGATTCTGTGGAAATAAAAGAGGATTAGTTACATCTTACTTCTTGTGTGCTCCATGCCGGCGTGGTCTCTTGGTAGATGCTCACCGGTTTCTGCAAGTCACTCGCTTGTTCTAGCTCTGTGCGCGGTGCCCCGGGTGACGCGGGCCCATGCAGAGCTCCTATTTACTTACAGTGATAGTAAAAATAATAGAAGGACTTCTCACAGCGCAGTTGGTTGGCATTAATGGTTGGCATTGGCGGTTAGTGGAATAGTGAAAAGACTTCCAGCGGAAAAAGTCCGCTTGTCATTAGATTACATTAATCATTGTTTTCAAGGAGTTATTATTAAAAAAAGGAGATTTGCTCAGTTATGGTGGAGACTGCCTCTCCATAGTGGGAGTCAGTGAAGTAGACATTATGGTGGTCCATGAAGTAGACATTATGGTGGTCCATGTGCACAAGATTTCTCATATTCATTAGTGCATTCTTTTTGCAATTCATGTTGTTCAAGTTCCACGACGTGCACATGTCTATGTTCATTCTATATTCATGTACGGTTGGGACAATTTTTAGGACTGTGGTGTCCCCGTGTTGATTACTTGATGTTACCCTGAGTAGGTGACCTCTTTTTATAACATTTAATGTATCTATGTCAATGTGTGCCACGGGATATTATCATTCAGTCCCTCTGTATCTGTCTTAAGACGATGGATCCAATGTTGTTCTTTTTCAAAGAGGATTCGTTCTGCATTGTTGGTCTTTATCTGTAATGTCTCTAGGATTACCCAGTTTAGATCCTCAGTATTGTGGTTGCTCTCAATGTAGTGTTTGCTCATTCTGGTTGTTGCTCTCCTGTAAGTCACATTGCTCCTGTGCTCACATATACGCTGTTTAATTTTGCGGCACGTCATCCCTATGTATTTTAGTTCACAGGGACACACGATCATGTAAACCACGTGTGTTGTGTTACAGTTCGTGTGCTGGCGCAGCGTCCAGGTTAGGTTTGGTAAGAGTTGTATGGTCTTAGTTGTTTTGGTCAGTTTACAGACCGAGCAGGAGCCACATGGATGGTGTCCTATAACAGGGTTCAGGTTCCATGCTGCCGTTATGGTGTCTCTTTTCATGATAGGTGCCGGTCTAGTGTGTACAAGAAAGTCCTTGATGTTTCGCGTCCTTTTGTTCGCGAATCGAGGTTTCAGCCATTTCAGGGTATTTGATGTGAGGATCCTCCAGTTTCTGTTGATGATTTTCTTCACTGTGTTCGTTGATGTACTATACGTTGTGACACAGGTCAGTAAATCCTCTGGTGCTTCTCGTGGGGTAGTCTCAAGTAGACTCTCTCTAGGCTGGTTCCGGGCCCTTTTCTGGCATTTCCTTATGGTTTTTATGGAGTAATCTCTCATTTCGAGTTTATGACCCAATTCTTTCGCTTGTGTTTTGTAATCCTCCAGTTTACTGCAGTTTCGTTTCAGGCGTAAAAATTGACTGTAAGGTAGGTTGTCCCTCAATGGGCGAGGATGAAAGCTGTTGTAGGACAATATACTGTTTTTTGCTGTAGGTTTATAGAATGTTTTTGTTTGGAGGGTGTTATTCTCAGTGTAGATTGTGATGTCCAGAAAGTCTAGTTGTTTTTTCTGACGTGCATGTAAATTTCAGACATTCATCTCTGGTGTTTATCCATTCCAGGAACTCTTGTAGTGATTCCTGGGTGTCTTCCCAGATCATAATGATGTCGTCAATGTAGCGCCGCCAAAATCTCATTCGTGCTAGAAAAGGGTTATTTTGGTTCTGTATGTGTTGTTGTTCAAAACTGCTCACAGGTTAGCTCTCACAGAGAACTATTTTGAATATGAAGGCACACTGTTCGAACAATGCCATGGCACTTCGATGGGCAGCACATTCGCCCCAAGTGTGGCCGGATTATATGTGAGCAGTTTTGAACAACAACACATACAGAACCAAAATAACCCTTTTCTAGCACGAATGAGATTTTGGCGGCGCTACATTGACGACATCATTATGATCTGGGAAGACACCCAGGAATCACTACAAGAGTTCCTGGAATGGATAAACACCAGAGATGAATGTCTGAAATTTACATGCACGTCAGACAAAAAACAACTACACTTTCTGGACGTCACAATCTACACTGAGAATAACACCCTCCAAACAAAAACATTCTATAAACCTACAGCAAAAAACAGTATATTGTCCTACAACAGCTTTCATCCTCGCCCATTGAGGGACAACCTACCTTACAGTCAATTTTTACGCCTGAAACGAAACTGCAGTAAACTGGAGGATTACAAAACACAAGCGAAAGAATTGGGTCATAAACTCGAAATGAGAGATTACCCCATAAAAACCATAAGGAAATGCCAGAAAAGGGCCCGGAACCAGCCTAGAGAGAGTCTACTTGAGACTACCCCACGAGAAGCACCAGAGGATTTACTGACCTGTGTCACAACGTATAGTACATCAACGAACAAAGTGAAGAAAATCATCAACAGAAACTGGAGGATCCTCACATCAAATACCCTGAAATGGCCGAAACCTCGATTCGCGAACAAAAGGACGCGAAACATCAAGGACTTTCTTGTACACACTAGACCGGCACCTATCATGAAAAGAGACACCATAACGGCAGCATGGAACCTGAACCCTGTTATAGGACACCATCCATGTGGCTCCTGCTCGGTCTGTAAACTGACCAAAACAACTAAGACCCTACAACTCTTACCAAACCTAACCTGGACGCTGCGCCAGCACACGAACTGTAACACAACACACGTGGTTTACATGATCGTGTGTCCCTGTGAACTAAAATACATAGGGATGACGTGCCGCAAAATTAAACAGCGTATATGTGAGCACAGGAGCAATGTGACTTGCAGGAGAGCAACAACCAGAATGAGCAAACACTACATTGAGAGCAACCACAATTCTGAGGATCTAAACTGGGTAATCCTAGAGACATTACAGATAAAGACCAACAATGCGGAACGAATCCTCTTTGAAAAAGAACAACGTTGGATCCATCGTCTTAAGACAGATACAGAGGGACTGAATGATAATATCCCATGGCACACATTGACATAGATACATTAAATGTTATAAAAAGAGATCACCTACTCAGGGTAACATCAAGTAATCAACACGGGGACACCACAATCCTAAAAATTGTCCCAACCGTACATGAATGTAGAATGAACATAGACACGTGCACGTCGTGGAACTTGAACAACATGAATTGCAAAAAGAATGCACTAATGAATATGAGAAATCTTGTGCACATGGACCACCATAATGTCTACTTCATGGACCACCATAATGTCTACTTCACTGACTCCCACTATGGAGAGGCAATCTCCACCATAACTTGAGCAAATCTCCTTTTTTTTAATAATAACTCCCTTGAAAACAATGATTAATGTAATCTAATGACAAGCGGACTTTTTCCGCTGGAAGTCTTTTCACTATTCCACTAACTGCCAATGCCAACCATTAATGCCAACCAACTGCGCTGTGAGAAGTCCTTCTATTATTTTTACTATCACTGTAAGTAAATAGGAGCTCTGTACGGGCCCGCGTCACCCGGGGCACCGCGCACAGAGCTAGAACAAGCGAGTGACTTGCAGCAACCGGTGAGCATCTACCAAGAGACCACGCCGGCACGGAGCACACAAGAAGTAAGATGTAACTAATCCTCTTTTATTTCCACAGAATCGGGTTTCCTTTAGCTCATCGGTACCCCGAGGAGGCCTAGCACGGCAAAAACAAGGTAACAGGAATCATAGGCATGTCATCACTATAACTATCACGTGCGCCGCATTACATGAGCAGAATAACTACGGGCATGTCGCCACTATAACTTTCACGTGTGCCGCTTTACTTACTATTTACTTAACCAAGACTAAATAAACGACAAAACGAAGTAACATAACTGCCAGCGCCCATACTACTAGGGCCTAGACTAAGACACTAAACTTTCTAAGCACTATCGGTAACAACCACGATTCGGAATAGCCTGGTGAGAAAAACGCACTCGATCCTCTGTAGAACCCCTCCTTGATATATTTACCATTTACACCTGATAATGCCCAGTTTTGATGTATTCACCCCTTGCGCCAGTTAGACGCAGCTCGAGCTCATCCCGAATATGGAGATTTGAGTAATGATTAAATACTACTGTCTCAGCATTTTAATACATATATAAGCAGAAATGGATAATGATGTAAAAACAAACATGCAACTGTACATTTCTTTTTCCCTTTAGGTACAGATACTACAGGTCTGACTTAACACTACAAGGATGGTAAATTTTACCAATCTTTTAAGAGCCACAATGCGCCCTTAGAACACACCTCGGTCCTGACGAAAGCCTCTAGAGTTTGCCACGAGGCTGAAACATGTTGACCAATATTAGTGCGTTGGATTAGTAACTGGATCTACACACGCACCACTATCCTTTTTAATTTCCCACATCACAATTTCCCCAATAAAAACTTGTGATAAAGTGCAGTAGGGAATTTTAACTCACGACACCAGAGCACACACACACCCTCTGTTCTCATTTCTGGCCACTACTGACAAACCAGTTGGTTTTCCTCCAGGTGGAGGTCAGCATATTTACAAAATAAAGACCCAATAATGATGCTGTAACAGTACACTGAGGCGGAGAATCAAGATATACCGCCAATCGCCTGTGTACATATGAGGTTTTTTTATGACGGTTCCCACACGAACAAAGACCCTGGTTATACAGGACAAGTGGTCCATTCTCCCCCCTCTTTGATTTTTGTACCAATGCACTAGACCAACAAGCCTTACTTGCCATTGCACCCCTTACAGAATGAGCTTTAAACTTCTCCACATCCACTCCAGCCTTTCACCATTACAATTCTCACCCATCTCAAAATTGTCGCTGTACTTACCGCTTTGAAAGACTTATCAAAAGAGATTAACACCTGATACTCACCATCTCTTATATTTTCCAATATCCTACATTCATACACTTTCAAACAATCTACTACACATAACTTTTTACATTCCTCACATTTTGGATACAATATCGAAGTGTACATGGTCTTTGTTATTTTTCGTATCTCAAAAAATACACTGTCTGGACTGAAAGTTTTATTATTTACCTCTAGACATTTAACATCTGATACTCCTCTACATGACACCAAACACAACAGTGTCACTAACTTACCTGTAAGATTTCTAATACTCAAATATTTGTTCATTGGCCATTACTTCAATACTAATTCTACATACCACAAAACGTCATACCTTGCCTTTGGAGGTCTTTTAAGTCTCATAATCTTCAATATTCTACAAACCAAAACATTACTCCCTACTGACTTCCCACCAACAAAAGCATGTCCAGCAGAAATAGCTGACCTATAACAATTTATCGTCAGATAGCTTAATCCCTTCTCAAATTGCTCAACTAATTAATTCACAACTTCCACGACAGACGCCTCCCCTGGATCCAAATTCCTTTCCATGCACCAACGAACTCAAAAATCCCATACTCCTTTGTATCTTTTCCTAGTGCCCGGTGACCAAGATTCTATGAGCAACTCTGCAGCTCCCTGCGAATGGCCCTTGAATGCTCTAGATCTCCTGACACCTTCCAAACAAGAAGGTTCAAGACTCTGCTCAGCACCAAAGGATGCTCCTCTCCTTCTTCGTTTGACAACAGACCTTCCTCTTCCAAGATCAACAATGAAACTTCGAATGCCAGTTCCAACACTAATGGAAACCACGCCTGAGACACCCAAAATGGCATTACCAGTACCAACTGACATCTCTCCTTCCTCACCTTCAGAAGCACTCTCTGGATCATTGCAAAAGGCGAAAACGCATACCCCCTCATCTTTGCCCATTTTTGCTGAAAAGCATCTATTGCTGTCACACCTGGATCTGCTAACCAACTGGAATGCCTGAGAAACTGGTAAGTTAACCTTGTTGCAAACAAATCTATCTGCAAAAGTCCAAAAATCTGATCTATCCTCGTGAAATACTCTCTCCTCAGCATCCAATCGCTGTAATCTTTCACATGTCTCGAAATCCAATCTGCCACCAAATTCATATTCCCCGGAAGATACTCTGCTCTTAAAGATATTTTGTGATCCAGACGGAACATCCACAACTGTTTTGCAATGTCCGAAAGACCCTTGGATGTGCAACCTCCTAACCCGTTTATCAATACCGTCTGTCCCTGTAACACCTTACTGAAACTTCTTAAAGCATACAACCCCGCCGTCAACTCCAGGCAATTTATGTGTAGACCCCTCTCGAGGCCTGACCAAGCACCACCTGACTCCTGTAGTTCCAATCGAGCTCCCCAAACTAATAGACTGGCATCCGTCTCCAATACAAAATCTGGTACGCAACCAAAAATGGCTCTTCCATTCCATGCCTCCAGATTGTGCATCCACCAATTCAACTCCTCATTCACTTCCTGATTCCAAACTACTTTGTCTCCATACCATAATCCTCCTCTCAAGGCATCTGCCTTCACCCTTTGTAAAGCCCGGTAGTGCAAAGGCCCCGGAAAAATCGCTTGTATTGATGATGAAAACAACCCTAAAATCCTTGCCAAATCTCTCAAGGTCAATGTTTCCTTCTGTAACACTCGTACAACCTCTTTCTTTATCATAAGCACTTTCTTCTCTGGCGACAACAAAACTTCCCCAGTCGTGTCTATTTTGAAACCCAAAGACTCCATACTCTGAGACGGAGTTAATATTGATTTTTCCTTGTTTATCAAAAATCCTAGATTCTCTAAAATATGAACCGACTTTTTGAGTTGTGAAATCAATTCCTCCAAATCCTGAGACATCAACAAAATGTTGGCTAAATAAACATTCAAACAGAATCCTCTCTCCCTCAAAAAAGCTACCACTACTCGCATCACTTTTGTGAAGCACCACTGCGCGGAATACAGGCCAAATGGAAGACACAAAAACTGATATAACTTGTTCTTCCATCTGAACTGCAGAAACTTCTGACTTTCTTCTTTCATAGGCACAGTGAAATAAGCATCTCTTAAATCCAATTTTACCAGCTGGTCCCTTGTCTGTAGAAAGTCCCTTAATAGATGGATCCCTTCCATCTTGAAGACCAATTTAAGCTTCTCAAGTTTATTACCTGTCTTCACCCTTTGTCCTTTTTCTCCACTAAAAACAAAGTGCTTACATAGCCTTTCAAGTGATCTTCTACCAGACGTATCACACCCTTCTGTAACATCGCCTCTATCTCCAACTCTGCCACCCTGACTTGCTCCTGAGACAAACTCAACTCTTTTGGCTTTTTTACCTGAACTGGTAATTCTACAAACTCTATCTCGAACCCCTGGACCGTATTGAGAACCCACGGGTCCCTTGTTACCTTTCTCCATTCCTCCAGAAACAAACGTAAATGTCGTCCTACTCTTTTTAGGTAAGAACCAAAAGTAATCTCCATCCTCACCTCGGGAACCGGTAGCTGATTGACCTCTTCCCTGACTACTACTTCTTGTTCTACTAAACCGGCCTCATTGTGGAAAGAATACAGCAGAACCCTGGAAATCTCTTCCTGCTCCTCTGTACATGTAGTTGTACTGGGACCTTTGAAATGCCCGGCCAGCATAAGGTCCTCGTCTGCTGGCCCTTCCAAAAACACCTCCAAATACTTTTCTCATATTATTATGTGCCTTATCAAGAGCAGTAAACGTGGCTACATGTTTGCCCAAACTCTTCACCATGCCCTCACCAAAATCTAAACCTTTTGCTTCACTACTGGGCTCCTTGCCTGCCATCTCACCCAACTTTGGGTTTATTTTAATCAAAACAGACTTCCTGGGTTCAGCCAAAAGACCATAATTAGCATTCCCCAAAAACACCATAGCTCTTTGGCTCCAACCACATAAAAGTTCAACATCAACCTGTTCTCCATTCAAATGAGCTTCCTCAGCCATTTTCATTATTTTTGCAAGCGGATCTAATATGGCCAAAAGCCGATCTTGGCATTGTTTTAAAGAACATTCCAGACCCTTGCGAGGGTCCCTTCCCATCTTAAACAGATATGTAATCATTTCTGGGTCAAGATTAGGAGTATAACATACTTATTTGCGGCCTGGACCACTCTGCTTTAAGAACATTCCTTACCTCCCTCTCTAGAGGCTTTCTAATCCATGTTTTAATAAATTTGCTGACATGATCCGAAGGCCACCAATCAGCACTTCTCGGGTGCCTTAAATCATACGGACTGAACATTTCGACCCCTAAAAGATTTTTAATCACCATCTTAGATGATGTCGCAGCATCAACCTTCAAATCATCATTCAAGTCATGATCTTGGTCTACATCATAAATGTATTCATCGTAGACTTTTTCTGACCCTTCTAAACTGTGTCATCAGTTTCCAATAAATAATAACCCTCTGATAAATCTTGCGTGCCGCCACGGACAGCTTTGCTCTGCATGCCGCCACAGGCACCAGTTCTTGTGATGGAGTTAAATCCAGCCTTGCTGTTTTTATCCATATGTTTTGTTTTCCTAAGTTTCTTCCCTGGCCTATTCTCTTTTCTATTTCCTTCCTCTTCGAAAAAGACCAAAAATCATCCTCTAATCTAACTTCCTTACTTTTCTTATCCAAAAAATCTCTACTATCTCCCTTACTGAAGCTTTCACTTTATTTTGAATCAATCTTCTCAAGCTTTCCTCACTTACTCTCCCTTCAACCACCTACGGCTGGATACCACTCTCCTCAGTGGACATCTTTTTTTTTTAATATACCACTAATAAAACTTCACCAAAACTCTTTGCCTGATCAATTCCGATTAATATATATTCTCCATAACCACAAATAACCTTTTCTCTCCGTCCGCTCGTAAAATTCAAAGCACCGCTCTCCACAGCTGATTAAGAGTGTGCCTAGCAATGCTTCGCAATGCCTCCTGTCTCAAAATGTCAGCGCGAATGCAATCCAAATACATGCCGGTCAGCCCAAACCAAGATGGCTGCCGTGATCTCGTGAGATCACTGCGAACCAATCACTGGGCTCTGTTACTCCGTGTCTGATCGTGTGCGGTTTCTTCTCTCAAACCGCCACACTACCGGACCTCAAACGACCGCACCAACCCAGGCAGGTGCCAGCCCACTACTAACTGCAGTCGCTTCTCTCTCTAAGGCTTGCGCTGATGCACGTGCTGCAAGCTAATCAAATGGTAAGCCCGCGTGTGAAGAAACCCACAAATGCCTCTAGCCTTCAAATACCAAAAATAAATATTTCTCAACCCGATCGACGAATACTACGAAAATAAACCTGGTACACACTAATCCCTTTGAAAGTAAAAACACTTCAAAATATTTTTCAAATCATTTTTAATTTCCTATTTTACAAACTACTCCTCAAAATTATTCAATCAACAACATTAATATCACTCAAACACACCGCTTCTGAAAATTAGAAGCCTCCAATTAACAAAGACTCACACACATCCTTAACAAAGTACCTATATATATATATATATATATATATATATATTTTTTTTTTTTTTTTTTCTTTTCCCCCCAAACAATAGGAGTCCAGTTGAGGCGCGCTCACTGCGGGTGCACACGAAGGGCTTGACTCCAAAGCCCAAAGCAGTTTTTCTATATACAAATTACGTCGTACACAGTGATTCTTTTGATTTTCTGCTTTATTCACAGGACAGCACTACTACACCAACGCATTTCGACCTCCCAGGGTCTTTTTCAGGGTGTGTTGGTCTTGTTAAAATTACTATTTATACTCTCTCCATCCTATGTCTATTAGGGTACATGATGGGAGTTGTAGTTTTTATAAAAAAACGTGATTTCTCATTCTGTTGCAATTCATGGCATTAACATTTCATATTTAAATGTACAGAGATCTGGGCCTAAATCCATCGTTTTTTTGCTCACCATGCCATTCCAGTTTGGACCCAGCCATATGCAAATCAGTCTTGACCCTGCGCCCAATGGGAACAGTCCAGCCCGAACTGCCAGGCCAGGTCCTCCCTGGACGGGAAACAAGCATCCTAGGACCGGTTTAGGTCTTTCAGCCCTCATCAGCCAGGATAGCTTGACTCCAGTGACATGGAGAGCACGGGACCCACGTCTGGGCATACCCGTCCCACTCGGGGTGACAAATGCAAAAACAACAATTGATGGACAGAATGCAGAACAATGTCGTACATTCACCCCAGTACAGAGATCTGGGCCTAAATCCATCATTTTTTTGCTCACCATGCCATTCCAGTTTGAACCCAGTCATATGCAAATCAGTCTTGACCCTGTGCCTCATGGGAACAGTCCAGCCCGAACTGCCAAGCCAGGTCCTCCCTGGACTGGAAACAAGCATCCTAGGACCGGTTTCGGGGTTACACCCCTCTTCAGCCAGGATAGCTTGATTCCAGTGGCATGGAGAGCACGGGACCCACGTCTGGGCATACCCGTCCCACTCGGGGTGACAAATGCAAAAACATTCCGTCCATCAATTGTGTGTCTTTTGCTATCAGGTAAGTACAAGCTCGCTTGTGAGCGCTGCTCGCAGACATGCTTCCCTCCTCACAGAATCAACAGCCCAACGCTTGGCTGGCGGTGTGCATGAACTGGCGCTTGGCTGGCGGTGTGTGAGTAGTGACTTGTTGCTGGTCACTACACACACTGGTAGCCAAACGCCAGACCACGCAATCCGTCAGCTGGTGTGGTTGCTGTGTCAGGCATGTGGGCGTGTGAAAGTGATGGACCCTTGAATGGCCCTACCCCACAGCGTTCCCCTCAGTCTCCCGAGTAAAATGATACCTCACTTGTGTGGGTGTCCAATGCAGAATTGGCTAAAAACGTATTTTTAAAAAAATGTCGCGCTTAGAATTCTCGGTGCTATACCCTTAATCCCTATGTTTTTGGCTCTTCCCAGTCACAGGCCCTTGCCCCACCCATACAAGTGAGGTATCATTTTACTCGGGAGACTGAGGGGAATGCTGTGGGGTAGGACATTTGTGTCTGCACGGTGATTCCGCTCAAAAATATGTGGCGAATGTGTTTTGTTTATCTAAATTTGAGGTTTGCAGGGGATTCTGGGTAGGAAAACGTTGGGGGATCCACGCAAGCCATACCTCGCTGGACTCCCCCAGTGTCTAGTTTTCAGAAATGTGCGGGTTTGGTAGTTTACCAAGATGGCCGCCGAGCCCGGGGCCAAAAACCCAGGTGACCCCCCTTGCAAAACCAGGTTGTTTTGTGATAGGTCATTTTGATGTCTCCTCAATACGTTTTGGGCCTTTGCCTGTCGCGGGTACTTGACCCACCTACGCGAGTGAGGTACCATTTTTATCGGGAGACCTGGGGGAACGCTGGGTGGTAGGAAATTTGTGGATCCACGCAGATTCCAGAACTTTCCCACACAGAAATTTGAGAAAAAAGTGATTTTTTTTCAGCTAAATTTGAGGTTTGCAGGAGACTCTGGGTAGGCAAACGTTTGGGGACCCACGCAAGCCATACCTTGCTGGACTCCCCCGGGTGTCTAGTTTTCAGAAATGTGTGGGTTTGATAGGTTTCCCAAGATGGCTGCCGAGCCCGTGGCCAAAAACCCAGGTGAACCCCCTTGCAAAACCAGGTATTTTTGTGATAGGTCATTTTGATGTCTCCTCAATACGTTTTGGGCCCTTGCCTGTCGCGGGTACTTGACCCACCCACGCGAGTGAGGTACCATTTTTATCGGTAGACCTGGGGGAACGCTGGGTGGTAGGAAATTTGTGGATCCACGCAGATTCCAGAACTTTCCCACACAGATATTTGAGAAAAAAGTGATTTTTTTCAGCTAAATTTGATGTTTGCAGGGGATTCTGGGTAGGAAAACGTTGGGGGACCCACGCAAGCCATACCTCGCTGGATTTCTCCGGGTGTCTAGTTTTCAGAAATGTGTGGGTTTGGTAGGTTTCTCAAGATGGTCGCTGAGCCCGGGGCCAAAAACCCAGGTGACCCCCCTTGCAAAACCAGGTATTTTTGTGATAGGTCATTTTGATGTCTCCTCAATACGTTTTGGGCCCTTGCCTATCGCGGGTACTTGGGGCACCCACATGAGTGAGGTCCCATTTTTATCCGGAGACCTGGGGGGACACTGGGTGGTAGGAAATTTGTGGATCCATGCAGATTCCAGAACTTTCCACCACAGAAATGTGAGGAAAATGTGGGTTTTTTTGACAAAGTTTAAGGTTTGCAAGGGATTCTGGGTAACAGAACCTGGTGAGAGCCAGACAAGTCACCCCATCCTGGATTCCCCTGGGTGTCTAGTTTTCAAAAATGTATAGGTTTTCTAGGTTTCTCTAGGTGACGGCAGAGCTAGGGTTCAAAATCTACAGCTAGGCACTTTGCAAAAAAAGGGTCGTTTTTCTCTGTGAAAATGTGGCGTGTCCACGTTGTGTTTTGGGCCGTTTCCTGCCGCAGACACTAGGCCTACCCACACAAGTGAGGTGCCATTTTTAGGTCTCGCCTGAGCCAGCGCGCATGCGCTGCTCTGGCGAGACTTTTAGTAAGCGGGTTTTGGAAGTGTAAACAGTGGTTTTTGCTGCGGACTAGCCTGCGTTCACGCGAGCGTGCACGCGCGATCAGGCGCCATATGGCTTCCCTCGCCATCTGGACGCTCGCGTGAACGCAAGCTGGTCGCCAGCAAAAGCCACTGTTTGCACTTCCAAAACCCGCTTACTTTCACTTTCACGGCCGCGCGGCCGTGTCAGTTTCACGGCCGCGCGGCCAATGCTGGTTTCTTTTGTCTCAAGCACTCAATGTGACTGCATGTATTTTCAAGTCGTCTTCCTAGCATGCTTCTCTTTTGCTCTCTGCACCCCATGTTGTTCCCTGATATCCGTGTGTTTCTCTCCCTCTCACTCCATGATGTGCTCGCCCTCGGTTGCTTCTCTCTCCCACGTTGCTTTCTCATCAGTGTGCTTCTCCACCCTAGCTCCACGATGCTGTCTGTCCCGAAGGTTCACTCCCCCATGCTCACATTGCTCTCTCTCAGCAATTTACTTTTCTTTGTCCCTCATCCACGACTCCTTGTTGCTTTCATCCCCCATCTCAGCCCCACATGTTGCTTCCAACCGCCCGTGCCCTGCGTGTTGCTGCCCCCATCTCCGCACCCTCCTAAAAATATATATTTACTAATTATTTTCCATTTTTATTAACCAATACAACTCGGATCAATAAATGGAAAGGAAAGAAGCACCCTCATAATTTTGTAAGTATGCGCATGTGTGGTGTGTGTGTCTACAAAATGACACGAGTGGCCACATCCCGAGTTTTTTTTATATACAATTCTTTAGCCATGCTACACAGCATCGGGGATGCTGTACAGCATGCCTACAATCCATTGGCCAAGCCAATGCTTGTTTAATTGGATGACTGATGATACAGTCCACCCCTGTGTGGAATATAGAGTCTCCTCCGTTGTCTGTCTGAGTCATGTCTCTGCTGCATTACTTTCTATGCCCCCCTACCACACTTCCCAAAAGGAAACAGAGCCAGGACACTTAGACACTGCCACAAAAAACAAAGTTGGAAATTTCCAGCTTTAAAAAACATAGCTCCTGCTGGTGCAGCGCATGATGGATCCCTCCCTGCTTTGGTCACTGGTGCAGTGCACTGACTGCACCAGTGGTAGCTACGCTCCCGGCACACACGCACTCCGTCTCAGGGCAAAAAACAGCATTGGCATAGCAAATAGGTCTCGCCTTTGGGACCTTAGAAGTGTTTAGTCATGCAACAGTTGATGTTGTTGCACCAAGAATATTGTGCTGGATAACTAAACACTTATAAGGTCCCAAAGGCGAGACCTATTGGCTATGCCAATGCTTGTTCTCAGAAGACTTTGGGGAATGTGGGTGGGTGGAATCTTATGGATCCACGCAGATTCCAGAACTTTCCACCACAGAAATGTGAGGAAAATGTGTTTTTTTTACAAAGTTTGAGGTTTGCAAGGGATACTGGGCAATAGCGGTCCGTGGTAGGAGTGCCGGCCGGGCGGTGACGTGGGGCGGGGGAGGGGCAGGGTGGTGGGTAGTAAAAGACGGATTATGGCCGAATACAGGTAAGTAAACATTTAAATAAATAAAACGAATTTCGTTGTGAGCGCTGCATCGCCAAATGCGATGCAGTGCGCGCAACGAAATTCGTTTTATTTATTTAAATGTTTACTTACCTGTATTCAGCCGTAATCAGTGGTTTACTACCCCCACCCTGCCCCTCCCCCGCCCCACGTCACCGCCCGGCCGGCACTCCTACCACGGACCGCTACTGATACTGGGTAACAGAACCTGGTGAGAGCCAGACAAGTCACCCCATCCTGGATTCCCCTGGGTGTCTAGTTTTTAAAAATGTATAGGTTTGCTAAGTTTCCCTAGGTGCCGGCAGAGCTAGGGTTCAAAATCTACAGCTAGGCACTTTGCAAAAAAAGGGTTGTTTTTCACTGTGAAAATGTGGCGTGTCCACGTTGCGTTTTGGGCCGTTTCCTGTCGCGGGCACTAGGCCTACCCACACAAGTGAGGTACTATTTTTCTCTGAAGACTTTGGGGAATGCGGGGTGGGTGGAATTGTGTGGATCAACGCAGATTCCAGAACTTTCCACCACAGAAATGTGAGGAAAATGTGTTTTTTTTTACAAAGTTTGAGGTTTGCAAGGGATTCTGGGTAACAGAACCTGGTGAGAGCCAGACAAGTCACCCCATCCTGGATTCCCCTGGGTGTCTAGTTAAAAAAAAAATATAGGTTTGCTAGGTTTCCCTAGGTGCCGGCAGAGCTAGGGTTCAAAATCTATAGCTAGGCACTTTGCAATAAAAGGGTTGTTTTTCTCTGTGAGAATGTGGCGTGTCCACGTTGCGTTTTGGGCCGTTTCCTGTCGCAGACACTAGGCCTACCCTCACAAGTGAGGTACCATTTTTCTTGGAAGACTTTGGGGAATGCGGGGTGGGTGGAAGTTTGTGGATCCACGCAGATTCCAGAACTTTCCACCACAGAAATGTGAGGAAAATGTGTTTTTTTTTACAAAGTTTGAGGTTTGCAAGGGATTTTGGGTAACAGAACCTGGTTACTAGCCAGACAAGTCACCCCATCCTGGATTTCCCTGGGTGTCTAGTTTTCAAAAATGAATAGGTTTGCTAGGTTTCCCTAGGTGCCGGCAGAGCTAGGGTTCAAAATCTACAGCTAGGCACTTTGCAAAAAAAGGGTCGTTTTTCTCTGTGAAAATGTGGCGTGTCCACGTTGCGTTTTGGGCCGTTTCCTGTCGCGGACACTAGGCCTACCCACACAAGTGAGGTACCATTTTTCTCAGACGACCTTGGGGAATGCGGGGTGGGTGGAATTTTGTGGACCCACGCAGATTCCAGTACTTTCCACCACAGAAATGTGAGGAAAATGTGTTTTTTTGACAAAGTTTGAGGTTTGCAAGGGATTCTGGGTAACAGAACCTGGTGAGAGCCAGACAAGTTAACCCATCCTGGATTTCCCTGGGTGTTTAGTTTTCAAAAATGTATAGGTTTGCTAGGTTTCTCAAGGTGCCGGCAGAGCTAGGGTTCAAAATCTACACTTAGGCACTTTGCAAAAAAAGGGTCGTTTTTCTCTGTGAAAATGTGGCGAGTCCACGTTGCGTTTTGGGCCGTTTCCTGCCGCGGACACTAGGCCTACCCACACAAGTGAGGTACCACTTTTCTCGGAAGACTTTGGGGAATGCGGGGTGGGTGGAATTTTGTGGATCCACGCAGATTCCAGAACTTTCCACCACAGAAATGTGAGGGAATTTTCTTTTCTTTTTTTTTACAAAGTTTGAGGTTTGCAAGGGATTCTGGGTAACAGAACCTGGTGAAAGCCAGACAAGTCACCCCATCCAGGATTTCCCTGGGTGTCTAGTTTTACAAAATGTATAGGTTTGCTAGGTTTCCCTAGGTGCCGGCAGAGCTAGGGTTCAAAATCTACAGCTAGACACTTTGCAAAAAAAGGGTTGTTTTTCACTGTGAAAATGTGGCATGTCCACGTTGTGTTTTGGGCCGTTTCCTGTCGCAGGCACTAGGCCTACCCACACAAGTGTGGTGCTATTTTTCTCGGAAGACTTTGGGGAATGCGGGGTGGTTGGAATTTTGTGGATCGACGCAGATTCCAGAACTTTCCACCACATAAATGTGAGGAAAATGTTTTTTTTTTAATAAAGTTTGAGGTTTTCAAGGGATTCTGGGTAACAGAACCTGGTGAAAGCCAGACAAGTCACCCCATCCAGGATTTCCCTGGGTGTCTAGTTTTAAAAAATGTATAGGTTTGCTAGGTTTCCCTAGGTGCCGGCAGAGCTAGGGTTCAAAATCTACAGCTAGGCACTTTGCAAAAAAAGGGTCGTTTTTCTATGTGAGAATGTGGCGTGTCCACATTGCGTTTTGGGCCGTTTCTTGTCACGGGCACTAGGCCTACCCACACAAGTGAGGTACTATTTTTCTCGGAAGACTTTGAGTAATGCGGGGTGGGTGGAATTTAGTGGATCCACCTAGATTCCAGAACTTTCCACCACAGAAATGTAAGTAAAATTTGTTTTTTTTTACAGTTTGAGGTTTGCAAGGGATTCTGGGTAACAGAACCTGGTGAAAGCCAGACAAGTCACCCCATCCAGTATTCCCCTGGGTGTCTAGTTTAAAAAAATATATAGGTTTGCTAGGTTTCCCTAGGTGCCGGCAGAGCTAGTGATCCAGCGGTATACTAACAACAGATACTCCGCTACCATATACTCACCTGGGCCCATAAACACACACACAATCGAGTAGACCGCTGGGGTTTAGTTTATAATTTCATATTTCTCAAGATTAGTTATTTAATATTCCTAACTAATCTTTCACTGATCAAAAGTTCTTTTCTCTGGTCGATGGACCATTATTTGAACTAATTGATGGTGATAATTAACATAACTCTTAACTATGCTTTAATCGAAGTAAAATGATCACAGACTCAGGAAGTTTTAAAATCTTTATTAATTAAATGCATGTGAACCGTCTCAAAATTACAGTGCATTCACCATCATTTTTAGGAAAGAATAATTCAATTGATTAAACATCAAGCATATATTTTCGGACTCGTACAATGACTAATGCACAGGAAAGGAGAGGACAGAGAGAAAAGAACAGCTACAAATAAACATGAAATTATAATTACCAAGGATGGTGTGAAGACCAACCCCCTGGCCAAAGGGCTGGTAAGGGTCCCCCGGGATAGGTCAGGAGACAAAGACTTCAGGACAGGATTCAGGACAGGATAGTTGACCTCTCTAAATACCGACGATTGCGTCGCACCCCTCTCTGACGCTCTCTTCCTCCTCGAGATTCTTCCGCGATCTTCTGATCTAACCCAATTAAATTAGGATAGAGGGTTCTGCATTCGGCTTCTTCATCAGCATCTCACAGCATCTCTCCCAGCATCAGCACCTCCCACAGCACTGACAGCATCCCGAGCTCTCGACTCACTAACTAACTAAAGCTACCTCAATTATACCTTTCGTTCATCATGTACCACCCACTAAAATTTCAATATCGTAAAAATACGAAATCTAATTGGTCAAGCAAGGGGGAAGATCATCACACCATGCTTACATATTACTTTATTCTGTTAAACCATTGTTCGCAAAACCATCCCCTTAAATTTTATTCATCTCTTTCGTTCCCATACATGTCCAAACTTTATTTGCAACAATTTATTAAAAGCATGAATAAGAGTCTTCTTTGTTGAACTCTTCACCCTCCGTTCTCAGGGCACATCATTCTCGCCTTGGCTTATATTCAAAACTCCTGTCATCCTTCCGGGTTAACTTTCTTTGGAGATGCGCAGATTCTGAATTACTCAGCTCAATTCAGCTATACGTGAAAGGCCCAAATGCGCACTAATAATAAAATCAAAAAGACAAATATTAATTTCACAAATAAATGGTCACACTGTATACCTCCCACCTCTACTCTAATCCCTTTACTTATTAATACTTTCCCCGCATTAGCATTAGTAAAATAGCTTATTTTCATTTCGGCTAAGCAGATGCCATGCACGTGAGTCTTCAAGACTCCATTTTAATGCCTTCTGCACATGCGCTAGAATTTCCCTCCAAGCATTAATCTGTCATACTGCGTAGATGCAGTTGACGCATGCGCACAACAGTCGCCCCGTTTAAAGCGGTATTAGTCCGTTTTCATTGTTATCCGCATTAGTACACACATAAGCAAGCTTCATTAACCCACGTGTTTCTGTGGTGCGTGTTATTATTTACGAGACATGGTTAGTAATTCGTTAATGAGTTAAACGAGAGGATTGCCTCCGAACAAGTCTCTTTCTCACGAGACCTTGCTCCATCAATCCCCTCTCTGATGGCATTTTGAGCCATCACAAAATTACCCATCCCTTCCCAGATGCCAACTTTAGCACATCTCAGTTCTCTCCTTCTCCTCTCTTTATGTCATCATTTACTTCTTTCCTTTCTAAATCTTTCATCTTTTTGTACAGTTTTCCTTTCTTTTCTTCTAGCTGAATTTCTTCATATTCCCTCTTTCTCAGCCCATGGAGGTACATGGGTTTTCTGTTCAGCAGCTTTCTTTATTAAATCCTGTCTCTTTTCTTCTACTAAATTCAAAAACTCTTTTTCTTCTTCACGTAATGTACAAGTTAAGTTATTCTTGTGTGCTTGAACTAGATCGATCGAACTCATTGTTAAGAAAAATTCACCCATGAACTGTGCATTTTTACTACTAACTACTGGATTCATACTCTTTCTTATAGGTAATTCTGAAAATACTACATCTAGATTTGAATAAAAATACTGAAGTCTCCCTGTTGCATAAAATAAACTTGATAAAACACTACATGATACACCATATGTTAAAGGTATATGGTGATACGTCACCCCTTCTGACACTGATGAGGGTAACTTCATACAAACATAACAATTACTAATCTCCATTGTATTAACGTACTGAAATAACAATTTAGTAAACACATTTAAAGAAGAATCATTGTCTGATTCATTATGATAATTTGTTTCATCTTCTACCCATATTTCTATTCTAGTTTCTTTTATTCCATCTACTTTTCCCTTAGTAATCGTATTATTTTTGTTACTTATTTCCATCAACAAAGATACTCCTATTGTTAAGAATAACCATACTAATACTACTAATGAAATACTACATAAGCAAAATCTTAAACATTTTCTTTTCAAATTTCGTTTTGGTCTTTCAGTGTCTCCAACTTCTGCCATTTTAATCTGAGAAAATTTATTTTCTCTTTTCTTTCTTTCTTTGTCTGTTTAATTTTTCTTTTATTTAAGGAGGTCTTAATTTGCTTTCATCAATCTGTGCAACATGAACTCTTTCTGATTCTTCACTTAAATCTAAGTTTTCAAATTCTTCTAGTATAACATAGGTCCACTCAGGGGCCTTGTATTTTCTGTTCAGATTTCTCAATCTTGGGCTTCTTTGTGTAACTTTTATTAAGGTTTGTTTAGACTGCATCTGACTCGTAACTTCATTCACTTGCTCTGGTTTCTTTTCTGATTTTCTTAGATAATACCTTAATTTCTTCACTCCTTCTGGCCAATTGTCTCCTTTTCTAACTCTTTTGACCTGAACTGCACTTTCACCTTCTCTGTCTTTTTCTAAAGTTCTTTTATTTTCACTTAATCTAGGCACAATCTGTCCTTGTTCTCTATTTTCTGTGTTTGGACCTTCCTCTACTTGCACCTGTTCAGGTCTTATTATAATTTGTTCTTCTTCTTCTGCCTGAACTTGTTCTTCTAGTTCTACCTGATCCTGTTTGTCATGTCCTCCAGGAAAGGACATTGTTATATAAGTAGGTCAGCGGTCTAGCTGGTCCAGATAGAAGTGAGATGCCTGGAACTTCCTGGGTGGAGACAGGAAGTACTAGTTTTCCCTCTCACTACATTGAGGGAAGCAGAGAGAAGAGGATGTGTGGAGAGTAGCTCCACATCAGTAGGCCATGTATAAAAGCTGAGAAATTAATAAAGATGAGTTAATAGCCTGATATGTCTTTTATGCAGAGTGTTATGCTTGCCAGTGCTGTGAAGAGAAACCAATCCAGAACAGGACAACTGGCGACGAGGGTGGGATCGAAGATCACGCCTGCAGGTAAAGGAGGCAAGTAACATAAAAAAGTACCAGTGCTGAGGAAGCACAAATTACCTGCAGCTAGCATGCAGCATTAAAGAAAAGCAGGAATTCTCTGAGCTACAAACCATGCATGCTGCAGCCGAGTGGCGGCCAATTTGAAGTCAGGCAAGTTGAGAGACAGTCCATTGAAGTCTATGGGATGGCCATCTTGAAGTCAGGCGCCCTGAGACAAATCCACTAAAATCAATGAGGCGGCCATATTGGAATCAGGCAATCCAAGCCTAACTCACTGAAGCCTACTGAGACAGCCATACTAAGGGCAGACACCAAGTTAGGTTGGCTTTTGAAAGGAATACACATAGCTGGGGTGCATCAAAGCTGGAACAGCTCTACAAGGAAAATATGAAGCTGCCAGAAAGAATACAGCGGTCACCTTTGAGTGAGCTTTCCCAAAATCAAAGAAAACAACTATATGCAAGATCTCTACCGAAGAGGGCCAACAATAATACATAAAGTATAGTGAGCAATCCTGTGGCATTATCATACTAGCACATTCCACCATCATGTCGGTGAGAAAAGAAATACAAAAAGCTGACCCCTGCATTGAAGTGCCACCCCCAGTGACACAGACCAGCACCCAGAGTTTGGGTCCCAAATGGAACCGGTGGCTGGAGTCACTGGATGAATTTCTTGCAACAACCGGTGAGCGAAGAGACGAAAAACGTCTGCTACTACTACTTCAGCTGGTGGGGCATGAAGGCCGACGCCTAATCAGAACATTTTCAACAAAGGACACAGAGACATATAAAAAACTCAAAGAGACACTACGTGCCCATTTCAACACAAAGAAAGACGTGGATCAAGAACGCCTCATCTTCAACGCAGCACGTCAGGAACCAGGTGAATCATTAACAAATTTCATTACAAGGTTACAAAGTCTGGTACAATACTGCAATTTCAATACATTCACAAATGAGGAAGCAATTCGACTCAGGGTAATTGAGGGCTGTTCAATACCAGACACGAAGCGCAAGATCCTTCAAAAGCAGCTCTCGCTAAAGGAAATCATCAGGAGAGCCGAAGCTGGAGAGCGGGCCAAAGCAAGAGAATTGCACCTCAATGCAAGAAAGGAAGACAAGAGAAATGAGATGTTTCTCATGTCAGTGAGTAAAACCCAAGAAACCAAAAGAGCCAGAAAGAGTGAGGGCAAAGGCAGACCAGAGACAAGATATCACGATCAACAAAGTGACATGAAATACTCAGATTCAACAATACAAAAGGCAGTGGAGGATGGCAAACAAAAGACCAGGACAATACGGGATTGTGACAGCCAAACTGAAATAACTTCAAGGAGTCATTCATCAAACTTTCCAGATTATTCTGAAGAAGCATCAAGCAGTGGGACAGATCACACAAATGGAACAGACGACACCATGCCCAACAAGCGTGAAGAAAAAACAAACTACAGAAGATTGGGCAATTCACACCGACTCTGGAAACGGGTATACAAACACACCCGAGCGACCCACTGTTCATCGAACTTCTTAGACTTTTCTGAAGAAGCATCAAGCAGTGGGACATATAACACACATGGCACAGACGACAGTGCGCCCAACAAGCGAGAAGAAGAAACAAACCACATAAGACTGGGCAATTCACTCAGACACCGGAAACGGGTATGCAAACGCACTCAAGACACCCACGACAATAAGGAGAAAACTGAGAGGAGACAATTAACACCACATGAGAGGAGCAGAGACAAAATGCACTGGGGCCAAACAAAAGAAATAAACACTCAGCTATCAAATTATCCCTCCGTTGCAAGAGCACATAAGACACTTCGAGAGATGTACCCAAAGAAATGTCCCAAAGATAGCTCCGACTCAAGGAGCAGTTCATCACAGTCCATCAGCTCAAGAGATTCACCAGTGAGAACACACCCAAAAGAACTTCCTCAAAGGAAATCAGCAGAAGATTCATCTGAGTCAGAAAGCATGGCTGCACAATCACTCAGGTCAACAGAGTCATCTGGCACATCAAGATTGAGAAAACGCCCATGCCGTCAATCACCCAAATGCACAAGGGAATCAGAGAACGTTCTCCCCGTTCAGAGCAAAACATCACATGCCGATGACTCAGAACAATCACTTACCCCACAACGCGTCATGTCAGTTATATTCACATCAAGACATGAATATTATACATTCACCTCTGATGGGGACAGCTCGGCTGACTCAAAGAGCTTGCAGAATAAGAACAAATGTATGGGACATTACCCAAAAATGTTGGGAAAATGCTGTCTCATCACTCTGTAAGAAAGGCAGAAATGTGTTGACAGAGACATGTCATTTTCAAGGAAAGGGGGATGAGAAAGGAACATGCATATGCCCGGATGGTCAAAGACTTCAACGGTCTTATTTCAGTTTGTTCTTCTTCTGCCTGAACTTGTTCTTCTAGATCTGTCTTTCCCTGCTCAGGTTTCTGAATGTCTTTATTTATTTCTACCTGAGTGTGTTCTTCTTTCCCTGTCTTTTCCTCTCTACCTTCCTGTCTCTTCAATTTAGTTATTCTTCTTGTTTTGACAGCATCATCAGGTATTTCGATTACTGGTATCCACTCTTCCTGACTTGTACTTGGCTGTTCGTCATATAGTTGTCTTTCAGAATCTATCACTCTAGATTCTTCATTTTCACAGCTTTCAACTTCTGACGTTTCAGCCTGTTCAGTCAGTGGCTGCTCTTGCTGTTCAGATGGGCTCGGAACTCTTCTGGTATGGCTAGCATGAATCCAATTGGGTAAACCTGCACACTTCACTGCTGTGGTAGTGACTAGTATGACGTGACGTGGTTTATCCCACCTGGGTGCTAGGCATGATTTCCTTGCGTGTTTCTTCACTAACACCCAATCTCCAGGATTCAAATCATGTGCTTGGTCTGGCTGTCTTTCAACTGCGTCTTCTCCAACCTGGTGAGAGACAGAACGCACCATTTCAGCCAATCCTTTGCAATAGTCCAATACCAGATCATCAGTTATATTCATTAACTTATTTCCAGGAATAAATGCTTGTCTCATTGCCCTTCCCATGAGTACCTCATGAGGACTCATTCCTGTCTTTCTGTCAGGAATACTTCTGAGACCCATCAGTACAAGAGGTAATGCATCTGGCCATTTCAGCATTGTGCATGCACACACTTTTCCTAATCTTGACTTGATTGTGCCATTTAGCTGTTCAACTATTTCAGAAGCCTCTGGACGATAAACCCAGTGCAGTTTTGTTAAATGCAGCACAGATTAATCGAATTATCTCATTATTAAAATGAGGTCCTCTATCTGATTCCAAAGTGACTGGAAAACCAAAACGAGGTATCAACTCCCTCAATAGTAGTTTAGCTACAGTAAGACTGTCATTTCTTCTAGTAGGGTATGCTTCTACCCATCTTGAGAATAGGCACACTATGACAAGTATATATTTTAATCCATTGCAAGGAGGCAACTCAATGAAATCTAACTGCAATCTGGTGAAAGGTCCTTCTGCCTTTCCAATCTTTCCTCAACTGACCACTGTCTTCCTGCCTGGATTTTGCTGCTGACAGATTAACCCCTTCCATGCTCATGACGGAATGGTTCCGTCATGAGCACAAGTTTTAGTGTGCTCATGACGGAACGATTCCGTCATGAGCACATGCTCAGGAAATCCCTCTGCTGCAGACAGCAGAGGGATTTCCCTTTTTTGCCTGAGGAGGTGGGGAAGAGCTTCCCCAACCTCCCCAGGCATATTTTTGTATTTCATTGTAATGACGATCGCGCGCATGGCGCGCTATCGTCATTACAACAAAATCGAAACTGAAACTTAGTTTCAGCTTTCAGTTTCGGTGCTTGTGGGGCTATCTCAGCCCCCGAGCACCGAAAAAGATGGGAGAGGATCGTTGGAAAGGGAAGAATCTCCCTTTCCAATGGTACTCTTCCCTAGTGGATCCCTGCTTGGGGATCACCCCAGGAGGGCGATCCTCAAGCAGGGATCCACCCACTAGCACCAGGGAGGGGGGAGCGGCCCCTTGGGCAAGGGCCTTTGCTCCCCCCATTTTCTTTTGGGCACAACAGTCTTTCTGCCCCCAATCTGCCCCCCAGGGGGGCAGAAAGCCCACTAGACACCAGGATTTTTTTGTTATTGACTTTGGGGTGGGGGCTGCCCAAAAAGGGCATGCCAATGCCCCCACCCTCCCCCCAGAGAAATGTCAGTCTTTCTGCCCCCCCAGGGGTCAGACGGGGGCAGTAGCCTCCAATCTGCCCCCCGGGGGGGCAGAAAGCCCACTAGAAACCAGGGATTTTTTTATTGATGTTGGGGTGGGGACTGCCCAAAAGGGCATGACAATGCTCCCACCCCCCAGAGAAATGTCACACTTTCTGCCCCCCAGGGGCAGACGGGGGCAGTAGCCCCCAATCTGCCCCCCGGGGGCAGAAAGCCCACTAAAACCAGGGATTTTTTTATTGACGTTGGGGTGGGGCTGCCCAAAAGGGCATGCCAATGCCCCCCACCAGAGAAATGTCAGTCTTTCTGCCCCCCAGGGTGCAGACGGGGGCAGTAGCCTCCAATCTGCCCCCCAGGGGGGCAGAAAGCCCACTAAAAACCAGATATTTTTTTTTATTGATGTTGGGGTGGGGGCTGACCAAAAAGGGCATGACAATGCCCCCACCACCCCTCCAGAGAAATGTCACACTTTCTGCACCCCCAGGGGGAAGACGGGGGCAGTAGCCCCCAATCTGCCCCCGGGGGGGCAGAAAGCCCACTAGAAACCAGGGATTTTTTTAAATATAATGTAGGGGTGGGGGCTGCCCAGAATGGGCATGATAATGCCCCCACCCCAAAAACAATTACCAGAGTCTTTCTGCCCCTCACCGGAGGCATATTGGGGCAATAGCCCCTTATCTGCCCCCCGAGGGCAGCAGATAGCCCACTAGGCCTCAGGATTTTTTTATTTTTATTCAGGGGTGAGGTCAGCCCAGAATGGGCATGCCAATGCCCACATCTCCCCCCAAAAATGCCACAGTCTTTCTGCCCCCCCCCAGGGTGCGGATGGGGGCTGTGGCCCCCGATCTGCCCCGGGGGGGGCAGAAAGCCCAATAGGCGCCAGCAATTACGCTGGCTTTTTTTATGCGTGGGGGTGGGGGCTGCCCAGAATGGGCATAACAATGCCCCCACCGCCCAAAAAATAGCCACAGTCTTTCTGCCCCCCTTGGGAGCATATCGGGGCAACCCTCCCCCCCTCACCCCCCCCCCCCCGATTTCCTCCAAGGGCAGCAGAAAGCCCACTAGGCACAGACTTGTTTTTAGCAATGTGCCTACCTGTGGATTTTGGGCCCTAGCGCAGCCGGCACATAGGGAAACCTAGCAAACCTGTACATTTTTTAAAACTAGACACCAAGGGGAATCCAGGATTGGGTGACTTGTGTGCCTCTCACCAGGTTCTGTTACCCAGAATCCCTTGCAAACCTCAAACTTAGTTAAAAAAAACACTTTTCCCTCACAATTCTGTGATGGAAAGTTCTGGGATCTGCGTGGATCCACAAAATTCCACCCACCCCGCATTACCCAAAGTCTTCCGAGAAAAATGGTACCTCACTTGTGTGGGTAGGCCTTGTGCCCGCGACAGGAAATGGCCCAAAACGCAACATGGACACACCACATTTTCATAGTGAAAACTGACCCTTTTTTTGCAAAGTGCCTAGCTGTCGATTTTGAACCCTAGCTCTGCCGGCACCTAGGGAAACCTAGCAAACCTATACATTTTTGAAAACTAGACACCCAGGGGAATCCAGGATGGGGTGACTTGTCTGGCTCTAACCAGGTTCTGTTACCCAGAATCCCTTGCAAACCTCAAACTTTGTAAAAAAAAACACATTTTCCTCACATTTCTGTGGTGGAAAGTTCTGAAATCTGTGTGGATCCACAAAATTCCAGCATTCCCCAAAGTCTTCCGAGAAAAATGGTACCTCACTTGTGTGGGTGGGTCAAGTACCCGCAACAGGCAAGGGCCCAAAACCTATTGAGGCGACATCAAAATTCCCTATCACAAAACGACCTGGTTTGGCAAGGGGGTCACCTGGGTTTTTGGCCCCGTGCTCAGCGGCCAGCTAGGCAAACCTACCAAACCCACACATTTCTGAAAACTAGCCACCCGGGGATTCCAGGGAGGTATGGCTTGCATGGATCCCCCAACGTTTTCTTACCCAGAATCCCCTGCAAACCTCAAATTTAGCTGAAAAAAATCACATTTTCCACACATTTTTGTGTGGGAAAGTTGTGGTATCACCGGGCTGATACAAATTTCCTACCACCCAGTGTTCCCCCAGGCCTCCCGATAAAAATGGTGCCTCACTCGTGTGGGAGGCCCAAGTACCCGCGACAGGCAAGGGCCCAAAACGTATTGAGGCGACATCAAAATTGCCTATCACAAAACGACCTGGTTTTGCAAGGGGGCTCACCTGGGTTTTTGGCCTTGTGCTCGGTGGCCAGCTAGGAAAACCTACCAAACCCACACATTTCTGAAAACTAGACACCCTGGGGATTCCAGGGAGGTATGGCTTGCGTGGATCCCCCAACGTTTTCTTACCCAGAATCCCCTGCAAACCTCAAATTTAGCTGAAAAAATAATTATTTTTGTGTGGTACAGTTGTGGCATCACCAGGCTGACACAAATTTCCTACCACCCAGCGTTTCCCCAGGTCTCCCGATAAAAATGGTGCCTCACTTGTGTGGGAGGCCCAAGTACCCGCAACAGGCAAGGGCCCAAAACGTATTGAGGCGACATCAAAATTGCCTATCCCAAAACGACCTTGTTTTGCAAGGGGGGTCATCTGGGTTTTTGGCCCCGTGCTCAGCGGCCAACTAGGGAAACCTACCAAACCCACACATTTCTGAAAACTAGACACGCGGGGGATTCCAGGGAGGTATGGCTTGCGTGGATCCCCAACGTTTTCTTACCCAGAATCCCCTGCAAACCTCAAATTTTGCTGAAAAAATCACTTTTTTCACACATTTTTGTGTGGGAAAGTTGTGGCATCACCGGGCTGACACAAATTTCCTACCACCCAGCGTTCCCCCAGGTCTCCCGATAAAAATGCATTTCGATGCATTTCTGCCTTCCAAATGAAAAACAATGTGTAAAAAAGAAGTCATTTTGAAAAATGACCTATAATTCTCATGCTAGTATGGGTACTCCCAATTTCGGTAATGTGCAAATATCTACTGTTTCTAAACTCTATATGTTGTTCCCATTTCAGAAATACATAGGTGTCTTTCATACCGATTTTTCCATGTATACATTTTCCCAAAATAATTGCTATATACCCGGTACATAATAAAAACCATTGCAAGACGCTGCTCAGTTATTGGCTCTGGGTTCGTCGGGTTCTTGGTGAACCTACAAGTCCTATATATCCCCACAACCAGAAAGGTCCAGCAGATGTAACGGTATATTGCTTTCAAACAGCTGTCATAATTAGAAGAAGTTACAGGTGAAAACGTTGACACAAATGGCTGTTTTTTTCAACTAATTTTCAATTTTTCCTATATTTAACAGTTAGTTTCTATAAAGAAACCTTGAAGGATCTACACAAATGACCCCTTGCTGAATTCAGAATTTTGTCTACTTTTCTAAAATGTATAGCTTTCCAGGATCCATTATTGCTTTCATACCTGTTTCTACCATTAACTGGAAGGAGGTTGAAAGCACAAAAAATAGCAAAAATAGGCTATGTCCCAGAAAAATGCCAAAACAGTGTAAAAATTTTTGGTTTTCTGACAAAAGTCTGCTTGTCCCTGAAAGCTGGGAAGATTGTGATTTCAGCACCACAACCCCTTTTTGATACCATTTGCAGGGAAAAACCAGACGCTTTCATCTGTAGCCCTTTTTTCCCATTTAAAAAAAAAAAAAAAGAAAATTAGCTGTATTTTGGCTAATTTCTGGGTCCCCTCCAGGGGAATCCACAAACCCTGGGTACCTTTAGAATCCCCATGATGTTGGAAAAAAAGAACGCAAATTTGCCGTGGATACCTTATGTGGTCAAAAAGTTACAGGGGCCTAAGCGCAAACTACCCCAAATAGCCAAAATAAGGCTTAGCACAGGGGGGGGGAAAACCTAGCAGCGAAGGGGTTAAGCATCTTTGGCAAAGGCTCTCTGCGACTACCCTAAACTTTGGATTGTACCAACTTTGTCTAAATAATCTGATCATCGAATCCCTGCCTATGTGAGTTGTCCCATGGTATACTCTTGCCATTTGAGAGAGTAGACAATCTGGCATGACTGGTCTGCCATCTAAGTACACCCACACTTCATCTTCTGCTCTTTTTGAATATGCTGATTTTATCCAAATTTCCTTTTCTTTTTCCTCAACTTCTTCCTGCAACTGTTTGACCTCAGCCCATGTTTCTGGAACTGAGAAAAACATAAGTTGGCAGCTGGTTTCACCCGTTTCAATTTTTCTGTTAATTGACATTGTATTTCTTGCACAATATCGAGCAATTTGGTCAGCATATCTGTTACCAGCCGTCACATAGTCATTTCCTGACTGATGTGCAGCAAATTTAACAACTGCTACTTCTTTTGGCAATTGTAATGCTTCCAACAAATCTTTTACATTTTTGCTGTTTCTGATAGGAGATCCTGAAGAAGTCAGAAATCCCCTCTGCATCTAGAGTTGGCCAAAATCATGCACAACCCCGAAACCATATTGACTGTCCGTAAATATGGTTATTCTCCAATTTTTCCCCTTTTTGCATGCCTTTGTTAAGGCCACCAATTCGGCTACTTGTGCATATTTGACTCCCGGTAAACAGGATGCTTCAACTACCCCCGTTATTTTACATACAGCATAAGCAGCACTTAATCCTCCTTCTTCAGTTCTTAGACAAGACCCATCCACAAATAATTCATGATCAGCTTCCTTCAATGGTGTTTCTCTTATGTCCGGGCGGGGCTTGGTACACAATTCAGTCACATCCAGACAATCATGATCAATTTCATCTTTCACTTCTTCATAACATGGGTCTGGTAATAGTGTGGCAGGATTCATTATCATACACCTTATCACTGTCACATTTTCTGCTCCCAAAATCACTCTTTCATACTTAGTCAGCTGACTAGGAGTGAGATGTTGCGTTCTTGTTCTTGTCAAAAGAATTTAAACTGAGTGTGGAACATAAACCTTTACAGGATGTCCCATCACTATTGACTCACTTTGCTCCAGACTCATACAAGTAGCAGCTACTGCTTTTAAGCAGCCAGGTAAAGCTGAAGCCACTGGATCCAAGGTGGCAGAAAAATACGCCACTGGACGTCGGCTCAGTCCATGTCTCTGTGTTAAAACTGAAAGAGCACAATTTTCTCTCTCACAGCAAAACAATGCAAATTCTTTTGAATAATCAGGCATGCCTAAGGCAGGGGCCTCACACAGACAATTTCGTAATTTCACAAAGGCTTCCAAACATTCATCATTCCAATCAATTGGATCTTTCGCTTCTTTTCCGAGTTAATTGTATTAATGGCTTCGCTAGCATGGAGAAACCATTAATCCACTGCCTACAATACCCAACCACTCCCAGAAACATTCTCATCTCCTTTTGTGTCTGAGGTAGCTGCATCTCTTTGATTATTTTTATTCTTTCCGTTGTCACTTTTCTAACTCCTCTTTCTATTTTATGCCCTAAATATTTAACTTCTTGTTGACAGAATTGCAATTTTTCTGGAGACACTTTGTGTCCTCCTTTGGCCAAATGGTTCAGTAATGCAATTGTATCAGTGACACAATCTTCTCGTGTTTTTGATGCCACCAATAGGTCATCTATGTACTGAACCAGAACTGATTTCTTGGGCATGACTAATTACTCCAGACACTTTTTCAGTATCTGATTGAAAATTGAGGGACTTTCTGTGTACCCTTGAGGAACTCCGCACCATGCCAAAATACGATCCTCAAACCTAAAGGCGAAAAGATACTGGCTGTCCGGGTGCAAAGGAATAGAGAAAAATGCTTGGCATAAATCAATTACTGTAAACCAACCTGCATTCCAAGGTATCTGATAAAGGATCACTGCTGGATTTGGCACTACTGGGCAACAAGGCACTACAATTTTGTTAATCTTTCTCAAATCCTGTACTATTCCGTATTTTCCGCTAGGCTTTTTAAGTCCCATTATTGGCGAATTACAAGGACTACTCATTATTTCTTTTAAAATGCCTTGTTTAATCATTCGATCAATTTCTGGAGCAATTCCTGCTTTTACTTCTGGACTCATTTTGTACTGTCGTGTGTTTGGATAAACTGCACCTTCTTTCACCGTCACTTTAACTGGATCTACATTTGACATTAGTCCAATATCCTTTCCTGTAAAATCCCACACTTCTGGGTTCACTGTGTTTCTCAACTCTTCCGGCAATTCACTTTCAGTCACCAATGAAAACATCCCATCTACTTCTGTACCTTGCTTGGCTAACATCATTTTGTATATAACATCTTCATCAGGGGTTTGGAAAGCGACACCATCTGGTGTACAGTAGATCGCGCAATTCATTTTGCACAGTAGATCTCTTCCCAACAGATTTACTGGACTGGAATCACAAATTACAAACCGATGCATTTCTTTAAAGTTTCCAATGTGCACCTCCATCGGTTTTGTGATTGGGGTTCTAATCTGTTGATTTGATACTCCTACAACTTGGATGATTTCTCCCTAGAGGGGTAGGTTTGGGATGTCTGCTGTTCTCACAGTAGACCTGGTAGCACCAGTATCCAATAGAAAAGTGATGTCTTTACCTTCCACTTTCCTGTCAACAAATGGACCTGACTGATCTACCGGCAAGGATGCGCCAAGCACGCACTCCTCTTCCTCCCCCCTCAGGCACCGTCATTGCACGCTGTCCGAATTTTCTTCATCATTTTGTAAAAAATATTGTGTAACCACTCTGTTATTCTTACCACTTTCGCCGTGAAATCCGGTGTTCGCACTGTACTTTTGAACGTTCACAAACTTTGGCATAGGAGCTGGTGGCACCTGATACTGTGGAGTAACTACCTGCTGCGGCTGATTCATAAGTACTTCATTTTGCATCTGTGAAATTAAATTTTGGTTTGGCCCATTATTATTCAGAATACTCTTACACTCGTTCTTCCAATGTCCAAGCTTTCCGTACGCATGACAAGGAAACATCTTTGCTTCTTCTCTATTCATTCGTTCTCTTAATTTGCTACCACTCGCCACTTGATCATTCTGACTCTGCTCTTTCACTTGATTATCAGTTTGGGTATTTGATTTATTCTCCTGCTGTTCTGCCAATTTTACTTGTGCCCACATAATTTTCTCTTTTAACTTTCTACGCCTTGCCTCAATGTCGTCTCCACAATATTTTGCATATTTCAAAATTTCATCAACTGTCTTGCTTTGCCTTCACAACATGTGCTGCTGAATCATCTGACTAATCTCCTGTTTCAAACCATAAACAAACCGATACACAAAATGTCCCATATCCTTATCACTAATGTTCTCAAATCCACTATACTGCTTAAACAACTGTAGCAACCTGCTCATAATATGCATGTACTGACTCATTTGGCTCTTGAGTTGTCCTATCTATCTTTACCCAATCTGTTTCTTTAGGAGGAATTTTTCCTTTCAGGAAAGTAATTACTTGATGATATTTCTTCATCTCCTCCTCTGAGGGTGCTCATGTCTTCGAGTCTCTGGCATACTCTTCACTTGGCCAATCAATTGTGATCTTACACTCTGTCCATAAATCAGCAGGTACTACAATGTCAAATAAACCATCCAGATCTTTCAATAAATCCTTTGAAACCTTCACAAATCTTTCCACTTGTTTATACCATTCAACTGGCTTTTCTCTCAATCTGGGAACATCATTCGTAAATAACAAAATATCCTGTCTACTCCACGGAACATGAACATATCCACCATCAGGAACTTCTCTACCTTATCTGATTCTCTCACTGGAAATGCAGCTGATGCTTCTCTTGCTTGTACCTCTTCTTTCTTTCTTATCCACCTAATTCTCCATTTGTCAATGTCTCCTCATTTCCTCAAAATATTCATCAAATCTTTTATCTGTAGTCTCTTATCAGACGCATTGACACTTTCTAAATCTTTGTCAGTAAAATCCACTCGATATGGTTTCTACAATAATTTCGATTTCCCTATATCTATTCCAATCTCTGAAGCAACTTCTGTTAGTCTCTCATGAAATACTCTTGCTCTTCTGGTTATACTGTTACATAAAAATAACAACTCCTCATCATTATAAACGCTCAGTCTTTCTATGCTCACATTTCCAGTTATCATTTCTTCCAACTCTACTTTCAATCTACTGATATCTAGAATCTTTGGTTGTGGGTTTCGATTGTCTATTTCCTGTGCCCATCTCTCTAAATCTTCAGGAGTAACTGTTGTTGAACCTCCAGTTCCTATAGGAACCAAAGATCTCTTTTCTCTCAAATTTGGTGGTATTATTCTCTTCGGAGTTTCATTTAATTGTTCTACATTTGGGAGATCCATTAATGAAATAACTGATTCACTTTCACTGACCTGATCATCCGTAATTATTATTTCTTTTCTGGGACTGTTTAACGGAATTGTCACAGTTTGTGGTTTCTGGCAAGTCTTTTTATCTCCATATAATGGGATTACAGGACCAATGGTCACTGGTACTGTCAAAGCTTAAGCATTTAAATTTAATTGACTTACTTTGTGAACTAGTTCTTCTCTTGTTTTATTTAAAACTTCTCTCTCATTATCGTGCAACACCCTACTAAATGACGTATTGTGTAAAATTTGTGGGGTCAAAGGCATTCCTATCACTGGTGCACGTGGGGTAACCTTACTAGGTGCTTCTTGATACGGTGGAGGGTTTTTAATCAAAATATCCTCTAGTAGCTCATCATCTGATTCACCATATCCTGTTGTATTCATGTGTTTTGTTTTTTCTTTACATTTTCCTTCTAACTGTTCTTCAGCCATTATTACTGGATATAAACCCTCGGTCACTACAGCTCTTCTCCAACGCTTCATTTGATCTCCACTTGACTCAAACAGATATCTAGGCAAAAATCCTCTAAACCTCCGACCACTCCTAAATTTTTCACGATCAAATGCCTCAATTTCCCATTCTTCTAAGGCTTCATAATGTGTCATTCTAGGATTTGGTTCTAACATATTCATTCTATCTCTCAAATTCTGAAGTATCTTTAAATTGAAAGTACCATGCTCCGGAAAAGCCAAAACTCCATCACCTTTAGTATACTCTACCCAATTTTCCAAGCATACACACGTATGATATCCTTTCTCCATCATCATAAAGGAAGCTGGTGTTTTGGGTGGCGGAATACGAATTCCCTCTCTAGTCATTACAGGCTTGTCTTTCTTAAAGAAATTTTTAATTTTCTTCATTAACGTCATTTTCTTTGGTCTTCCGAACATTTCAGATGTCCGATATATGAAAGAGTCTTGCGTATTTCTTCTAGCTCTATTACCTACGTTGCGTCCTATGTCAGCATGACTCACACCCGCAGTCAAATCTGGACTCAACATACAATTATTTTCTGACCAATCCTAGCGCAGTTTCTATCTATCAACCAATCAGACTCAGGCTCACGCTCGTGGTCTGACCAATGCTAGCGCGGCCTTTTGTGACATCAGTATTGCTCCTTACTACTGACCCCTCCTTTACAATCGGCTTCTGTCACACGCCCGCTGTTTCAACCAATCCCAGCGTGGCTCTCTGTGACGTCAGTACAACTCCGGCGACTGACCCTCCCTTCACAAGGTAATACGAAAATGTATTTCTTAATACTTTTTATTAAATTCCTTGTTAATAACAACATAAAAACATTCGCTACTCTGTCTGTTCCACTAAACAAAGGATAGATTATGACTTATTCTTGAGTTTTAGAATTACTCTTCTTCTACTGCAAGTAAAACCCCCTGTTTACTCTTCATTCAAGCTCAGGAGAACCTGTTACTTCTCCAGTGTCACCCGTATTAGGAAATGAGACCAAACTTTCACCAGTGAACCCCTTTTGCTATCAATCGCACTCTACTTTTATACAAAATATTCCCTAATTTAACACTGCCAGCCCTGTGTAGCTTCTCAGTGTTATTCCAACAGACGAGTAACCTCACTGCAGTATGGCTTCTGTCACCACCCGCTATTCATTTTCCAGGGATTCTGGACAACATAAAACAAAACGCTAACTCTTTTGTTAAAACATAAATCAATAATCAATAATCTATACTTATCACCAAACTAGTCAATAATAACCATAACTCTGCTACCAGAAAACTGATCCAGCGGTACACTAACAACAGATACTCCGCTACCATATACTCACCTGGGCCCATAAACACACACACAATTGAGTAGACCGCTGGGGTTTAGTTTATAATTTCATATTTCTCAAGATTAGTTATTTAATATTCCTAACTAATATTTCACTGATCAAAAGTTCTTTCCTCTGGTCGATGGACCATTAGTTGAACTAACTGATGGTGATAATTAACATAACTCTTAACTATGCTTTAATCGAAGTAAAATGACCACAGACTCGGGAAGTTTTAAAATCTTTATCTAAATTAAATGCATGTGAACCGTCTCAAAATTACAGTGCATTCACCATCATTTTTAGGAAAGAATAATTCAATTGATTAAACATCAAGCATATATTTTCGGACTCATACAATGACTAATGCACAGGAAAGGAGAGGACAGAGAGAAAAGAACATCTACAAATAAACATGAAATTATAATTACCAAGGATGGTGTGAAGACCAACCCCCTGGCCAAAGGGCTGGTAAGGGTCCCCCGGGATAGGTCAGGAGACAAAGACTTCAGGACAGGATTCAGGACAGGATAGTTTACCTCTCTAAATACCGACGATTTCGTCACACCCCTCTCGGACGCTCTCTTCCTCCTCGAGATTCTTCCGCGATCTTCTGATCTAACCCAATTAAATTAGGATAGAAGGTTCTGCATTCGGCTTCTTCATTAGCATCTCACAGCATCTCTCCCAGCATCAGCTCCTCCCACAGCACCGACAGCATCCCGAGCTCTCGACTCACTAACTAACTAAAGCTACCTCAATTATACCTTTCGTTCATCATGTACCACCCACTAAAATTTCAATATCGTAAAAATACGAAATCTAATTGGTCAAGCAAGGGGGAAGATCATCACATCATGCTTACATATTACTTTATTCTGTTAAACCATTGTTCGCAAAACCATCCCCTTAAATTTTATTCATCTCTTTCGTTCCCATACATGTCCTTTATTTGCAACAATTTATTAAAAGCATGAATAAGAGTCTTCTTTGTTGAACTCTTCACCCTCCGTTCTCAGGGCACATCATTCTCGTCCTTGGCTTATATTCAAAACTCCTGTCATCCTTCCGGGTTAACTTTCTTTGGACATGCGCAGATTCTGAATTACTCAGCTCAATTCGGCTATACGTGAAAGGCCCAAATGCGCATTAATAATAAAATCAAAAAGACAAATATTAATTTCACAAATAAATGGTCACACTGTATACCTCCCACCTCTACTCTAATCCCTTTACTTATTAATACTTTCCCCGCATTAGCATTAGTAAAATAGCTTATTTTCATTTCGGCTAAGCAGATGCCATGCACGTGAGTCTTCAAGACTCCATTTTAATGCCTTCCTCACATGCGCTAGAATTTCCCTCCAAGCATTAATCTGTCATACTGCGTAGATGCAGTTGGCGCATGCGCACAACAGTTTCCCCGTTTAAAGCGGTATTAGTCCGTTTTTATTGTTATCCGCATTAGTACACACATAAGCAAGCTTCACTAACCCACGTGTTTCTGTGGTGCGTGTTATTATTTACGAGACATGGTTAGTAATTTGTTAATGAGTTAAACGAGAGGACTGCCTCCGAGCAAGTCTCTTTCTCACGCGACCTTGCTCCATCACTAGGGTTCAAAATCTACAGCTAGGCACTTTGCAAAAAAAGGGTCGTTTTTCTCTGTGAAAATGTGGCATGTCCACGTTGTGTTTTGGGCCGTTTTCTGTCGCGGGCACTAGGCCTACCCACATAAGTGAGGTACCACTTTTCTCGGAAGACTTTGGGGAATGCGGGGTAGGTGGAATTTTGTGGATCCACGCAGATTCCAGAACTTTCCACCACAGAAATGTGAGGAAAATGTGTTTTTTTATTTTTACAAAGTTTGAGGTTTGCAAGGGATTCTGGGTAACAGAACCTGGTGAGAGCCAGTCAAGTCACCCCATCCTGGATTCCGCTGGGTGTCTAGTGTTCAAAAATGTATAGGTTTTCTAGGTTTTCCTTGGTGCCGGCAGAGCTAGGGTTCAAAATCTACAGTTAGGCACTTTGCAAATAAAGGGTCAGTTTTCACTATGAAAATGTGGTGTGTCCACGTTTTGTTTTGGGCCGTTTCCTGTCGCGGGCACTAGGCCTACCCACACAAGTGAGGTACTCTTTTTCTCGGAAGACTTTGGAGAATCTGGGGTGGGTGGAATTGTGTGGATCCACGCAGATTCCAGAACTTTCCACCACAGAAATGTGAGGAAAATGTGGTTTTGTTTAACAAAGTTTGAGGTTTGCAAGGGATTCTGGGTAACAGAACCTGGTGAGAGCCAGTCAAGTCACCCCATCCTGGATTCCCCTGAGTGTCTAGTTTTCAAAAATATATAGGTTTGCTAGTTTTCCCTAGGTGCCGGCAGAGCTAGGGTTCAAAATCTTCAGCTAGGCACTTTGCAAAAAAAGGGTCAGTTTTCACTGTAAAAATAAAGTGTGTCCACGTTGCGTTTTGAGCCATTTTCTGTCGCGAGCACTAGGCCTTCCCACACAAGTGAGGTACCATTTTTATTGGGAGACTTAGGGTAACACAGAATTGTAGAGCAACTGTTATTACCTATTGACATTTGATGCATTTCTGCCTTCCAAACGAGAGACAATGTGTAAAAAGAAGTCACTTTGAAAAATGTCCTACAATTCTCATGCTAGTATGGGTACTCACAATTTCAGAAATGTGCAAATAGCTACTGTTTCTAAACTCTATATTTTGTTCCAATTTCAGAAATATATAGGTGTCTTTCATCACGATTTTTCACTGTATATATTTTCCCAAATTAATTGCTATATACCCGGTACATAACAAAAAAACATTGCAAGACGCTGCTCAGGTATTGGCTCTGGGTTCGTCGGGTTCTTGGTGAACCTACGAGTCCTATATATCCTCACAACCAGAACGGTCCAGCGGATGTAACTGTATACTGTTTTCAAACATCTGTCATAAATAGAAGTAGTTACAGATGAAAACGTTGGCACAAATGGCTGTTTTTTTCAACTCATTTTCAATTTTTCCTATTTTCAACTGTTAGTTTCTATAAAGAAACCTTGAAGGATCTACACAAATGACCCCTTGCTGAATTCAGAATTTTGTCTACTTTTCTAAAATGTATAGCTTTCCAGGATCCATTATTGCTTTTATACCCATTTCTACCATTAACTGGAAGAAGGTTGAAGCTCAAAAAATAGCAAAAATAGGCTATGTCCCAGTATAATGCCAAAACTGTGTAAACATTTTTGGTTTTCTGACAAAAGCCTGTCAGTCCCTGAAAGCTGGGAAAATTGTGATTTCAGCCCCACAAACGCTTTGTTGATAATATTTGCAGGAAAAAAACAAATGCTTTCATCTGTAGCCCTTTTTTCCCATTTTTCAAAAAAAAAAGAAAATTAGCTGTATTTTGGCTAATTTCTGGGTCCCCTCCAGGGGAATCAACAAACCCTGGGTGTTTTTAAAATTCCCATGATGTTGGAAGAAAAGGACGCACATTTGGCGTGGATACCTTATGTGGTCAAAAAGTTACAGGGGCCTAAGCGCGAACTACCCCAAATAGCCAAAAAAAGGCTTAGCACAGGGGGGGAAAAGGCCTAGCAGCGAAGGGGTTAAATCTTTGTTTGCATCACACTTCTGAATTACAAAAAAAAGTTATTTCATAATTTCTGATCTACTTGTGCTATTCATTTGCAAGCTGTTCAAATGTTGTTTCAGAGAAAAAAACGGACATTTTACTGCATTTTGTTTCACAATTATTGTCAAATAGCTCACTTGACAAAAAGCATTAACTGTAAAAAGAGAAAGAAAAGTAAACACCATTTTCCAGGAACATGAGCAACAATTAGTAAAAAGACAAACTGTCATTTGACCTCTGTCCTTGAGCAGTTGGCAAATGTGTCAAGATAAAACAAGATTTAAAGGTGTTTTAATTGCTCATTCACTTTATGAACAAAAAGAACACCTGTTTCTTCCAGCTTAAGTTTACTTGTGTAGTAAGTGCTAAAAATAGCTCAACCTGCTAAAATTTCACTCGCAATGGATTTTTGAGGCCTAAGTAGGGATAGTTAGAACTAAATGCGGTATACAGAAGACGTGCTGATGCAAGGAGACTTGCATCAGCTCTTCTTCTCATCTCATGGATGATCATCATAGAACTTATTTTTCTTTTCATGCTCCAACCAGTAAACCATTTTAGGAGGTTCGGTTTCCTTCTATTTCCCTTGTACTTCTATAATTTCATGCTAAGATTTGTGTATGTCCAACTATTTTTTAATTTGTAATAAAAATGACTAACTTTCATTCAGTTGTTGATTTGGATTCTTTTGTAGCCGTTTGAGTTACACTGTATTTCAAGTGAATTATGACCCGTTTTTCCCTCTACGCATTCATGCTGCTAAAAAGAACCATTGCAGATCCGACCTTGGATTGATCTTAGCTGGCAGGCCAAGGCTCCTTCAGTTGGTAGCAGAGTTGGATGATATGCACATGAAGCGAGGGGAGAATCTAGAACCCGAATGTAGAATAGCTAGGAGCCTGACCCGAAAGTCCCCAGGTAGAGCATCAATGATCGAAAACCAGAGAGGACGGAGTCCGGAGATGTGTGGCGAAAGCGGCGGTGAATGAAGGAGTGAGTATTAATAGGGCATGTGTGGTGCGTGCTAGATTAATAGGGCATGTGTGGTGACAGTTTGATTGAAGAATGTCTTGCAGAGCTGTCACGAGAATTGGATGAATGTGGTTTGTGGAGCTCAACTCTACTCATTGCTTGCCTTTGCTTTTCATTTGTCTATGTCAGTGTCCATTAAAAATTATTGATTGCTAGTGGTCAGTCCTGCCTCTTTGTCCCTCCTTTTTCTCTTCCATTCCATTCACCACTTCATGCACAAACTACCTATCACTCTCTATCTTCCTTTCTATCTATACTGTGCAGCTCTCACCCATCTATTCACCATGTCACATAATTCCACTGCACACATACATTACACACCACACAATTCCACCCCACACAATTCCACAATAATTTCAATTCAACCAGCATAATTTGACTCCAAACCACATACATCCACTCCAAACCAAAACACATAGATAAAGACATTGTCATTTACAATGCCAATAGATCTAACTCTCGCAAATGCGAGACCTATTGCAGTGCAAATGTTTGTTTCAACAGTGGTTCCTCCAGTAGGGGTAGGTAGCATTAAATGTAGTAAGAATAAGGAAGGAAGCTCAATAAATAGACTGGCTAATGACACAGCAGATGCTTTATCTAACATTACTGAAAAAATTATTACAATGGACAGCATGATTTTGCAAAACAGAATTGCTTTCAATTTAATCTTAGTGAAGGAGGGCAGAGTGTGCAAAGTTATCAGCACACAGTGCTGCACTTTTTGCCCTGACAATACACAGACTGTACAAGAGCTTATATTTGATATAGCAAAGGTTTCACAGAAGGAACATGAGATGACCAATCTAGGAGTCCGGGAAAAAGAGCGGAGATCAACTAGGGAGTTGGGGAAAGTGGTTTCTAGGCCTTCCAAGATTAGTGATAGTCGTATTTCCACTTTTTCTTGTACTAGTATGCATATGGACCAGCTTATGCTCAGTGTGCATAAGTATTGGAAGGAACTGTATAGATTCCAAAGGCTACAAACAAGGATTAGTCGATAAGGCGTAGAAATGGAGAAAAAGTACAAATTTCAGAAGGAGGCCATGCATTTAATTAATATTGAGCGGTAAGAAAGTTTGCACACAGTGCCAAAAGGAAAGAATTGTAGATGCCTGGCACACAACCTCAAAACCTGAATCAGCTCCATCTTTTTCGAATGACATGAATTAATTTCTATTGCCCTAATACAAGCATGAACTTCAGTGATTAACAATTTGGGGTATTTTGCAGAGCTCAGCTCCAGCTGGCATAGGAAGGCAAGGGAGGAAGATATGATGCTCTCATGCTGGTATTTGTAAGTAGCTCTCATGGTTGCAGCTGCAGTGGGAAGGGCGCACTGTATAACAAAGTGTTATCAATGTACAAGAAGATGTTACATGAATAATGGATGTCCATCTAATTGCTATGCCTGAGAATTGAACTGTTGAGTAAATTTGCATTGCTGGACAAGGTTATATTTACCTTAGCTTAGACTGTTCTGTCAGATGTCTTGCTGAAGCGCCAGGCCTCCCTTGTCATTCAGTTGAATAAACTTCTTTCTCAAAGAAATATCCTGCTTAAGAATTTTATTTAAGGTTTGAGTATTGACACATTAATTTGAAAGGGACCAGGTTGAGTCCTGCACTTTCATAGTTAAATGTAAAGGGAAACCTGCTGACGCAAAACCTTTGCTCCTTGGTCCAGCCTTGGCCAGCTTGGCACCATCTCAGTGGAAGAGAGAGCTGGTCCCACAACAAGTTTTTGTGTGGTTGTGGAGGAGTGGGCTTCTCATTTCCCTAGATACCCCCCTGGCTGGAACACCAGCCTCCTCCAAGGGCAGATGGGTTCTGCCATATTGGATTTAATCCAGATTAGTGCACTGTGGAATAGCTTTCATTGATTAGGTAGTTTTTAGGAGTCATGGTCACCTACTGGCTTCTGAATCATCCAAAAGTGGCACCTCACTCTCAGCTCATCAGGACACTTTTTGGACCTGTGTAAGAATAGAAGAGCACTGAACCTGTTGTCAGTGACCTGTGTGGATAGCTGAGGGGCTGGATCTACTTCCACTTGTGCCCAGAACTGAGATGTAGTTTCCAAAGGTCAGTTGGCTGGCCCGCGGTATGGCTACAGGGACACAACAAGCTGCAGGAGTCCCTTTTCCTAGAGCCAGGGCCGTGATAAGGCTTGGGCAGCAAGGGCAGCTGTCCACGCACCCACTCTTGCGCATAACCACAGGGCCTCGCACCGGAGCATCGCCTTTAAGAAGATTTCAGTGTTACAAGGCCCAGGGAGAAGCGGTGGTACAGTGTTGAGAGGTCCAATGGAAGACTCTCCCCTGGGCCTCACAGCCATGGGATGAAAGGGCTTCAGAAGTTTAACCGATGCATATGCATGATGACAGCGTACTCGAAGTTCTCTTAATTGTGAAGTGAGCGCAGCCCCTGAGTGAGTGTCCAGCAAGGCTCACTACAAAAGAAAGAATCATGTCCCATCACCAATGGGCATAACTCACCTGGGATTGAGGAAAGGGATGGAGGAAAGGGATGGAGGGAGAGATTGGATGGCTGAAGAGGAGCAGTGTAAGAAAAGGGCAGAATCAGTGAGAGTCTCAGAGAAAGATGAGGTCAAAGTATAGCATGTTGAGGTGGGTGATCCTACAAATTAACAGGAAGAGCTCATAGGTGTCGTCAAAATTAAAAAAAGCTTATTTTTTAACATGTGGAAGTGGTTTACCAGTTGGATTTAGTAAAAATGAAAGTTTTTTAACATGAACTGAGAAACATTTCTGCCCCTTCCCTGATGATAATGGTATTAGTGAACTGAGAGCAGGATATACAAAATTATACAACAGGGTTTACTAAATTATGCGGCAAGAAAATGCACATTATGTGGCAAAATGTGGCACATTTTGTGATAGTATTGCCTCATTCATTTTTCATTTTACACATGCTATTTACTATCTGGCCAATGGTTTCATCTCATTAGTACTAGTCTGATAGTCATATAGAGCAATTAGCAACAGAAAGATGAGCAGTCAACCTTTGTGAAGGGCTTCCCACTGTGCAGCAACAGCAAAACATGTTGCTGCATTTTTAGTAACATTTGATCCATTTCATCTAGAAAACAAATCATTTTGTTGTTCAAATCTGCAGATTATGCAGCAGATGATGAATTATTTGCAGACCATGCAGCAAATGCATAATTATGCAGAAAATTCCACAACCGCTAAATCGCATAATTCAGGTGGCCCTGACTAAAAGGCACTTCATGGTTCATGTATTCCCTATACGTGGGCTAGATTCTTATTAAACATTGTAGTCTATTACATCAAATAGAAGAGGTGTCTCTACAGCACACACCCTGAATGCCCGTATTAGAAAGTGCTCTGATGTGTTTTACATACCACACACCCTGCCCATGGAGATAAGAGAGCTTGACAATAGATACAGAATATGTTATTTTTGTTTCTGGCCCAGGATGTGGAACTAAGGCCAACATTCGAGTCTGTCTCCCCATGATGCATGGTGGAAAGCTGTAGCCAAAAGTCCACATTGCCTCCCATGAAATCTCAACTAATTTTGGGCTTGAGGTTCCAAGAGGACTTCGAGCTGAGCAGAGTCAGGTCTCTGGATCAAGCTTTCAGTGGGTCACCCACCTATATTACCATGTTAAGAGGGACAGCATCCATGCAAAAATTTAAAAACCTTTCGAGAGTGGGAGGGTGGAAGGGGAGAGGTAGATGTAAAGGAAGAAAAGATAAGAGGCTAGGGGAAGAAGAGTGGCGAAGAGCAGTGCATGGATGGGAGATGTGGATGTAAGAGCGGCAGAACGAGCAAGAAGAGGCTGTGGAAAAGGGTGAGGTTAATGTACAGGGTTCAAAACCAGTGAAAAAAGATGAGGCTGTAGGGAAAGATGAAAGGGAAAAAGAAGTGCATGGATAGAGAGGAAGATATAAAAGGCAGACTCATCAGGGGAACTTACGTGGCAGGGAGAGAGAATGGTGAGTGGTGGTTGTTGGAGGGCAGGACCACCAAGAGAAGGCAAAAGGCTGTTGGAGAGAGGCAGGGGAGAGGTAGATGTTAGAGGGATAGAAGCAGTGAGAGAAAGTTAGAGGCTGGGGAGAAATGAGATGTGACGACTAAGGCAGGGAGGTGAGTGTGGCTGTAATTGTGCAGAATCACTGAGAAAGGTAAAAGACTGGGGTAGCGATGAGATGTAATGCAGAGCATGGAAGGGAGAGGT
Organism: Calotriton arnoldi; assembly: GCA_963921515.1. Taxonomy (NCBI): domain Eukaryota; kingdom Metazoa; phylum Chordata; class Amphibia; order Caudata; family Salamandridae; genus Calotriton; species Calotriton arnoldi. The sequence goes on along the minus strand of CAWUFW010001008.1, from coordinate 2,575,849 downwards.
GGATGGAAGAGAATCAGAATCTGTGAGACCCTGTAAGAATCTGGGGGTGTAAATGGGGAGAGGTGGATGCAAAGGGGACAGATTAGCAAAAATAAGATAGGAGACCTTAGGAAGAGATGAGAGGTGAAGGGTAGTATATGGAAGGGGGATGTAGGTCTAAGAGAGGCAGATTCAGTAGAAGAACACAAGTGGAAGGTAGAGGGAGAGGAGATGGTGAAAGGAGGATGTGTGTATGAGCTGGCCCTTTTTGCAGGGTTATCCCCAAACATTTTGCCTACCTCCTGTATTTTGTCTGACCTGTTTTTGTTGGTTTTATGACTCTGGACACTTTACCACTGCTAATCAGTGCGAAAGTGCACGTGCTCTCTCTGGTAAACTTGGTGAGATTGGTCTACACCTGTTTGGCATATTTAATTTACCTGTAAGTACCTTGTACAGTGGTATCTCATATATCCAGGGCCTGTAAATTAAATGCTACTAGTGGGCCTGCAGCACTGCTTGTGCCACCCACAGAAGTAGTCTTTCAAACCTGTCTCAGGCCTCTGCTGCTGCAGGGCCTGCCTGCGCAGTTTACTGCTGCAGTGACGTGGCAATTAAAGTGTTTGCCATGTCTGAAACTTCCCTTTTACTACATATAGGCCACCCCTAAGGTAGGCCCTAGGTAGCCCTATGGGCAGGGTGCTGTGTAGGTAAAAGGTAGGACATGTGCCTTAGTTGTGTGGCATGGCCTAGTATTGACAAACAGCCTATTTGTGTGAGGCTGCCCTCATAGGTTTGCATTGGGAATTCCGTGATATGTGTTTCAGTGGTAATTTCTGATATGAAAGAGGTAGCGTGGCCATTTGTGGTATGTTTGGAATAGTAGTTATAAATCCTGCTTATTGGTGAAAGAGGATTTGTTAATACTATGTTAGAAATGCCACTTTTAGAAGTGGGCATTTCTGTGTGCTTGTGACTCTTTGTTAAGCCTGGGTGGTGAACTCCGCTCCGCTCGCAGAGTTTGCGGAGTTTTCCGCACTCCGCGTTACGCGGAGCTCGTGGAGTTCCGAAAAAATGTGCAGAGCGGAGTTTTTTTCCTCGCGCTCATCTTCATCAACTTGGCTAGCGCGATTGAGGAACATCCACCTCCAGGCAAGATTTTTCTCATTCGCGCCTTTAACATCAAGTTGGCAAGCGCAAGCGAGGGAAATCAAAAACTCCCGGCGAGATTTCTCAGCGTGGGCAGTCGGATTTCCCAATGCGTGGGGTCGGGTATGCTCACGACCGCTCGCATTGAGAAACCGTTCGTTCGTGTTGAGAAAGCTGAGCTCGAGTACAAAACCCACTCGAGCGGCAAAAGGAAGCAGCGCCTGCTTGCGCTGTGCATGGTGCTGTTCGCGATAATTTCACAGTGCGGACAAACACCTAGCGCTGAAAATTACAGCGAACTGCATTTTTCTAACGCACTCCGCTGCTTGTGGAGCTCTGCGTAGCGCACCAGAGTTTCTTTTGCACTTTGTGGAGTTCCGCGTAGCGCAACTCCGCTAACTCCGTCCATGCCTGCTTCTTGTGCCCTGCATGGTTGTGTATTCAACGTCTGGTTTAGACTGACAGGAGAAGGGGCTGTGCATTCACTCTAGTTAGTCACAAGGGGAGTTGAGGTGTGTCCTGCCTTTCATTGGTGACTCAGTGCGGGACTGAATAGGCCCGATCTGCATTTAGAACAGTGGGAGGAGATGCATCTGCACCTGAATCGGGCTGTGCCTGACTTTCATAATGCTGACTCTGCCCCCCTGTAGTGTGTCTGGAGCCAGGGCTTGGGATTAAATAGGGGTGTTGTGCACTTCTAAAAAGTGTTCGAAGTGCCCCCAGAACAAAGACTTTTGGGGCTGTGACCTCAGATTTGTAGACACTGCGTGGGACTTGTAACCAGATGCTGCTGGCTCTACAGACGTCACCTTGCCAGAACAACTGTGATGCTGGCAGGAGGAACCGCCATTGGACTTCCTTGCTTGTGCTGACCTGTGAGGCTAGGAGAAGGACTGCCACTTTGTTTCCAAGGGCCTTGATGTGCTGGCATGCTGCTTGTTCCCTGTGTAGTGCCCCCCCAGTTGTTCTCCAGGGACTGGGTAGTCAGCGCTGGTGAGCGATGTTCATTGCCTCTGGGGGCTCTATCAATCGTAGGTTGGGTGCTTCCTTTTCCAATAAGAAAGGGGCCCGGATCGCTCCTCGCATGCCTGATGCGTGCCTTCACTTGTGAATTGATAAGCAATGCGTGGTGAGCGCCGTATAGCCACAAACTCGGCAGTGCCCACATGAGTGCTTGCAATTTCAGGGCTCCTCCCTGTCCCAGTGCCCATGTGGTACAGCGGGAGATGCTGGGCCCACCAGGACAGGAGCGCGCCGTGAATTGAGTGTGTCTGCCTATTGGGGGCAGAGAAGCCATAGGGAGAAGGAGTTGCATCGGCGCCTCCCACGCGGCCCGGCCAGTAAAAGATTGCCTGGCGACCGGTGGCAACAGAGTGTGGCCCCGTCCCATTCCAGAAAGAGCCGGAACCTGGTCTTTGGGCCCCAGCCACACAGGACGGACATGCTAGCGCCCACCAATGAAGGAGCGGCACACCTCCCGTCCCAGAAACGAGGGAGGGCGCCCCGTGAATCGATTGTTGTTCCCGCCGTGGACCGAAGGGGGACTGCGGGAGTCCAGCCGCCCCCCTCTCTGTGGTGAGACCTTTGAGGGCATTTTGTGGTTCTAATGTGGGCTGTAAGGTGAGATCGGGAGCCCTGTGAGGGCTTGGACCAGCGAGCGCCCCCGGAGCTGGGCGGCCAGTACTCGCTCCCGCTGCGCCGCAGTCTCGGAGGCCCCCGCATGGAGGCTGTGTCAGGACAGGAGGGCCCAGCAAGGCCTCCCCAGTTGCCTACCCTGATTAGGGAATTTGATCCCAGACAAGATGGCCACCGAACAGGAGAGCTTCAAGGATGCTCCCGGGTTTGGGATTACCGATCGGTAGTTATCACTGTGTTACCCCCGCCATCTACCACCCCGGCTTAGAACATCATTTAAGTAAGAGTCCCCGGCTCTACTCACATGCAAGGTTGATGACTTTCTCTCATCGGAGCGTCACAGCTAAGTCGGAAGACCAGCTGCCCCTACAGGTCATCCTCCCCTAATGCGAGTAACTACTAAACTTGGAAGAGCCCGGAGTAACCCACAGAGACCCAGCGATATGCCAGGGCATGCTCCAAGTCCAGTGAGTGGGCCGTTTTGAGCCCTCCCAACACCCACATTCCGCCTGAGTGGGAAATCACATAGTGCACCACTGATGTGACCACGGTGCAAGCGGGGCTCTCCTCCGAGGTCAATGAGGCCCAAGGCTCTCTCCGGGGAGGCCCGCTGACTCCGCAGGGGCTCCCAACCCCTCGAGTCTCATGAAGGCTGGCTATGCCAGGTCACTACCGCAGCAGCAGACAGGGAGCGGAGCTCAAACCGACACTGCTGAGTGCAGCCGCCGTCGGCTAGAGTGTGAAAGAGATGCTCTCGGCCATTTGAGGCACCCCGCCCTCCCCGAGACGAACAGCAATGAGACTGAGCACATAGTCTGTGCCGCATTTCGCAAGGGACAATCAGGTCCCTCTCCTCCTCTCCTTCCAGTTTCAGTCATAGGAGCACATGCCATTACTGCTATAAAAGCACAGTGTGCTGCTGCCCTAAATCTGCAGGAACTGCCAGTGGAGCCAAAGGAGTACTGTTACCGATCTGTCATTGTTGCACTACCCCCCTTTTTCCTTTGCCATTTTCTTCATTTTTCTGATCTGCCCAGGACCAAAATGCCTGAAATCGGAGTTAGCCCTCAGGCACTCGCAAGGGAAAGAGGACCAACACTGCAAAAATAAAAAGGAAAAGAGGACTGCCAGTCTAGGCTGGATAGGAAAAGAGGACTGCCAGTCTAGGGTGGTTGCTGCGTGCAAAGGGGCGACCATATTGAAACAACTGCCAATACAGTGACCAGAATTTATCCGAGACTGCTGCATTAACCATAGCAATTTTTAGAAAGCCCATTAATTTCTTCTATCTTTTTCATTCAGACCACGACAGGGACTGGAAAGGGAAGTTGAAAGAAGTTCATACAAAATCGGCGAAAGTGCATTCCCGAATATGGCAGGATCATGTTTGAATACAGCAGGCAGAAGCTCATACACTATATTAAAACTCCATAACCTCTCCAGGACTGCAACTAAATCCTGTTTTAAAAAAGAAAATCTTTTTATTAGTAGTATGCATGTGAGGATCAATGTTCAGACATCGTTACAAACATCAATGCAGTATATTGTTGCCCAGCCGTTAAACAGCAGCTTGGCGCAGTTCCCAGTTCGTGGAGCGCTGCCTTTAGGCGGTGCCATGAAGGAGTTAGTTTTACAGCGTGACCTTGGCCATATCGGTGGTACAATTTTCTATTTTTATATCCCACCATCATAATAGTCCATTTGCAATTGTGTCCTGTAATCACATTACTACTTTTTTGATTTGCGATTTTCTGAAACGAAAACGAACAAACTTCTATCGCTATTTGACAGCTTCTGGCTGAGTAGGCGACCCTCTCCAGGTTGTAGTGGTGTGTCTTTCTTCAGTATTTAGGCAAGGTTCTAGCGTGGTACAGTATCCCTTGTCTCTGACCCCTATACTCAGTAGTGGGTATATCTGTGCGGGGGTCGGGGACACGTGTGGGGAGGTACACTCCTAGGGCGGACTGGCAGTGAGGGCCTAGCTCAGCTGTAGGGCCATCTAGGCATGAGCCCGGGGGTCTATTAGATCAGGGCGTATATGTGTTGCTGGGGTACCGCCCCCACGTGGGTGAAGTCCCTGTGCTATTGCCACTATAAGCCTACAGGGAGGGGGGAGGCAGGGGTGCAAGAGGGGGGGAGGTCCCCATCAGGGAGCCATGTCGTGCGGGTGTCCCAGTATCATCCCCAGAGGAGTTAGCGCTGGTCCCATCTTGGTGATTTGCCCCCTGCGTGAGGTCCATCATAATACTCAAGGTCTCCAAGTCCCTGTCCGCAATCTCCTCCGAGCGAACTGATCTGAGTCGACGCTCCCCCACTACCTCCATTCCCGTAGGTCCACCTTCCATTTCTCCCGGGGAGTGGCTTATCCGCCTTCCAGTGAATAGCTATGCGGTGTTTCGCTAATACCAGCCCAAGCATAGCAAATTTATGTCGCATACGAGTTGTGGCCTTGGGGGTCTGGAGTACTCCCATGAGGCATCGCTTAATTGAAGCTTCAATTGAGAGCTTTGTTGCTTTTCGCAGAGTGTCCAGCACCATGCTCCAGTAGGAGCCAAGCCTGGGGCAGTCCCAGGTCACATGAATAAAATGAGCCGGGGAGAAGCCGCAGCTTGGGCACTTAGGTGCGCGCATTGGGTCAAACCTCGCCAGGCGTGCAGGTGTCAGATGGGTGCGGTGCAAATAGTTGAACTGCGTAAGCTTGAACCGGGCGTTGCTCGAGACGTCCTGTACCAGCTCCAAAGCGCTTTTCCACTCCCCGTCTGTCAATGGCGTAGGCAGGTCTTCCTCCCACCTCCTCCGTGTCGGGGCCATGTCCTGCGGTCCTCTTTTAGGGCCTTGTACAGCCGGGATATTAATCCTCGGAAGGAGCATGGGTCCAGGATTGTGCACAGCGTGCTCGATTCCTCCGGTTCCTTGGGGAACGTAGTCCAGATTTCCCAAAATGTGCGGGTTATCTTTGCATATTGGAGGAAGTGGCCCTCTGGGACCCCATAGTGCTCCCTGGCATCCTCAAAGAATAGGAAGGAGTCATTGAGATAAAGATTTCCAGCCATGGTACAGCCACCTGTATTCCAGCTGGCCACATCCATTCCGGATTGTATCTGGCGGTATCCCGGAAGCCATTCCAGTGGGAACGCGCGTGCATAGGGAGCCTTTCGCAGCAGCACCACACCGCTCGTTCCCAGGCCCAGGCAATCTGTTTCACTATGAATGGGCAGTTCGGAGGAGTCCTGGCTCCCAATCATCAGATATTTAGGGAGCTCTGCTTCCGGACACCAACTGGCCAACTGTCTTTTTTCAGTGTACGAGCCCTCCGCGCACCACTGTGCTGCATATTAGAGGAGTCCCGCAATGTAATATAAACGCAGGTCAGGGAGCCCCAGGCCACCTTGATCCATGTCCAGCTTGAGGAGGTCAAGCTTAACTCTGCTCCGCTTGCCCGACCAAACCAGCAGGACCAGTAGGCTATTCAGAGTGGTGAAGGTGTCGTTCGGGATGCGGCAGAATGAGTTCTGGAGGGTGTTCTGGGAAGCAGGACCATCTTTGCCAGTGCTACCCGCCCCATGACGGACAGTGGTAACCGGTTCCAAAAAAGTATCGACTCTTTCAGGTTGGCAAAGATTCTCCCTGTGTTCAGAGCATATTGGGCTTCGAGGGAGTGAGCTATCTGCATCCCCAAATTGCGAAAATGGTCACTCTTCGACGTTAGCGCTATCGGTGGGAGTGCAGTCGCTTCAAGCCCCGCCAGACCCGCCAGCGGGAACACGATCGATTTCGCTGGGTTAATTACTAGTCCGGACACTACACTGAAATCGCCCAGGACGGTTAGTAGGGCCGGGATAGCCTCCGCCGGCTGACGCATGTACACTAGCGCGTTATCCGCATATAAGGACACGACGTGGGTCCTTCCGTCTACCTCTAGGCCCCAGCACTCCATGTCTCTGCGGAGACAGATTGAACTAAAACCTTTAAATGCAATCTTATGAGATAGTACTCAGAGACACTGATTTCTGACCCGTCCTTTAATTTAAAAAAAGGCACCATTGTAAATGACCTAATATTCTTCACTAGAAAAATAGCAATATGGCATGCAACCACAACAAAACTATTGAACACACAAGAAACTAGAAATATTCCGTATGGCACCAAGTTACGGATTGCTCCCTCACAAGGCCCAAGAGCAGATCTAAATGTAACAATCTATAAAAATGGCATTGTACTCATTCAAGCGGCTAACAAGAATCTAAAGAAATTCGATGACTACTTTACGACCCTGAAAGAACAGGTACTTAACAATACTCCTGAAAGACTTACTCAGCACGCTTGCACTCAAACTAATACACCTCTGAGCAGTCTTCCCTCTAGAACAGACCCTAAGACAGCACAAGAACCCCAACAAACTAAGTTCACACCAACGAGGTTAGAGTCACAGGATAGCGACGACCCACACTCAGAGGACAATCAACCACGTTTTAGCAAAAGCTGCTTAACACCAATGCTCAAAGACAGGTCTGTCCCTATACCCTCAATCATGATGCTCATTTGACACATGGCACAGGGTAGCAACCACCAGAAAGCTAACAGGGTAATGATCAGCCCTTCTTCTAAACATCACAGCAAACCAGCACCGCTAACCTCATCAACCGTACAATTTCCGCATACTACCTCCTCAGCATCAGGTATCCAGGTCACCCGGAGTGCATCGCTGAACTCCATCAAAGGCCCCTTGGCCACCCCCGAATAGAAATGGTCCTGCAGTCACTCCTCCAAATAGAGAAATAACTACTGGTAGGTTTAAAGCTAGCCCTACTCACAAGGGTGTCGAGCTCCCTAGCAAAAAAAGCTCAGGATCCTGGACTCCTCAACCATCGCTGGCAACACAAACAGAGCTAGCAGGACTGAAATTCCAAACCAACAACTTATCTCAAAGCATTCAAAATGCTATTCTCGAAATGCAGAGCATTATACACCTCACAGAAGACTCTCTATAAAAATTCAAAAAATCAGTACTCAATCTACAAAGCAAGCCAAATCGTCCAGCCGTGTCGCTGTCAAATAGGCACTATCGCGCTCGCAAACAACGTAGGTATTTATCGGAAGAAGAAACTTTAGCCTTACTACTATCCTACGAGTCAACACTGACTCCTCTAATCTCCCCTGCAAGGGAGGCGAAAACAAAATTGGAACGGTCAAAATCAACGTAAATAGAACTTCCATATCCAAAAATAGAAAGTTAAACATCAATAACCTGAAGAGAGTTTCGCTAACCACCTTTAATCATGACTCAAATCCTGGGAACTCCTTGAAACCGCTCCTAGGCCTTCTACTCAACTGCCGATCAGCAGTGAATCATGCCTCCGACATCACCGAACTAATTTTAAGCCAAGAAGTAGATGTGGCGATCCTAACGGAATTAATGGCTAACTGAAACATCGTTGCTATGCTTGGATCTATTAGTTCCCCTGAATTACAGCATTGTAAGACTAGGCAGACAAATACAAAAAGGGGGAGATATCGCTTGCATTCACCACTCCGATCTCTCCGTTACGCAATTACACTCTGATTAACTGCACCCCAATCTTAGTGGACTCAACCAAATCATTAACTGCACCCTGATCTTAGTGAACTTAACCAAATCACCAGGAATCACGCTGGACAAGAACCTGAACATATGAACCCACATCAACTCGTTGGCTAAAAACACCCGGTTTCACCATTCCTAGAAACGTCAGACCTCAAAATGGTAGTTCAGGCTTTGGTCATCTCGAGGATCGAATATGGATGTACAACTCTATCTGGCCTGTCCAAGATCTCAACAGCTCTGTTAAAAGCCTGTCTTAATGCAGCTGCAAGACTCATAACAGGCTCTAGAAAATTTGATTGCATCTCTCCGCACTTAAAGGCTCTGAACTGGCTACCATATAAAGCCAGAATACAACTAAAACTGGCTTGTATCACACACAAGGCATTACACTCTAAAACATCTTCATATCTAGCTCAGAAAATTGTGATATCCGGAGTATGCAGGTACTCCTGGAGCACCAAAGATTTTGTGCCGAAACCACCGTTCTTCCAGAAGAAGGAAACAGACAACATAGCTTTCTCAGGTGTAGCACCTATAATCTGGAATTCGCTTCCGCCACATATTGGAAGAATGCCATCCTCGTCAAAATTGAAGAAGGAAGCTAAGATCTTCCTAATGGCTAAATTCCTTCCATAACTCCCTACAGAGCAATTACCTAATCGTTTGATTATTGATCATCAACCGTTCTCTACGGATATATAATACGCTAGCTCCTCAAAACTTCCTAAATGAAGCTCACTGGGATCTATACAACCTCTTTCAGAGTCCCCTGCCATGTTAACATACTGAGGCGGACACTCAGCTAAACAGTAAATGTGAGTTCTTTGTTTTTGGTGTTCAGTCGATTGTAAAAAAATTGTAATACGATGTATTCTTTCAGGTTCAGATATTCTTGTAAGCTCACATATCTTTTCCTGACCACTGATTGTAATGTTTACACTTATGAGTTTGTTTTGATGCTTGCTGCTGTCGCAATTGGGACCACTATATCACTGTTAAGCGCAATGACACCCTAACAGGTCACGTTGCACTATATAAAACACTAAATAAAATAAAATAAAATAAGCCCCGGAGAACGCTCGCAGCTGCTTCATTAAGCACACACCTTTGGGGACATTCCTGACTTTTGTGGTCTTTGTGGGGCAAGCCCGTGACAGGGCCCCCTTCCTAAGAACTGGTCGCAAAAAGGGACTGATCGCCTTCCATATAGTAGGAGTGCAGCTGCTTCTGCACACTCCGGGTGGCATTCTTGTGATGAACGTCCTGTAAGTGATGTTCTGTTTTACCTATGACCCAAAGTGGTTGTGGTCACATGTGGTTTTCGTGTGAGACAAAGAGTAAGTGGACTCTTCATGGCGCTAACTGATGTTATGCCTGCCAATGGTAGATAACAGGGGAAGCTCATAAGTATGTGCCCTAGGGCACCAATTGTGGTGTTTCTGACAATTGCCCTATGGCAAAGTGATTTATGATGTGTGCAGCCTATAAGTATTTACTTTATGAACTAATTGTGATGTCATGACAATTACCTGGTGGCAAAGTGATTTATGTGATTGTAGTCTAATGTGTTTTTATGCACAAAACAAAGGATATTTTTATATAACCTTGTGTGGAGTCTCTTTTTGTGGTGGGCCTAGTGTATCACTGGTATGAGTGTGTGTGTTGCGCAAACGCTTTACACATTGCCTCTGGGATAAGCCTGACTGCTCTGCCAAGCTACCAAGGGGATGAGCAGGGGTTATCTTAGGTGTGTAACTCCCTTATCCTAACTATAGTGGTGGGTTCTGCCTGGCTTAGGTGCATACCCTAGCCAACCAGAAACCCCAATTCTAACAATGTAGAACAACAAAATCAGTGAGAAAACTAAGAGGCAGGGGCAGAGATGAGGTAAAGTGTAGAGCATGGAGGAGAGAGGTAAATATATAGGAGGGAGAGAACCAGAAAGAGAAGGGATGAAGCTAGGAGAGAGATGGGTGTAAGAGGGGCAAAATATGCAAGTTAAGGTTAGAGACTGGGGAGAGATGAGAAGAATAGTTGAGCATGAAGGGTAGAGATGGGTGTAAGGGGGCAGAATCAGTGAGAAAAAAGAAGAGGCTTTAGGTAAATGGAAATTGAGAGGTGGGTGCAAATGTGACAGAACCAGTGAAAACGTTGAGCAAGATGAGTAGAACTAGCAAGAGAAGGTGAGAGCCTGTGTGGAAAAATGAAAGGAACGTAGTAGAACATTGAGGGGAAAAGGAAAAATGGATATAAAAGTGGAAGAATCAGAGTGAGGAGGTAAGATTTTTGGGGAGAGATGAGAGGCGGACAAGTGGTAATGCAGGGAGGAAGAGTAAATACGTGGGGGCTGAACCAGCAAGAGTAGGTAATAGGTTTGGCAAGAGTTGAGTTTAAAAGTAGAGCATTGAGGGGAGAGGTGGATGAAAGTGGGTAGAATCAGTAAACACACCTAAGGGGCTGGAGAAGAGGTAAAGATGTCCTTGATCCAGTATGTGCTGCAAAGTCTGTTGAGCCTTCTGCTGAAGTTTGCATTTACCTATCACTTTATTTCCCATGTAAAAGTTTCAAAAAAGTCTTAGTTTTGAGATACATGTCATCTTTCACAATGGGTTGTGATATTGAACCATCCTCAATGTGTCTACTGAATTTCAGCCTGCTCTGTGTATTCTGTTACTCGTCCCGACCATTCTATTGAATTCCTGGTGGGACCCTCTCCTGCACATGTCCTGACAAAAGATCTAGAGATCATAGTCACTAACCTGACCTCCTTTTGCTAGATTGCCTCGTCTTTGGTTCCTCTGCTCAAACACCTTGAGCAGTTTCAAAATGGCTCAGCATCTTCTGGAATCTCTTTGCTACCTTTTTCTCAAAAGTCCCATACTATTTGTATGTAAAAGGAAAAAAAGCAGCATATTGCGAGAGCTTGACTTTTGGTCAGGGGAAATAGATGATTAATTAGCACCATCTGTGGAGAATATGATGTTTAAAATGGGCTGATTTAGAGCAGGCAGTTATGGAATGAAACACAATTTATTTTTCTGTGACTAATAGTCTCCCAATACCCAACAACAAACATCTTACAATGTGTCTGTGTGCGCAAAGTGTCCTGCAAAGTCATAATGGACAGTAGTGCACTCTAGCTTGACTGCTGGTGCACATCCCAAAAGGCTGCCTCAGGGTTGGTGTGCACAGAGTTATTCTGACTTTGCTCACAAAGCCAGCCTGCTGATTGTCATGTGCAGAATGACAATGGGCCAGCCTGGGAAAACACAGTATACTGTGCTTTTGCTTTCACAAAAAATAATACCAAAACTCAGAGTGACAGTGAGTCCCCGGGAAATGTCTGCTTTTCATGAGCACAGTTAGAATTGGCCTCTTGTGGGAGGTAAGGAGACGGAAGAGGAGTGCACGAGAGAAGAGGGCTGCGGGGGAGGAGGGGATTCCATAGAGTACATAAATGCATATGGAGTGATTAGCCAAGCGCTGAGCATATGCAAGTAGGTAGCCAGGGTAGTTTCAGGGAGGCAGATCTGGCATTGAAGATTGGAAGACCAAAAGTGTTTAGGCCGGTAACCTGGGTCGTGACTGAAGTGACTTGTGGATTATGCAGCTCTTAAAAATGGAGTTTGAGAGTAATTGCTGTGAGTAATTGCTGTGTTTAGGTGCAGTGTGCAGGAGTTGTCCAGCCTTTGGTGCTTCTATCTGCCAATATATAAGGCACCCCACCTGTGCTTGGGAGTCACTTGAAGTACGACTGTAGAGCTCTGGGAAAATCTGGCTTGTAATTCTTTTAATCATGCGCTAATCTAGAAACAATTTGTGAACATATGAGTAATCATTTCTGTTTTGCTAGTGATCCAGCGCGGCTAATATAAATTCTTCTCCTTTGGACGTGACATCCAGGTAAATCACTCTTTTAACAACTATACCATATGATGGTGGGGCCCATAACACCGTATAAACATTCACTCTCTCAATCTTTCCCCCTGGGTCACATCCACTACTACCAAAGAGAAGAAAGTAGTTGCTGGAGGAACGGGATACCTTATTAAAATCGACAAGATAATTTCTCAAACATCATACATAATCAGCATTAATCCTGTCAGTTCTAAGACATCAAGGTATTCCGCTCTTTGGTCGATGGACCAACTAGTGAGAATAAGTTGATGGTGATTAAGACCAGCCCAATCACATTAAAACGTATTAAACATTACACTTTTTATTGAGCTAAAAGAACCACAGACTCGTAGTTTTAATTTATAATAGATTTTATCTACCTTCTTTAAATGCATGAGTAAGATTCAATTTTATTAATCAGTTTAATACGTTTCAATATTATTATAGGAAATAACTTTAAAAAGAATTTATGCATACCCCTTTTAGATGCAGAATAAAAGTTCACCAAGGCGTATAATTGCAGATCATAGCATAGAATTCCCAAAACTGACTGTCTGTCCCGCTAAACAGGCCTCCTCGACGGACCTCCTATACAGGTTTCCCGCATCGATCTCGTTCTTTCCCAGTCAAGTTTAAGCTAAAAATGAATAATTCTATTAAGAAAATGGCCTATAGAAAATAGCAGCAGTTCTTCAGCGTCAACGTCCAGTGCTCAAAATTATGTATGAATAGCGCTCCTCCTACTTAAGAGTAGGTCCTCTTATACCCTACTACTAGCTTACTAAACAGAAAAGTTGCAAATCTTTGGGGGCGAGAATCACGCTAATTGGTCCATTGGAGGGGTGGCGAGCATCACCTCATTGCCCTCCTTGCTCAAACCAGTTCTGAAATTGTTTATAATTTTGTCCTTTCTCACGGCTTTAGGGTAATATCAATCCAATTGACATTTCATCAAATGTGTCTTTTCTTTTGTAACTTTATTTTAAACAGTCCATTGTTAATTCACAGTTGCTGGTTCCCTGTTCCCACAGATTCTCGCTGAGTCCTTCTTGGCACTTGCTTGGTGTCAGGTCAGGCCGACCTTGACTCTTCTCACTCTGGGCTTGACTTGTAGCCACGTGATATGTCTCTGCGGCTTTCTTCCGCTTGGAAGCCATCTTTGCATCTGCGCACTGAGCCCATTTGCCTTGGCAGCCATTTTTACAGCTCTGGCCTAACAGGCCCGAACGAACTATCATGAAAACAAACACAATCTTAATTAAAATAGAGAAAATAAGCCTTTTCGTTTCCCACCCGTCATTCTAAGTACCCCAATTAGGTGTTACCTAGCAAAAGCGACATGTAAAGCCATGTTTACTTACCATCCGCATTCTTTTGCCACAATACAACTTACTACATAGCACAAATCATGCAATATCACTCTAATTAGTGCGCAAAGCTTTATATTAGTGTTATTTCACGTTGACAAATGTAAATAGGTTAACTTTGCACATAAATTGCCAGTTACCACTTATGTATAATGTCTATAAGAGACGTAAAGTGTTGATTAATCAGTCAAACAATTAATAACATTAATTTGTTAGCATAAATATTAGGGGTTCAAAAAAATGTATTTACCTTGCTCCATCAACTCCCCCTTTGGTGATTTTTAATATCACCACAAAAACCCATGTTACACAATTTTCTCAGATAGAATGTTTCTTGTCCACTTGCTTTTTGTTAGTTTTACACATCAGTATCCCTTTCATCTTGTCTTTTTGCTCTCTCATACATGTTTTCTTTTAGTTCTTCAAGTTCTATTTCACCCAATTCTTGTTCTCTTTCTTTATTTATCTTATTCTCTCTTTTTATTTTGTTTTGTCTTTTTCTCCTCTTAATGCATATAATAACAAATTTCACTAATAACACTACTAATATTACTATTGTTGCTGATATCAAAACTTTCCCTACAATAGAACTACTTATTTCAGTGAACCATTTTGGTATTGAGGAAAAACTCTTACCAAGTTTCTCCCAGGCAGTTTCAACCTCCAGTGGAACAAGTTCTTTGTGCAAATTAGTAATATTCTTTATATACTTCTGTATATTTTCACTTTTATCTGGAATGTAAGTGCAACAATGTTGGACCTTCAGCATTCCACAGACTCCGCCCTCTTTTGCCAAAAGAATGTCAAGGGAAAGTCGATTTTGCATCACCATAGCTCTCATGGCAACCATCTCGGTATTTACCATCAAGAACCCTCCAGCGGTATTCGTTGATAAACGATCTACCACTGTGGACAATTTCCGAATTTTTAATGCATTCAAAGATATACCCACTGCTGGTATCATTGCTCCAAAAATGTCACCAACTATTTCTGAAAAACGTTCCCTTTTTCTACGTGTGAATGTTTCCCCCATTTCGTGTGTTCCCTTTTCTCCTCTCTCCACATGAAAAATCTTTGGAAAGACCAGGCCTAAATAGCACGATCCGTACCAATGGTCCGGCAACCTGTAATAAGCTCTGTTACCACAAATATAATAGATCCCTGGAAATATCGGATCCTTTCCTCCTTTGAATCCCCATCCTCCTAAAATTTTGTAATTGTCTCTGCAGTCACTGGAACCCATGAAATAGTTATCATATCTAGTTCTATTTCTACTAATACACAACTTTCCCTGTTCGGGCCAATCTAAGGTCATAGCTGCATTTGTCTTTTTCTTATCTTTACTTTCTCCTTCAAATGCCCAAAGGGGTGTTTTTGTCTCTTCTTCTATTACCTTTCTCTGAAACTTGACTCTTCTGCTTTCTACCATTTCTAAAAATACCCTTTCTTCTTTCTTTAACTCACAGGTAAGGTTGTGTTTAACTATATTTTCTAGTGTTAAATCTTCATTTTCTAGGAAAAAGTCTCCAAACATCCTTGCTTCTTTCACTTTGTTCAATTCAGGTATTATAGGAACTTTTGCAAAAATCTTATTTATGTCAGTATAATAATATTCTAATCTACCTGTTTTATAAAATAAACTAGCTAAAACGCTACATGTTATTCCATACGTCAAAGGAAGGTGATGATAGGTCACACCTTCTGAAACAGACGCAGGTAATTGCATACAACCATAACAATCTCTCACATCCATTGTTTCTACATATTCATATAACAATTTTGTGAAAACATTCTTTGAAAAATCAGTTATTGATCTATCTTTATGTAGCTCGGCACTATCTATTAATGTTGCTGTGTTCTGTATGTTAACTTCCTTATCCTTCTTTGTGTTGTTCCCTAATATGGACGTTTCTTCTACCGCTAATCTAATTGGAATGGTGATTGCTAAAATAAGCCAAACAAACATTAATAAACCTGTACAAAAGAAACACATTCTACACCATCTACGTAAAAACTCACATCTACATCTTCTATTCTCTGTGTCTACCATTCTGTTCTATTTACTTAGCTATATACTATATATATATATATATATATATATATATATATATATATATATATATATATATATATATATATAAAATGTGTCACCACACCTCAGAATGACGTTTCAGCCACTCTACTTTCTCACTTTGTCTCGTTTGGTACTTTCTTTAGTTCTTCTCAGAACTCTTCCTTGTCTTATTCAGGTTTGTGTCCAGTCCGGTTTTTCTTTTTAATCTCTTCAAACTTGTTGCACTTCACTTTCACCCATTGGTCTGCAACTTTCTTCTGGGTTCTCGTGAGTGTTTTCTTCTTCTTTGATGTCAGTCAATGCGATGTATAGCCACTCAGGTGATTTATATTTCAAATTAGCTTTCTTCACTCTTTTCGTTTTCTGCAGTTGTTTTCCACTTTGTTTTTCTTACTCCCTTTGACTTGTTATCTCATTTACTTGTTCTGCATTTTCTCTATTTAAATTTATAATTTTGTATCTTAGTCTTTTTACTTCGTGGGGCCAACTATCTCCTTTTCTCGGCCTTTTCGGTTCACTTTCTTTTTCCTCTCGTTCAGCTCTCCAAGTTCTCTTTCTTGGTCCTAATCTCTGCTTCCTCTCTTCTTCACTTTCTTCTGATTCTGTTTCAGACCTTACTTCACTTCCTCTTATTTTGAACTTTATGATTTCGTTTTCGTCTTCTATCTCTGAACCCTCTTGTTTCTTTTCTGTTGTGACACTTGTTTCTATCCCTCCTCGAAGTTCTTCTGATTTCTCGTTAATTTCTCTGTCTGTTTCTAAATTTCCCTGTCCTCTTGTTTGTTGTTCTGTCCCTATTGCTCCTCGGGTTTCTTCCGATTCTTCTATCTCTCTATCTGAATCTATCCCTCCCTCATCTAGTTCAATAATCTTTGAAGGAAATGTTTCATAGCTTGTGCTTGGTTGTTCGTTGTCACTGTCTCTTGGTTCAGTTTCTTCGTTTATGATGTCAGTTTTCCATCTGTTCTTTAGCTTTTCATTACAATCTGATTGGTCTGTTTCAGATGCTGAACTTGTGTCTGATATTTCCAGATGTCGACTTACAGGTCGATCTTCAAGTTCTGGAACCTTCGTTACTTCAAGTTCTTTTTCTGTTGCCAAGTTTGTACCTGGGTCTTCCAGATGTCGACTTACAGGTCGATCTTCAAGTTCTGGAACCCTGTTTGTTTCGTCTTCTGCATCGGATGCTGAACTGGTATCAGATATCTCCAGATGTCGATTTACAGGTCGATCTTCAGGATCTGGAACTCTGATAGTATGGCTGGCATGTACCCAGTTTTTCACTCCTGCACATTTGACGGCAGTTGTTGTCACCAGGATCACTTGTCGTGGTTTATCCCAGCGAGGAACCAAACAGTTTCTTCTTCTGTGGACCTTTATGCGGACCCAGTCTCCTGGACTCAAATTATGAGCTGGTTTTCTTTCGAGAGTGGTCGAATCCGGTCTAACCTGATGAAACACAGAATGTACCACATCAGCCAATCCTTTGCAATAATCCAACACGAGATCATCAGTTATAGTCAGCAGTTTGTTGACAGGTACATGAGCTTGTCTCATTGCTCGTCCCATGATTATTTCGTGGGGACTCAGACCTGTTTTTCTGTCAGGTATGCTTCTGATAGTCATTAGTACCAATGGTAGGGCATCTGGCCATTTGAGTCCTGTGGCTTGACACATCTTCCCTAACCTATTCTTTATTGTTCCATTCACTTGTTCTACTACTCCAGAAGCCTCTGGTCTGTATGCACAGTGCAATTTCTGTTGAATGTCAAGAGCTTCACATATCAGTTGGATTAATTTGTTTTGAAAATGTGTTCCTCTATCTGTTTCAATCATTACTGGAAAACCATACCTTGGAATGAATTCTCTCAGCAGGAGTTTGGCTACAGTAACTCCATCATTCCTTCTTGTCGGATAGGCTTCCACCCAACGAGAAAACAAACAAACGACCACAAGAACGTACCTCAGTCTATTGCTTGGGGGCATCTCAATAAAATCAAGTTGCATTCTGGTAAAAGGACCTCCCTCTCGCCCTATTGTTCCTAGACTCACTACTGTTTTCCTTCCTGGATTTATCTGTTGGCAAATAAGACATCTTTGACAAAGACTTTCAGCTATGGCTCTGAATTTTGGGTTATACCAGGTTTGTCTGAAAAGTCGGATCATGGCATCCCATCCAATATGAGCTTGTCCATGGTACATCCGTGCCATGTTAGAAATCATGCTATCAGGCATAACTGGTCTTTCATCTTTATAAACCCAAATGTCATCTTCCTCCCTTTTCCTGCATCCTGCTTTTATCCAACAATCCTTTTCCTCCTCATTTGCTGCTTCCTGTAATTGTCTTACTTCAGCCCATGTTTCAACAATGTTAGTAAACAGCAAGGGACATGGAATATGCTCTCTTTCTCTTCTTCGATTCAATGAGACTACATTTTTAGCACAATACTGGGCTATCTCGTCGGCGTACCTGTTGCCAACAGTAATGTAATCCACCTCATTTTTGTGTGCAGCACACTTCACCACCGCAATCTGTTTAGGCAGCTGTATCGCCTCAAGCAATTTCTTCACAAACTCACCATTTCTAATTGGAGTTCCTGCAGACGTCAAGAAACCTCTCTGGGACCAGATCTGCTCAAAATCATGGACCACTCCGAAGCCATACTGGCTATCCGTGATCACTGTGATTCGAACATTCTTTCCCAGTTTGCATGCTTGAATCAGAGCAATCAATTCAACCACTTGGGCGGAACGTATCCCTCTCAAACAAGATGCTTCCATTATTGCAGCTACTGTACACACAGCATACGCCGCACTTAAAACTCCTTCACTCGTTCTCAGGCACGAACCATCCACAAACATCACATAATCTGATTCTTTTAAAGGCTCATCCTTGATGTCAGGCCTTGGTTTCGTACAATACTCAAGTACATCCAAGCAATTATGATCAACTTCATCTTTGTCTGCCACCTTCATCCGGCAATGATGTCGAAGGATTCACGCTTGTGCATCTGTCAATGGTCACATTGTCTGCACTCAAGATCACTTTTTCATACCTAGTCAATCGACTATGTGTCATGAATTGAGTTTTGGTTCTTGTCAAGAGAATTTCAACTGAGTGTGGAACATACACTCTCAGTGGATATCCCATCACAATGCCTTCACTCTGTTCCAGACTCACACAAGTAGCAGCTACTGCTTTCAGACATCCAGGCAACGCTTTTGCTACCGGGTCTAAAACAGCTGAAAAATATGCAATAGGTCTTTTCATTTTTCCATGTCTTTGCACTAGAACTGAAAGTGCACACCCATCTCTCTCACTACAATACAGCTCAAATTCCTTTTCATAGTCAGGCATTCCCCGTGCCGGTGCTTCACACAGTTTTGGTTTCAGTTCTTTGAAAGCTTTCATTTCTTCATCATTCAATTCAAACGGATCTTTAACATCCTTTTTCGTCAATCGCTGTAAAGGTTTTGCAATTAATGAAAATCCACTTATCCACTGTCGACAATACCCAACCATTCCAAGGAACATTCTCACCTCTCTTTGTGTCATTGGAGCTCTCATTCCTCGGATAATCTTTATTCTTTCTGTCGTTACCTTTCGCACTCCCTTTTCAATCTTATGACCTAGGTATTGAACTTCTTGTTGACAAAACTGTAATTTAGACGGGGACACCTTATGTCCTCCTTCGGTTAAATGGTTCAGTAAAGCAATTGTGTCAGTAACACATGCTTCTTTAGTTTTTGATGCCACCAATAGGTCATCAATATACTGACCCACTACAGATTTTTCAGGCATTTTTAAATCTTCCAACGATTTCTTTAAGATCTGATTAAAGATTGAGGGACTTTCTGTATACCCCTGAGGAATTCGGCACCATGCCAAAAGACGCTCTCCGAACCGGAACGCAAATATTGGCTGGCTATCTGGGTGTAACGGAATAGAGAAAAATGCATGGCACAAATCAATGACTGTGTACCATTCTACATCACGTGGAATCTGATACAGTATTACAGCGGGGTTTCGTACAATTGGACAACAAGGAATAACAATTTTATTGATCTTTCGCAAATCTTGCACTATCCTATATGTCCCGTTTGGCTTTTTCAGTCCCATAATAGGTGAATTACATGGACTGCTCATTATTTCTTTCAAAATTCCCTGTTCAATCATTTTATCGATTACAGGTGTTATTCCTTCGATAATTTCTGGCGTCAATTTATATTGTGGAGTATTTGGGTAATTTGTTCCTTCTCTTACAGTAATTTTTACAGGGTCTACTCCTCTCATTAACCCAATGTCTTCGCCGGTAAAATCCCATACTTCAGGTCTGACTGTCTCTTTTAACTCATTTGGGATTTTCTCTACATCAAACACAGGAAACATGTCATTCACTCCTGGCTCTAATTCCGCCATTGTCATTTTATACAGTACATCTTCATCTGGTGTCTGGAATGCAATCCCATCCGGGGTACAATAAATGGTGCAATTCATTTTGCAAAGTAGATCGCGTCCAAGTAAATTTACAGGACTACAATCACACACCACAAATCGGTGCATCTCTCTGAATGGTCCAACTTTCACCTCCACTAATTTGGTAAGAGGCGCCTTAATTTGCTGATTCGAAACACCTACGACTTGGATAGATTCACCTGAGAGAGGAAGGTTTGGAATTTCCACTGATCTAACAGTAGAACGGGTAGCTCCAGTGTCCACAAGGAATGTCACATTTGCACCATTCACTTCTCAATCCACAAATGGACCTGTCTGATCTACCTCTAGAGTTGCGCCAAGTACGCACTCTTCCTCCTCTCCTAGGCACCGTCATAAACTTTCATCCGATTCATTCCCATCCTGTCGTAACCAATACTGCGATATCGCAGCTGCGCGCGGCAATTGTGTTACCTGCTCTCCTCCGTAGAATCCTGTTTCTGCACTGTATCTCTGAGGGTTTACACTCTTGGGAAGTGGTGGTTGTGGCACCTGACTCTGTTGCGTAACTACCTGCGGTTGCTGCAGCTGTTGGTAACTCACCTCACTCTGCACCTGTGGATTTAATGATTGATTTTCCGTATTAGCTTTTGGAGGAAATTTACACTCGTTTCTCCAATGCCCTAACTTTCCGCAGTTATGGCATGGCCACTTCTTCTTTGCCTCTTCTATACTCATCTGACCTTTGCCTTTACCTATATTCGGTTTGGATTTAGTTTGTCCTGTCTCATTAACCTGATTATTTAATTGAGCTTCTTGTTTTTCTGCAACTTTCACTTGTGCCCACATCGCTTTCTCTTTTAATTTACGCTGTCTGCATTCAATGTCATCACTACAATACTTGGCATACCTCAACACCTCGTCCACTGTACTGTTTTGCCAGCATATCATATGCTGTTTAATCATTTCGCTTATTTCTGGTTTCAACCCATAAACAAACCTGTATACAAAATGACTCATGTCCTTCTCATTCAGAGTCTCATAACCGCTATACTGCTTGAAAACTAAAAGTAGCCTTTCATAATAGGCATGTACAGACTCCTTACTCTCTTGTGTAGTTCTGTCAATCTTTACCCAATCTGTTTCTTTGGGTGGAATTTTGTTTTTCAAAAAGGTAATAACCTGGTCATATTTCCTCATTACTTCTGGACCTGGCGCTCCTGTTTTTGCGTCTCTTGGGTATTCTACTGTCGGCCAATCAATGGTAATCTTACATTCTGTCCATAAATCGGCTGGTACTACAATGTCAAACAATCCATCCAAATCTACCCACAACACTTTCGAAACTTTGACAAACCTTTCCACTTGTCTGTACCATTCTACAGGTTTTTCTCTCAATTTTGGAAAGTCATTTGTAAATGACAGTATATCTTGTCTGGACCATGGGACATGTACATAACTACCTCCTGGAGTTTCTCTCATCGGATACTCCCGTACAACTGCTTCTTTATCTGTCACCGCAA
This sequence comes from Calotriton arnoldi, assembly GCA_963921515.1. Lineage (NCBI taxonomy): Eukaryota > Metazoa > Chordata > Amphibia > Caudata > Salamandridae > Calotriton > Calotriton arnoldi. Next base: position 2,554,206 of record CAWUFW010001008.1, on the reverse strand, counting down.
AAGCCAAAGACGCTTTGTCGGTTGTTCTCTCATTTCTTTTAGTCCACCTGCTTCTCCATCTGTCCACATCACCCCATTTTCTCAACAAAACGATCAATTCTTTTATCTGAGTTAAACGTCCTGATGTATTCAAGTTCTCTATATCTTTCTCACAAAAATCTACTCTATATGGTTTCTGCAAACTCCTGTCTTTTACAAATTCCACTCCTAGTTCATTTGCGGTCTCTTCCAATTTGTCATGTAAATTTCTAGCTCTCCAGGTAATACTCTTACACAGGAACATTATCTCATCGTCCTGGTATGTTTTCAATTTTTCTGTACCTATAGTCCCTAAAATCAACTCTTCCATATCTATTTTTAGCCTGATTACATCCAATGGTTTCGGTTCTGTCTCTTTATTTTGCAAATTTCTCATCCATTCGCTTAATTCTTCTGGAGTTGGACCTACAGCTGTACTATTTATTTCTATCCAGTTTCTATTTCTTTCTGGCGTTTCAGACGCAGACTCGGTTCCCATAGGAATCCTCCTTATCTCACTCTCATTTACTGTCAGGTTAGTAGGTGGGCTCGGTCTATATGAGCTAACCAAATTTCTTGCCCCTTCAGTTTCTAGGTCCATCCTTCTCTCATTCTTTGCATATTGGAATTCATCGGGATGACTAAGGAATGCTCATCTATTTTCTGGTTCTCAAAAACTGGTATTACTGGTCCTATTGTCACTGGCACAGTCACAGCTTCCATGTTCATTGTTAACTCTCTTATTTTCTCAGTTAATTCTCTTGTAGTTTTTGCTAACTCGGCTGCATTACCATTCTCAGACTTTTCACTTTGTGGGGTCTTTAACTGTTCATTTGACCTATTTATATCGTATCTTCGTTCTGGACTTTTATTCCTCCCAGTTTCCATTGGCGGTGCATTGGGTGTCACCACCGCAGAATTCTGTTGATATGGAGGTGGGTTTCTGTTTAAAATATCTTCCAGCAATTCATCCTCTGTCTCGCTACCTCCACACCCGTACCTCTCTGTAACCGTATGTTTCTTTTTCTCTGTACACTTTCTTCCTGTACCTTCTTCAACTGTAAAGGCTGGAAACAAACCCTCTGTCATGTTAGCATATCTCCAACGCTTCATTCTGTCCTCATGATTCACTCCCCATAACCTTCCAGGGACTAAACTATGATTCTTTGCACCTCTGTATCTTTCTCGTTCATACATCTCATCTTCCCATTCACCTAACGCTTCAAACTGTGTCGGTCTAGGTTTTGGCTCAAGCTTCATCATTTTCTCTCTCAAATTTCGAAGTACAGCCATGCTAAATGAACCATTCTCTGGAAAAGCCAATACTCCATCATTCTGAGTATATTTTGTCCAATTTTCTAACCAAATGCAAGTATGATAACCATATTTCAGCATCATATAAGAAGCTGGCGTTTTCGGCGGAGGAATTACCTGTCCCTCTCTAGTCACTACCTTTTTGTCTTTCTTAAAGAAGTTCTTAATTTTCGCCATCCATGACGGTTTCTCTCTGTAATACTCATAATAAGCCATATTTCACGATTCTTCTCTTCTGACAAACTTACAATTCGGTTCTATTTACTATACGCTATTCGGACCTATCCCAGCGCGTCTCACACTAACGCACCAATCCGAAGCCTCTACGTCACTGTTCTTCAAACCTATCCCAGCGCGTCTCACACTAACGCACCAATCAGGTCGTTCTTCGTTTTTCTAAGCACTGGCCAATCCCAGCGCGGCTTTTGTCAACGTCAGTTCTACTCCTGACCCCTCCTTTACAAAATTTATCGGCAGTTCTTTTTCTTGACTAAATCTTATTAGTTACAACATAAAACACATTTCCATTGTCTGTTTTCGCTAAACAAAAGTGATAGTTTACTCTATCTTACAAGAATACCGTTTCGTTCGATAAGTGTAGCACTTCCCTCTACCTTACCCTTCTTTCAAGCAAGGGGTAAACCCATTTCTCTGGGGATAAGACACATGTGGAGACTATACTGCTCCTGAGAATTAAGGCCAGAGTTTCACAAGAAAACCAGTTGCTATTTCATTCATACACGTTTTATACAGAAAATGTCCCTATCATAACACAACCTGTGTTATCACCAATTTGAAAATCAGACAATGCACTAGTCCATGTGACTTCTCTTGCCACACGTGTCCACTTCCTACTTCCCGGAAGCTTCAAAATTTCCGACTTACATATAACATAGTACAATTCGACATATAGTGTTAGACATGAAATAATCAATAATCAATAATCACCAAACTAATCTATAGTAACCATAACTCTGCTACCAAGAAATCTGATCCAGCGCGGCTAATATAAATTCTTCTCCTTTGGACGTGACATCCAGGTAAATCACTCTTTTAACAACTATACCATATGACGGTGGGGCCCATAACACTGCATAAACATTCACTCTCTCAATCTTTCCCCCTGGGTCACATCCACTACTACCAAAGAGAAGAAAGTAGTTGCTGGAGGAACGGGATACCTTCTTAAAATCGACAAGATAATTTCTCAAACATCATACATAATCAGCATTAATCCTGTCAGTTCTAAGACATCAAGGTATTTCGCTCTTTGGTCGATGGACCAACTAGTGAGAATAAGTTGATGGTGATTAAGACCAGCTCAATCACATTAAAACTTATTAAACATTACACTTTTTATTGAGCTAAAAGAACCACAGACTCGTAGTTTTAATTTATAATAGATTTTATCTACCTTCTTTAAATGCATGAGTAAGATTCAATTTTATTAATCAGTTTTATACGTTTCAATATTATTATAGGAAATAACTTTAAAAAGAATTTATGCATACCCCTTTTAGATGCAGAATAAAAGTTCACCAAGGCGGATAATTGCAGATCACAGAATAGAATTCCCAAAACTGACTGTCTGTCCCGCTAAACAGGCCTCCTCGACGGTCCTCCTATACAGGTTTCCCGCATCGATCTCGTTCCTTCCCAGTCAAGTTTAAGCTAAAAATGAATAATTCTATTAAGAAAATGGCCTATAGAAAATAGCAGCAGTTCTTCAGCGTCAACGTCCAGTGCTAAAAATTATGTATAAATAGCGCTCCTCCTACTTAAGAGTAGGTCCTCTTATACCCTACTACTAGTTTACTAAACAGAAAAGTAGCAAATCTTTGGGGGCGAGAATCACGCTAATTGGTCCATTGGAGGGGTGGCGAGCATCACCTCATTGCCCTCCTTGCTCAAACCAGTTCTGAAATTGTTTATAATTTTGTCCTTTCTCACGGCTTTAGGGTAATAGCAATCCAATTGACATTTCATCAAATGTGTCTTTTCTTTTGTAACTTTATTTTAAACAGTCCATTGTTAATTCACAGTTGCTGGTTCCCTGTTCCCACAGATTCTCGCTGAGTCCTTCTTGGCACTTGCTTGGTGTCAGGTCAGGCCGACCTTGACACTTCTCACTCTGGGCTTGACTTGTAGCCACGTGATATGTCTCTGCCGCTTTCTTCCGCTTGGAAGCCATCTTTGCATCTGCGCACTGAGCCCATTTGCCTCGGCAGCCATTTTTACAGCACGGCCTAACAGGCCCGAACCAACTATCATGAAAACAAACACAATCTTAATTAAAATAGAGAAAATAAGCCTTTTCGTTTCCCACCCGTCATTCTAAGTACCGCAATTAGGTGTTACCTAGCAAAAGCGACATGTAAAGCCATGTTTACTTACCATCCGCATTCTTTTGCCACAATACAACTTACTACATAGCACAAATCATGCAATATCACTCTAATTAGTGCGCAAACCTTTATATTAGTGTTATTTCACGTTGACAAATGTAAATAGGTTAACTTTGCACATAAATTGCCAGTTGCCACTTATGTATAATGTCTATAAGAGACGTAAAGTGTTGATTAATCAGTCAAACAATTAATAACATTAATTTGTTAGCATAAATATTAGGGGGTTCAATTTTTTTTATTTACCTTGCTCCATCACTAGCATTTAACCCAGTTTGATTAATGTAATATATTCCTGTGTAATACAGCTTTAAAATATATGTACTTATTTTATTAGGATTATTATTTATATATTTAGCCATTTTAGTGATATACACTCTAGATGAGTAGCTTCTTGCAAAACTACTTCAACAATGCCAGAAAATTAATATTCAATTAATGTCAGTTCCTGTGACGTTACTTCCTGTGATGTTACATCTTAGAGGGGCCTCGCATGATCCTGTTCTGCCCAGGGCCCCACAAATCCTAGAACTGGCCTGGCCTTGAGTGACTGGCTGACTAGTAGATACTGGATCTGGGATGGACTATATCGGTTGAATCTGCTGGAGCGAGTCTTGGCTCCTATGTGTTGTCCCTAATGTCTAGGAGCCTTAGAAGAAGAGCTACTCCACAAAGTCTGAAAAGGTGGAACTTAGGAAATGTTTGGACTTCCAAGATCTCCATGGCTTCAGTGCAACCTTGCTGCAAAGGTGTCCGATTTCGACTCAAGTTTGTCGGATACGCTTTCCAAGTTTGCCTCGCTAGAAGATTTTGAGCACTAAAAAAGAGAATAAGTCTGAAGGTAGAAATCTTGACCAGGCAAAGGTGCAAAAAGCATCTGACTGCTTGGGTGTGAAATTTGAATTCTCCCACCCTGAGTTTTTCCCACCAAAAACCAACTGCTCCAGATGGGCCTCGTCTGATGGCTATCTGACATCAAGAGGAATTTGACTGATACAGGCTGCAACCTTAACCCGCACAAGTATTTTGACTTGCATTTCAGAGTCTTAGGGCCCCACACGTAAACCCCTGTTTACTCATGGGTCGGAATTGCAAGTTTGGCTTTATTTAAAACATCCGATAATTATCAGATGCATTAAATAACTCAAGCTTTGTTAAATTTCTGGTGGTCAAACCTGTTGAAATTTAACGAGGGAAAAGCATACCCTATTTACCGTATCATGGATTTTTGTTTGTTAAATACCAAAATCCATATGTTACTCCTCACAAACTTGTAATAGGTGCTATTTATTGAACCCGATAAATTGCATACCCTGTGGTATCATTATTTATCAGGTGCGCTAAATAGCACCTGTACTTGTAATCAGGCCCAAAGTCAGAAGGTAAAATCGTTGAATGAGAAGACCCATTTGGTGTATCCGACCTTTGCTCCATCTCAGTCGGCCTGAAATCACTCTTAGGTCCCACTCAACTGTGACCTGTGATTGGCTCTTTACTTTTTGTTGGAGCTTTTTGCCCTAAACTTTCAAAGAAATCATAGCTCAAATTCTCCTTATAGGGTTCTAGTTTTTTTGGTATCGTTTTTCTTATTAAACATTTTTCTAATTTTAGAAATTGGTTGTGTGATTTTTATTGTATTTGTGTTGTGCAATTGACTATGCTAGGGTCTGCTCCCCACCTTCAGTGTCCCTGGTGATCTAGTGGTGTAGATCTCTGGATCATCCTCCTGAAGTGATGTCTGAGCAGGTATCCACTACCAAGTTGTGCCACTGGAAAAGGGAGACTCTCTACTTTCTAACAGTACCTTTCCTGTTGAGATTGGAGCTCCGGGGCTGAGCTCTGCCCCTGAGCACAGATCAAACTGAAAGCAGTCAGAGCCTTCAGTTGGCTGTGGTGAGTGTGTACTGCCTGCCACATCTTGTCTCCTGCAGTCCTCATACTCCCTGCTTGTGGGCTGTGTTAGGCTGCTTTCACCCCAGCACCTGGATACCCTCACAAGTGACAAAAAGCGCTGTACAAATCTACTGATTGATTGATTGACTTTCAGAATTCATAACGTAAGCGTGCAGAGAATACTGTACTTCACTGTAAACAAAAAAATTATATATCTCTGGCTGCAAGGGAAAAGGCTTCGTGTGGCTGTGATAGGGAAAAGGTTTTAATTGAGTGCCACACTAGAATTCCTCCCAACAGCAGCAGAGTCAGTGCACCATAAATAGGGAACAATAGCATTGGATAATCACTCTTACACTGTGGTAGAAGATCGAGGATAAAGCCTCCCTTCACAAACATGGACGTCAATTCACCAAAATGCCAGAATAGTGGAAGGGACATCACGTGCCCTTCCACAATCATCCTCAACCTGCACAGTTTTACAACGGCGGCTCCTCCGCTATGACGGAGTGTCACCCACCTGCCAGCAGCTGCAAAAATTGAAAAATAAAATGATAATAAACCAGGTTTATTATCATTTTATTTTTCTCTCCTGGGCGAGTCTTGGGGGCAGGGCCATCAGGGTGGGGAGGGAGGGGCAGTCACAAAGGGAGAGTGGGGAGCACTATGATTCAGTGCGCATGATGGTTTGGCATGAATGAGGGCAGCATCAGGATTGGCTGCAGGGGATTCTGGGAGTCTGTGCTGGCGAGGAGAAGGAGAAGAGCGGTGATTCTGCAGTGCGGCAGAATGGGCAGGTAAGTTATTTATTATTATTTTTATTTGTATTTTGTTGTCAGCCTTATCCCCTTCCTTCCCTCCCCCTCCCCCACTCCGCCACTCAGCGCTTGACACTAGCCGCTACTGCAGTTTTATCCTCAGTACCCAGTCTAGACTCATGTGTGCAAGTTACCCTCAAATGCCCAGGGTAGTGTAGTGTTAGAATGCTGAAGTTCAGCCTCAAAATCCTAGCTATCCTTCCCCTAAATAGGGTCAGCTTCAGTGCCCAGTCAAATCTCCATGTGTTCAGGCTTAGCTCCAAATGCCCAGTCAGCCTCCACTTCCAATGTATGGACTCGAATGTTTAGAACAGCCTCCCCCTCCCTCTTCATATGTGGTTACAGACTGAAAAATGCCCAGGGCAGCTTCCTCATGTGGAGTTATATCCTCTAATGCGCAACGTAACTCAATGCGACCAGGTTTAACTTTGAATATCCGTTGTGCAGCCTCCCAGTGCAAGGAATGGCTTCAAAGGTTCAGTGCAACTTCAATATGAACAGAAAATCTACAAAAATGCTGATTATTGGCTGAAAATGATTAGTGCAACCAACCCACACAAAACCATTGTGAGAACATTTCCACTGCATCCATCTTGGGGACGAGTGCACCCAGGCACACTTTAGACTGCCATGCGCCAGCGCACATAGCCTTGCACAATAGTACAATGGTGTTTGTATTCTGTATAGTATAGGTTTTGTACTGGAACTGGAGCCTTCAAGTTCACAAACTCTGCTTTAATACTTTTCTCACTTTGTATGTGTGCTGTGCAATGCTGCACAAAGCATCACACATGCATAGTTTGAAAACTATGGAGAAATTAAAACATTTCCCTACCATAGAGCCTGCCTGATTTGCATTGTAAACACTACCACAACACTTAGTGCCACGTTTGCATTGCAAAAGTAAAGCAAACCCAGCACACTCTCTTAGTAAATTTGGGCCCAAGGTCAGAGCAGCCTCCGTTATGGAGTTATTGAATGAAAACGCTTAATGTGCCTCGTATTGTGCAGATATAGCCACAACATGCCCAGTGTAGTTTTCCCATGCACAGTTATGTCCTCAAGTTAGGACCTCAAATGTGACGGCATTGGGCAATATGCATGGCGATGCAACACTGGATTTAAAGCGAGTGGACATGCGCATGCGTCAGTTGATCGTGGCTGCTTCCCCACTGCTGCACCGCAAAGCCAATGTTTTGCATCAAATGCCCATGGCCCCAGTACCGTAGTCAATGTATCATGGGCCCTAGTGCAAGGAAGGAAATGGGCCCATTGGCTGATGTTTCTATAACAAAATATAGTAATATTTATGGTTCTTTGGGCCCTTCGGGATTCTGTGCCCTGGTGCCACTGCACGTGCTGCTCCAGACTAAGCTACATCTCTGCATGGCTCCTTCACTTTAGCACCCATGAATATAACCTCAAGCGGTCTGTAAGTTCATGTTACACTCGCTCCCTTTTACTCTTAGGCGGGGCTCTAGCTGTGAGTGGGTCAGGATGTGGCTCTGCAGCCATGAGGCCTGGAGGCTGTCTGCAGGGTGAGTCAGCATGGTTTCTGTTATTTAATATGACTCTGGCGAGTGTGTACTTCCTGCTACATCTAGTCTCCTGCACATTCCCCCACACAGTGGTTGATAGGGAAGTAAGGGGACGAGGCCAGTGTCATCTAAAGGATTTTGAGGGCCCAGAGCAAGAATTTCTTTTGGGGGGCCCCTGTTTGGAACAACTTTGAATTTTTTTATCCATTTTCCCCTGATTGAAGCCCCATGATGCCAAACAATATTGAATTATATGTTAAAAGTTGAGATAGAGAAATAGACAGAAGTACGAAAGAGCAAACATTCATGTTCCCAGGGGCCCCTTCGAAAATGGGGGCCCTGGGCAATTGTCCACTTTGCCCACTCCTTAAAACGTCTCTGGGTAAGAGGCAGTAATAAAACAGCTCCCGTTGCACGTGCGGCCAGATTTTCAAAATCAAGACCTAGTTTGTCATTCACATTATGCAAGGCCTACGATTTGCCAAGTGATACAGTGCAGATCTTAAAGTCATCATTTTAATAGCTTTTAAGTTCCCTATGCATACCCGCCAACATTTGGAGAGGAGAAAGAGGGAGAATTTCAAAAAATGATTGGGAGGATGTTTTTCTCCATTCACTTGTATTAAATTGGGAACAATATCAGGTGGGAGAAAGGTAAATTAAAGCCATTTTTGCTTAAAAAATCGTGAGACTCCCGTATGAATCGGGTCGGTGTGCATGGCTTGGCATGCCTATGTCATGGGGGCACCATCAGCAAGCCCTTTCTTTTTATGACAGACCACTCTTGGCATGCAGTAGATCCACACATAAAAAGGATAATTCAGCTCTGCCAAGTGCCACGCATCACGGGTCAGATTAACGCAAATCGTTAATCACTACCGCATTCCGGCAGTGGAACATTTCGTCACACAATTTTGAGGGCTCCTTTGAGCTCAGCAGAAGTGGTTCTAAGTTTGCCACCCAGTGGAAAAGGCTTTTTATTGGTTGGTGCCTCTGCTATACATGTCTGCAGCCCAAATAGATAATAAGGGGTCGGGGAAAGGTTAACTGTTGTCCTGGTTACACCTCCAGTTTGCACTATCTTATAAAGATGATGCGGAGTCCCTGCTCTCTGCAGACTCAGGTAACTTTAAGCTCAGTGATATTCTGCTGCTATGAGCAGCACTGCCTCAGTGCATGCAAGAAAATGTAAATAAAAAGAATGTGGCACTTACTTCTAGAGGTTCAAGTTCCATGGAAATACTTTCTGATATGCATCTTGCAACAGGGATTTTTCAGTTTGTTTTTATTCACAGTCAAGTTTCGCTCTAGTGTTACACAAAAGGCATGAAGTGTCACTCATAAACACACTTAAACAATGGTAATGTCACAAATATGAAATCTGAAAACTGGGCAGCTATGGTAATTCTTTTTGTTTTCTGTGATTTATCAATGACTGGACTAGCGGTAGACACTCATGGTTAAAAATTAAGTGAAAATAACTTAATGAAAATATAATCAGTAGCACCCTAACAGCTATGCTTTTTAACGAAAGATATCATTATGAATCATGAGCATAATGTTGTATTCTTAGGGCCAGATTTATCAAGGTTTTGCGTCGCCAATGTGCCATGCAAAGGAGCGCAAGGGCAACGCAAAAACTAAGGGACATATGTACAAGCCCCTACCGCCACGGGAATGTCACTTTTTGTGACGTTTCCTTGGGGATAGGGGCTTCACCTTATTTACAAGGCAGCGTTAAGCCACTTAACGTGACTTAATGCTGCCTTGTATATAAGGCCTCCTTTCATGTTATACTTAGCGTGAAAGGAGTGGGCAGTGGGTGTTGCGGAGGGCGTTCCACCGTAACACCCACTGATTTTGAGGCTGCCCCCTATTTACAAGGGCAGGGTAAATAGGAGGCAGCACCAAAATTAAGACCATGGAAAACCTAGCCTTAAGTTGGCGAAACGAGGAGAAATGCTATATTTCTCCTCGTTTTTGCTTTTTCCATGTGTGCTGCCTTGTGCAGCACACATGGAATGGGTGGAAGTTCAGCATGGAGTGCGCCCTTTTCCATATTAGTAACATGTGTTCAACTATTGGACTGTCCGTGGATCTGAGCTTAGACAGAGGGGTGTAGAAAACCTCCAGTTTAATCGCGCAGCCTATTATGGATTTCTCTATCTGTACCCACCTCGGGGTTGTCATCTACGGCCGGTGAACACTATACAGTCTGAGAGAGGTGATTGGATAGGTGGAATGATTCCTTCTGGGGCAGGCGGAGGTCCCCCCCCTCGGTTACAGGCATAAAGTCTGGACATCCAGAGATGGGGATTGGTTTCGCCAAACAAAACCTTTGATCGTCGAATCAATTTCCCTGAGCAACAAGCTAGGGACCGGAAGGGGCAATATCGATATCCCTCTGCTCTTAGAGTGGCAAAGACAATATAAACAGGGGTGGTTTTCTTTCCATTAAACTCAGTTTTCCTGCAATGAAACGTCGCAACTCTCACATTCAGGGGCAGATTTACAAGCCCCTTGTGCCACTTTTGCGTCACTTTTCCCTTGTTAAAAATGACGCAAAAGTGGCGCAAGGGGCTTGTAAATCTGACCCACACTACTTTTGGATCTGAAAGCACCTCCTCTTGTCGATGTAATTTAGACAATGTCCTTCGCTTTTGTAAGATACAATACAAAGTGAGCTTGATCGTACCTGTGCCAAGAACAGAGAGGTCTCAAACTCTAGACCACACAGTATACACTGGTTGCTATTAATCGAAGATATTTGGAGAAAGGACTTGTACAGCAGCATGTAGCAGAAGGAAACTGGCCATAATAAAGGACCCCCTGCATCAATAGGGTCCTGGGGCAGGGAAAGTGCAATATATTAAGGAGGGAAAAAAAAGTCTTCCCATTATGTCGTAATTTGAAATTGATTTAATGTAAATTGTGGAATCATTTTGATATACAGAATGAATTTTAAAAGAAGATGGAATAAAATGTTTGTATAAGGATTGAGGGGTATATCCACAAGAACGTGCGATAAACATCGCCAAAATAGCTTACCGCGACTCCTCACATCGCGGGAAAATAACGCCGTGTTAACGTGGCATTCACAACACGGCGATATCGTGTGATATTTGCACGATAACGCGGCAAATGTCCGCGAAACAACTACTGCGACGGTGATAAAAATACAAACCCTAACGCGAAAAAAGTAGCGATGCGCCCAATGGCGATGAAACAACCGTGATAACCAGCAGGAGGCCAGCAATACCCACGCGCCATGCGTGAAGAGGCACCATAAAAGCACCCAAAAAATACACCAACAAGTAAACGAACTGCGGAGCACCATGGAAGCATCTGGACCGAGTGCCGAGGCCAACTTGAACCCCACAAGCACAACGGAGGATCAGCCCGGAACCCCGGGGTCGGGGAAGGGCAAGGAGAAGAGGAAGACGGGGTTCCACACTGCAGCAAAACCGGATCCACCGCACGGTGTGGACAGAACACCACCACCAACTGTCCGTCACCACCACCGTGCCATTGGCAAGACAAATGGAAATATGGCAGTCCAATGAGATGACTGCGTAGGACTGAACTAGCTGTGGGCACATCACCCATGAACAACATACGCACAACCCCCCAACGTAGCCCCACGTCCATGTAGGAAATAGGTCTGTGTGTAAAAATGTCAAAGTCGGTAGCAGGCCTGAAGGTGTGTCCACCATCACATGTGACAACAGTACCTACCGTCGCATACCTACCCACACCCACCTGGGCGGACACAGACTGTCCAGAATGATCACAGTGACCCACATGCCAAGAAGTCGGACCCCATACCCACAATGGTGACGTCACGGAGCTGCACAGGTCTACCAGCAACTATCCCAAACCACCAAGCCTGGCGCACAGAGGTGGACCTGCCAATAGGGACTCACCCCTAAATGAAATGCGTCATCCAGTCCCATCCTGTGCACGGACAATGCCCAATGAGGCACACGAATTGCCATCCTACCCAACACCCATCACAGTTGAACACAAGTGCGGCAGCGCAGAGTTTATTAGCATGTGCGTGTAAGTACGGGCAAGACAAGGGCCACAACATGCAGACCAAGGCATCAGACAATCACAGGCAGCATAGGAATGCAGCCATGTCCACTGCTGTTGTGGGAAATGTGGACTCATCACCACAATGCCACAAGGTGTTGGGACCTGTGCCATGGGTTACCATCAGACGTGGCTGCTGGAACGTCGTTAGTCGTCCATGAAAGCGAGCGCAGCTTCCTGTGCAATCAGTTCCAGGAGTACGTCGTTGTCGAGCTCAAGGAACACGAGGACGAGCCAATCCATCAACTGGTCCGGACAGATGTGCTCCGTCCACGCCGTCTCACCAATCCGCAAAACAGCCCAATAGGGGGGCGCCTCAATGTGGTCACTGCACACGAGGAATCGTGCAAACTCCCATGTCCAACTGCCAGCACATATGCCAAACATCCAGGCATCCCATGAACGGGAATCCCGGTTACACTCCTGGTCGTGGACCAACAGGGGGCGCACACACAAGTCATAATCCAGTTCAGCTACCGTTGCATTGGATAGGCAGACATCCATGGGCCACTCGAATATGCATGTTCGACAGTGGAACCAGGGCTGGACGCAGGTGACGTACGCAAGACGGAAGCTCAGACGGTAACTGATGCGCAGCACTGCAAGTGGCAGGGCCCCCAACATTTGCAGCATTCGGGCACGGTACAGTCCCACGTGACTGGGGTTGTGCATATGCCCAGGATGTTCGGCCATTGCGGTGGTGGCACTCGTAGAACCGCCACTCCACTGACCTGCGGCAGTCATGTGGATGAAAAGCCACAGCTCGGAGCAATGAGTCATATGGGTGTGCGACGTTAGGACGTATGTACTGTTGTGTACGTAAGTGTGAAGGCCATTCCATGCAAGAGTACCCCGGGCAAGGGCCTCTGTGTGTGGGGTGTGGATACGTTGGTCCTTCATCATCGCTGTGTGAAGTGTGGGAGTCGTCTTCATCTGCTATGATATCTCTCCCAGGGGGTGTCTGCCGCATGCTGTATCCAAGGTCGGAGGTGCAGATGCCCGTCCGCCTCCTGTGTGGCGACAAAGGAGCATTCATCCCTAATGTCAGTCTGACTACTGCTTGCAATGTGGAAATGTGATGTGGTTTACACGCTGCAATTGAGGCTAGGCCTTAAGCCCATGGCGCACCAAGAACGATACACACGGCAGTTGGCATGCATGAGCCAAGAGCCCGAGCGGACTGGCGCACCTTGTACATTCCCACGTGCGCCCTCCGGCTGCATGCAACATTGCACATCGCGGCCCGTGTTGCGCAGACACTGCGACAGAGGCACACGCATATGTACATTTCCTGCCCAGCACAGGACCACGTCCAGAGCCCGGAGATGATACTTCACACCCCTACGCTGGACGTGCGTACGCAAGCCCAGCCCACTCCGTATACGTATAAAGGGTGGGACGACAGAGTTACATGGACCAGATCTTCCACAATGCCCGAGGGGACAATGATGCGCCCGCCTGCCATGTCACGTGACGCAATCATGAAGGGACCATGACTGGGGGGGCACAGAGTAGAACTGCGTGCGGCACGGCCCGCGCGACACGGGACGGTGACTTTTGTTGCACTGGGTTAGTGGCACCCGGAGCACGTCGGCCGGCACGGGCATACCGCCACGGGTCGGTGACTCACGGGGCACTGAGGTAGGGCCACCTGATGTGCTGAGCGGGTGCGCAGCCTGCGATGATGCCGCGTCCTGGCTGTCCGGGCTGGTGAGGGTTGGTATGAGCCCTGCTGGACCGCAGTGTAGGCCGGAGCCTGCGTGCGACGTGGGCCTACCGCCACGTGGCGTTGCCTCAAGGTTCACGGAGTTAGTGGCACCTATGATGCTGAGCGGGTGTGCAGCCAGCGTTGATGACGTGTGCACTGTTATGGACTCTCCCATTCCGAAATCAAGGCCCAGATCCAGGTGTGTGACCTAGTGGCCCGCGGGGCAGAACCGCGTGATGTGGAGTCTGCCAAGGTCGCGTGTCCCGGGCTCGGAGCATGCACCGGCACGTGGTTGGAGACACACCGGTGGCGGAAGGTGAGCAGTGAGGCCTGGGGGCGCATGGGCGGACAATGTCCACTGGGCGGCGGGAGGGGCTGGGGTGCAGCAGCATGTGTGCGCAGGGGCGGGCGAGCGATGTTACCGTGTGCAATGGTATGTACTCTGCCATTATTACATCTGGACTCCATTGCAGATGAAAGGACCTGGTGGACTGCAGTGGATACCGGCACGTGGTTGGAGACACACCGGTGGCAGCAGGTGGGCTGTGGGGCATGGGTGCGCAGGGGCGGCTGTCTCTCACCCTCTCATCCTTTCACTGTCTCTCTCTCCCTCTCTGTCTCTCTCCCTCTCTCTCTCTCTCCCTCTCTCTCTCTCTCCCTTTCTTTCTCGCTCTCTCTCTCCCTCTCTCTCTCTCTCTCTCTCCCTCTCCCTCTCTCTCTCTCTCCCTTTCTTTCTCGCTCTCGCTCTCCCTCTCTCTCTCTCTCTCTCTCCTCTCTCTCTCTCTCCCGTTCTTTCTTTCTCTCTCTCTCTCTGTCCTTTGATGAGCGCATGACACACGTTCTCATCTCGGATTTTGTCTTGCAGGCTGTGGCTTCCAGATTGTCCGGAGTGGATCCGCAAGGACTAATCCAATTTGTTGTTTTGTGTTGTGTATTAATAAAGTTTTGTTATTGGAATTTCACAGTTGAATGTTTGATTCTCCTTATTCTGACCACACATGTGTGTTTGTTGTTGTATGTGTGCGACATCAGGGTCTTTCTTATCTCGTGATTTTGTGGAGTTGCTGTGGCATATCTTTGTCCGGGGTGGGTGGGCCGGGGGAGGGCCCCAGGGTGTGAGGGGGTCCTGGGGGTGGTGGCGGTGGGTGTTGTGGGCCTCTGGGGTCTCTGAGCTGCATGAGCAGTGGCTCCATGGCATCTGTTGTTCTTCAGGTGTGGCTGTGGGCTGGGCTCCCTTTTGTGGTGCAGGTAGTCGTCCTGCTTAACACCAGCAGAAAGCAGGTGTAAAATCCCTGCTGCTAGCGCCGCTTATCGCCTGTTTTTGGTTCGCATCGCGGATCTGGCTGTTCGTTGTGAATGTCGCGATGTGGTGTTTTCGTGTGTTTTCGCACGGGAACGCCTACTCTGCATCTCATTAGCGTTAGTTGGCGGTGTCAACCGTGGTGATGTTTTTTGCGGCAGCTATCGCTGGATATGTGGCAATGTAGGCAGTTAGCACCAGCTTGCGAATGGGGCGATAATTCTATCGCCACTTTTGCTGCGCTAAAGTGCCGATAACTCGGCGATAAGTCCTTGTGAATATGCCCCTGAGTCTTTCTGATTTTAAATATTTTGTTCACTTGATTGCATGAGTTGTTTTTGGGAAGCCTTTTTTTTTTCTTTCATATGTTTGCAGAAGGAAAACTGGACACTTCTCCAACCTAATGCCGCCTTTCGAAAAAGTCTATTCTAATAAATAAATAGAAATTATATTGTACTTATAGGATCTTACATGACGAGGAATTGGTTGCAGTGCTGCACTAAACACATTTTGAAGTGAGTTTAAATTGGCTCTTTAAATTGGCCTGACATGTAAAATGATTCATGACTGTTAAACTATTAAAACTAGTTTTCCATTGTAACTACTGTGAGCGCTTAATTTACACAGCAGTTCTTCGGGGCCCTTATTTATCTATACTAATTCCTCTGCAGAAGATGTTTTCAGTGTTTATTATCAAATAATTACACAAAATGAATGCACATGAATCTGAGTACATGCTACCTGTGATGAGTAGCTGTTATGGAGCGAGAGTGAGATGAATAGTAATGGCTCTTCTGGGAATGTACACGAGAGAGATGAAATAATTGAGCTCAGAGCACAAACCAGATCATCCTTTTTCAAAGGAGGTTGCTAAAAATGCTTTGAGAGATACACCATTGTGATATTTGCCACAGGTTAGTGAAACTTCAATCAATGAAGGATTTTCCTCTTTTCATAACATGTGTTATGAACCTCACCACCACTACACCCAAAAATACATTATCACCTCCACCATTGTTAACACAACCATTAACATCATCTCCACAGCAATCACCATTACTACCACCAACACTACTCTCATTGTTGCTATCATCATCCCCATCACCTTCAACAGCAGTGCCAGCTCCACTAGCACCACTGCTACTACCAGCACTATCACCGACACTGTCTTCACCACTTCTACCACCAGCACCACCAGTCACCATTACCATCATCACCACATGGATCAGCATTAGTACCAGTGCCACCCCTCTCATTGTCACTATCATCATCCCCACCTCCATCACCAACACTGCAGGCTCCACCAGCACTACCACTACCACCAACACTATCAGCACCAACACTATCACCACCAACATCAGTGCTTGTACTGTTACCACTGCTGCCAGTACCACCACTACTACTACCACCACACTACCACTACCACCATGCCCACTGATACCACTATCACTATCACTACCACCACTTCAAAATTCTAATGTGTTTATGTAAAATCATTGCATATTTGACAGCTTGGTGTGTGCGTATGTGTGTGGATGTGTGTTACATAACCTTTTAAAAGTTAGAGGAGCCAACTTCCAACTTCTTGGGGTGTTCGTACTATAGCTGCGCACTCCACACTCCTAGCACACGGCTTGGTAAAAATTGGTTTTCTAGGAGGATATATCAGAATTGAACCATGGTGCTGGTTCGCCTCATGCGTCTTCTGTCTATTTCAGAAATTTCCATAATAGTGTCCAGATTTACTAAGGGCTTGCGGTGCCCTTGCGTTATGCAAGACGATGCAAGGCAATGCAAGGAAACCCAAGCCTGTAAGTGGGACTTACTAAGCAACGCAAAGCCACCTTGCGTTACCTTGCACATATGGTTCCATGGGACTCAATCAGACCAACCCATGAGGTTTGAAGAATTCATGTCAATCTTGATCATTTACAACTACAAATGTATTATTCTTTTCACAAGGTGCTAGAAAGTAAATCAATAAAGTGCAGATTGCACAGTGCTCAAAATTGATATAGTGAAACAAATAAAATATGATGCATTTATACATGGTGGGTATCAATAATTTAAAATTTTAAATCCAGCACAAATACTGATCCGGAATTAGAAATGATTTCATATGAAATGATCTGCACTCCAGTGTTGACGTTTCGACCCACAAGTAATTCATAGTGGGTCTCCTCAAGACCAAAAATCCATCTGACAAAGCACCTCTCATCAGTATATCCTTTGCATTTATAGAGGTCTCAACCTATCTCAACAATGTTCCCTGCTTGCAGGTGAGGAAGCAACCTCACGCTTCTACGTCAAATCAATTGGACATGCTAGCAGATCTGCCTCACGTTCATTCGATAGAAGTGTCCAAAGTCGACTTTGGAAGAATGTTCTTGGGACTGGTTGATTGATTGCACAAAGCCTATGGACATTGTTCACATTCACCTAAAACAATTCCTTTCTCTTCAGTGGTAAACCTGGTTCCCTGTGTGCTTTTGCATTGTAGTTATTTTTATATTAACTTTAAACAGGAATTATTTATTTTGCCTGCTCTTTTGGTTCCCAGTTATATGGTGATTTTCTGTCTTTTCTTTAAAGTTATAAAATGCTTTTGTAACATTGGTGCTGCCTGTAATTTGAGTGCTTAGTTGGCTGGTGATTTTTTTTTGTCTCCTTCACAAATAATGATAATAAAACATGAACGGGGCAATGAAAAGGCTATAATATAACAAGCATTTGTAATGCAATAGGTCTCGCATTTTCGAAACTTCGACCTTTTGGTATTATAAATGACAATGTCTTTTAGTATTGCAGGTTTCTTAAACACATAAATAAAAGGCATTGTGATTTGCAATGCCAATAGCTCAAAATCTCGCAATAGCGAGACTTATTGCATTGCAAATGTTTGTTTATTCATGTCACCCAAGTTGAGCAGTACCACTTCCCGATGGTCTGATATTGGTATTTTCCTAAGCACTTTTCTTTCCTCAAGGTGCTGCCTCTGTCCATTCCTGCAACTCTGATGGCCAACTCTTAATGGAGAGATCAGGTTCGGCTTGCAGAAGAAAATCGCAATAGTTGAAAACCGGACTCCTTTTATGTCGCTAAATTTTAGCCTTGCTGTGTACTTTCACTGAACGTTCTTGAGTTGTAGAAAACATTGCGCTACGTGTGCTCCCACGTTGCAAACTAAACTTCACACTTCAACAGGACAGACTATTAGAAAAGGTTTTGGGAAATCGAATGCAACTTATTTTTTCCAGGGGTGGGCAGAGAACTCCGCTCCGCCAGCGGAGCGGAGTTAGCCAGCCACCCCCGCCCCCTGGCCCGGTCCCTGCTTCTGAACGCAGCAAGGTCTGGTGAGCCTGCGCTGGGCCTGATGGACCCCCGTCCCCAGCACCCGGACACTCGGATGGCTTGCAGGACCTGGGGGCTCCTGCACCCCGGGGCCCGCCGGACGGAGCTCAAGCCCCGGGCTGGGTCCCAGCTTCTGAACCCTAGCCAGGCCGGGGAGACTTTCCCTGGGCCCCGATGAACCCCCCGTCCCCAGCGCTCGGACCTCAGCTGGCTTGCAGGATGGGGGCTCCCGCACCCCGGGCCCGTCGGACGGAGCTCGAGCCCCGGGCCCGGTCCCAGCTTCCGAACCCTAGCCAGGCCGGGGAGAGCCTCCCCAGGCCCCAGTGGACCCCCGTCGCCAGTGCCTGTACCCTCGGCTGGCTTGCAGGATGGAGGGGCTCCCGCACCCCAGGGCCCGCTGGACGGAGCTCAAGCCCCGGGCCCGGTCCCAGCTTCCGAACCCTAGCCAGGCCAGGGAGAGCCTCCCCGGGCCCCGGTGGACCCCCGTCCCCAGCGCCCGGACCCTCGGCTGGTTTGCAGGATGGGGGCTCCCGCACCCCGGGGCCCGCCGGACGGAGCTCAAGCACCGGGCCGGGTCCCAGCTTCCGAACCCTAGCCAGGCCGGGGAGAGCCTCCCCGGGCCCCGGTGGACCACCGTCCCCAGCGCCCGGACCCTCAGCTGGCTTGCAGGTTGGGGGGCTCCCGCACCCCGGGGCCCGCTGGACGGAGCTCAAGCCCCCGGCCCGTCCCACCTTCTGAACCCTAGCCAGGCCGGGGAGAGCCTCCCCAG